>OY735247.1:42156945-43363448 GCA_963457695.1 Neria commutata | reverse complement strand
GGTATAGCCACTCACTTTTCAATGCAAAGCAAAGACAACAATGACAGCCATTGGAAATGAAGCGGCAGTTGTAGAGAAAGGATTGAGGGGGCAGCCAAACATTAATAAAAAATAATTAATTCAATATGTCGATCATTAGATCATTAGATCAATTGTGGCACGATCGTTTACATGCGCCAGTGCAAAGTTCAATGCGTGTGAGTATGTAGTTTTAAGTGTTATCAAGTGAAGAAGGCTTTTATTTGAAAAATAAAAATTTCACATCGTAAAATTTCTGTTTTTGAATTCGAACTTTCAGCGCATGTTCTGCAAAATTTGTAAATCATTACATTATTTTTCTTTTAAACTTAACTTTTATATTAAAATTTGTTTGTTTGGCCAACAATTTTCGATATATTTCTTTTAACTTTTAATTGTTTCATTTTTGAAGACTTTCATTTTTCAGTCTAATTTGCTGGCATTCGTAAAAAATGTATTAGCTTATATTTGATGGCAATTCAAATCAGATTCTGAAGGGAAAATTATGATACTCTATTCATATAATAAATTATAGCAGCAAATTTAAGGTTGCTATTCAAAATTTTTTTAAAAATCAGCTGGGCCAATTTTAAATTTATTTATGCTGAGAAATTGAAAATGAAGGACCATTTGTTCGAAATTCAAAAATATTTTAGATTTCCTAAAATGTTTGTTGAAAATTTTGATACATTCGAATCGTATAGGAAATTGGAATACAAATTTGCAGCACTAATTAAAAATTGACATCCTAAATTTCGATTCAGCCAGTCTGCTGCTACTTCAGGAAACACTGAGTGCCACATAAAGTTGCACAAACTAAACGCCACTTCCGGCCAAAAGTGCCACTCTTCAATTAAACTGGCATCTGGACGGACGCACTGGCGTTTGACTTGGCTCGCCCGAAATGGTTTGGCAAAGCTTCACAATTTATGCAGAAATGCTGTGCACTTAATTTTGCGACTGAAATTTGTTTTTGTAGTGCTACTTGAACACTTTGCGCGCACAACTCAGGCAGAAGAAAGTTGAGGCAAAAGTCTCGAAAAGAAAAAGTTTCTTGTTTACTGAAAAAAAAAACGAGAAAAAAGTTAAGTCGAGGCGCACGCAAAAGAAATTTTCATATAGACAAGCAAGAAAAACAGTCGAATGTGCGCCAATTGGCGAGTATGGCAAGTGTGCGCGTGTGTTGTGGCACATTTTCCTCACACACACACACACACACTCGCATGTGCAAAAGTGTGGCAGTTGCAAATATCAGTTGCACAAGCTTCAAATTCACACAGCAAACGCTTCACTTCATTCCGAATTCATATTGCCGCTTTCTCTGGGACAGTGGAACAAAAGCAGTGCTATGCATTTCATATTTTTAGGCAGTTTTTTTTTAAATATACGTAGTGAAATTAAATGAAATGAAGTGTTATTTAAAAAAAATGCAGCACTGCAAATTTTAAACAAACAGACGAAGTGAAATTTTTTCAACTAAAGTAAATATCTCAAATAAATCATTATTTTTTATCTGTTTAATTTTGACAGCAGCTTGTATTGTATCATTGCTCCACTGTGCATTGCCGTCAGTGCTGCCAACCTCAGCGCTGCGTGCGAAAAGCGCACGTGTTATTGGCGCGAGTTTTTCTTTTGCTCTCCGTCTTCTTATTTTTATCAGATTCCAGACAAAATAAAGTTGCCACTTTTCGCACTTTTTCAGCTTCTGCGTCTGCCCTTCAACTCTCTTCTGCCTTTGATTGGCAGCGTCATTATTATCGTTCGGCACTTTTAGTGAAGCCTACATATATGCTTTTCCTCTTGTTTTCACATGATTTGCTGCTTCTTCTTTTTTTTTAGATTGCTGCCATTGCCTTTTTTTGCGTATAATTTTTGCCAAATGTTGCTGCTGCTGCTGCTGTTGCTGCTGTTTGCTTTGTTGTTGTTGATAATGTTGTTTGCACTTTTCTTGTTTCTCAAATTATGTTGTTTGTTTGCTTACAAATGTTGTTGTTATTTTGGTATTGTTATTGTTTAGTTTGTTTGTTGTTGTTTGTTGTTGTTGATACTATTTTTGCGCCATTGCTTGCTGTTACAGCAATAAACACACACTCAGGCGCATGCAAAATGTGTGGGTGTGTGGGTGTGTATGAGTGTGCGTCTCGACAGGCTGCTTCTTCTTGTTGATATTGCCGGCGTCTTATATGTACATAGGTACGTGCTGTTTGCTTTATGGCAAATCTAATTAAGTTGAGGTTAACAATTTTTGGCTGCGCTACTTTTTTGCACGTTAACAAAAACTCTTGCTCTTTAAAGCAAGCAACTAACTTAAAATATTACTAAGAGCGCAAGATTTTAGACTTGAAATTGCATACATTTACTCAAAAGTGAAACACTGAAAAAGCGAAACGCTAGCCTGCAAGAAAAATAACTATAAAGCGGTGAGTAATCGAAAATTGTCTATAGACGATATTCACTTGAGAACTCCGCCGCAATCATAATTGCATGCAACTTCACATGCCGCAGTCATAAAAAAAAACCAACATGAGCTGTGGGAAACTCTGCTTTGCTTTGACAACTCACCTGAGTGGCAACTATGTACGTGCTTCAAGTGCCGCAACATAAAAAGGGCTGTGCAATAAAATCAACCAAAAAAAGAAAATTATTTCAATAGACGCACACTTTCCAGCGAAGAACACTACAGCAACAATGTTTCTTTGCAATTCAGTTTTCGACCAATAAAAGCCAATCAAAAGTGTTTATGAGCGGGCTCCAATGCACACAAGGGCCGGCAACATAAAACCGCCGCAAATCCCGGTAATACACGAAAAGTCACGATTCCGACAATAAATAGTCGTATCATAAAAGTACGGAAAAAAGTTCTGCTCGAACAGTGCTTGCATAAGTTTGCCCAATTGAGGCGACTTCCTGGCCGAAAATAGAAATCAACTCAATTTTTATCATTTTATGACATCTTTTCAATTTTGATTGTTGCATTTGTGGCTGCGTGTATGTCTGCGTGTGTGTGTGTGTGTGTGTGTGTGTGTGTGGGTGTGTGTGTGAAAGTGTAGCTGCGTAATCGACAGAGACGTCATCTTCATCGATTACGGCATTGCAGTTGTTGTTTTTGTTGTTGCTATGAGCGGCATATTGCTGAAGCAAGCAAAACAAAAATCAAATAAAATGCTCGAGCAACGCTGCTGGGCTTATCTGTCTTCCTGTCTGCACACAGACTGCTGCAGTTGCATGCAACATCCATAGATACAACGTTAATCCCACAGCTCGACAATGTCAATTTGTATATGCATGCATGCATGCATGTGTGTGTGTGTTTACTTATGCTCATAGTTTATTTTCTACAGTTTTTAGTTTATTTTAATTCTTGCTTCAAAAAATCTTTATCGATTTTGTTGATTTTTGTCTTGTCTACAAAACTAATTTCAGCAACTAACTACAAATGTTGTTGTCAGTGCTGCCTTGAAACCGGGCAGCGAACAGGTTCTGTGATAAGAGCGCGCCGGCCAGCGACTGACGCGAGGCAACAGCCAAAGTAATTCATCAAAATTATTATATCGATATATATATATTCTCTTTGCTTTTACCAGTGGCCGCCAATTGGCCAAAGGCATGGCGCGCTGGCACGAGAAGCAGCAGCTAAAAGCGACAACTGAAGTTGTCAAGTGCGTCTGCCGCTTGCACTTGAAATCTTTTTTTTAAATTTGGATTTGAGTTGAGTTGAGCTGAGTTTAGATTTCCAGCGACAGATACCAGCAAAGCTACTTAAGCTGATGACGGTCGCAGCAACGAGCTCTGCCAAACATAACCAGAAGAGCAGCGTAGAACAGACCTTTTCACAAGCAAAGGCAGAGCAAATAATGCAATCTGAATTTCGAAAAATTAATTTTACTAAAGAATGTATATTTTCTCATTTTGTGCTAGAGCAAAGATACTATAAAGATGATGATGGACCGTTTGGTGGAATCGGAATCCAGTATTATTTTGTGTTTGCCCTTGGAGTTTCTTTAAATGAGAAAGCATTCTGACTGCTTGAAATCATATTTGATACATATTATACAATACATCTTTATATAAAGTATATTTCACGTTTCTAAGCAAAGATACATCGAAGCTGGCATTTCAATTGCAAGCATTGATTTTATGAAAGCGTAACTGCAAGAGCTACTGAAATAACTTTGTAGAGAAATCACTAAAAAACTAACCAAAGTCCATTGCAAGTCATACAAAATTCAGTGATGCACCACTTTAAAGGTCTCGATCTTCGCACAAAAATATGCGTTTGAAGATTGCTCAAACAGTTGCTAAAATAAAAGGGCTTTTGATTTCGCATATTTTCTATTCTCTGCTATCATAAAATATTTCTTTGTGTACATTCAAGTAAAAAAAAATCTTTAATAAAAATCAAAATAGCAATCCTAATACTACAAAACTTCAGACTCAACAGTTGAGAATAGCATGAAATTAATCAAGTGTTTTTTTCAAGTTTGAAAGCGGAATTTTAAATTTAAAAAAAGAGCTACCATCTTTTTAACAATCGTCAAAGTAGATTCAATACAAAATTCAATTTTCTTGTTGGAATTAAATTTGTTGCCGCTGGCAAGTTACAAATTCTTCTGTTTTTATTTGTTGCACTATAATTTTCCAACTTTCAGCCACTCTAACAAAGCAACAACATGCCACGCCTCGCTGATTTGCAGCCAACTGACAGCAGTTCACTTAAGCTTTCTCTACCCAAAACAACAATTGCAAGGCATCTATGGCACTTCCGTTTCCGCTGGCGCCTGCCTTCGTCGCTGCCGCGCGTCGTTACGCAAAAACTAATGAGCGGTAAAGGAAATTTATGTTTTGTTTCATTTCAAATAAAATTTGCTTTTCCCACAAAAGCCAAGGCGTACAACAATTCGAGGGAATTGTGTTAATATTTTTCAGCAAAACCATCAATACGCCTGCCAAAGTTGCCTTCGCACGCTGCAGGAAGTGGAAATTGCTTAATCGTCTGTAAATTTTACAAATAAATGTGGGCCACATGCCACATAAATCAAAATGAGAAATTTCTCTAAAAAATTACAATAACACTTTTCAATTTTGAGCAAAACGCAAAGAAAATTGCTGGCATTTTTAGAAAATGCTTGAACAAATTGTTTATTGCTCAAACGTTTCCGATGCAATATTTCAAGCAATTAGACTGCATTTAGCACATCAATTAATCAGCATATCGACAGCTACTCAAAGCTGCACACACACAAAAAAACACTCATACATGCACAAACAAGAAACAAATCACTTACACAAACAAAACTGAGCTGTATATAGCAATGCTCTTTTCCAAACTTTGAAAATGGTCCGATATGAACAGAACAGTCCGATATGCTGAACTTAAAAGGAAATAAAGCTATTTGAACAAGTAAGGAAACATCAGTCGGGTTTCACCGACAGAGTAATACCCTACACCAAGAACTGAGTGGGCGGACCACGCCCATTTTTTTGTATGGCGTAGAGGGCCTACACCTTACCTTAAATACCAAATACCATTACTTTTAATGAATATTTGAACAAATTTAAGCAATTTTACTGTACATTTTCCGGGGTTGTGGGACCTACTGGCCCGTTGTGGGCGTTTCCTTCGACCGATTTTGCTAATCTCGGAACTTGAAGTAGTGGAAGGCTCACTGCGACTGTGTGCCAAATCGGACAACTCTTTCTTTCTCTCCTGTGCGCACGGACACCAAGACAGACAGACGGACAGACAGACAGACGGACAGACGGACAACCGGAAATTAACACAGAAAGTGATTCTAAGCATTTCTATATACTTATGTCTATACCTAGGACGGCTCCTTAAATGCGTTACAATTTTCGCACAAAGTTATTATACCCTATTACCATAGGTGTAGGGTATAAAAAGTGCATGCCGCGGAATGGGCAGAAGTTATATAGGAAATAAGAAATGCCGAGGGTTCGGGGTTACGTTATAATACGTAGAGCGGTTTTTAATCAATATAAAAAAGGGGGCTGAATTGACAATTCAAAGTTTTTATGTTTCGCAAAATTCAAGAATATTTGGGTTGCGAGACGGAAGTGTCTCTGGCGAGCGCTTTCAGACGAGTGCCCGATGTCTATAGCTCGCCACCTCTCCGAGGCGACCGATCGAGTCGGGCTAGGAATGGGAGCACATCGATTAGACGCTATTAAAACGGGGTTGCACTGGCTCGAGCAACGACAATGCCCCAGCAAAAGCGTAAGACCTAATCTACGATGAACAGTTCAAGTGCAAGAAATCCCATGAAATCACATGACACAATTTCTTTGCTGTAGCGCCACACTTTTTAGCTGAGCGTTCATAACTTTTTCTTCATTTAGAACAAATCTCTAACTTTTTTCATTCTGGCATAGCCAAAAGGCGCTTTCTTTGCTAGCATTGCAAAGCTACAAATCTCGAACTTTACAAATGCATTCGTTCTCGTCTGTGCATTGGCAGTTTTACGCTGTAAACCAAATTACTTTTTTAATTCATCTATTTTCGTTTTCACTTTTCTCACAGTCATTCACACTGACGTACATCTTCATCTTGCGCTCTTCAGCTTTCCATCTTACTCCTTTCTTGCTTTATCCCAGCTGGCAAAATATTTTGACATTTGCTGGCGTGAAGAAATCATTCTCGTACGTTTTCCTTTCATTTCATTGCTAATAAATTAATTGGTGCGTTTTTGTTGTGGCACCGCAGGAATCTCAGCAGCGCAGCGGTGGAACAGTGAAAAGTGTTTGCGTTCCATTGGCGCCACAGTGAAGCATTTTGGCGCCGCCCACACTACAAGCGGGGAAATATTTGGAAAATATGTATGTATGTGTACATTAATCAAAACGATCACGGCAGGGCGTGTAAAATGTCCATTACCGCGCCATGATTGCTTCTAATTGATTTTGCTGTCTAGATTTGTACGATTTGTTATTGTGGTGGTTGTTGTTGTTGTTAGTTCAAATTGTAATTGCTTTGAAATGAGATTTTATTTAGCTGTTGTTGCAAGTGCTGTAAGTGCAAGGTTTCCGAATTGTTGTTGTTTGTTTTTTTTTCTTTCTCAACTAAGGATCTGTTTTTGCTAAAAAGTAACCAATGGCATGTTCAGACTTTTAGTTTAAAAGCTCAACTTCAAAAGCTTTGCGCTAGAAAGTGGCAGTAGAGAAGAGGGGGGTACCTTCGTCCTTGGGGCACATTCGTCAAAGGCGATTTCAGTATGAAGGAATCATCGGACATAACTGTTTATTAGCAAAAACTAACCCATCACTAGCATAAATATCCCTCACAAAGTTTGCCATCTCTATCTGAACAGCTGACAAAGTTACATTTGATTTTGTGTTTTCGCGCTTCGTTGCCGAATATTCAGGTCGGTAACGTAAGAAGTTTGTGCTGTATTTATACCATTATTTCGAACAAAATTGTATTAGTATTACTTTAATACTAATTATTTTGTAAATAAAAGTGTATTAAGTGAAAATAAAGCACTGAAATTAGAAGTAAAAAAATAAAAAGAAAAAAAGTAACACCAGGGCGGACTCGTCTTTTTTTCATGGGGCACATTCGTCAATATAACTTCACAGGTACTAAAAATCGAAATCGAGTTGAAGCATCCAAGACCCTCGAACCTGGCTTAAACCTCCCGTAACCACACAAAATTAATATTAGGGTCGATCCTCAGCACTTTAAACATTATATATAACAAATAATTTATAAAAAAAATTTTACAACAACTACCTTTTTTGAAGCTCTTAAACATAATTTTTTTTAAATTTTTTAATGAAAAATATAATAAATACGTATTGTGTAACCAAAAACCTGTCTTATTTAGTCTAAACAAAATTTTGTATCACCTTATGGTACTTTAAAGTGTGAATGCTGAAAGTGCCCCGCCAAATGCCGAAGCTACCCTCGCATGGGGGCACATTCAACGAAATGACTTTTTTTACTAATCATGAAAAAAATAATACAAACGGAACTTTTGTTAAATAATGAGGTATTGTAACAGTCTAATCGGTTTTTAAATATATTGATTACCTTCTGAAATATAGGCCTTCAAAAAAAAAGAGACGAAGGTACCCCCCTCTCCCCTACCTATAATATCAGCTTGATATACTTATATTTGTAGGCAGATATCGATTCTATTGGCAGCTGCAATACGTTTACGTTTTCAAGTAAACGATTCAACTTTTCCGTTTGCGTAAAATTACGTTACGTCTGGACTAACTGAGCATTTAGTGGCATAAGAGCAGTTGCCTTCGCTGCCCATGACTAAGCAAGGTAGATGTGTGTTTGTGTGCGTTTGCCTTCTTCTTCCGCTCTGCCACGCCTTTCTGCCAGCCTTGTCAAAGTGTTTTGATTTGAGCAAGAGAACAACTTATTTATGCCGCCGCTGCTGCTGCTGCTTCTTGATTGTGTGTCACGTCTTAAATGGAGCACACACTGAAAGATACACGCACACACACACACATACACACACACTGATACAAAAACCACTTGAATTCTAGCACAGCGGCAGATGAGGAAAAAGGCTGCAGAGCAGCCATAAGAAATGTGCCGACAAGAAAATTGCATAACACAACACACACACATACACACACATGTGCGCACACTTGTCACTTGTCACTGGCTCCTTTTGACACTTGCTGTATTTGCTGTTGCCGCCTGCTGCCATGCCTTCGGAATGAAGACTTTTGTCTTGCGTGAAGGATGCTATTGTTTATAAACAATTTCAAGCCGCATCCTGCCTACTCTTTTACTCCGTGTGTGCGCGTGTAATTGTGTGTGTGCGTGTGTGCCTGCTTTTTATTATTTTCTCAATAAATAAAAGAAATTCTTTTTCTTGGTATTTCTTGGCTACCTTTTTTGTTGTTGTTGTATTTATTATTTGAGTTGCGTTTATTTTGATGCTGGCAATAAAACAATTGCCTTTGATTTGCAGCACACTGGCAATGCTGTGGTGGCTGGGTTGGCCAATGTGAGGCACGCCAGTTGGAATTCCAAGCGATGCCATATACTATATGAAGAAGCAAGCTACATACATATGTTGCTGCTCTGCTCTTACTAAGGCAGTTAATATAAAATCATAGCAATTTTAGTTGCTTGATTAAATGCGCTATTTCGATTTCGTATTTTAATTTCTGCCATATTTTTTTGCTTTACGAGTTTCCAGCTTGGTTTGAGTGTAAGAGACTAGATCTAGATCTAGATCACAGTTTGGACTGCCAGCAAGGGACACACTGAGGCTATTGTGGAAAACACAGAAGGCAGAAACTGGTTTAACTGCTGGAAAGCCAAAGGAGCGCGCATGAGCTCATCAGAAGCCTTCTGAAAAGTTTTAGTAAGCTCGAAAGGTTACAATATACATATAAACCGATTTGCGCTCAAGCTAATTATATAGGTTTAAATGGAGAAATTTAAGTGCAATAACTTCGTTTTCATTAAAATTCGTTTGATTTAATAATTTAATTTATAACTTTCTTTATGCATCTCGGAACTAGGCATTAAGCCTCTTTGGAAATTTGTGAAAAACACCAAAATTCTGACAGCTCACTACTTTGACAACTCGTAAACGGAACTGGTATCGCTAAGGACCCAATAGGGTCTATGCGTGGCCTTCTTAGGCAGCCAGATTAACCTAACCTAACCTTATGCATTTTTTGATTTCATTTCTATCATTATTGCATTTTTTTTAAATTCAACATCTCAGTATTTATTTAAAAATTTTAGAAAAGTGTTGGAAAGGGAAACGATTGCCTTTAGTTGCTCAACAGCTGAGCATAGCTCGGAGATCAATTTTTATATAAAGTAATGCTACAATGCTATGAAAAGAATATGCAGCACCCATTTTTACTTTCTTCATGGCACGCCACTTATTTCAAAATTTTGCCACCTCTGCGCTGCTGCTGCTCGCTGCCAGAGCACTTGACGCAGCAGCGCTTCAAATAGCGCAAGTATTGATGGCCAATTCATTGTGCGCGCTCCATTGTCAATCAGTATATCGAATTTCAGTTCTTTGCAGAGATTTCATCAGCAGTTGCCCTCTTCACTGCTCCTCCTCACTGCGGCAGCTGCCAACACCAAGTTAAAGAGTTCTGCTCTGTTGCTAGAAAATTTCACATTCAGCAATTTTTATAGCGCAGAAATTGTATTGGATTGAATTGCTTTTGTTTTGAGTTCTTTTCTGGTGAAATCTAATCCTGGCAGCAGCGGAAACGTTGCAATTGTTGCTGCGCCAAAAGTTTTATGAGCTAGCGTAAACTTTGAATGGCGCTGAGAGCATTGAATGTGTGTGTGAGTGTGTGAATGTTGTTGTATTTGTTGGCAGGCAGATATTATACATTATACTTACAGCTTCAGGCAAATGAATAGCTCGAGATTACGCAGTATTAAATTCCTTACCTGGAATGGAGAGACAAAGAAATAATTTGAATTAATTACAAATATTCGCAGAATTTAGACATACAACAAAAGAGAGGCGCATAGTCAAAGGAAAAATATACATATATATGCGTAAGGTTCCAATAGGATTGTTGAAGTATACAAAGCAGTCACAGCAAACGCACTCAGCTTTGAGTTAAAAAAATATAAAATTTGCTTAAATATCTTCTCTTCAAATATTTGTCTCCAAAAATCTGATCTGATCAGCGCCCCTTACATATATATACATATACATTGCAAATATAGCAAAATCGAGCAATAGTGCTGACAGATTCATTGGCAGTCGAATTTAAATTTTTATTAATTTTTCAATACGAAACATTCAGCAAAGCAGCTTTAATCTTTTTTAATCTGAATTACCACGCTCGCTTTCATTGACACTTCAAATATTTTTGCATGCATTTCTGTCCGAAGTAAATTCAGCCTTTTTTTGCAATGTTGCCATTTTGAAAAAAGTTTGTCGACTCTTCAAAACACCGCACTATAAATAAAGCTTGCTTAAAATTCTGAAATTATTCAAAGTAAAAGCACGTTTTTGCCAAAATGCATATTCCATGAGCGCATCGCATAAATTGCCAGAGGCGTAGGCGTAGGCGTTTACTTTTGCATGGGGACCTTCAAGCGCTTAGCCTGTTTGAAATCCTTTTTTGTTCTTCTGGCAGTTAGGATCCGTTTATGCTATAAAATATAATTGAAAATTCATTCTTTTTACAGTTTTCTTCTATTGGCAGCCTGTGTTGCGCCCCTCTGACTGCCCTTGCCTACGCAACTGCCGCTTGCTTTACATGCATATGCAAAAATTTCAACAACAAAAATCTAACTACAAAAATTTGTATAAATTGTGCGCTTGTTTTTTTTTAATGCAGAAAAAGTAAACTTTTTACGAATTTCCAAGCGATTTACATGCCGCGCTTTTGCGGCAAATGTGGCGGAAATTCAGGTTAACAATTGATGTGGAATCGATGATGCTGCTGCAGCAAAAACAATGCAGCCAGCTCATGTTGCATGCCACAGCATATGCAATAAGGTAAGAGGCGTGGCCTGAAGGGAGCGCTGCGTTGCGTGCTGGCAAGTGAGTGGGTGGGTGGGGCAGCTGCTGAGTGAACTGGGCGCGTTTGCAGAATTCAAAGCAGCTTTAGAGCAGCAAGCTAAACATACACACACACACACATACGCACACACACATGCACATCAAAAGAATGGCACTAAATCATGCGGAAATAACAGCCAAACGCTGAGTGCAGTTTTTTGTATGTTTGGCATACATTGGAAAGCAACAATGCACCGCTGAGGCGTAAAGGGGCCTGAAGGGCGCATGCAAAACGATGCAAAAAAATTCGCTTCTGAGCTACATTTGAGAGCAGTGCAACTGCATTGAAATCACAAAAATGCAAATGCATGCGCCAGACAAAGAGAAAATTTCGCAGAATGGGCACAAATCGAGCATATTTTTAGAAATGAAGCAGAATTGATTTCCTATTGAGCAATTTGAAAGTGAGTTTATTTATTTAAAAACAAAATTCAAAAACAATAACATTTATGCAAATTAAATGCTATGCAGCACCATCGAGTGTGCCTTTGTTTCTGGGCCATACTGGTAGAACCAAGCTTCATTAGCTGCTACAATTTTATTGAAGGACCCTTGCTGGATCCTTCATTATAAAATTTTGTAAGCAAATATTTTGCAAAACGTTTACGCGCCGTTTTTTTAATTTTCAATTAAAATTCGAAATTAAATTCGTAATTAAATTGATTTCGAAGAAAAGTTAAAAATTTAACATGGTTTTTCTATAAATTCAAAATGGCAATTTTAAGTGTTTTAATGACTGCTTTACACAATTCGGGAGTTCACAGTTCTATGCTATCTAGTGTGCTTTCCTTGCCGCCTGCTAAATTAAACCCACTTTGCCATCTGGCAACGTTTTTTGTTGTTGCTTTGCAGGCAAACAAGAAATACCACTAGCTGAAAAAATTGAAATGCGTTGGATCGTGTTTTTCTTTCGTGATAAGCTGGCATTTCTCATCAGCTGTTTTATTCGCGAAAATGGAAACAGATTTTGAGCACATTTTATTGAATTCGCAGAGAATAATTACACACTACTTCCATTTTGATGGAATATTGCTTTTTGCGAGAGTAATAAATCCTTAATAATCGCTTTAGAAAACACTTGTAATGCGATTGTGGCAAATTAAGAATGGTCCACGAAGCAGGGGCGCTCAGAGTTTCATTTTACTATCGTGCTGAAGTTGCCAGATGGGAAATTTAGAAGGAAACTGTGAATACCCTAAATATCTTCTGCTTGTTCTTCTTCTTCTTCTTCTTCTTTATCATCTTCTTCTTCTTCTTTATCAGCTTCTTCTTCTTTTCAAGCACAAACCTTTACCGGGCTACGAGCTGACTTCTAGGACCTCTCTACAAGCGCATCTGCTCCAGCTGACAATACCAAACATTGCCCTTCTCTACCCAATCTTTCCATCGAAGGCACATCCTACCCCGTCGTCTCCGCCTTCCAACATGACATAATGAATAGTGCCAAATAAAACTGAGCCAAACATAAACAGGCATTTTCTGCTGACATTTGTTTAGCAAAAATGTGCGTACTTTAATTAAGTCGCATGTTTACATTAACGTTTAATTAATTAAAATTGTTGTGCTATCTATTTTTGTTGCTTTTTTTAGGGAATTGCTGTTATGCATATGAAATGCATTTCTGCTTTGTCTGTTAAAGCTTTATGTTTTCATATTTTATTATGCCAAAATTAATTAAAATAAGCGCACAGTTTTAAATGCACAGCAATTAATTAGGCTTGCGCTTGTTAGAAATTGCTTATGAATAATATAGCTTTTTATGGCTATTATTTCAAAAACTTGCTAATGTTAAATTATACTTTTTTGATTTCTTTCCCCTGCCTGCGGCAATTTCAGTTACGAATTTCTCATGCCATTAAACATGTTGTGCTCTGCTTGTTCTTTATCAAATGACATGTTTTTCATCATACTTTACCAAAAATGATCTCATACCTTCATATACATAGTACCTGGTAGACAGCCCATCGCTTAGCCTTCCAGCTCATAATGTATTTTATAAATTAGACTTCTTTTTTTGGCCAGAACACGATGAATTTCTGTCAATGAGCCTGAAATCGTTCATTAACAATATTCGTCGGCCTACTTCTATGTCAGTCGCTGGTCGTCCGTCTGCCTGCCGGCAATGCAGTTGTCAGTGTAGCTGGCGGGCGGCAGACAACAGCACGTAATAATGTCACTTGACATCCTGCCGCCTTGACAGCAGGCAGCAGAGCCTATAAATACTTCAGCGCGCACGTAAATATTTCAGTTTGACTTTTTTGCCATTTGCCAGAGACAAGAGCATAGGGAGGAACAGTGGCAGACAGCATAACAGAAAAAAGCTTCTCTTGTAGCAGTCATTTACAAAATTTCAACGTCGTCGTCGTCTGCTTTTTATATATTTTCTTTCTCAAATGAAGAAACAAAAGGCAAAAAATGTCATTGGAATTTGAAAGCCATTAATTTGGCTGAACAAAAACATTTGCTACGCATTCAGCGGTGTAGAAGAAAAGGAGGCGCAGGCGTAGGCAGCAAGTACAGCGAGGATTTAGAGGCGCTTTGCTTAAGCATGGCAATGAAGTCTATGAGCATTTTTTTTTTGGCAATTAATGCAAAGCAATTTTAAGCAAAATTGCACAAGAAATTTCATATATATAGAGGCATTTTTCTATAAAAGACGACGCTTGCTGATCGTAAGCTGTGCATCCTTTGATAATGTTTCTGTTTAAATTATTTTTGTCTACTAAGCACGCGCGCAGACTTGAAAGATCATTCAATTACTATGGCTGATTGCTGAAAATTCGGCATTTTCCTTCATCAAAATTTTCAAAATAGAATATTAAACTATTTAGAAAATACGAATTTTCTTTGCTTAGAGATTTTTATTCAAATTTTATTGAAATTATTTGAATAATATGAAAAATTGATATGATTCCCCGAAAGGGGTTTACCAAAGCACTCGCTGCTTTTGGCCAATAGTAGAAGCATTTGGGCATATTTCCGTGCCTTAAAAGTTCAACTCCAGCAAAAGCCAAGCTACAACAACAGCAAACACAAATAAATTAGACACAACACAAACACAAACATTAAATACTAGTATTAATCATTCGCGACGCACAACATTAAAGAACGGAAGCGCGGCGACGAAACGCACTGGCAACAAGCAATTCTGTGCATGAAGTGTGCCTCCAAGAGGCGGGCCGGGCAGGCCACTTGAGTGGGTGGCTTCGTCGTTGGCGCATGTTGTCGAACGAAATCTGCTACAGCGTGGCACATCGATCGAGCACACTTGCTCGAAAGCGCTTCTGTTTGTTGCCTGTTCCACTGACGGAGATCTGCAAGTGGAGAGGGGCAGTGCAGCCGTTCGAACTCTAAAGCCAGCTGCAGGCACGTAGTCCAACTAATTAACTTGATGAATGCGACTGCATTTTCTGCAGGTTAAACTAAGCTAATTAATTTGCTCTTCCTTATTAATAGCTTGCATTTAATGCTGTGCTGTTTGGCGGCAATTCAAATGAAAGCTTTTAATGTGGAACAAAGGGATTAGGCGCGCCAGCAGGTTGCCCGAGAGCAGCTTCCTAGAGCGATTTTTGAGAGAGTGGAAGTGAAAAGTAACATAAAATATTGTGAAATAAATTGTATTAAAATTTGGAAGAATAAATTTATCACCATACGAGCCAAATTTTGTAAAAACATGGACTATTGATTTAACGCTGTAGACGAAAAATTTGCAGGCTGTATAATGAGAAAGCGAAGAATATCTATTGAAAGAAAGTGTTAGAATTTATTTGATAAATCTAAAGCAAAATTGTAAGAACTTAAGCAATTATGAACGAAAGAATTTACAGTTCTTTTAGCAAAATTGATTTTAGTGAACTAACATTTTCTTAATAAAAATCAATTGAACTATAGACATAAATGCATTTTTTAGAGTGCACAGAAACACTAAGAGAAAACTATATAAAAATGTATGAAAAGTTTAAAATAATTTCATAAAAATGGCTGTGAAATTTTGCTCTATATAAGCTTATTTAACTCTCTTTTAGGTCTTATAAGTAGGGCGGCAATGCTGTTAGTTTCAAAGTATCCTCAAGCTTCATTAATAGTAGCAGGTACTTTCTTTAGGCTTTTAAAAAGGTTTTTCTCTTGATTATGGTAAGTGTAGTTTTTGCCATCAGTTGATAATATATATTTGGGGTATTCACAGTTTCCTTCTAAATTTCCCATCTGGCAACTTCAGCACGATAATAAAATAAAACTCTGAGCGCCCCTGTTTCGTGGACCATTCTTAATTTGCCACAATCGCATTACAAGTGTTTGCTAAAGCGATTATTAAGGATTTATTACTCTCGCAAAAAGCAATATTCCATCAAAATGGAAGTAGTGTGTGATTATTCTCTGAGAATTCAATAAAATTTGCTCAAAATCTGTTTCCATTTTCGCGAATAAAAGAGCTGATGAGAAATGCCAGCTTATGACGAAAGAAAACACGATCCAACGCATGTAAATTTTTGCAGCTAGTGGTATTTCTTGTTTGCGTGCAAAGCAACAACAAAAAACGTTGCCAGATGGCAAAGTGGGTTTAATTTAGCAGGCGGCAAGGAAAGCACACTAGATAGCATGGAACTGTGAACTCCCCAATTATATAGATGTCATTTGTCTTCCTCTAGTTTTATGCATTTCTATTTTTCTTTCCCTGGCTCATTTCATTCGATGTCGTTTTCTCGTTTGCTTTCTTATGCCATTTCTGTGTTTCTTTGTCGTTCACATTCATTGTTACTCTTTGCCATTTTCTTGCCCTTTTGCTATCTCAATCTGTTTTTCTTTCGGTGTTATAAATTTCAAAATTCTAGTTTTTCAACTTTTCTATTGATTTTAAAACTGACACGCCCACAGTAAAACATTCTACAAATTGTAGCACTTAAAGCAACACAATATTTTTCTCAAGTATATAGCCCGCACCCCTGCTCGCACCCTCAATTAATTAAAACAATTTGTCAACTTTAATTGCTGTTACTTAACTCAAAATCGAAACAAAGTGGCTCGGCCACAAAAACTCTTTTGCCTTCGGTTTGACATTTTTGCTGGCTCACTGCGGCCATTGAAAACGAAGTTCGTGGCAAGGGGGTGAGGGCGGGGGCAGGGGGTCAACTTGCTAAATGATTAATGAAAATCGAAAATTGCTGTTAACAGTGGCAGCAACATGCTCTATACGAAAGTATCCTTGCGGCTGGCAACATGGCGTGGTCCGTCCGACCCTACCGCGGCATAAATATGAAAAGTGTGTTTTCTTTAGATCACGCAGCAATGATGGATTGTCAAAATATTTAAAGAAAAATACACACACAGGCACACACAGCTATGCAAACACATGGAAAAAACTTGGCTCATATAAATTTTGCTTTGCTATGCAACGACAAAGAACCTTTTTCTATGCACAATTCAAAAAATTCAGTCAATTCATTGTGAAACTATTAATTTTTTCCTCTGGTCCAGCTAAAAGGGCAACAAAAAATATAAGAGACAACATTTTCTATTTGTATTTGTTTGATTTTAGCATTTTAAGTAGAAAAAGGTAGCAGCTGCGATACAAATTGCATGAGCGTAGGCAGTGGCGTCTTTACGTGGTTGCGGGTAGCAGGGCGCAATCAATTTAGGGTGCCTCATAAGCATGATTTTCTACAGCAAAATTTTTTATTAATTGATTTGAGAAAAAATTTAAGAGTGTTAAAATAGTTTTGAAGCCAGCTTAAGAAATGTAAGAGTAACAAATAAATTGAAAAATAAAAATTTTAGCCAAATGAGAAGGATATTAAAAAATAAAGCAAAAGGATGAACATTTTCTTAAATGTACACTATTGAAAATTTCAAAGATACTTCTGCTTGATTTTTAGAGAAGAGTGCTAGTTTCAAGCCTCTGGTTGCTCATGGCGAAAAACGCTCAGTTGCATGTTTGGAATTTTTCGGAAAATGCAGCATTTCCCTTTCTTGGACAATGTCCATATTCACTCTGCATATTGTATGAAAGCGTTGCCTACCCAGCCCAACTCTGCAGGGATTACATTTTATTGATTTTATCATCGATCAAATTATAAGGATACACGCGCTTGCCCAGCAAACCTAAACAAACAAAGCCCATGCACAATTTTAAAGCATAAATGACGCTATAAATTCCAATAATGAATGTGGCCTACCATCACACACACACACACACACGCACGCACACGCACCAAAGTGATAAATCGTTCGGTGTGTGTGGTTAGGCAAATGCATAGCAACAGCTACAACAGCAAATAGAAAAAAATACTATCATGAAAAAGGAATACCAATTTGTACGAGGGTCGCATTTTTCTGTTTATTCAAGAAATTCCAACGCTTGATATTACACTCCAGAGTGCAATTGTGTTGGTGAGGCGGAGTTGTGGTAAATCACTGCATTGTGTTGGCATTAGAGGAACAGCTGAGGGACACTGGGCAGATACGGCAAGCAGGCCTTCGGAGAAAGTCAGCGAAAATAAGAAAGCGATAAGAATAAAATTGTAAAGGGAAAAAATTATTACGCTGAAATTGAATGCCAAGCAGTTTGTGTAGACTAACGCGAAAACAAAAGTGGCGAAAATTTAGCTGAAAAATAGCAGAAAAATTGCGAATATATGGAAGCAAAAATGGCAATGCCGATTTGAAGCTGATATACAAAGCTATCACAAAGCGAAGAAGCAAAAGTATAGATGAAACTTTTATTTAAAAAAATTTTAGTGCACTTAGGCCTTTGCTTGCTCGCATTATTTTGTGTGTTCTGGTTCTATTTTTAGCACAATTAATCACGATTAATAAAAAAGAGCAATCTGACTGCGAACCAAGAAGTCAAGTTTACAAGACTGAAGTGTATAGCTAAGATTTAGCACTGGAACAATCGGCTACTTGCAGTGTACAATTTATAACTTTATTCTAATCAAGTGAAATAATTAAACTATCACTATTATTTATTTGAAGACCGGCGCTTAGTTCAGACGATCTAGAGAGAGTTGCATGATAAATTATATATCATTTTAAAGATTTCGAGGTATATTATTTGACAGACATCCTATTATTCTAAGAATGGGCTTTTCTAGACGGTTTAAAAATTGCACAATATTGAATGATACACCATTTTGAAAGTTTCACCATGAATTTTCAGGCATAAGTTCTCGAAGATTGTTTGAAAATGTTCTAAAATATTAGAGTTTTTAATTTCGATAGATTTGTATTGGGAAAGGAAATATTTCGAGATAAAGCCTGCTGAATAGATTTGGAAAACTTTGGCAACAATATTAAGTACATTTTTCTCTAAATTTTAGTTAGCTATGTCATAGGGCACACCCGATAATCGGGAGTTATTACTAGTCTTAGTTAAAGCAAACACTTTATTTTCACTTCTGAGCTCTTGTTCATTTTACAAAATTGATGAGCTGCTTTCAGTAGAATTAATATAATTCCGACTACTTTTGTAAGTTGCTGTATTTAGATCAGGAAATGTAAACATGACTTCATTCTGTGGCCATTCCATCAACAGGCTATGACAAGCCAGTACAGTCATCTGCAACTATGTACGTGCTCCACCCCCCTTTGCATTTGGCGGCAGCAAACTTACGGGATTGCAAACAAAATATATAATTAAAAGTTGGAAAGCGAGCTGTCAGCTCAAGCGCGGCCGACGGAAGGCGCGGAATGTTGAGCTTTGGGCGGCCGTAGCATGCATTTAGGCGCATTGGAAACATGCGAATGCAAACGTGAACGGAAAGTTTCAGTTTACGTGAAAGCAAAGTTTAAGAATGAAAACGCTTAGCTTATGATAATTAGCATAATTAAAATTGCAAATCAAGGCAGACAGGCAGACAGGCAGACAGGTGCGTGTGGGCGCGATCGGGCGGCAGGCTGAAGCGCATAAACTTTGCGACGCTGAGCAAACTTTGGCACTTAATGAGGCGGAAACTGTAGTAGCGCGCAAATGCTGCTGCGGTCGCGTGGGGGGGGGGAGGAGGGCTTTCATACGCAAGGGAAGCGCAAAGCAGAGTGCAAATCACAGAAGCCTTGAAGCAGGTTGCTTGCTACTTCTTTCTTCTTCAAAGTAATTATCATGTTAATGGCATTTTAAACATGGCAACATCAAAACATGGCAAAATGTCAGAGCATCGCTGAATTTAATATTGCATAATTTTGTTTTTTATTAAAGCACGCTTTAAGCGCTTCTCAAATCAATGGAGCAGACAGCCAACAGGACATGCGCCTAAAAGGCTACTATGCTATTATTTTTTGGGGGCAATTTCTTGCGCCAAAAATTTGCTCAAGCCTTAAGCATGTGCCTGCGGCGCAAATTGGCCAACAACATGCACACAGCAGACACTACACAGCAGCGCAACAACAACTTGCCACATGCGGCATGCGGCATGGAAACGAAAAGCGTAAGCTTCACATGAAAAATGTGGTAAGAGAACAAAAATTGCGAAATAAAAAAACCGAATTATGCGAAAATATATATATTCAATTTTAATAATAGCCGATTTGTTGCAGTCGCAAACGCACGAAAGGCAACACCAAAACACAAATCAATAACAAGAAAAATTCGTTGGCAAGCAGAAGCAGAAGGCTTGCATGACTCCTGACAATTTAGTGCGAAAAAAAGAGCGTTTTTCAGGCGTTCAAGAAAAAACTGGCGCAACAAAAAAGCTTCATATAAAGTAACTGCGGCACACACACACAGACACGCAAAGATAGTGGCAATGCCGTCGATATGATATGAAAGAGGCGCCCCTCGGCAAAGATTCGAGAACAATTTTTTTCGAAAAATTTTGGTTGCATTGTTTTTGAAGATAAAGCATAAAATGTAAGCAAAAAACTGTTACACTGCGCACTACACTGTACAACAAGGTTTCTAAAAAATCTAAAATTTCGTTATGAACACAGTTTGTGCAGCCTTTTTGTTAGTCTTCTAGTAGCTCAAAGCTTGAAATTATTGTAGAATAGAATTAGGTTTGCACTTTTTTATAATCGGCCTGTCATTTGTCTGAGTTTCTAGCTTCAAATATGTCAGTATTAAATGTTATTATTATTGATTATTTGAAGAATATAAAAAGATTTTTTTCAAAAATTATGAAGTCATAGCAATTGCGGATCTATAAGCCTTTATCATTTGCAGACAACTTTAGTGGAAAGGAAAAAATTATTAATTTTGCGTCCTTTAAATTTATTGGGCCTGGCAACTGCAGCCGGCACTGCTTGGCTACACATGCAACATATTGCGGCATATGATGCCCGACAAACCGCAAATAACAATAAAATTAATATGCTTGCCTTCAAAAGCATTAAAGGCCAGAACAAGAGGCAAGCGCCTTCTAGGCAGAGCGGCATGAAGACAGAGCGGGCGACAGGGAGTGGCTGTGAAAAGTAGCGCAAAAGAATTTTGCCATAACGATTGATTTTGAATTATAGCCTGACCATGCACGCATACAACAACACGACACACACACACACACTTATACATACAGCAGCACTACGGCGCAGCGGGGTAGGTAAGGCGCCACAATTTGGCACGAAAGAGTATATGCTTTTGTTTTTTCTTGTTGTTGCTCTGCTGTTTTTATTTTGCCTTTTTCTCTTCATTTCCTGCAAAGAGGCCATTAAGCATATTTGTAGCATGTTTTCTCAGCGCAGAAATATTCACCAAATTATAATAAAATTTTATATGCGTAACAGTACAAATTATTATAAGCCATAATAATAATGTGTATGTTTGCTGGCGGATTAGACGAAATGTGAAGTGGCCGAGCAAACGCTGAGGGCGCACTTTTGCTGGGCCCAATCATTTGCTCTAATTTAGTGCCAATTAAGGATTCGCTGGTGTAATTGTGGAATCTGGCTGGCAGAGGGCAGCTTCGGCACGAGCGCGCATTTTGTAAGGTCATGCCAAAAGGAAATGAGCTCTCAAGCTTTTACAGTTCCTTAACAGCTGCTTTAAGTGTGATTCTAGTTCATTGCTTTTACAATTTTAAAAAGGCAATTGATTTTTTAGATAATATAAATGTGTGACAAACTTAATGTGAGTGTGTGTGTGTGTGTAATAAGTATAAAAAAGATATAGACAGAGCAGCATACGAACTGCTTCGTCTTTTAGAAGTTATATTCTGCTCAATCTTGTTGTGAAAATGAGCATTATATAGATTTAATTTATTAAAATCTTAAAAAAGTATATATCTTAGGATTAAAAGTAAAAGCACATTCGATTCAAGCGGTCAGTGTTCCAAAAAATTTAATAAATGTATTCCATTTCAAGTTTTACGACTATTTTATTTGTTCTTTAATAAGCACTATCAAGTTCTGTTCTGATTTAATGTATCTAACATATGCCGAGTATCTTAAATGTCAGCCACGATTGAAGGAAACTACGATTCAAAATTCGCTTTTAACAAAATCTTTCTGAGCATATTCCGAATTATAAGAATCATTTCATTCAAAAGAAATATTCGAGAATTAACTTTCCCATTGAATTGAGAACCTATGCTCAAAAATTTCGACGAACTAAATTGAGAATTTTCAAACTTTCGAGCACACAAAACTGGCGATAGTATTCAGCCGCAGCATTTTTAATTATGCAAAATGCATTCGTGAGTATGCTTAATTCTTTGTAATGAACTTATATCCTTTTTGGGGCAAACAGCAGCGGCTCCGAATGTCCGATGGGAGTCAGCAGGCAAACAAATAATTAGAACCACAAAAGCCTTTTAGAGCGTGCCTGTATTTTCATTAATAAAGCAAAAGGCTAGCAAAAAATATTACCATGGACGAACAAATTTGTCATAATAAATCCCATTTTACAGCAAAAACCACAACAACAACAACCAGCACTGCTGTAAATGTATTGAAAAACGTAGCAACGATACCAAAGCAAAGCTAAGCGAGCTCCAGCAACCGCCCAGCCAGCGGCAACATGGCCAGCAACAACAACAACAACAATATATATGCAACAACAGCAACGAAAGCAAACGAAATGAGCTTATCTGGCAAGCAGAACACGCAAACGTTGTTCTTAACAATTTTTAATTACCATTTAAACGTGTGCCAAAGCCGCGGCCACCAACACCGCCTGACAGCCCAATGACAGCAACAAAAACAACAACACACTTTTGTGTTGTTTGCTTATATAAAGTAATATAAAAACAGCGAAACAGAAATTCAAAATATGTCTCCCCCCCCCCCCCCCCCCCCCTGCACACAAGCAGGCTCAGCGTCAGTTTCAGCCCAAACAAGCTGCCACCCACGCCAGGCTGAGGCGAGGCAGGCGTAGCCTAAATATGCCAGGCAGCAGTTGCCGCACAAGTAGCAAGTGGCAGAGCTGTGAACAGCACACGCACATGCCGAGGCGCTGGGAGAGCGGGCAGTTCTAAAGTTACTTAACTTAATTCTCTTCATCTTCCTTGCTCGTGCCACTTCCTTTGGCTTAAAATTTTTTTCGTTGGAACCAGGCTGCCACGAGGCTAATACGGCTGGCATTCCTTAACTTGAATTGAAAATGTCCTGCTGAAATTCTCGCAAGCTCATAAATGTTTTCCGACAGATCGATCTCTTTAAGGATTCTCAAGAGTTCGATCAAAAATGTAAGCAGAGCAACTTCTATCTAGCTAAAGCAATCTTTCTACATTTAAGCAAGCTGCCAGCAGCGAAGAAGACTTTTTCTATAGCCGAGTCCGAGCAATAGCTTTGAAAAGCTTATTCATGGCAGGCAATATTGCCAAAGAAATGTCAGCTCAACGCCAGAAATGGCGCCAAAACGGATCAAATAAAAAACTATTATTTTTTTTAAATTGAACTGAAAATGCCATGCCTCATATTTTGTTCTTTGATTTCAGAAACTGATCCCTTAATCATGGAAGCATGCAACCTATCCATGAAGAGAGAGAAAATTAGCTGATCCAATGAAAACTCGTAGTCCTTCAGAACTTTCTAAAAGAGTTAGTAAAAGCATTTTTTGCAACCGCGTAACAGATTGAATAAAATTTAAAAAAATTCAAGACACACTTCAGTCATTTCTTTTACATTTTTAAGTAAACTTTGCGATCTTTATAAAATAAGTAAATTTTTGCCGAGCTGGCATCCCTAACTTAGGATCATTGCTTTCGCTTTTTACATTTCTTTAGGCGCAAATGAAAAACACGCAAAAATCGTATGAGTTCTGTAGTTTGAGAAGAGGACGCGGACAAGAGGGCGGACAAGCAGCGAAAAGCAAGGGCAGCGGAAATTAAGTAACAAATTATGCTGTGAAGGAGAGCAGGCAAGGGACGCAGGCACGCGACATGTGCCACACGCTGCGGCACAATATTAAGGAGCGAGAAGCACATAAAATACACAAACAGAAGGAAATTGCGTGGTAGTGCAAAAAATAGTGACAGTGTTGAGGCTGAAGGAAAATTCGTGGGCAGACACTGTCAAAAGTCGGGACCTTTTAATGTATTAAACGAGCCTTGGAGATAAGCGCAAACACGTAAATACAAAATAGTTCACATATTAAATTATAGTCAAACAAAAAAAAAAACAAACTGAAAGTCAGACAGAATGGCTCATAAGCTTGCTGATAAATATTTGTGTGTGTAACAAGGACACGAAAAGAGAAATTGTGAAAGAAAAGTCAAGCGTGTCGAAGTGCGAAAAGTCAAAAGATCAACTTTGAATGAAATTAAATTTAATTCGATTTGCACAGACGCTCGCAGTGTGGCAACCAATTTCAACAGAATTTTGACTGAACCTTGAGACAAGAAATAATTGGAAGAAAATTTAAAATGTGATAGCGCTTTAAAACAGGAACTGAAGTGTTGGAATTATAAGATTTTTTTGAAGACCAATTTTTCGGCTTCATTTTGGTCATTTTTAGTATGAAGAACTTTTTTGCTCGAATTTTTGCTGCAAGGATCAGTTAAGCGGGGAATACTGTACAATGCTTCAAAGGTAACAAGAGCTATCAGCAGTCTATTGTTCTTCAACGGTATCATGAACGACGAATTCATATGCCATTTGCCATTCGCCATCGTTGAATATTTAACTTCTTCTCAGCAAAATTTCAATTTCGTTAGCAGCAAATTGAAAAAGCTGAACTTTTGCGAAAGTTATTAAATACTTGCTTAAAATTGTATGCCATACAAATTCAATTATGACAAAATAAAAATTAGCATATTACGGCTACGCACTTCTCTTATGCCCCTCCCCCCCACCCCCCTCCCCCCTCCGCATCAACATTTAGATACAATTTGCTGGCAATAGCTGGAATAGCAACAAATGCAAGCACACGTAAGACACACACCTGTATGTGTGTGTGTGTGTGTGTGTGGAGTGTGTGCCAGCGTAATCCCAAAGTATTACAACTTTTTTAATGCCAGTACAAGGCATTAAATAATAAATACCCAATTCCATTTAATGCCGGAGCAGTAACAACAACAGCCACCGAATAAACAACAACAACAAAAAGCAGCAAACCGGGGGCATGGTTATATGGTTATGGTATTATGAGCTGTGCTACGGCAGCGCAAAGGGCATGCCACCGTTTGTGGCACGCTGCGGCGGCAAATTACGCATTTGAGGCACGTCGCGGCAGCAATGCCTGGAAAAATCAATTCAATGAAATGAAATTATATTTTAGAATGAGATAAGCATCAGTTTAAGCTGTGAGCGAAAGGTGCGCTGGATGAGCGCGTCCCCCAAGCGCTCGTCGTCCGTCGCTCACTTGGCAACATTGTTATGCGGCAACTAAAGCGGCGTTGTGCCGAGTGGGCACAGCGGCACTCATTTTGAAAAGTTTGATAACAGACTCGAGATATGGCGCTGAAGGCAGTCATGAATCCGCTGGAAGGCAGCGCAGCGTTGGAAGGACTTGACAAGCACTGCCACAGGCAGGCGTGTGAGCAGCGTCTTTGAATATTTGATTTACTAAAGTGTGAGCCGGATGTTCAGCTAAAATGCTCAAGCATTCATGCAAGCGCCAGTATGCAAACTTCTCTAAAATAATGAGCTACTCGCAGCAGCAGTGAATTTCGTTATAGAGAGCGTATCTTGAAGCGTGTTAGAGAATGCATAGGATCGTTGAGAAAGCATTTTCTTTGGTTGAGCGAAAAAAATGCTATAGAACAATAGAGCTCCAGCTCCCAGTCTTCTTCAGTTTGGCTAGAAGAAACATGAAAAGCTGAGTTTTTCACCGAATTTCGCATTGAGTAAAATTCTTTACAGCATCTATAAATAATCAATAAGGTGTGAAATGCAAAAATGAGAGAAGAGATAACATAACTAGACTACCTTATGATATAGGATTATGACAGAAGGATTAAATTTCTTAAGCAACCTTTATTTAAGAGCTCAGAACGATAAAATATAACAAAAAAGAACAAGAAGTGGAAATGGAAGGCAATGAAGAGTAGGGGAGAGGGAGTACCTTCGGCCTTGGGGCACATTCGTCAAAGGCGATTTCGGTATGAAGGAGTCATCGGACATAACTGTTTATTAGTTAAAACTAACCCGTAGCTAGTATAAATATCCCTCACAAAGTTTGCCATCTCTATCTGAACAGCTGATAAAGTTACAATTGATTTTGTGTTTTCGCGCTTCGTTCCCGAATATTCAGGTCGGTAACGTAAGAAGTTTGTGCTGTATTTATACCATTATTTCGAACAAAATTGTATTATTATTACTTTAATACTAATTATTTTGTAAATAAAAGTGTATTAAGTGAAAATAAAGCACTGAAATTAGAAGTAAAAAAATAAAAAGAAAAAAGTGACACCAGGGTGGACTCGTCTTTTTTTCATGGGGCACATTCGTCAATATAACTTCAGAGGTACTAAAAATCTAAATCGAGTTGAAGCTTCCAAGACCCTCGAACCTGGCTTAAACCTCCCGTAACCACACAAAATTAATATTAGGGTCGATCTCAGCACTTTAAACATTATATATAACAAATAATTTATAAAAAAAATTTGACAATCGGTACATTTTTTGAAGCTCATAAATATGATTTTTTTAAATTTTTTAATGCAAAATATATTAAATACGTGTTGTGTAACCAAAAACCTGTCTTAGACTAACTAAACAAGATTTTGTATCACCTTATGGTACTTTAAAGTGTGAATGCCGAAAGTGCCCCGCCAAATGCCGAAGCTACCCTGGCATGGGGGCACATTCAGCGAAATGACTTTTTTTACAAATCATGAAAAAAATAATACAAACGGAACTTTTTAAAGAAATTTTAGTATAACATTTTATTGTTAAATAATGAGGTATTGTAACAGTCTAATCGGTTTTTAAATATATTGATTACCTTCTGAAATACAGGCCTTCAAAAAAAAAGAGACGAAGGTACCCCCTCTCCCCTACTCATCTATACGTTCTTGATGAAAGCACAGACATAGTAGAAATTGTCAAAAGACAGTGATTTTGCTTTGGAATAATTAACTTTAGAATATCGCATACGAATAAGAATGCTCTATCGAAGACAATCCTCTACTGCCACATAGAAAATTTACTTAAATTATTTTCCGACAGGCTGGACTCTTGACTCATAACTGTGCATAGTTCTTTGCTCGAAAGTTATAGAAATCTAGTTTTTAGCTTAAATACAAACGCATTTTACAAAGGGATAAATTAATTTAAGCTAAGCCCGCCTAAAGGCGCTGACAGGCAATAGTTGCTTAATCCTCGACTCAAAATACACTCGAAGAAGTGAGCTTGCAAGGAAGACGCCTGCTGCCGTTTCCATTTATTCCTTAGCGGCTGACAGGCGAAACGGCGCACTGATTTCAAAAGACCCCCTTGCGACTTGCTGCTCTCTTCCTGCTGATGTGCCTTGGCAGTGAGAGCTTTATTTAATAAATTTCTTAAGCAAATTTCAGCTGCAATTGCTGGAGCTTGTTGCGGCTTATTTGACATGAAGCTCTTTATTTGATGTGCTACCATAAATTTCCACGCTGCTGCTGCTGCTGTATCCTTCATCCTTTATCTTCATGAGCAACCATAGAAATGAGCATGAAATCTTGGCTGTATCTGTGTGTGTGTGTGTCTGTGTCTAAGTACACATAAAAAAGAGCAAAGTCAATTTTCATTTAACGAAAAATAATGCCGACAAGCATGAAATACTCTCTTCTAATACTTGCATATAGCGAGTCAAAGCCATAGCTACAACAACAAATAATATCAGAAATACACACATACCAATATACATGCATACATACACACACTCATAGAAATTCTGCAGCAACATCAATAATAAATGCACTCTTTTCTGCTAGATTTTTAACAAACTAATTTTAGTCAGTATAACAAATTCAACTGTTTTTTAGTTAAGCTACTTTTTTTTAAACACATAATAAAATTGTTCAAAAACTAGAAAGCTGAAATGTTCTTGAAATATTACTCTTTTATGTTCGCAATAAGTGACTTATTAAGGCTTGACTAATTTTCGACAACTTATTTAGTTATGATAACAAATTTTTTAGTAAGCATTACTAACTTTTTGTTTGAGTGTACACGTACACAGCTATACTTGTTTATACGTGTATACAACAAAGAATCCTTTCGGCAATAAACATAAATTATTTTGTGCTTAAATTGAAATGCCAAATGCCAGGCAACGAAGGGAGACAGACTGTAATTGTATATATATATATATATATATGTGTGTGTTTGTGTGTGTGCGTGAGTGAAGTGTGTATGTATGTGCATATTGCGCCAAGCGTAAAGCCAAATAAAGCCGCAGCACAAAAGTGCTACGAGCAAACCCAGGCCAAGCAGGAAAGCCTTTGTCAATGCCAAAGCGCATTGATACGTAGAAAATGTATATGTATGTATGTATGTATATGCAGTTATTTGTGCGTGTGTACGAATACATATACACAGAATACACAAACAGCAAGTAAATACGCGATAATTGCGCCAAAGGATATGCCTATCACTGCCGCGCCTATGTGAACTTCTACAAAAGTCCTGCCAAGGCACTCTTTTACACTTCCTCTGTCACTTGAACCACGCTTCCATTCATTGCTCTGCTAGAAATTTCAGCAGTTCTCCCTCCCCTCTCCCCGACAGCCATCACACTGCTTGCGGCCCTTATGAAAATAGCAAGCATACCAAACAAAATTCCGACGTAGCGAAAATTACTTACTCAGCGCTGTCCTTTCGGGGCTTCAACTCGGCCACTTCAGTCTGCCAGAGCAGCGCGTCCTACTGGCATTTCGTATTGAGGGCGTAGAAGCGCAGCAGCGCTCAAAATAAAGTTTCAAAGCAATCATGAAAATGTAATTGAATAAAAAATACAACAACAACAACAACAACAACTCAGCGAAACACCACTCGAAAAAGGACATAAGCAAGCGGAAGGCTCAGCAGAGCGGTAGAAGAAGCAGTAGCTAGCAAGCAGCATAAGAAGTTTCAGGCCTAATTTAACGAAACAAAAAAGAGAATATGAGATAAAACGTAATGAGGCATTTTCGTGCTTTGGTGGGCGTGTACTCAGCAGTGTGTTATGAAATCATAGCACAGCTTTAGGCGCGCCGCGAAAGGAGCTACTATGTGGGTGAAGGCAGCGAAAGAGTTGTGTGGCTGGCGGAAAGAGCATTCTTCAGAGGCTATAACTTGTAGATGGAAGTGTTTGGTTAGTTAAAATATTAAAGCAAGTTATAAATTAAGGATTTGCGAGCTGTTTGCAAAAGCGCAGAATATTTTAACAAATTCTTGATAGGAACACAGCTGCATAAAATCAGCACCAAGCAAAGCAAGTCGAAGATCAAATGTAGAAAAGAGTATTTCTCAAAGAAAGAAAACTTTGCAGATTACGCACAAAGCCTACAAAACATATTAAGAGGCAGCCTTCTTTGTTGCGAATAATTTATGTTTAAGCATTTGACGAGATTGTCAAACTTTTTGCAACACTCACAAAGAAACTCAAAAGCATGAAAAGCTGCCTTGCCTTTAAAGATTTTACTTTGCTACCAATTTTAAATTTTCTGCGCAAAATTTGCTGTAAAAAATGTCAGCTGCCAGCTACAACAAATATTTATTTTCACTTACATAAATTCATGAATTCATAAAGGCGCAAATAAATGAAAATTAGCCTAGAACGAGTAAACACCAGTAAAAGACAAATGAATTCACATAACATCAAAAAAGTAAGCGCCATAACGAAATCAAATGTGACACCAGCTGCTGGCAAGTGAAAATAATCCTTAAATTCAATAAGCAAATGAAAATATCAATATTAGCAATGGCAGCAATTTTCAAGGCTGCCCCACACTGCCCCGCCTCTGAAAATGTTTTCGTAGGGAAAAAAGCGCGGCAAGGCGAAAGCAAGCAGAAATTGTGCAAATTTACACAGCAATTTGTCTTTGCTGGCAAGTGAAAAGATTATTTCTGCTTCTCTTTTTGGTGTTGTTGTTGTTGTTGTTGTTGCTTTTGTTGTTATGTGCCTAATTCACAACTCATTTGCCTGCAGTGAAATTGGTTTTTCTTTTTGCTTCACTTTTGGTTCTTTTTTTTGAGTGCTTGACTTGCCGATTTTTCAGCCTGTGCAAAGTAGTAGTCCTTTCGAGCGTGACGCATTTGGCCAACAAGTTCACCCGCAGCCACACATAAACACATACGCACACACACACACATGCATGCATGCTTTTTGCTTGCCTGTGTTTGTTGTTGGTTGTTGGCAAAACGGCGGCTAGCGCCAGGAAGTATAACTACTTGAAAAGTCATTCACCCGCAACATCCTTTTACGACTGCCGGCTGCAGAGCACATCCGTTTGCAGCTGTGTAAATGTGGAAAAATCAAAAGCAAATACTAATGCACACACACACACACACACAACAGCAAATATTGTCGACATTTGTGTGTGCGGCGTAGAAAGTCAGTGGAAAAAAACGCTCTAACGCCTCAAACACTTTAATTTACAAGCGGCTAATATGTGAGTGTGTGCTTGTGTGTGCACATGTGCGCGTGTGTGAGTGGTTGTGTGCTTACAATTTGTAAAAGGAACCTTGAGACAGCATTCCGATGGCTTAACTTAATAAAAACGCACTAAAAGTTTTGCAAAAAGCTGGCAATAAAACGTTTACTTAATTTCCAAAAAATTGTTGATTGAAATTTTTTTTAAATTAGGCAAATATGCATTAAATAGACTTGGAAAAAATGTTTTCAAATTTTTGCCATGCATTAGAAATATTAAAAGATTGCAAAAAAGCCCTTTCTATTTGCTGGCAAACCAACACACACAAACATTGATGATCACAGAACTTGTGCTGGAATCCAAATTGCCATGTACTAAATCCATGAACTGAACTTAAAATATTAGCACATTTTAACATTACTTTTTGTATGCTTGTATGAGCGTATTTATGTGGGTCAGAATGTTTGTATGTGTGTGATTATTTGTGTTCTGCGCCATTTTTTGCTCTGCTCGCTGCATCCTTAAGGCTGAGTGCGGCTGTTGGTCTCTTAGAGCAAAGTTCCTTACCTTCTTTGCTCTACATATATGTACATGCATGCATACGCGTGTGTGTGTGATTGTATGTGTCACTTGGCCTTGTCAAGAGTGTTCTGGCATTTGGCCGAATTTTTCTTACGGTTTAGTGCTTGCGCTCGAAAGCAAAAAAAAAAAAACAAAAAATTCAAAAAAAATACCAGAACATTTGTGCTGCTTTTTGAAATATGCATGTACGTTGCATGTGTGCGCATGTGTGTGTGTGTGTTTTTGTGGCATGCTACATTAATGTCTTGATATTCTGTGTTTCGCCAAAATCACGTTCCCCTTTGTGCGGCTCGCTGTTGTAATCCCTGCTATTCTCTCTATTGTTGTTGTTGTTGTTGTTTGTAGATATTATTTTGCTATTTTTGTTTTTGCTTTGTTGCTGGCTGCCTCGCTGTTTTTGTGTGCTAATATCCTGGCTGCCGGATATGTGCTTAAGTAATCTCAGCATGCATGCATGTGCGCCCAGACTTTTCAGTGTGTCTGTGGCTGCGTGTGTGTGTGTGTGTGTATTTAGATGTTCGTTGAGAATATGTGAGCAGATAAAATTTTTGGTTTCTGTGCTTTTCTTGCGCTTCTTCTCTCATATGAACCAACGTGCCGCGGTGTCTATGAATTTTGCAGCACACACACACACACACACACACACACACACTCACACACTTGCACACTCGACATGTTGAAGTGCCAAGCCATTTTGTCTATGAGTGCTTTGCTTAAATTTTTAACAACAATAAATTTGCAACGAAAATTCTCTGCTATGAGAAAATGCTAGTGCATAGAGAGAGACAGAGAGAGAGAGAGAGAGAGTGGCGTATGGGGGGCTTAAGCGCACAAAAGCATGCACCAATTGTTAGCTTTCTCTTAGAACAATTTAAGCTGAGCCAGTTTTAAGCTCGAAAGGAATTTCATGCATGCGCTCTTCGAACTTATCAGCTTGAAAGCGAGCCTAAAAGTATGCCTCGACTCAGGGAAATATTGAAAATAAAAGTCTTTGCATATATTTTCAAGCTTTTGGCCCGATTCTCGAAATATTTATGTGCAAAGTAACTATAATTTTTTCTCTTATATATATTGATTTATTCAGCTGTTCCTATCACTGCAGAAATATTTTTTGTACATTGCATTTTGCTAGGCGCTTGAAAGGTGTTTGTAAACTTTAGGATTGTTGAGCTAAGCTCCTTAAAAGCGTTTCATATACCAACAGTTACTGACGGTAGCCTTTCAAAACAACCAACTGTAACTAAGCTGCTGCAAATTGTGCGAATTTTTCATTTCTCAGTTCCACGCTCAGTTTAAACTTAAAGACATTTTTTGTTGCTCTGTTTCAACCGCAATTTTGGTTGCACGTTTCAGCGGCAATTTTCCACAGACTTCGCTGCCAAAATTGCATAGCAGCACAGCCACACACACACTCACACCAACACCCGCCACTTTCATAAAATTTAATAACCCAGAAAGAAGGCAATTTGAGCGCTTGCCTAAAACACTCACACACTTACACGTGTATATGCACACACATTGGCACAGCCACAAATCAGCACACTTTTATGTGGCAACCTTCGGCGGCCTTTTTCGTTGCCAGCGAAAAAAAAATTCCATTGAAAGTGGTAACACTGTCAGGCAGGCGCACAAAGCACGAGTGCAGCCTTAAGTGGCCTAGAAATGCACACATGCACATACCACATGCACACACACACACACACATGTCAAAGCAGCCGCTAAACTCAAAATTACCAGTCAACAATTTGCAAAAAAATAACGCGAAGGGAAAAAATTTAAATGGAAAGAGACAGCGAAAAAAGTGCAGCCAAAATGTACGTGAAGAAATTGTGCTGAAAACCGCTAAAGAAAAAACGTCCTGTGCGCTCGGCACGTTTTTGAATTATGTGCCACATTCGCGCCGCATAAAAATGTAAATAAATAAAATGCCAAGCCAAAGCGACAACAACAACAACAAAAACAACAGCAAAAACAAAAACAAACGCCGCAAAAAGCCAGCAATTCTAAAAAGAGACACTTTGCAAGGACATTTTTCAAGCGCGCATGCTGTCAGTATTTAGCGTAAAGCCGCCACAGCACAACTACACACACACACACGCCTATTTACAATCGCGGAAATAAGTTAGTCACGCTTATTAAAAATTTAGCTTTGATTTAGCTTAAAAGGATAGAGTTATTGAAAATGCACCTTAAGAATCAATTCAATTTGAATGAGCCTTTCTGTCTATTTTGCTATAAGCAAAAGTCTTTTAAAAATGTGGATTCTATAAAAGCAAAATTGTATTTTTGTAAATTTTGAAATGCAGCTAAGCTTTAAACAAAGTTCCAATTTAAAATACGCTCATTTTAGTAAAGAAAATTGCTGTTGATTTTCTGTTGATGTTGTTGAAACTGTTGTGTGTAAAATTTCCTCAAAGTGATGACGTCACTTTGAATGTACTTACTTATTTACTGCAAAACTTTAAGCTTAACTCAACCTACAACTTAGTTAATGTATTACCTTCGACTAACTTACTAGCCAAAGGAGTACAAATTGATGCTACAAAAATATTAATTTAATTGCAGCCTTTAACTAATTTACTAGTAAAAAGCTTATAAAAATTAAGAAAAAAATAATTTAACAAAATGTTAGCTTTTGACTAAGAAATTTTAGCCAGCGTACATCTGCTTACTTGCAGGTGTGTGTGTGTGTGTGGAATGTGTGTGAAAGTATGTGTAACCGGAAGTTGGCTTGCCGCTTGCATAGAAAAGAGGCGCCGAGAAGAAGAGCGGCGCATAAAAAAGGCAGATAAAAATCACAGTGACACGCGCGCATATGTTGCAAAATTTAGCACGGCACATCACAGACACACGGCACAACGCAGCGCGCCACATGCCACAGCCCACAGGCCGCAAGCCGCACACACACACACACGTTGAAAATGAATTAAGGCCATATTTCATGTTGCTATGCCTGCTTGAGCAATAATAAAATGCTGCAAAAATGAAGCTACTTGCCGCATGTGGCAGCAATGAAATTCGGCTGCTTTGCATGTAGCAGCAACGAAAATCGCAAGCAAGTGCAGGCAGCGGCTTAATTGCCCCCAACAGCTGCTGTTGCTGCTTTCCGCAGACAGTCAGCTCCTTTCTCACTATCTATCTTCATTTCTCTTCAATCTTGTACTATTAAATGTTGCAACAAGAGTTATACAGCAACGTATCGACGCGCCTGTGGCACTATCTGGCTTATAACGCAGAGCGAGAGAGAGAAAGAGGGACGGAGAGAGGGAGGAACAGAGATTTATATTAAGCTAGATCCTTGAGCTTTAGCAACTGAAGGCAAATATGAGAGATAAAAAATTTATAGAAGTTAAACTAAGACAGCAGTACTCTACTTTCCCCTCTCCACGATCTGAATACATAAAAAACGCTCAAGTTCCTTACTGAATACTCTAAACTGCCAATGCTGTATTTCTGCAAGGACTCTTTGAAGTAATCCAGTGACAAATCTCAGCACAGTCCTCTGTACTCACTCTTCAAAGCATGGTCTGCCGTTTGTTCTCAAATGCCAGTGTTTGGCTTTAATTCCCAGCTGATTTGACTGAAATACGAGCCATTAAAATTCGCCCGCTTGCATTGCCGCCCTCGCAGTCATAATTCCGCCGACCTTTTTCCACACAACGGCGCATTTCTAGTGAAAAGATAATACTCGCTGGCAAAAAGGCCAGGTCAGGCATTCCGCTGCAGAGCGAAGCAGCGCAGCAACTCGCTTGGCATAGTTTACTTTCGCCTGCTAAATGGTCTCGCAGGTATTCAACGCTTGTGCAAATATTATTTAAGGCACTCCCCGCTGCCGTACCGCCTGCTGGCATTGCTCTGCAACTGACAGTAGGAAGCGCAGGAAGCGCTTTTTTGCCTGCGTATGCGTGTTGGCAATTTTTAAAGCAGCTGCTAAGATTTATTTCACTGGCGTTTGTGCTGCTGCTTCTTCTTCTTCTTCTACTTTTCATCTTTATGTGCCACGCTTGGCAACAAATTTTTAATAGCACAATTTCCATGGAAATTCATTGGAGAGCAACAACTTTTGCCAAGCAAAAAGATATGCTGGAAAATTTTAAACTTTTATTGAATAAAGAAAGCAAAATTTTGCAAAATCTTGGGTCTTCTTTTTGATAGCAGAGATTCTTCTATAAATTTTCAAATTTTAGTAAATATTTAAATAGTTCGCCATGAACAAAGTTTCTAGTTGTAACTTAGTATGTCCAAACTTTGAAAGTGCTCGAGCTAATCGCCTACTTCACTTTTTCTCAACACTCAAGGAAAAATGCAACTCTGTTTGGTGTAATCAAAAATGGTTAAATGATTTCATGTTTATGATACGTGTGAAGTCTATTGCCATTTCTCATAAATCTCACGCCAACAAGTGCCCATTTAATGGCATATTTGCCATCCCCCCCGCCCCCCTACACTCCTTATGCCCGTTTCTATAGAATTACTTATTTTACAAAATAGCGCAAAAACGTGCAACCCTGCTATGTAAACAGAATGTGTCAGTGTGTTTGTGTGCGAGCGTGGCATGGCGAATTGACATGATTTCATGCAGCGGCTTTGTTGAGCCGATCTCGCCTGGTCTGGCTTGTTGGCCTATTTCATGGTGGTGTGTCGTTGTGTGGGTACGCCTTCTGTTTTTTTGGCCACACGCTAAACGCCATTTGAACATGCAACATTGCAGTTGTAAATGTGATTGGCAACACTATTTTGGTCTCATTGCTTGCCTACACTTTTACTACACTTTTACTACACTTTTGCACAAATTTCAATTTAACAGTTTTAAAAGTAAATTTGCATGTAATTACATTTACTACTGCAGTTAGATATGTAGATATCATTGAAATTGTTGTTGTTGTTGTTGTCATGCGATTAGCGTGAAATTGTTGCACGTATTGCAAGCAAACTTTATTTGATATGCGTTAATTGTATAGCAATCACATTGAAGTGTTGCAATTTGCAAGAGTAGCCGTAGTCTGGCTAACAGAGTTCAAAGTTCAAATCGAGTTCAGCGATTACGAAGAGATTTATGCGCATTTATCTAACAGAAAAAGTGTGGTAATGAAACATGCGCCAATATGAGGTTGCGCTCAGAGCCTTCAACTAGATATTATAGTTGGTTAATGGTGGGTTTATGTGGCTAGTCAATCTGACTATCAATTAGCACTGAGTGCCGTTTTGTTGCCACGCCTCGATCAAACTAACGCGAGTTAGACTATATTTAATGGAGATGATTTTTCAGCAAATTTCTTTACATTTCCTAACTAAAAAAAAGCAAATACGCTGAAACTTTAAACATCTGCCAAGCTTTTGGCATAAAGCTAGCAAAAACTCGAATTTCAATAACAAAACTTTATGCAAAGTTATTTGAGGAGTTCACAGTTCCGTGCTATCTAGTGTGATTTCGTTGCCGCCTGCTAAATTAAAACCACTTTTTTTGTTGTTGCGTGCAAGAATAACGCAAACAAGAAATACCACTAGCTGAAAAAATTGGCATGCGTTGGATCGTGTTTTTCTTTCGTCATAAGCTGGCATTTCTCATCAGCTGTTTTATTCGCGAAAATGGAAACAGATTTTGAGCAAATTTTATTGAATTCTCAGAGAATAATCACACACTACTTCCATTTTGATGGAATATTGCTTTTTGCGAGAGTAAAAAATCCTTAATAATCGCTTTAGCAAACACTTGTAATGCGATTGTGGCAAATTAAGAATGGTCCACGAAACAGGGGCGCTCAGAGTTTTATTTTACTATCGTGCTGAAGTTGCCAGATGGGAAATTTAGAAGGAAACTGTGAATACCCCAATTATAATATCAAGATGTGGCAACCCCGTGTTTGCCTGCTGACTATCTGCGGCAACAATTTTGAATTGACTTGTTCCAAATTCATTGCCTCATATTATTTGCAACTTTTCATAGTACACCGCTTTACTAAAATATGTACTTCAAATATGACATAACAATTTTTTCTTGCAGCGCACACCCTCGTCTCCGCCTTTTGTTTGTATTTCTCTTCTTCCAACGCATTCTCCTTTTGCTGCTGCTTTTGAATTGGACATTGCTACTTTTATTATGCTTGCTATCTGGCACGGCGCTGAACAAGGAAAAACCGCTGCACTACAATTTCCCTTTTGGCCATAAGTCAATATTGCTATTTGCTTGTTTAGAGCTGGAAGAATGGGAACTTGACATGGTTAACAGTGGCGTCTTTCAGTGCTTGGAAACTTGAGCCTTTCATATGAAATCTCTACAAAAATTTTATTGAATTTTGAGATTCTTAAATGCCTGAACAAATCATTTGAAGCTACTCTGGAAATTAACAAGAAATGTAAGTATCATGCATAGCATTTTTTTTTATTACCAGTTCTTTACGTCTGCAGTTACTATAACCAACACGCTCTCTCTGAGCTCAGTAGTTAGCATGTATGTAGGAAGAAGAACGCCACTGAGTGTGGGCACGTAGCCTTGTGGCGAATGAATGCTTCTACCAGCGCCAGCGAGGTCAATGGTAATTGTGGCGTGTGTTCCATGATAATTTCTATATTAGTTGCCCGCCATTTAAGTATAGGTTCATTCACTTCACTGGCCAATTAGTTTAAGCGATATGTAGATACTTTCTGTGGGCCCTGCCAAGACACTGAAATTATTAAGCGGCAATAACGCTCACCAGTATCGAGCGCAGATATCGTAAAATTTTATGGCGATTGTAATTGAAATGGAATTTATTCGAATTGCTACAATTTCATGGAATTTGCGTAAATCTAAGTTGGAAATGTAGATACAACTGACAGATATTTGTAAGACAAATCAAGTGCAAGTCTTGCTTTGTGTGCCTCGAGTATGGAACCCCATGAAGATATGGCACAGAACGCTTGTAGCTCATAAAACTTCACATTTTATGCATTCGCTGCCTGCTTTCAAATCCTTAGACAATTTATTTCCTGCTCAAGCACTTCACATGTGCAGCGGCAACAAATCCCCAGCCACTTGAGCGCATAAATACCCTACCAGGAAAAAGTGGTGGTGCGTCTACGAAGCACTCAAGCATACACACACACACACACACACACATACACAAAATGTGCATGTAACAAACTAATTGAAAATAATCGAATTTTAATCTTATTTAAGCAGCACATAATCGCAAAGTCATGTTACCAATAACAACAACAAAAACAACTACAACAACAAAAACAACCACCACATTCGACAGTCGTAATAATGACAACTGTCAAATAAATGCATTTTCATGCACAAATCTCATATGACAACACTTGCGCACACACACAAACACAGAGACTTGGCATCGATTCGAATCGTATTGAAACGCATTGAAATGAAATGAAATTAAATGAAAAGCGCGTCGAATGCAAGCGCAAAAAAAAAATGCCACCAGCGGGAATAATGGAAATGACGCAAAGTACGAGTAATGTGAAGTCATTGTAATCACCCTACACTCTCAGTCACTCACTGGCGACATGTGCATTGTACGGCGAACGGAAGTGAACGCCCCTAATACGATTTTTTCGATTCGGCGCAAAGCAAAAGCGAAAATAAAGCACTCTTTTTCAATCAAGTGCAAATGAAATTTCGTGTTAATACAATTTGATAAATTTCACACACAAAGAGCGGCAAGGGGCGCGCAAGTGGGGGGATTGTCAAAGCAAACTCTGTCGCAATAAAGTATTTATATAAAGAAATAATTGAAATTGCCAATGATCGGCCGGAAAGGCGGCAAGTAGAGCAGGCAAGTAGACATATTTTTAGAGCCCGACCGAACGCTCGGTCTTGGTTTCGGTTACCGAACAGTTCGGCCAAAAGGTTCGGGTTCGGTCTCGGTTCGGTCTCGGTTCGGTCTCGGCTACAAAAGGCCGAGAATTTAACCGAAAAAAATTGTATAGTTTTTTTTATTGATTTCATGATAAATCAGATGTTTAATGTAGCTAATTATACCTCAAATGAAGTGTTAATTGCAACAAAATGTATTTTTTTCTAAAAATGTATGCATTTTTTTTTTCATTAACATTCTTCTTTTTTTTGCTTATATATTTGAAAGGTTCGGTCTCGGCCGAACATTAAAAAAAGGTCGAAGTTCGGTCTCTGTCTCGGTCTCGGCCAAAATTTCGGGTTCGGTCGGGCTCTACATATTTTATATGCAAGAGTGCCTGTATACGAACTTTTAATATTACAGAGTTGAGTGTATAGAGTAACTATAATGCACAAACAACAATTTATCTAAAGCATGCACTTGATTTTCAATTCGAAGCGCTTGTGCAGTATAAAAGCATTTTGAACTTCTTCTTCTTGATTGACCAAAACAACTCTTCACAAGGCTGACGGAATTTTTAAACTTGTTTTTGTTATATTCAAATTACAAGAAATTTGAACTTTATTTTCCAAATACAAAGAAATACATTCTCCAACAGCAATTTGCATTGAATATAAAGCTTTGGAATATAAAATATGCTTGCAAATAGTCCTTGAAGAGCTTGATCACAAGCATCGAAAAATAATCACTGCTAAAAATGTTCAACTTTTTGTTAAAGCTTTAAGCGCTTGATATCGTTTTATCGTTTTCACAGATGCATAATTCGTTTTTTTGTCATCGCCCACCATAAAAATGCGAGCTACGCCTCTGACTACCGGCAAACCAAATAAACGCCGACATGTGCAACGAAAGTCATTGAAATAGTAGAATTTTCTTGTTGCGGGTTTCTGCTCGCTCCTTTCATGCTATTTTATTTGGGAAAGAAAACTTAATATGAGGTACGAGTGCGAGCTCGAGCTCGAGCATGTGAATGGCAAAGCTGCGCCAGATGTGTGTACCCAGTGGGTACTAACCAGCGCACACACACACGCCCACACACACGCCCACACGGCTGTGAGTCTGGTTTGAGGTCGCAACGTCGAAGGGTTACTTCGGAGCCGGCGCTCGGCTTGTAATTTTCTTTGTGCACTTTTGTAAAGTGTTGATGTTTCAATTTTGTTTGTTTGTATTTTGTTATTATTATCATTATTGTTGTTGTTGTTGTTGCTATTCGAGCCGCCCAACAACAGAACGAACACACAGCTAGCAAACAGAGCGCCATACTGTTGGCCTGTTTACAAAAGCGTTTATAGTCTTTATACTCTATCTGAACACGGCAAGCAGCCGCAATTTACAAGCAATTCCAGCGCTAATTTCGGGCAGCGGCTGAAATGCATTTCTTTTGTGGTCTTACCTTCATCTGCTGTGGCCGGATGCTGCTCACCCTGTATGCCGTTGAGTGCGGCGCCAATGAGTAGCAGCCAAATTGCTGCTGTGCTGTGTTGCTGCTGCATGTTGCTTAGTTTTTTTTTTGCAGTGTACACTTGTTTCTTTCTTTTATTGACTGTTGGTGCTGTTAAAATTTTGCACAAATTTTTCTTAATTTTTCAAATGTTGATTAAAGCACTTTTATTTCTCAGGAAATTGTGAGTGCAAATTTAATGCTTTTATGTATTGTCATTTTTTCAAAACTTTGCTTGCTTAAAGTTATTTGCATTCTTTTTTTTAAGTGTATGCACTTCAGTTTGCATGCTGGCTGCAAGTTAAGCTGCAAAGAAAGAACAAGAAAATGTTTATATTCGAATTTTGTAAGAGAAATTTGGCAAGAGAAACTTTACAACAACTTCGCATCAATATCAGCATATGTTTCATAAAAAAAGCGAGCTAATTACTAACTTAAGCTTAAATTAAGACTATGCCGATTGCTGCACCCTACTCTGGAGCAAAGTTTTGGAATGATCCTAAATCGACTTAGGCGTTTATGGTTTGTGACCACAGATACATAGTTTATAAGAAAAAGCTAGCTGTAGCCGTTGACAAGCATCTTTTCAACGCATGTTCAAATCTGATACGGACGAAGCACAGAAATAATTGGGGTATTCACAGTTTCCTTCTAAATTTCCCATCTGGCAAACTTCAGCACGATAGTAAAATAAAACTCTGAGCGCCCCTGCTTCGTGGACCATTCTTAAATTGCCTCAATTGCATTACAAGTGTTTGCTAAAGCGATTATTAAGGATTTATTACTCTCGCAAAAAGCAATATTCCATCAAAATGGAAGTAGTGTGTGATTATTCTCTGCGAATTCAATAAAATGTGCTCAAAATCTGTTTCCATTTTCGCGAATAAAACAGCTGATGAGAAATGCCAGCTTATGACGAAAGAAAAACACGATCCAACGCATGTCAATTTTTTCAGCTAGTGGTACTTCTTGTTTGCCTGCAAAGCAACAACAAAAAACGTTGCCAGGTGGCAAAGTTGGTTTAATTTAGCAGGCGGCAAGGAAAGCACACTAGATAGCACGGAACTGTGAACTCCCCAAATGAACTTTCGTATATATGTAGGTAAATAAAATATGCCAAAATCACAATCGCTTCATTTGTGTTTCATTTTCCACTGTCGTTCTGCTTGCTACCGCTGCTTTTGGCTGCTCTTAAGCTTTCAAGCCTCAGCGGCAACACAGACGGATTACAATTCAACTACGCTGCCAACCGGCTCTCAAATACTTGTGCAATCTCATATAATAGCATATCTATGACGCTAGCCTGGAGCAGCCCTGAAACTAGCTGCACTCAACAGTTGCTCTCCAAGCAACTCCAAGCAATCCAAGCTATGCTAACTCCAAGCAGCTGCAGCCAACAGCGCCCATTTTTGCATGTCAAAATACAAGAAGATACTTTATAAGCGCACGTGTCAAGTGTAATTTAAATAAACTGAAAATGAAAAAAATGTTTATGCATTTAAGAAAAATGCCAAAAAGCAGGATGTGAGCGAATTCCCAGCACACGCGCTGAGATTTAATGACGAATCATTTTTTTTACACGCCAACGTCGATGTTTACTTCGCACATTTTCAGGTTATGCTACTTACATACATACATACATGTTAGATGATTATTTTGCACAACAACAACAACAACAGCTTGGAACAGGTACGAGCCACACGTGCGTATATTATATGTGTGTGTGCGTGTGTAGCTGTATGTGCATGTGTGCGTGCATGCATGGCAGGCAGGCAATCAACAGCAGCAGCAGGCGAGAACAAAGAAATATAAATAATAAGGCAGCTGCTGGCGGAATAAGGAAGAAGCAGCAGCACAGCAGCAGCTTATGCTACACACATCTACACACACAGTATATACATACGTACGCACACACATACGTGCACTTGAGACTAACGCCAGCAGCCGAAAGGATAACAAGACAGTCGTGTAAAAAAAAGGAAAGCATAACAAGTTTGAATAGAAAATGTTATTTTCTAACAAATGCGCTGCTGCTGCTTCTGCTACTTTGTGTCACTTTATTGTTGTTGTTGTTGTGCTTGCTCACATGCAATGGCAGCAACAATAGCAACAACAACAAACGCACTAGAACTACCAGTGCAAGCAAAATGCTACTTTATTATTTTCTTTGACGCCACATAAATAACAAAATCCTTCAAGCTGCACCAAACCAAACAACGAAACAAATAAACAAAAACAGAGTCCTTGAGAGTGGCAAGATATGCTTCCACCGCTCTCTTCTGTCAATTCTCACACAGAGTTCCCACTCCACCAGCAGTGCACAGCGCCCAGAGGCAGCGCAGGCAAGCAGGCATAATTATAATGGAAAAGGCAGATTACTAACTCACTTTTGGTTGCTAGGAGGAAGGCAGTGTGGAATGGAGCAGGGCGGGCGCAAAAAGGTAGCAGCATATGTAGTGGCAATAGTGCGAGTAGGCTGTGTCAATGTGGCGCACATCAAACGAGTCAGTGGCGTCTTTATTTATGTCTGCAGAAGGGGCGCGCATAAAGAGTCTCGCCGCAATTAGGCTTTCCAGGCCGCGTTGCCTGGTAGTCTTGATTCCAAATCCAAAAAAATCTAATCTTAAAAATCGAATTCAAAACATCGCATCTAAAAATCGTAACTTAAAGAAACAAATTTTCAATGTTTCTACTTCTTCTACAAAAGCGAAAAAAAAAAACGCTATCGAAATTCTTTGCGAAAAAATTATTGTTACATTTCGGCATTTAAAAATGGTTACTTTCAGTGGTTTCGGGCGTAGCTGTGCATATTTTTCTGAAAAAAATATGACTGAGCTTGCAAAAGTAAATATTCCCAAACAAGTTTCAGACAGGGGCGACAGGCTGCCTGCACAGTGTATGCCTCGCCTAAGCCTGTAAATTGAGATCAAAATGAGTGTAACCGTTTGCCTTGCCTGCCTGCCACTCAGCATGGCTGTTGCTCTTAGTTTTGTGGGTTAATTTCAGTTCACCCAAGGGAATGTGACGTCTGCCATTGTTGTCAGCTTAATTCAGGACAACGACCATGAAGAACCATACAGAAAATATGTCACACACATTCCATGAAGAGCAGATCCTCGTGTGGCAGCTTAAACTATTTGTAAATGTGCGGCAACATTTTAAGTTGCAAATGCTTCAAATTGTTGCATGCCTTTAGATGCTTTGACTGGCATGACGGATCGTTCAAAGAAAAAATGTGTACTGAAAAAACTTCAAAATCTTTTTCAACGAATATAACTTGCTCAATTCCTCTCTGACACTGGGGAAGCAAATAAAAACGACGAATTGTTCACTGCAACGTATTGAGAATCGAGTGTACTATATACTTACGATATTATTTGCACAAGCCAAAGCAAATTTTGTCGGCCGCTAAACTTTTGCCATTTTTCCACAGAAACCGCACAAAGGCAACTTTTGGCCTTTTCGCCTCTGAATGGGCGCTTTTAGCCTGAACCTGAAAAGCGCCAACAACGGCCAAAGAGCGACTTTTGCAAACGACAAGTAATTAAATGTGCGAAATGTGAGCTGCAAAAAAAGCAAAGCTGCGTGAGCACGAACGAAAAAATCCAATTAATTTCACACCAACGCAATTAACACACACACAGACACAGCAGCGCCTACAGTAGCTCAGCTTCAGTGCAAGTCTACAGCTTGACATTAAAAGTGCCTACAACCTCGCCCCTTTCCACTTCCCTCAGCGCGTGTCACATGCAAAGCCAAATCACAGGTGGCGCTATATACATATGTACATCCTACCCTCCCATCGATTCCAAGCTGTAATCGCCAGGGCCCCCCCCCCCCCCCCCCCGCAGCGACGGCGCATTTATAAATGTGTGTTAAAATAACGCTTAAATGTGTTAAACTAACATTCGACTGCAAATTAAAAATCAACTAGCCCAAAAGCCATTTGAAGCCGCCTCTGCCCTCGGCAGCACAGCGCAGCCACAGTAAGTACGAAAAGTTGTCGTCTGCTCAAGCGCAAATTTAGCCCAAAAATGTCGAAGCAGCGGCAGCGGAGTAAGTGAAGAATTTTCGGCTGAACTCGGTCTCTCGAGTCACATTTCAAACAATTTTCCGACATTGGCAATGCATTAGTGTGCGTGTTGCAATACGCCAGGGACTTGCCGCTGTTGTTGTTCTTGTTGCTTACTTGCCAGAGCCTTTTTCGTGGAAATTTGAAAATCAACAAAACTCGCCAAAAGACGTTTCCATTGCTACTCTACTCTATGTGTGTGAACATGCGCGCATGCAGTGCCGTTTCTATGGCTTTTTGAGCCACGGGGCGCAGTCAATTTTGTGCCACCAAAAATATTTTGGCAATTGACAGGAAAGATTTTATAGAATTTTTGAAATTTATTGGAAATAATTATCAAGTTTTTTGCGAGCGCCGCACACTGGCTCGTTTGGCCGAATCACGTGGCAAAAAAAGCAAAAATCAATTTTTTTGTTGAAAGGTTTGGGAAAACTATTATATGCATCGGATAGGAAATTGATCGTACCTTAAGAAAGTGAAAATTTCAACTTATTTGCGTAAGCAGTTTGATCTGTAGAGCTGGTCAAAGTTGACTGATTTTTCAAACACAGCAAAAAAACGAAATTTGGGAACAAATTTCGATGTTTGAGTTAAAAAAACTGTGATTTGGCTGCACAAAAATTAGATTTTTAAAATAGAATTGAATAAATTCGGTAATTTCAACAAAAGCAAAATATCTAAAAAAAAATTTTGAGTTTTTTTTTTTATAAATTGTATTTTTAATAACCTCCTTTTTACCATTGATTTTAGACTTTGCGTTGAGTTTAAAAAAAACTTCAAATTTCTTCAGAGCATGCTAACCAGGAGACAAATGACTGATTATTCCTGAGAATATATCCAAAATATTGTCTGCCTTTTTTTGCCTATTTGCGAGATAGAGCGATTTTTGTCAAGAAGTCTATAGATCAGCCATGTCCGTCCGACTGCATTTTACAACTATTGAACCTTAAATTTTGAGCTAGAAAGTTGAAATTTAGTGTACGACTTCCATTCATGTCGTTATAGTTAAAAATTAATAATTTTTTGGATTAGCCTTCTGTCACGCCCACTTTTAAAAAAAGCTCATTTTCTTGTTTTTTTATATGAAAATGGGGAAATAATCGACCTTATTCAAATATAAAGGTAATCCAATTATCTAAAATGCTTTCATATTAATCTTAGACCACGCCCACTTCCTTGTTTTTCTTCAAAAAAGATAATTTTTCGGTTTTTTTTCTGCCGGAGCGTCACGAATATTTTTATTTTGTTAAAAAAATTAAACAATGTAATTATTAAGAAAAAAAGAAGGTTTCCAATAATTAAGTTATTAAACTTTTTATTAAAATATTTAAAAAACCGTCTTAACTTATTTTATCCCTATTGAATTTTTTGACTCCTTGTAAATAAACAAAATTTTTTACGATCTTAAAACCTTGACTTCTCCACATTATATGTTCGCCATATGACACCCTGTATATATTTTTGTCATTATAAATGCAAATTCTTTCTAAATTTGATGTATTTCTGCATAATTTTTTATATAAATAGTGCGATTTCTTCTACCTGAAGAAAGGCGCACTTTAACACCAGATTCCGTCGCACCCTGTATGTCCACACAAACAAATTTTGGTGTCAATAAAGCTATAAAAATTTCCTGTAGAAAGCAAAAAAAATTGTTCCGATATCTTTATCCGTTCAAAAGTTATGATTTTTGCAACGTGAGATGACAAATCGAGCCACTGTGCGCCGCGACAAAATTAGCAGCCCCGAAATTAATGTAATGCCAATCGAAAAGCGGCACTGCACATACAAACAAATACAATTTTATAAGTTTGTGCATGGGCAAGTCTCAACTTTGGCTCATACCATTCCACAAAAGCGTCAGCCACAAATCTCAAGAGTTCTTTTCCGCATGCAACACGACCAAAAAAAAACTGTCAAACTAAATAACAAAAACAATAAAAAAAAACAAAGAGCAAAATATGAAATAAGTACAAATTATTTTAAACACGCTCATGTAAACAAAAGTGCCTTACGCTTGTGCATGTTTGTAAACATTTCATTGGTTGTTTGCTTTGGTTGTTGTTGTTGTAATTTTGCAGCTTTTTAAATTTATGACATTTTTTGGGGCATTTTCTCCACACCCCTTTTGTGGTAATGAAAGTGGTAAGCTGTTGTGTTGCTGCTGCTTGATGAGGGGGGAGAGGTCAGCTGCTAAGCTCCTTGTCGGCTTGTTAAGTTTTCCTGTTTTTGTATCTTAAGCATGTCAGGGCATTTTGTTGCTATTTTGGCATAAAAGTCAATTAAATTTTTTGAGTTTGGATTTTTCTAAGAAATTCGAAGGCAAGTACGAAGCTTAACTTATGCCTCAACGACATTCATTTTAAGAAACTAAAGCATATAATGTTGGTTTAAAAGAACCTTAAAGTTTTGCAATGAAATACAACAACAACAAAAATGAAGCTTTTAAGAACATTGCTTTGAACAATGCAGATATTTTGGCTTTTAAATTTTGTTGCTAGAAATAAAATACGGAATATGTAGTACCTACTAAGAGCTTTGGGAGCCACACTGCACACAGCCCCACAAGGCGCTACGAAGACTGCACCCTCGCTATAACTGACGGCAGCTATTAGCCGCCACCCGTGCGCGCGGCGTCTGTTTAGCATTAAAAATGACCCTTTCGGGATTTATGACAACGTTGCATATACACACATACTTGCACACGCATACACATGCAGGATAATATCGTTAGAGGCGCATACGCCCACACAGCGTCAGCGTCAGCGCCAGCCGCAAAAGTCGCGCTGTTAACGACTCCAAACAGAAACTGCCCTTCATGCTGTTCTGCCGGTCTGCCTTGGTGGCCAACTACCACCCCCGTAAGTGCTATGCTCATATTTTCCATTATTGCTTCTGTTGTTATTGTTGTTGTTGTTGTGGCACACAGCACTTTTTCAGCACTGACTTTGTCGCTTATTCACCGTCAATTCAAGCCAAGTTAACTGCAAAACCAGCCCAGCCGCAATTATTAAACTGATAAATGAGTTTTAATATCATTAGTCTGCACACAATTCAAACTGGAGGAGTTGCCACTAATGCCAGCAGCAATGGTGGTACAGTAAGCGCCCAATAAATGCGCCCCAACTGCGCAGCGAACTCGCTTTATTAGTCAATCTTTTGGTTATTTTCAACTTTGAACCAGCTTCTCCAGTCTTACAATTAGACCCGCTTGACTAATCAGTTTGGAATTGGAACGCCTCAAATATGTTGAAGCATAGCCTTAGTTCTATTCGGACTTTATAATCACAATTCCTTACCATTTCAGTTGTTTTTATTAATCAAAAATATCACTTAATAACAATTGTTATTGTTGTTGGAATTGTGATTTTTGCGAAGTTTTGTGACTTTTGCCAGAATAGCGCCCAATATCATATGGCCTCTAATTGACGTCACTTTAAGGCATTTAATCTTAAAAAAAGAAAAAAAATTTTATTTCACTTAAATGCGCAATGTTGAACATTTGAATTAGGCGCAGCGTTGTATTTGCTTTACACTCAAATGAATTTTAGTTAAAAAGGCACTTTGCAATTGGGCACTTGAAACAGTTCATGCGAGAAAGCCAGGCCGTAGCCTCGTTCCCTGGCTGTTGTGCCAATTTTTATTAATTTTCACTTGTTGCACTTGTGTGGCGTTTACTGTAGCAGTTGGCATGCTAGTGTTAGTCATAGTATTGCAAGTCATGGTGCCGGCAGCGAGAATGAGTGACGCCTAATTGGGCAAATAGGCGTGAATTATGCCCGGTGGGAGCTCGGGAGCTCACCCTTTATTAGCGCGCGAGCATGGCGTTTGCACGACACACATATACATGCATACTCGTATGTACATGTAACTACATATGCATGCACTTGGTAGTGTCTTTTGTGTGTGTGTGCGTAGCTTCAGGGTGCAGTTCATAGCATTTTGTTTTGTTGCTATTTTAGCCATGTTATTTTAACCCTCATTGTCTAATCTAGATAATAATATTTGTACAAAGTGTGTGTATGTGTGTGTGTGCCTACTCTTCCATTATTGCTATAATATTGCCTAAGCACTATAGCAAGTGTCTAATTCATTGTCGTAATTTAAGTATTGGCTTTTTTGGGTCTATAAGACTATCAAGTGTTATTTGGATTATGAAAACAATGCAATATCATTAATCATACTTTTATTCATATTTTAAGGCACAATTTCAAAGTGCCCCTTTGAGTTAAAATCGAATTATAGTATATGAATAAATGATACATACATTTTTACTATGAATATGAAACCGCTGACGTGTAATCATTGGATATTTGTGGAATTTTAGTAGTGAAGTCGCAATCTGTTTGCTATTTTTTTTCTTTGAAAGCGCTCATGCGTAATTTATGAACTACAAAAGAAAGAACTCAGTACAAGCAAAAGTTATCACTTTTAGAGAATTTTTTTCACAATTGATTTTGATAATTTTCTTTACAAATTGAAATCTTTCATTTGCAGAGATTTGGTTACGCTTTAAGAATGAGTAAGCAATCTTGCAAGCCATTTTCGCACTTTGCATAAAAAATGCCAAAAATGTGCAAACAACAATTTTGTTGTGTATTTGTTGCTTGGAGAAATTTTTCAAAAATTAACACTTTTCGGGGGGGGGAAAAAAACCAGCTGCACTTTCGCTTTACAAAGTAGTAAAATAGTAGTACATACTTGTAAAATGCACTCGTGCCATGAAAAAGTGAAAAACTGCACTTTTCCTACAACAACTACGAAATTATGCAAGCGTTAAGTCAAATAAATAAACTCACTTAAATTGTCACAAAAACAACAATAACAAATGCAAGAACTACAAAAAAAAATGCTGCTGTTGTTGAGTGCCTGCCAGCAGCCAAAGCAAACGTCAAAAAGCCAAGCAGCAGGACAATAACAACTACAACTACTTTAGTTAAGGGCTACACTTTTTCGCCAAACAATAACACCCACACAACAACAACAGCAAAAACGCTGCCGCAAGTAAATACGCTAAATTATAAATTAACACAGCGGCCAGACGCGGGTGGGGTGGGGTGGGGTGGGCAATGGGCCGCAGGGCGTAGCGCGTGAAGTAGTCCTTTTTCCTAGCATACTTTTCCCTTTGCACCATGCAAAAGCATACCGACATCGCAAGGAGTTGGAGCGAAAGAAGTGCGTTGGGCTTGCGTTCAACACGAATTGACCGCAACAACAAATAACGCAATGCCAACAACAGAAAAAAGAAACCAACAGCGCCAGTGTGTGTGTCGCCTAGCTTCAAAGGATAATGCTCGACCGCAAACTGTTAGTGTCAAGCGCTTATGTGTGTGAGTGTGTGTGTGTGTGCGTATGTCGCATTTTATTCATGATAAATTTCTGCTACACATGCATGCAACGCTTTATATTATTTATATATAAAAAGTTTAATGCTCGCTGTTTGAGCAAGCAGTGCCGCCGCCTTTGCCTGCAAGCTTAGGGCCTTCGATTCAAAGGGCGCTATAAAAGCAGGCGTCTGCTGGTGGGCAGCACAATCTTTTTCGAGCAAACCTTCAGTAAAATTTGCTCTTTCCAACAGCTTTCTAGAAATTTAAATCATTTTTATTATTTCTCAATTTTATAGCTGTCATTTTTTGTTAACATAGCAGGCTTATTTTCATTTTGATTTTTACATTCGAACAGACCGACTCTGCTTGATATTTCATTCTCTACAAATTATTTTACTACTTTGCATAGTCGTTTCCGAACATTTTGTATACTTTTATTATACTCGCAGATCCATTAAGAAATCAAATATATAAAGTTATAAAATAGTATAACAGAAGTCTAGTAAGAATGTATGAAAACCAAGTACTTTGAGCATAAGTAAGTATTTTTTGAAAATGTCATGATTGTCATGCCAAACAAAATCGAAAGCGCTCCCCCACAAACTCTGAGTTTCATGAGCAGAGCAATGATTTAGAAACTTTTTAAATAATTTTAGTCATACTACTTATTAGAAAGAAAGTCAATAATGAACTGCGCAGAGCAGTAATATGAAAATTTCGGCATCATTTCTCTTTAATAGAAAATCAAATCGATAAAGAGACAGCAACTTAAAGAGTGCATTTTATTAAATAAATCAATTCTTACATATTTTCGCTAATGGAAAATTTCGTGGCTTAATCAAACAAAATCACACTTTTGTGTAAAGAGAACACAATTATAATGCCTTCGAATCGCGCAAATCGGCTATTGTGCTTGCGCGTTACAGTGAGTGCTTTAGTTTAAAGTCGAACTTCGGTAACTCGATTTTGCTATAAATCGAACTAAATTGCATTGCAGCAGTGTTTAGGGAGTAAATAAATTTATTTTTATAAGTCGAAGTCGAACTTTTTCATTTGATAATAGTGATACGAGTTATGAAAGTTCGACTGTATACACTATATATGTACATAATATATGAAAGTAGTATCAATGTGCGAATAGGGCGAATTGTTTTCCATTTTCAAATCACTTTTTTGTTAAAAAGCGAATGCCAAAAAAAGCTAAAAATCCTACAGGCCCTAAGGACTCGAAGTACTACTTTAAAAACGGCACTGCAAATCGAAAGGCCTTTGCCCAGATCAAAATGCTGAAAGGCATGAACTATGCATGTATGCTGATCCTGTGCGATATGAAGTGTAACGAAAGCGCACATTTTTCTTTCGAAGCGCTGGCCCCCTCCCCCAGCAGCACCCACTTCCGCCTTCAAATTTGACGGGCATTAAATTTTTATGACATTTTGCATTTTATATACAACAGCAAACAAGTTGTGTAAATTCAATTTTGGCAAGAAAATTCTAAAATTCTAAAATCAGAAAAAAATCAGAAAGGAAGTGAGTGAAATCGAAAGGGGAGAAGCATAAAAGTTATGGCTTTAAGTCGCTTAACATAATTCAAAGTAGCATAATTTTTGTGCTGTAAATTACTTTGGCGTTTTAATCCTTTGTAATCCTGGCAATTGGCAATTGGCACGCGCATGTAGTTGTATGTGTTTATTTTGCAAATGTGTGCGTGTTGTAATCCTTTTTGAAGTGCTTGTGCGCTTGGCTCTTCCACATTTGTGCACTTGCAGGATTTTGGCAATTTATTGTAATATTTTTATAACGACAGATTATCTGAGCTAATTCTTTTTTTTTTCATATGTTTTGACACTACGATTTTTTGCGCTTTTTTTGCCTGTATTTCAATTTGCACTTTTTAGCAGGCGCAGTTTTGCTTGGAGCCAGAGCCTTTGGCGCAATACGCGCTCAATCGCTCAGAGCCTGCGCAAGTAAGTGTTGACGTAAATGCGCAAGTATGCGTAAGCATGTTGCCTGTGGCATTTTTGAACGTTTGCTTTATTTTTTTATGATTTCCAAATTTTTTTAGAACACGCCGCATGCAAAAGGACCTTGTTTTTGCTGGCCACACTCGCTTACGATTTTGTCGATTTTACGCGTTACCGCCGACGTGCGCGCAGAAAAACGACACACACACACACACACAAAGGAACTGTTAGAACGAGTAGGCGCGTGAGCGTGCAGCGACCGTCGCTAGTACCAAATCGCTTGAATATCCCGGCTACACTGAATTCACTGAATTTCGAAATTTATGAATTGCGTGCGCCGGGCCCGGCCGTGGAGCTGCTGCACTCTGTGCGACTTGTGGGCCGCAAGTGAGCAGCACACACACACACAACGACTCGCTTTGACACGAAGAGCAACTTTAGTGTGTTTGTGTGAGTGTTCGTAGTGTGTGGATGGCAAGCGAGCGCAACGGATTGTTGCATGCAGCTGTGTGCGTGCCAGCCTGAGAAGTCGGCAGTCAGAAATTTCAGAGATTTTGTATTGCTCAAATTTCGGCAGGCATGCGCCGCTGTCATTGCGCGTGTGTGAGTGTGTAGATTGTAATGGCAAAAAGTAAGAGCGACAGCAAGAGAAAGTGCATCATTAGCAAGAGAAAGAATTTTGAATTTCCAACAATAATGCATTGAAATTCCCCTTGTCAATAAAAGTCAACGAAAAAATATGACATTTTTTACAATTCACTGAAGACAATCGAAGTATTTTGGCTGCACGAAAGTATTAGAAAAAACTAAAATTACAATCCACTGGCAACGCTGGCTCGTGAATTGTTTAGAAGCGTTTGTCTTCTCAGGGCTCCAACAGATCTCGAATTTAGATATCAAGCCGCTTTGGAAATTCGTGAAACACACCCAAATTCTGGCAGCTAATTACTTTGACCACTCTTAAACGCAACTCCAACTGGCAGCGCTAAAGACCCAACAGGGTCTGGCCTTTTTTTGAGGCAATCAACATATAATAACCTTCATATATGTATGTACATATAACCCATGTTAAACTTGTTTTAAATTTATAGCTAAACTAATTTAAGCATCTTTTTCTTTGGTCAACTTCGCTAAATTCTCTTATGAACTACAGCAGCATGTTAAAGACTGTCATGAAAGTATTAACACCAGCCCCCCTCAAAAACCACTAGATCATTTGACTCTCTTTATTATTGCTGTTAGCACCACAAACAAAATGTTGTTATGCTGTTAACAGTTGCTGCTGCACTGTTAAGCTGCTAACATAGGTTCCACATAAGAATTTCGAAAAAGTCGCGCACACAAAATGTACTCTTTTTGATGCACCGCCGAGGGCAACAGCTTGTTCTTCTTATGTTGCTCTCAACTTCGTGAGCAGCAACATTTTTGCTAGCATGCATGCCACTTTATTAGCAACATAACAAATTGCAATTGCTCACCAACACATGCAAAAAAGTGAGAGCAAATTGCGTGGCATTTCAAAGCACTCTAGCATAGCTTACTTCTCTTGTGAGGCGCAGTGGATTGTATGTTTGTCAACATGTTGCTAAACGTTTGAGCAGCAACTACTAAATGCAATATGTATATGTATTAACGATATCGGCTTAGATACTTTTTATATGTAATTGAAGTTTTTACACACTTTGGTGTCGTATTTATATGCATTTTTGGAAAATGAAAATGGAAAAGGGAATGGAAAATAGGCGAGAATATTCACAAAAAGTCACAATTCAATATTTTGAAGCAATTTATGAAATTTGTACAATGAAAAAAATAGTAGGTAATTGAAGTGGAATTCAATTGTAACTGCTAGATGGAAATATTTATGCTATATGTATTTCTCGATTTGAAGACGATGGTTCATGTTTCTTTGATTGTGATTGTGATAACTTTAATTAACTTAATGCTGAATAAGCACTGACAAGAAGAGCATTTTCCTATAATGATTTGTGTAGCGATCTCACCTGCCTGTTCTAGAATACTATATAAAATGCTATTAAAATAAGCATGTTGCTTGCATAGACATAAACTCACACATACGCGCACACAGCTGCCGCTCCCTAAAGTACGCATAAGTGCATTAAATTAATGCTGGGAAATAATTCAAAGCGCGAGAAATTACAGCTTCATTAATAAAATTTTCGATATGGCGCGAAATGAGCAAACCTTTTTTTTACATAAAAATGGTCATCGATAAATGGTGGCAGTGCATGTGCACACACACACACACACACACACAATATGTATGCACATGCATGTTCGGCGTAATAAAAGTATCAGGTGCAGCGTAGCTTTAAAAACAACAACAATAACAGCAACAACAACACAACAACGCAGCAATAACCATAACAGCAACATTATAGTGTTGGCGCGGGGTAGCGCGCGGCTGTTAAGCGACCGCGCAGGATTGAGCTAGCTTCATGAAATTGGATATGAAGTACAACAACAACAACAACAACAACAACAACAACAACAAAAATAACAATAATGTTTGAATATACAAGGCAGTAGTAATTAAGCTGCAAGCGTAAAAAGGTTGTAGGGTGGCTGTAATAAATAACAACAAACACAACAACAACAACAGCAGCAACAAAAAAGGCTCGCATTAAAATACAGAAATTTAATTTTCATTTGATTTTTTGCCGCTTCCAATCGAAATTTTACCAACAGCAAAAAAAAAGGAAAGCAAAGGAAACATTTAGTGCGCTATGAAGGGTAATACGAATGTTCACACACACACACACACACACACACATAGGAGAAAATGTTAATGTAGCGTAAAGGTCAAGTTGGCCGGCAGGATGGATGCAATAAAAAGGCACGAAAATTGTGTGAGTTAGAGAAGTTGAATGAGTAGAAAATCCGAAAAGAAAAGAGACAATAAATGTTTAAGAAAAATGCTCAAAAAGTTATTGAACCGTTTGTGGCGCCCAGCAGTACACTCAACGAAATTGCTTAGTATCAAAGCATAATTCGACTTATTGAACAAGCAAGTTTGTTGTTCTTTTACAAAAATTTATGTACAATTGAGAGCTCTCGAAGGGCAGCCAGCAGTTGAAGACATTGACGCATACACTGGCACACTCAAAGCAAACGCTTAGTCAAAATCAAGCTAACTAACAAGCAAATTATTTTAAAGATTCTTAACCATTCATTTGATAGCCTTTTATTTTTTTAATGTTCTTTAATGTAGTTGTTACAAAATAAGAATTTATTGCTGATTTTTATCTTCAATTGTTTTTGCTTTGTATTGTCGGATTTTTTGCATGCTCCTGCCATTCTTTTTTTTTAACCATTGTTAGAGTTTTTATATAATTTGCTTGGCTTATTCTGCTTGCTTGCTTGTTTGCTGTTGTTGTTGTTGTTCGCAGAATTCGCATTTGCGGCAGTGTCAGTCCCGATCCGCTGCGCTGATTTTAGTGGCAGCTGAAGAAGAAGAAAAGGCAGCAGCCAGCCAGAGCGGTAAGACAGGTATGTAAGTGCTTTGTTGTTGCAACTTACTGTGGTTTTGCTGCTGCCAATACAATTTCTTTTGAATACTTTTTTGTAAAATTGTAAATGCAATGAAATGAACAAGTATGCTAATTGGCATTAAAATTATTTTCGTTGTAGTCTTCGTTGCCAAAAAAAGCAACAACATGTAAAAGAACATATGTATGCATAGACTTAAGGCATCGCCTATTCTTTTAATTTAGTCAAAAATTTCTTCACGACAAAATATGACGAGTAGTTAGCAAATTGATTTGCTGTTTTCAAAGCAATGCATATTGATCTTTTTCATTCACCTAAAATTTCTTTCTATATAGAAACTAATTAAAAATCTGAAAGCAACTTCTCTATAAAGCTAACTTCAAATCAATTGAACTTTTTAATAAATCAATTTGCTGCCTTTTTGATATGCTCATTTACTATGCTACAGCAATGAAAACTCGAGCTATATCAGCAACAGCTATGTACCACCTCTATATCCTTCCTCAAGCGTCTTCTCCATTACCTATGCTACCTTTCAGCACATTCTCTAACCAACTCAATCGCTCAGATCTACACGCTTTTAATTAAATTTTAAATACCTCTTTGCGCGATTTTGATACACAAATATTTAAGATAACCGCACACTTCACACCACACCTTCACAACTTTCCTACGCCTGCTTCTGTTCCATTACAAATGAAGCCAACGCAAAGATTCATTTAGAGATGACTTACTACAGCCAAAGCATTTCGATCATTTCAAATCGATTTTTTTTCGAGCCACGAACATATTTCGAAATATCTTGCACATATTATCTATAGCTATAGCTAACTGGCATCGCTGCGCAACCAACAGGGTCTCATATGGAGAGGTACAATCTTCAATAAAGCATTGCTTTAGTGAAGGAAATTCTATCGCTCTTTTTCTTTCATTTTGTGCTTCTTCACAGCACACTTCTGGACACCAAGCCCAACTCACCGGGATCGCCGAAGATAACATAGATTAGCCAGGCCGCCATAAAAGCATTAGACTCGAAGCTTATCAAATCGAAATGTGTGAGAGAGTGCCGAAACTCCCTCAAATCCATCCACCAGCACACCATCAAGCTCTGTTGGGTACCCGGACACTTCGGTGTAGAAGGGTATGAGAGGGAAGATGAACTAGCTAGAAATGGATCTGAAATGGACTTACAATACTCTGACAACAGCATCCACACTCCCATTTGCGAAGCATACCGACTCATAGAGCTTAAATCCGAAACAATGGCCAATTACCGGTGGTCAAACACCACAAGTTGTGTAATTTCTCGGACTCTATGGTCAAAACTAGATGCAAAAAGAACTAAGAGCATACTTGCTTTAAATAGACATTCCATCCGCATACTCACAGGGGTACTCACCGGACATTGCATCATAGGCGTCATGGCCGACCGATTGCAAATCCCACGGAGTGGCTTCTGTAACAGTTGCGGAGACGAAGAGGAAATAGAATCTATTGAGCATCTTCTATGTTACTGTCCAGCACTACAGGAACGCCGCCTACGATTCGTGGGAAAACGGTTCTTTGATAGCTTGGCAGAATTAGTACGTGTTCCTCAAGAGGATATTTCAAGATTCGCTATGAAATCAGGATGGTTCACCCACACCTAAGGGTTTGGGCTTTCTCCATCTACTGGGTTTATATACAAGGCATCACAATGGGCCTTCGGCCTCTGGGTGGGTTTACTGCTAGCAGTAAACAGCCTTTTTAACCTAACCTAACATAGATTTTCATTAAGAGAAAATGTTGAGATCCGAACTGCAAGCAGTCGAACAACTCAGAATCGTTGAAGAAGATTGTATATTTTTTTTAAATAAATCGATTAATCGATAATGCATTTATTCATGCCAAGTTGCTTAACGTCGTCACTCTTCAGCTTTTCAACACCTTGCCACCTTTGATTACTTGATGCCGACGAGGTGGCGAAGTGGCGAACTTGATCATTATTTTAGGCACGTTATGTATTTTATCAAGAAATTAATTTTGTAGCAGTTCTTCTGCTTTCGAACCTTTTCACACAGTTTGTAGCTTCAGCTCATGCCCAAATTCTTGCTCTTGCTCTTTTCAATAAAGGCCAGCGCAAAAGTTTTTATCAATTTTGGTCGCTTTACTTTGCTGGCTCCTCATGCCATGCTGTGAAGCTGCTGGCATTGAAGAGCGCTCCAAAAATGGTGGCCTTCTTTCGGTGTTCCCTTCGCAGTTGCCACGGTTGCGCGTTCGATTCCGCTTCTTGCCACGTCGCAGAGCTTATCTTAATCTGCGTATTTTGGTGCGCTCTGACAAGCGATCATCAATAATGAAGCCACATGCTACGCATTCGCTGGTTCATGCTCTGGGAGTAGCAACCTTCTGCCTGCTTTTAAGCGCAATTTATCAGTGAAACGTTTAAATGTCTTATCGCTACTCCCCTCCAAAAAAAAAGGAACGCAGCGCATGCGCATGGAAATGTATTAAATTGTGCGAGGCGCACTTTGGAAGCAGCCATCAGTGAACCCGTTCCAGGAGACTGCAAGAGGGAGTGAGTGTGTGTTGTCTGCATGCTTCAATTCAACGGGGGGGGGGGGGGGGGGGGGTCCAAGCAAAAACGCTTATACGAGTACAGATTTTTTTAATTGTGAGAATTGAAAGTGTTATGTTTCATATTTGGGCAAATTATTGGCTCAAAAACTGGCATTTGCGTATTCAATAAATATTATCTTTACGACTTTCTGCTGAGAATTCATATCAAGTATAATCTTTTCTTTCAAGTTTTCTCTTTTATGTTTGCAATAAAGTTTTAGAAAGCAGTCATGACAATTTAGAAATTATAGTCGAACCTCCATAACTCGAATCACTATTATCCAAGAGTTCGACTTATAGAGACTTAATCAGCACTTTCAGAGCTTTTAGAACGTGATGGCAAGCCAACTGAATTTCTACTTCAAATACAATCTTAATGAAAACTCAAGGCTTCTTCTTCTTCTTTTTCGTGCTGCTCATATCCCAGTTGAATTTTTAAAAGTTCAAATAATCTTTAAAATCAAAAATCACTTGCCCTTCTATGATTTTGATATTAGCTTTCTGCACTATCAGAATTTATAACAAATTTGTTTAGAGTTCGTCTTCAAGTTTCATTAAAAAATATTTCATCTTGCAGTTAATAAATACTTTTCGAACTTTTCTTAATTCCCCTCTTACCTGCTCTTTGCTGTCGACTATTGAAGAATAATCTGCAGTTTCTTTTACTTAAATTGTTGTTATTGTTGTCTTTCGGTAGAGCGCACTCCTTTTAATCTTTGAGTAACATGCAAGAGGAACACAAATTAATGCGACGCCTTAAATTTGTCATTTAGAGGCTTTTAAAAAATTGTACCTTCGCACGAAATTGAAAAGGCAATCCAGAACTGCACTTTACGACTACCGCAGAGACACACACACGCACACATGCACACACACACACACACAAACGTGCTGAACCTATGCCAACATACTAGATGCTTCGCCTGAAGACGCTACGCTTCAAAGTGCATACGAAAAGTTATTCTGCTTCGTTCTTTTCTTTTGATATTCAAATTGAAAGGGGTTCGGCGCGGCTACCACAGACAGGCACTGCCGGCACAAACATCAGATTCCAAAAGGTTCGCTCATAAAAGTGCCCTTCGAGCGCAATTAATGAATTTCATGAGCAAGCATAAAAATTTCCAGCTAGCATTTTTCTAACCTTTTTTTTCTAAGCATTTTTGCCATTTCCATTTCCCCACAGATTTGAGATTTTCTTTTCTTTTATCTTTCGTATTTTCCTGGCCTGCCTTTGCTCTATGTTCGTCTGCCTCTGTGCAAGAGATTAAGCCACCTCTGATTATGCCTTAAGCAGCTCAAATGCCTTCGATGACTTTGTCAACGGCTTCGATGCCTCCTCCAGCCTATCGAATCTTAATTATTAATTGGTCCATGCCGACCAATTCCAGTTTAGATGCATACACACGAATTAGCTGCCGAGCTTCGGCTGCATTCGTTGATGTGTTAATTGGCGGCTAATCTGAGATAAGACTTTCAGGCAAGATGTCTTCTTTTTCTGCTTTTATTATGGGAACTCGTTCCCTTTGAACTGGGCTGGATTGTTAGTTACAGCAGTGACATTGTTGCAGGAGCAGTTAAAAAGAAGACTCTAAGTTAATTAAATGTTTCAATTGGCATAATCAATTCAAGGGTTCAGCTCATAAAAGTTGTAATAAAAGGTATTTAAGATAGAAGCGCACATAGCAGGCTATCAGATATCTTCATACATAAATCTTGGTTGTAGCCATTCAGGCAGAGTTTCTTCTGCAAGCCCTTGAAATACAACAAAAAATTGTCTATTTTCAAACTGTAACTGTTGAAAGTTTGACCACTTGAAAGTCAGATGTTCAAGTTTGAAATGTGCGGAGAATCAAGCAATACATAGTTTTTAAATTATTTCTTGTCCATAGTCACAGCCTTCCAATCATATATGTATAACAACTTAATAAAGCGTTTCAACAAGAAGCTGTCGAGCTGGGAACCAGCTTCCTCAGCTGCAATATTTTTGAGCATTTCCAGCTACATATATTTCAGAGTCATTAGTTCGCATGAACGAATCATTAATTAATAATAATTCTCTTTAAAAGGCCACACTGCCTAACGCTTCTAATATTCTACACGCTCAATGTGTGAGGTCCCGCCTGGGAGAGCAAACAATGGTCTGCCTTAAAGGCGACAAAACAGCAAGGCGTAGGGAAACCACAAAATTGGAAGGCACAAAAAGCACATCAATAAAATAAAAAAATGACTTAATTTTTTTTCCAAAAAAACATGAATTTTTTGTATGTGTAAATGTTTCAATTAATGCTGAAAAGGCCAAGCGAATACGCGGGCAGGCAGGCAGGCAGGCAGGCAGGCACGCATGCGCGACATTCCTAGCCACGGCCAATAAAAATGCCTTTGTGCGTTGACAGTGAACAAGCCACACACACACACACACACACACACACACACACACACTGCGAAGCGGCAAGCGAGAGCAAGAAAAAGCCGCTGAGGCAAGGCAAATAAAACAAACGCCTTGAATACAGCAATAATTCACCAAATAAATAAAAGCACTTTTGTGCAGCGGACTCGAGTGGATATGCCTGGACATGTTGGCGACAACCCGCTGTCACGTGTGATGCACCATTCATTCTCCTTCTCCTTCTCGAGCTCCGCCAACTCCGCCAGCACCAGCAGCAACTCAAAAGTTATTGTTCCAGCCATAAAACACGCCCGACCGCTGTGCCGCAATAAGGTATGCGTCTGCCTCGTGCAAGGGGAAGGGGAAGAGCGCACTATATACAATATACATACATATGAAACAACCCTCATCTTTTCGCTTGAAAATCTCAAACTGCGCGATAATTAATGTTAAACGACTATCGAATTTCTGTATCGCTGTGGCACTCGCCTCAGCTTCTCCAAAGCGCTTCACCACAACTCACCCTCGAACTCAATCGAGCTGAAGCATTCAAAGTGGCAAAGTGGCAACTCGAGTTCGGTATTGGAATTGGGCTCGGATTTTGCTGCAAGCACTGATATTGCATATAAAATTTATGTCAGATCGTGCATCATTAATATCAAAGCGCCTGAGCGCCTGCATGCCACGCTCAGATGCAGATACAGATACTCAAATGCAGATATGTACTGCAATTCACCACCTGCACACGCTAGCTCGTCGGATCCTTATGAACGGTACGTGACCTCTGCCCTCTGCCACACGTTAGCACAGCAAATTATTGCCTCTGCTATTGCCTTGCCCTTCGTTAAGCAACGTCCGAAGGACATGACAATGAATTGTGGTGAAATGCCTATTTTTATGGCATATTAGAAGCAGCATTTTGTTGTTGCGATAAGCATCTGTGTGAGTTGTGGCAAGCGGAATAGGCAAAAAATATATTTTGTGCATTTTGTAATGATTTGTGAGTAGTTTTTAGTGATTGATGCATGTGTGTGTTTGTGTGATATATCTGATTTATATAAGCTGCTTGCGATGGCCGTTTGTCATTTTATCTAAGTATGCATTGAAACACTGGCATTTTCAATTTGAAATTTAAATAATACATCAACATGTTAGATTAGATTGTTTTTGAAGTAGAGTTCTATTCTTCTAGCCAACGCGTTCTGAAAGGAAGTTCTATTGTGGCAGACGAGCATGTTTAAATATGCACAGACATTTGCTTGAATTTTTAGTACATGCTCATACGAAGCGATTTTCTAGAGGGTATGCAAAACTACTCCGACTTTTTTAAAATGCATGCTAATATTATTTTATTGCTATTGTTTAAAGAAAAACAGCTGCAAACTCAAAAGTCTTTCAAGTCAATTTAATTTTGCATACACGAAAGATTTAATTTCTATGCATTTCCAAATATTTCTTAACATTTACGATATTTCAAAAGAAAACGTTCGCAATCAATATTGAAAGTAAAGTTGCCACAAAGTCGCTTGCCTCTCACACTGCACGACAAAAAGAATAACAACAACAAATTTGCATATATCAATAGAGCAGCAACTCCGACGACATATGAAAGAATGCGCAAGGATGACGGCGCAAAAATGTATGCGGCATATTCTGAAATTGCGCAAATTTCAAGCGAATTCCCGCAAGTGGAAGCTACAGAAGCGGAGTAATACCAACAACAACAACAAGCAGCAAATACAATCCATCAGCGCGCAATATGACAAATTTAAGCGACATTGTGTAAAAAATTTCGAATTTTTTGATTTTGATTTTTATGCGACATCATTTTGCTGGAGAGAGAGAGAGAGAGAGAGAGAGGGACCGTCAGTGAAGTCGTCGTCGTCGTCGTTGAGGATGCGGATGCGGATGCGACAGCAGCATCGCGCGAATGCACTTGAAATATTTATGAGTTGCATGCGCTTCAACTGCGCCATATGCAAATCTGCTCCAGCACAGTTCAGCGAAATGCCGAAAAATCACAGCACTTGCTAAGCATAAAGCACTTTGAAAGCATTTGAAAAAGCTTTAAAGCGGAAAAATCAAAAAACTTCAAGTGCCAAAATATTCAACATAGAAAATAGTAAAATGGTTCATGCTTTTTGTTGGTGTTCATTTTAAAAAGCTTGGCATTTGACAATTTTGCGCAAATTCGAAATGGAATTCCGTTTTGCAGCCGCAATTTAATTTAAACAACAGCCAAAATTTAATTATACATATTGACAATTTTTGTGGAAAGCCAAAATGTTTTCATTTGCAGCGTTCATATGCCAGGCCATGCATAAAAATAAACGCTGATACACACAGTGCAATAAGTTAGTAATGTTGAGTAAACATTCCACTTTTCATATGACATTAGTATAATTTTTGTTTTTATAGAAAGCTGAACAATTATTTTTGCTATTGTATGCATTTGCTAGTGCATGAAATACACTGCTCTAGCCTGCTTTTCCATCTGCAGGTTTTTTTTTGTTTTTTTTTGTCGGAATATGAAAAACCTACCAGCACGCAGACAAGTATTTGTCCATTGTACTGGTAAGCTAATTCCTTTTACTGAAATCTTCCTGAGCTTTTAATAAAGCGGAGGATTTTCGATGGTGGCAAGGAACTTAGTTGATCTACAGGTTGCTCTTAACTTCAACTCTTAGTTCAACAATTAGTAGAGTTTTCGTAATATAATAGACAATTTTCTTTTTCGCGTTACTGAAAAGTGTTCACAAGTATGAGTGCACACACATACAGCCAGCGCTTGTCAAAACAACACAGCTCTGACGCTCTTTCCTGCCCAACTAACTTCTGCAACCAAAACGTCGACATTTCAGCATTCGAAATCAATTTCCAGCAACAACAAATTGCTATATACTAACTCAGTAAAGCGAGAGAAAAATTTGCTAAAAAGCCGCAAGCTCAAAAACACACAAAATAATAATTTGAAACTCAATCAATGGTCGAAACATGAAGCGCGTTTCGGTGCTCCAAACTTCTGCTGCTGCTGAACATCATGGCCAGTGGCATGTCTGCAGTCAAGGCATGCCGCATTTGTCAGGCGCTTCTACAATATTTGTGAGAGCAGCGGCAGCAAAGAGGGTGCTCTGCCGGGGGTAACTGAGATCATTGCCTTTAGCAGCAATTGAGATTGTCGAGTGCAAAGAACTTTTACAGCAAAGAATAACTAGATATGGAAATTTTTTAAATAGCAAGGGTATTCAATTTATCAAGTGTGTTAAATGAACGAACTTGGCAAAGTGTTTGTGCAAATGGTGTTTGGCTGTCAAAAAGGAAAAACTAAAATGCCGAGAATCAGTGAAAAAGTAAAGATTAATGTTGGAGCTGTTTGGAAAAAATTACTGTAACGCTTTTGCTTTTATTTTGATTGTTCAATACTAAACTTTTATCATAATGTTAAAGATCATAGCTAAGCAGGGTTGCATTCGTTGCCGTCTAAGTTTACAAACATCACAGCGAAATCATTGCGCAAATTTATAACATTTGTGCAAATGAGCTTTCATACAAAATCTGACAGTTCGTTTATCAGGTGATAAATTTGTCACGTTATCAGGCATTTTCGCGTTTAAATGAATACCCCTAGCAATTTTATAAAAGAACAGATTTCCACACAAAAAAAATACAAAGCAAGAGAAGCTCACTTCTCTATTCAGCGTCTTTCTAATAGTTACGCCCCTGTGTGGACTCAGCTCTGCTCTGTCATGCATGTCCAGAACACACACACACACACACATATACACATTGACATAACCCGTAAGCGTGGCCGAAGCTTCGCAAATACACGTAAATCGAAAATGCTTGCGGCATGTCCGCTCTGAGGGTGTACCCTACTGTGGGCGCATGTACCCACGGTCATAAATAAAACGCTCAAAATAAAATAAAAATCCGAACGATATCTGAAATTGTTGTTGTTGCTGCTGGCGGCGTTGTTGGCGTTTTTGTTTAGAAGTGTTGTAGCTGTTGCATATTAAAATCTGAAAAAGCACACAAATAAATACATACAAATAAAACATATAAATAAAATTGGAAAAAATTATTTAATCGTCGAATTTTCGTTCCGATTCAAATGGAGTGCTTCTTCGTTGTGGATCACGTACGTGTGTGCGTGCATGTGAGTTTCGATTTTTGGTACTTTATTGAGTTTGGAATTTCGCAGCGGACAGCCTCAGCAGCAGCGCGGCGGCAGGGACGAGAAATTACAGGGAATCGCTCGCATGACAGCTGCGTTGCCTGAATTTAAATGCTCGAATTAATTGCTTTGTAGCGTAGCGCGTCCATTGGGACAGACTGGCTGACCGGCCGGCCGCCACCCTCAATGACTGACTGACTGACAGACTGGCTCTGCTGTGCTGTGTTTTGGATTAATTGGAAATTTGTGTAGTTTATTGCTGTTGTTGTTGTTGCGATATTTGTTCAAAATATTAAGTGGGAATCTTTTGAATAATTCCAGTGCTTGCATTTGGAAGAAGGACTGGGCCAAATGAAGCTCAGCCGATGTGCAAGAGGAGTGCAAGGAAAAAAGGGAACGCTTGGAGAAGAAGCATGTGGTCAGCTGATGTAAAAAATACGGCTTTAATATGAAATGATAGCTGCAGGTAGGAAGATTCTACAAGATGAGTGTAAGCAGTGCTTGAACGGAAGCAAAAGACTGGAGATAGTGCAGTGACGTTGAAGCAGAGCTTCGAAAAGAATTGAAGCTGAGAAAGGAACTGAAGATTTGAGGGGAATTTTGACAGATGCACGGGAAGAAAAGAGGCTTAAAAAAGTAGGGAATTCTTGAAGCAGGTTAGAGCTACAATGCCAGGAAAAGCTGGACTTAAACTGGTAGAAAGATTGGGGATCTTAAAGACAGCAGAAAGGAAAACATAAGGCTTCGACTTGAAAGACAGTGAAGAAGCAAGGCAGATTCAGCCGATTGACAAAAGAAGAGAGAGGTAAAGTGGGTTGGTAAAATGATGAGATCGACAATGGAGATGAACAAGAACAGAACTAGAAATGTGAAAGAACAACAAGATAGATGAGAAAATAGCTTTGAAATTAAAGCAAGCATTTGAAAAAAGAAGCACTGGGACAAATGAAGCTCAGCAGATGCACTAGAACAAAAGAGGTTCGAAGCGAAGAGCGTAGGGATTATTCAGAATATATGTAGGTTCTCTCGAACATTATAAGCATATGTGTTACTAGTGTCAAGCAGAGATTGAGTGTCACCTAAATAGCCGTGACTCTGCGTAAGTCACACATGCGTACGCTGCTTAGAAAGTCCCTCGAAGGACCAGCTGTGCCCTAGCTGTGAGCTGACGCATGCTTCGTGAGTTCTGCGAGTAAGATGAAATTAGTTTTGCTTCGGTTCATTTAACAGGACTATTGGCTGTGAGTGCTCACACGTTGTTGTTGCTAACCGATGCACACTACTAGGAGCTGCAATAGCGCGTGACTGGCTGAAGTGAATGTAAGTAAGAATGAAGTAACAATTGGAAAGAGCTCAAATAATTTTTGCCGCCTGAAGAAAATAATACAAAATTTCTTAAAATTCTCAAAATTATTTGTTGAAAAACGAAATTTCAATGTCTATAGTGTTGCTGTCTCTCTCTCTCACTCTCTGTACAACGGCTTTGTTGTTTGCTCGTTTTCCTCACGTATTTTTGGCACACATGCGCAGGATAAAGGATTTGTTTTCGCTCGTAAAACGAGGCAAAAAGTGCAAAAGGCACAACTTGGTGGGTGGTGCCCCTACAGAAGTCAGTTAGGAAGAACATGAAAAAAGCATTTTCGAGTCTTAAGCAAGATTCTTTGATTCTGCATTAATTTTTCTTAAGTTAGTCTTCGATTGCATTTGCTATAAAAGCGATTATATGCAGATGATATGATAGCTTATTCTGAAGCAAGTCCTTTTGGCAAGAGGAGGAGCAAGAGCAGCGTATGCTCACATGTTCAAAAAAAGTTTTATGATATATTACTTCATTTCAGATGCAGCTAAAAATACATATCTCGAAGTCTTAAGATTCTTTTAAAGTGAAAGCAGCTTCATTTCATGGTTCATATCGCTGCTTTAAAAAGCCCCTTTTTTTCGCTGCTCCAGCCAATGGCGACTTCATTAAAATCCACTCGGTAGATATCATGCCAAAATAAAGGTCATAAAATGTTTGCCTCATTTTGTCTTTTTTTGTCACAAAAATGTCATTTTTTACAACACACACACACACTCAGACATATTTAAAAGGAAAAAGTTGTTCACATCGAGCATGAATATTCGCGCACATAATTTTCAATTCGCCAACAAAAATTTGCATAACTTACACGCCTTTGTAAATTTACATACATATGAGTACATATACACATACACATACAAACATAAGCACATATACACTTACACATGTGAAATGCAGACAAATTATATAAAAATTTGTTTATTACATTTGCTACCCAAGTGACTGCTGACTTCGAGCTTGTGGGCATACCTATTCCTTTTTAAAACAGCGTCACAATAACAACAAAAACACTCTCGAAAGCACAACAAAAATGGCACATATCAAAAAGGTATTATTACGAGTATGTGTAAGGCTCACAATTGTCTTTTCTTTATACACAAAATTTATTTGATTTTTATTCATACGCCTGCAAAAATTTTAATGCCGCCAGTCAAGAGGTTACGAATGGCCCAAAGAACACTGGCGTAGTCTTTGATAAATTTTCAAAAATTATTTCAGGGAAATGCACAATATAGAATGAACTGCAGCCAACAAGCATTAACCAAAGAGATGAGCTACTCTCGAAGAGTTGCCAAGTGCTTGCAAGAGAAGGGCTTTGAAAAAAAATTCCCTTTTTTAGATGGCATAATTCTGTTTTTCTAAGTAGAGCTCAAGTACTTACCAACTGAACCAATGCGGCGCCTTCAAACAAGGAAACGGCAAGGAAACTTGTATCAGATATTTAAATCACTATTTGCACATTATTTCTTTGAGGTTAACAGCTCTATTCCTTCGACCGTCTCAATACTAATTTCGTCTCAATAGAGCATTTCGGCACAATTTCTACTTTTCCTTATTCAGAAGAGAAATCAAAAGCTCGAATTGTATCAATTGAGATATTCATTGTGACTGTCGAATTAGGAGGTAACAAGCGAAAACAGCTGTTGAAAAACGTCAATTTTAAAGCAAAAAAGCAAAAATTTGTTTATTGCAGCAATTTAAAGGAAGTTACACAATTTTAAAAACACAACACATGTATGGCCTGCTGCTAAAACTCCTTTATATCGGGAGTTCGAGGTCCTCTGCCACTGCTCCCACAAATTTTACACTGCTCGCAGCGCTATCAGGCTGTTTTCCCGGCTTGCTGCTCTGGGTGCTGTTTGCAACTTTGAATGAAATGCTGCAGCTGCTCCTACGTCCTCCTGTTAAATATACGATGTCTAGAAATTAAAAGAAATAAGATAAAACACCAAATTAATGAAAATTTCCAAAAAATACTCACTTTTCTGCAGTTTTTGTTTTCATTTTTCGTTTTTTGTGAAGAAGAAGAAGCACAAACAGCTGTTTTCACAGCAAAGAGCTTTAAATGAAACGCCAAAGCTTTTTTCGTGATACGATTGGTAAAGAATAGGGTTGTAGAAAGCCCGGCACAAGAAAGCGGATCAATTGATACTCTCAATCAATTGTGCCGGGAGCGAGCGAATAGGGCTGTAAGTGTCATTTTTATACCCTACACCTATGGTAATAGGGTATAATAACTTTGTGCGAAAATTGTAACGCATTAAAGGAGCAGTCCTAGGTATAGACACAAGTATATAGAAATGATCAGAATCACTTTCTGTGTTGATTTCCGGTTGTCCGTCTGTCCGTCTGTCCGTCCGTCCGTCTGTCTGTCTGTCTGTCCGTCTGTCCGTCTGTCTGTCTGTCTGTCTGTCTGTCTTGCTGTCCGTGCGCACAGGAGAGAAAGAAGGAGTTGTCCGATTTGGACCAAATTTGGCACACAGTCGCACTGACTTCAAGTTCCAAGATTATCAAAATCGGTGGAAGGACACGCCCACAACGGGCCAGTAAGTCCCACAACCCCGGAATTTTTACAGTAAAATTGCTTAAATTTGTTGAAATCTATATATATAAAAATGGAGCGTGGTTTGTTCGGATGCTTAAAACTTCAGAACGGCTGAACCGATTTTGATGAAATTTAGTGTATGTGCTTCAGTGGGGTCTGGGATGGTTTTGATCTATAATTGGACCCGATTGGACAAGGGGGCGTGGCACCGCCCATACAAACAAAATTGTTTACATCGAATAGCTTTGGACCTAAAAGTCGTGTAGCATTGAAATTCCGTATGCAGTCGCCTCTTGGATGTGTCGTCCCACTGGTAAAATTCTATGGGCGTAGGATAAGGGGCGTGGCACTTTTTTTATCAACTCCAAATTTGTGTATAACTTTAGAACTACACACCACACATCAATGAAACTCGGTAGGAACTTACTACATATCCATATCCTTCTACTGAGAAAATAAGGCGGGCACTGGATAAGGGGGCGTGGCACCGCCCATACAAACCAAATTGTTTACATCGAATAGCTTTGGAACTAAAAGTCGTGTAGCATTGAAATTCCGTATGCAGTCGCCTCTTGGATGTGTCGTCCCACTGGTAAAATTTTATGGGCGTAGGATAATGGGCGTGGCACTTTTTTATCAACTCCAGATTTGTGTATAACTTTAGAACTACACATCACACATCAATGAAACTCGGTAGGAACTTACTACATATCCATATCCTTCTACTGAGAAAATAAGGCGGGCACTGGATGAGGGGGCGTGGCACCCCCCATACAAACAAAAGTTTTGATCTCGATTAGCCTTGGAACTAAAGGTCGTGCAGCATTGAAATTTCGTATGCAGTCGCCTCTTGGATGTGTCGTCCCACTGGTAAAATTGTATGGGCGTAGGATAAGGGGGCGTGGCACTTTTTTATCAACTCCAGATTTGTGTATAACTTTTGAACTACACATCACACATCAATGAAACTCGGTAGGAACTTACTACATATCCATATCCTTCTACTGAGAAAATAAGGCGGGCACTGGATAAGGGGGCGTGGCACCGCCCATACAAACCAAATTTTTGATCTCGATTATCTTTGGAACTAAAGGTCGTATTGAAATTTCGTATGCAGTCGCCTCTTGGATGTGTCGTCCCACTGGTAAAATTGTATGGGCGTAGGATAAGGGGCGTGGAATTTTTTTTATCAACTCCAAATTTGTGTATAACTTTAGAACTACACATCACACATCAATGAAACTCGGCAAGAACTGACACCATATCCGTATCCTTGAACTGGGAAAATGGGACGGGCATTGGATAAGAGGCGTGGCACCACCCGTACAAACCAAATCATTGATATCGAATAGCTTTGGAACTAAAAATCGGGCAGTACTGAAGTTCCGTATGCAAGCACCTCTTGGATGAGTCGTCCCACTGGTACAATTTTATGGTCGTAGGACAAGGGGCGTGGCAACTCCACATTTGGATAATACTTTAGAACTATATATCATACATAAATGAAACTCCGTATTCTTCAACTTGGAACATGGAATGGGCATTGGACACGAGGCGTGACACCCCTCATACAACTTAAATCTTTTATTTGGTATATATTTAAAACTACAAGTCATTCAACATTGAAATTCTGCTTTGTTATTATTTAGTCATAAATACATGTAAACATTTTTACATAATTTTAAGTTTTATATATATAGATTTAGGGTCATGGGACAAGGTGGCGTGGCACACCTTCAATGTATGTACCGTAAAAAAGTGGTGGTCCATGAGGAGTCACTTTAATTTTGGCCTTCCACCAAAGAAGTAATCTACATACACAGATAGTTTTGTAAGGACCTACATTTATGACTTCCCCTACAAGTATATAGACATCACAAGCATCAGCAAGGAGAAACGCTGCTGTTCAACAGAAAACAACAAAAACCAAGAAAAAGACAGACTGGGAAGCACTTCTATTAAATTAAATACAATTAAATACAGCAACATCCAATCAGAGCAACCTTCACATTACGTATTTTTATAAAAGCGAGGGGTGGAACCCGCGGGTAACAGCTAGTATTCATAAAAAGGAATGGTATATGGTATTTTAGGTAAGGTGTGGGCCCTCTACGTGATAAAAAAAAAAATGGGCGTGGTCCGCCTACTATATATACGGTAAGCGGAAAATCCTTATACATAACTTCCATAATATATACACCAGTCTGTCCATATTTGGGCACGTCATTGCTGGTGAGAACACCTTTTAATTCTCCAAAAATGGGCGTGGTACGCCCCCTTAGTTACTTGGTGTAGGGTATTACTCTGTCGGTGAAACCCGACTGATGCTTCCTTACTTGTTACACATAGTTTCATAGCGGACATTTTTAATTTAAATGAACAAAGCCTAATTTTTACACACAGTAAAAAAGACAATTCTTTTTGGAACGATATTGAAGCCTTCAGCTCCAGCTGAATCTGTAATGTGAATCTTTGGTTTATGTTTTGACTTTTTAAGCATTTTGAGTATGAATTAATAAAAATCTGTGCTCGTGTAAACAGTCGCAGCTAATTTTAAGAAGGCAGCTGGTAATAAATCTGCCAAAAAGTTTTGCGCGCTCATGAGTTGCTGCCGCTGTCTCCCTCTCCCTTATAGACCCTTATGTATGTGCATATGTAGGTACCTCTTTTTTATGGGTATTTCACATATTTTACATAATTTGCTTGCTAGCGCAATGTCTAGTACACAGAAGGCGTAGCATATCCTGTTTAAGTACGCCAGTCTGACTGCCTGACTTGTCATTGTTTTATCCCTTTAAGTGGCAGAGGGAAACGGAAATAAGACGGGGCAAGGTAATATTTTGTGACATTTCAGCGCTTTGCTGCCGAAGCACTTTTTCGTCGAAAATATGCCTCACTTTATTTGGCTCACTCCGCTCTGCTTTTGTTTATTTTAAGGATTCCGCTGCTTAAAGCTGGCGCTTCAAGTAGCTGTACTTGTTTCATAAATCTTGTTTATTTACTCCTTGCTATCCTTTGATATTTTATTATTTGTTATGCTTTTTATGGCCTGCTCGGGTTGCTGGCTGGCTGCCGCCCTTCTTGCCCGCCCGGCTTGCCCTTTCTGTGCGTCTTGGACCGAGCTAAGCACTCGCTTTGAGCCTCTTAGTCCTTATGTTGCAGACGCACTTCAGTTTTGCTTGCTGTTTCATGCTTTGTTGTTGTTTTTGCTTTGTTATTTTCTCATGTTGCAAATTTTTATTGAATTTTATATAGTTTTTAATGCATTTCTCGCTTACACTTTCGCACTACTGCCACTTCATATATGTACATAATTATCAAGTGTTCGGCTGAAGTGGTCAGCACTTAGTGCTTGAGTTCTGCCACGTTCAGATACTAAAAAAGTTCTTCAACTGCAGTTGGCGCATTGTTGTTGCTTCATAATATCAAGGAAAGGTGTGCAAGTTATGATTTTAATTTGCATGCAAATATTTTACTCGCGAAGTGAAGGAAGTAAGCTTAAATTAACGAGCGGAGTTGGCATCTGCATTATATTGGTATATAGCATTAATCAGGCTATTCAAGTTTAGATTACGTTGCTGACTAAGAGCCTCACAAAGCCCATTCTGCTGCAGAACTACACACACTTTAGCTACTAACTTATCGACGGTAGCGCCGGAAATCAAACAAAATGAATGCTAATATTTTAACTAGGCTAAATAAAGTCTTCAATTTTAGGCAAAAATAATTGGTTTTCTTTTCCTACAGCTGATATTACTAAAATTGTTGTTGCATATCTTACTAATGTGATTTCTATGGATTTTCCATCAATTTTAGTGCATCTGTTTAAGTTATATTAATATGAATTTTTTACGAAAATTCAAGTAACTGTCTGCTCGTTTTTTATCGACAGCTCTTGACAACAGCAACTGCACTAAAAAAGTACAAAATGCTTCTCTGATTGCTGGAAAGATTCGACTGGGTGAAGACTCCACAATCGATTATTTATACGCAAAACTTGCCAAAAGTGAAAAATTCTTTACCGCTTACCGCTGCCCGATCACAGTCAAAGTGGCATGCCGCAAGTTGCACAGCAAATTTACAAATATGAAACAATTTTGTAAAATTTTTGCCGTTTTCCAGATACAACAACAAAATGCACAAACACACTCACACCAACACACACACATATGAGCCTCAAACAAATGCGCGTATTGTGGCCGTATTTAATTTGGTTTTCCTGCAAGCAAATGCGTTGCGTGTAAGTTTGTGCGAGTGTGTGTGTGCCATTATGCTGAGTGCATTAGGAACGCATGCTGCATGCTACTTCAGTGCAGCGTAACAGCAAATGTTGCACGTATGCCGTGTTTGCATATGTGGCAGCACCAGCCAAGCAGCAGAAAAAGCATATACATATACATATATGTACTATGTACATGTATGTGTGTATATGTGTGTATTGTTGCCAAATGCGGCGCTGTGAAATTGTGCGTTAAATTCGCGTTAGTCACGTTTAACACATGTGCACAATTATTATGGTTGTTGTTGTTGTTGTTGTTGTTGCTTTGCTGCTGCTGCTGCTAAATTTCGTTCTGCTGCTTCTTTTCGGCTGTTCTTTTTGAATTTTTGGGCGCGCCTGTGAGAGCAGGCCAACTCGTAAAGCCGCTGCGCTGCCACAATCAGATAGAGCCGCAGCGTGTCTGTAGGGCAGCGGATCATTTGGGTCATTAGCGCGAAAGATTGCCAGATTGCCAGATTTGCTTACAAACTGCTTGACCCTTGTATCTCGCTTAAGAAGAGGAGCAATTGGGAGTTGGCGACAAGCGCAAATGGCACGAAAATAGGGCAGGAGCTTTTATGGCTAGACAAATTTAAAGAAATATAATTCAATGCAGAACATTCTATATGGCAAGAAATACAAATTTTTGAGGTTAAAATTTTCAAAAAATATGTTCAATGTTTTATTATTTAAAGTCGCTAGAGCTCGCCTGACGTATCTAGGAGCGCCGTTCTTTTCAGGGCTCGAACAGATCTCGAAACTAGGTATCAAGCCTCTTTGGAAATTTGTGAAACGCACCCAAATTCTGACAGATCCCTACTTTGAGAACTCCTAAAATGGAACCCAAACTGGTATCGCTAAGGACCCAACAGGGTCTATGCGTGGCCTTTCTTAGGCGGCCAGATATACCTAACCTATTATTTAAAGTTTGTAAAAATGAATTTGCCTTCTTCAAAAAGAAACCAAAAATATGTTGCAATCTTTTGCAATGTCTTCAGTCTTGCTACTTTCAAAGTTGTAACAAAAGCTTCCCAATTTACATTCAAAAATTTGGAAACGTTCTTAGAAAATGCACGAATATTGCCAAAAACGGAGCAAATCTGCAAATTTACAATACTATACTATGTAAAGTTTTGTCTTGGTAGTTTTAGTAAGTAATTTTAAATCAAATTTGAAAGATCAAACATAAATTTCAAAAAAGTCGCTTAATATTTATGCTCAGAAAGCATTCGAATATTATTATTATTATTATTTATTTATTAACTTATAATTAAAAATTATAAACTAATATGGTAAGGCAATGGCAACGATGGCCTTCAGCAATCAGCTTATTTAAAGATATATTAAAGTAACATTAATGAATTATAATTATTATTATTATTAAATAATTATTAATGAGTTATATTAAATAGTACAATGTGGATATTTTTAGGAATGTGATTTTTTCGAATATGTTTTTTACTTTTCTCTCAAACCAATTTTTTTTTCAAAAGTAACTCTAACTTAATTCCGCTGCAAAAACAAATAACCGCACCATAGCAAATACACAAATGTACAGTGTGTATGTGTGCGTGTGTGTGTGTGTGTGTGTGAGTGTCTCTGTGGAATGTCATGCTACAGTTCTCATATTAGCTTTAATTTAACCCCTTGACAGCGGCATTTCTTTCATTTGATTTCGTGCCCCTACCGCGCTGTTGTTGTAAGCAACCCCAGGCGCTGGCAGCGCCGCAATCAAGCAGCAAGCCTCAATCAAAGCCCAGCGCGGCCCAGTGTTTGTGCCACATGTGGCAAGGCGCACAAACGTGCCCAACTCGGCTCACTTAATTTTTGCCCCAGGCAGCCACGCTTCCCCTCAAGTTTGAGCGCCCTCGCCACAATGTGGCATAGAAAAATAGAAAAGTCAGGCGTATGCATTGAAAATGATGACACATAGGCGCCACATTAGCAATTGACATGCAAATGTCATAAATATGCGACACACACACACACGCACGCTGACACAAACAAAAGCCTCGGCATACTTAAAGGCATTATTAAGCAAACACAAAATAAATTACAATACAAAAGACATAAATTCCGCATTGATTCCTCCATAGAAAACACAATGCAAAGAGTGCACAACCACACACACACACACATACACTTATAAGACGACATACATACATGCATATGAAGAATATATAAATGCGTGCATCGATTGTGCCTAGAGTGGGCATAAACAGGCGCCAAACATTCAAGACACCAACCAACAACAGCAGCCGTCATCATCTATGGGCCAGCATATGAAGAGGGCGCGAATCGAACACTGAAATATTTATTATATCGCGTCTTTAGCAAAGTTTTGTACATATATAGAAATAAGAAATCATATTTCGAAGAGCGCCCCAATGTTGCTGGGCCTGTGCCCGGGCCTAAAATGACTTAGTGACGGCACTGCCTACAACAATACAGACATAGGCCAACACTTGATTGAATTATCTTGATTATGGTGTTATGGAAAATGCATAATTCTGTGTGCTGAAGCGCAAAAAAATCAAATAGATTATTTGTCGACAATATCAGGAAGTGTAAATGGAAATCGTAAAGAAATGAAAGAGGAAAAAGTAATTGCGGCAGAAGAAGAAGAAAATGTTGACAATGCATGCAATCAATTGAGTGAGCAGTGATAAAAGGGTTTACGGCGACGCACAGTGGGGTATTTGACTCGGATTTCGTGGATTAATTCAAAAAGTGAAATGTAGATATCTCAATAGTATTTGGTATCATGGGAAAGTAGATACAATTGTGCATCACTTGCTGAAGAAATTTATGTTCTATGTTTAACGGTATCGTCACAGCACTCTTTTCAAAATGCATATTTTTTCACTGTTTCGCTGTGTCGAGCGCGAGTTGCATATTTCGCAGTGTTTTAAAATTTAATTTTAAATAAAATTCGTTCGAAAAGTTTATAATGGAACCTTCAACTTCAGGTATAGTAGTTATGTTTAAGCAAAATTATGTTGGCAGAATATGTGTTTAGTATTTTATATAATTTTCTTTGTTAAGGTCTTAAAATTGCATATATTTCAACGATATAGGGGGACATAAAATTACTTTTGTAGTGGAATGTACTAATCATTTTAATTTATTTGTAAAGAATATATATTTAGCTACTACAATGCAAAAAATTGAGTTGCGAATTTGTGCGAATTCTGCGATATTGAGGTTTTAGTGCTGAAGAGTCTTGCCAATTTGTGTGATTTCGGTTGATAACTAAAAATATTATAATGTGTTTTGTGTTTGGTTTTTGTAGGAATTACATCAAATATGATTTCATTTTTGGATTGTACATATATTTAAATATAAACACTGAAAATTTCATGTCAATCCGACACGGTTTTCTTCCCAAACTGGCAAATCTTCAAGAAAAGTCAGTCGAAGCAGCAAAGCCAACTGAAACTTTGAATACATATTTCTGATAACAGTGTTCTTAATGCCGGTAACCAAGATTTCTTGGAAACAGCTGAACCGATTAGTCTCAAATTTTGATAGAAATTTCAGAAATATATGTTTTAGAAATTGATAGAAGGTTTTATCCCGCTGATAAATATTTTCCGTTTTATAAACAATTGAATGCAAAAATTTTCATTGAAAATATAAATTTTTTTTTAAATGCTATCATTTTGTTAAAAATTAAAGTTTTGGATATTTCTTCAATAAGTTACTAGATAACACTTTTTACTAACGAAATCTTTTTGATTTTTCTATTTTGGATTTTCCAATCCAGAGATATTGTGGTCACCGCAAGAGCCGCTTATTAGAGGAGCTCTCGGAGATCGGCTATAGCACCTATACAAACCAATATTTTTTTAAATAAAAATATGTAAATAAAGGGTAAAAAGACTGAAATACGCATACAAGTTTTCACATTAATACATCAAAACATCTTTCCAGGAAAAATCCTTGAATAATCGCTTTTTTTCGGCCTCCTAACTTCGTAAAAAAAGAAACAACAACAAAAATTTTTTTTTTAATTTTACTTGTATTCTTTCCGTCTATATGGAAAAATACTTAACATTCAGTATTATAGCTCAGGTGATTTGATCGCCATTTTCAGGGGTCAATATCCCACTGTGCGACGCGACGGATTACTGGGCAGAAGGGGCAGAACATTTGTGCTGGCAGCGAGGGAGCTCGGGTTTTCTGTGCTTGGGGTCTCTTCCAGTTAAGCGTCATGATATTGATGGTGCCCCTGGCGCCATATGCTGCCAATAAGAATATTGAAAAAAGTACTCAATGCCATATTGATGACTGCTACACTGGCGGAGTGGGAAGGCCTCAAACTGTTGCCAAGCAAATAAGGCAGTGCCTAATGCCGCTCACACTTGCCACTTGCCACTTGATATACGAGCGGAAGTAAAAGTGGCGAGTTGAATTGTTCAAAGAAGAGAAGCAGGGGCTGACTGATAGTTTCTACTAAGCTGCAATTTTCTATGAGGCACGTAGTCAAGCTCTACCCACAAGACATAAACTAGCACTCTGATATTAAAGACCATTTTGGAAAGTGTTGTACTATCGATATTTTATATCATTTTATCGTTATTAATTTCAGCTTATTTTATTAATTTTCTTGAAGACTTCTTGCGAATGGAACTCTCTGTCGGACTGTGCCTGATACCAGAATAGTTCATTAGAAAGCATTTCCAAATACGAGAATTAGTAGCTTTGAGCAAGCGGAATCCAATATGCGATTGAGATCGAAATACACTTGATTTGAAAAATTGCAAACAAATTTGTAAGAGTTAGTCTAGAAACTACTAAACGTAAGTCCTTAAGCGAAATTTTTCATTGGGAACTAAAGTTGGATATTTGAAATGCAAAAAATTTAAAACGCAAAATGAAAGCAATTATTATCTGGAAAGGAATTACTTTCTTTGGGAATGCTAACGCATTTCAGTGAGGCTTGGCAATTGGCTTTTGGCAAAGCTTTCATATGGACACCACTACCCCGTTAAATGCGAGAGAGTAATGAGAGACTCTGCTTTGGCTTTTGGCAACCTAAATTTGAAGCGAATGCTTTGACAAACTGTGCCCAATGGCTCTGGCACTTTCTAGCCATTCATTTTGCCGACACTCAACACTCAACGCTGCTAATGACAGTGTTGACAACTTGTTAACAACATAATTTATGCGGCTGCTGCCGCATAATAAAATGCAAATTCAATGCAGCCAGACAGCGGCCGGTGAGAGCGTCAGCGGCTGATGCAGACCCGGCAGACGGCCACACTTACTCGTAGATATAGACAGAGACGAACAGCGGCGCTTCAATGCATTTCTAATGACAAGAAGAACAACAACAACAGCAACGAAAGAGGTAAGAGCAACCACAACAACAACGACGACTACGATGTTCACAATATATAATGATGCATCATGTTGATGACACTCAAAAGTGAACTACTACATATAAAAATATACAGTATAACCTAACTTACACCTGAATCCTTTGGAGTGCGGCAGTGGCATTTCACTTTGATACGCGTACTGGTGCACATGGCTCAGTCGTGGTTTTAGTAATGATTCTAATATAAAATTTAATATAAAATTTTAGTTGCTTTGGCGCACAACTCAAGAGCTGTCCCTGCCAAAGATGGCTCTTATACATTTGCCTCGTCATTGCAATGCACGCATCCAATCCTTGATGCTTCGGCAACCAATCATTTTGCTTTGCAATCAGCCCAAACTACTACAGAACTACATACATATGTGATATTTACAACTGCGTCGAGAAGCTGCTGCAAGTTTTCTGCAAGCACACAAATAGCTACACACACACACACAAACAAATCATGGCATATATAATTAATATAGCAGATAATTGCCGCTTGCATATCAAAATCGACCGAAGCAAATGCATTTGCATAGCTGTCAATGTCAGCTGCTATAGTATGCATGCATTTGTGCGCATGAGTGTGCGTGTGCTTGTGTGTGTGTGAGTGCAACAGAAAAAGCATCATTAAAGTTGGAAATGCTGTCAGCCGGCATTAAAACGACCTCCTTTAGCACAAATCTTGCTAATGAGCTTGCACTGACAGTCGCTCATATGCAATATAGGACATGCGCTCTCGCCATTATACATTTCCAACTTTATCTGGGCGTTTTCTTTTCATTAAAATCTTTGCCTTTCAATTTGCCGCTGCAATCAAATGTCAAGCAGATACTCGCAAGCATCACTGCAAATTGAATATTCAACATTTTTTTGAACTAATTGCTAGTCAATTATAAAAGATTTTTGTAAATAAGTTGTTGGGTATCAATTTCGACTTTAATTTTTATGCAACTAAATGCGAAGTGGCAACTCTATGAAACTCATGTGCTCTCCTCCATGTGCCCTTTGTCAACTACACTCAAACTGAAATAAGCAAGCCTCTTTAAGCAAAATCCAGTGAATGCAAAGTGTTGTGCCCCCTTTTTTAGTAGAACAGTCTGGCCACAATGGCTTGAGCCGCCTGAGAGTAGTACAACCACTGGCCTGAACATGAAATGCCGACAATTGTGGCTTGACAAAGGCTAATATCATGTGACCTTTGTTGACTGATGCCTACGCCGAAAAAAGATGAAGTCAAATTAGTGGCATTAGGTTCATTTAATGGCACGCTTTTTTATGCCTTTTCTCTGACAGCTTCTTCTTCTTTTTTGTGGCATAAATAAAAAAGGAAGCACAGTGCCGCCATTTTGTCATTGTTAAGTAGCTTTAAGAGCTCATGCCTAGAATTCAAGCTTGCGGAAAATTTTAAAATTGAGGCATGTATGACAGAAGTTGATATGATAACTACAATATATATATATATATATATAGTGCGTAAGCAATTCGAAAAAAATTCAATGGAATAAATCAAGCCGACTCAATTTGATATATAGTATATTATTATATTATATATATAGTATTTACATATCGCTGAAGGAAATCCACGCCTCTGTCGGCTTCATAGGCTCTGCGCCTAAAGTTTTTCGTGCTTGTGCTTTTTCTTTCCCTTGATTACATTCATGCAAAATTTTCGGCATAACTCTCATCAATATTTTGTTAGGTAATTTTCAAGGCAATTTGATCATTTAATAAATTTCAAATTTATAGTTTTTACTTTCTTTTCTTGTGAATTGTTGAAAAATGCCACTTACACACACATTGGAATGGAGCAACGGTTAAGCACCTTTCACTGCATTTTTATATGCTTGCTGCGGTGACTCAACTCTCGTGCACCTACCCCCCCTCTACCCCTTGCCACAGCGCCGCTTGTTGACCGCCTGTCCGTCCGTTGTGCCTGCCTCGGCTTGGTGGCCATTCATCATAATTGCGTAGGCTGGTAGTTGAGAGTTTTACGCGACGACTATTACGAGCACTTTAACAGGCATTGTTGTTGTTGCTGTTGCAGCAGCAGCATTTCTTCCAACGGCAGCTTGAAAGGCAGCAGCAGCAAGTTTCAAGCACTCTTCTCGTGCAGTTGCACCTTCAACTTACTTGTTAGCAGTTGTAGCAGCGACAGCAGCAATTGTTGTTGTTGCTGCTACTACACCCACAGCTGCTGTTGCTGCCACTGCCACTTCAAATGCTGTTGTTGTTTGTTTACATATATTCAGTTATTTACTTTTTTTTTTTTTACTAATTTACAACAATTTCGTAGTACTTGAATATGAAATGAGGCACTTGAAGCAGCAGCAGCAGTTGACCATGCAGCAGCAACAACAATCAGCAACCTGAAATCTCATTTCCACATGCATTTTAATGGTGCTGCTGCAGCCTGCCCCGCCATTAAGCCGCCTCTTCTTTTACTTCTTTTGTTGTTTGGCAGCGCATTTAAGTTGTATTTACTTGCCACAAAATCTGGGGCAATGTGCTGGCATTCGCGAATGTATTCAGCGTTTTTCTGTTGGCACCTTTTTGGGACTAAATGCAACGCTTTGACAATGGTGCATGTAAATGAGCAAACATATATTCCAGTTTTTTTGTATGATATCTTGGCAACAAATTACTTTCACTTGTTTTTGTTGGCGAAGACCTTTTCAATTGCTAGGCAAATATAACTTCTTTCTATTTGGCAATAGGCTTCATCTAAATAAGTAGAATATTTAAGAAAAATTCTAAAATTTAAATCTATCTTTATGTTATGCCTGTCAATCCGAGATTTTCGGCACCGGAACTTTTCGATTGACTTTTTATTTTTTTTAATTGTCAGAAGATGCCTTAAAAAGCGCAATGAGGCTCTTCCAAAAAGCTGAACTTAATAGTCTGTATACGCCATAATTGGTTTGCAGTTGGCAGGATGATTTTAAATAGCCTTTATTTAATTTCAAAAATGGTAGGTTTGCTTTAAACGTGCGAAATTTTGAAATTTGTTCATGCTTTTTACTTCAAAAATATGCCAAAAATCGTGAGATTTTTCTGCAGCTATCTTGTTAGCTTGTGGCACTAAAAATGTTTCACATTTGAGGCATGTCAGAAATCGGGTTGCCTAGATTGGGAGTACAAGTTCTGGCACAATTTAAAATCGAGAAAGTTATTATATCTTTGGAATAGTAAAATTTGTCAAGCTTATGTCTAGCACGCTTTTTATATTGGCATATTTAAAATAGCTCTTGAAAAATAGTTCTCTTCGAGAAAATTTTGAATTATGCTTAGCTTAGTTGAAAAATACCTAGAATTAGAAATATTTACATTAAAAAAGCACTCAAGTTCGAGCACAGTCAGTCACTTCATTTCTCCATAACATTCTACAGTGCTCGCTGCCTTCCCTTGCGCATTCATCTCACAATCACACAACTGACATGATGATGCCACATTGTATCTTGTTCCAAATGTCAAGCAGCAGTTGGAAAAAAAGTCGTACGCTCAAACTTGTCATTCCTTTTGACCCAGTTTTAAGCCTTCAGTGCTAGCCTAAATATTTAAATTGCTTATCTGAGAGAGCGTTGCTGGGAGCAGCCACCGCAGCAATGCATGTATATGTGGCAGCAGCGACTTGCATGCAGTAACACCAAAGAGTCAACACACACACACACACAACTACACACACAATGTCAACATGACATTTCGGCAAGCTGATGCAGGAAAATTGTAAGGAAAATTGCCAGCAGTAGTTGAGGGGGGGAAAACCGAATGTAAAACATATCAAATATGAAAAATAAACAGCACAGCAACAACACAAAAGCAACAAACAAATATGAGTAACAAATCTACCTGCAACACGGGCGAAAATCGTATTGCTACAGCAGCAACAACAATGCAGATAAATATCCAACATCCAACTACAAACAAGCGCAGTATCAACCGAAAATGACAGTAGCCCAAATATAAACACATACATACAAACATATGTATACATATATATGTATTCCTACGACAAAAATGGCCCATATCAATATTGACAAAAGCATTCATTGCTGCTGCTGCTGAAATTTGTAAAAAAAAGTATGACTACTTGAGCATAACTTGAAATATTCGTTTAATAAAAAACGTGGCAGCTGCAGAAAAAAGTCTATGAGTTTCTTGAGTTTATAAATTTTTACAATTTAAAAAAATTGTGTTGACTAAAATTTCGAAAATAGTGCAACCAAAGTTGTATTGACCTCTGGCGCCCCCCCTCAATCACGCAAAAACGGCACAGCATCAATATGAACACATAAATTTATTGCGCTAGCAAACACATACAAGCTCTCATATGTGTGAGTGTGTGTGTGTGCTATCTGCTATGCCGAAAATATTCGATGCCTTTTCCTTCTGGCCGACACACCAATAAGAACTCACACACGTACACACACATCTATATGTATGTATATGTGCATACACATGCATGCCAGCATATGACAAGCAAAGTAATTGCGCTAATTGCATTTAATTATTTAAAATACGAGCACAAAATACGGCAGCAACAATGGCCACCAGCAGCAGCAGAGGGGGGCGGAAAGAGTGATGGGGGGCAGCCCATGTTGTTTAACAAATATGTCAAAATGTTCAGCAAAAATATCCGCAGGATATATGTGCTTATTTATGTGCATGCGCCTTTGTGTGTGAGTGTGTGTGTGTGTGTGTGTGGTTATAATATGTGTTATTGTTAGTGTAGTTGTTGCTACATGTTGCAACATTACAACAATGAAGTGACGCCTTGTTTTGATAGCCGCCATTTGTGTCGTTGTTTTTCTTGTTTTTCCAGTAGCTTGGGAAATTGACAAGGACATTTAAGCTTGTTACATTTTATCACACATATTTACTCTTATAAGTGTATGCATGCATGTGTGCATGTGTGTTTGTAGCAAGCTCAATGCAAGACAACTCGCCGCAAGCTTGATGAAGATGAAGACTTTAATAAATGGCCATTTTGCAATGGAATATGTCACAATGCATAAATAAATTCGTAGAAAAGTGTTGAAAGTGCATTTCCTTTGTAAATTCAATTAAATTGTAAAGGAAAAATTTAAGTCACTTCTACTAAGAATTGCTTGAAAGTTTTGTTCTAAAAATTTTGGCGCAATTTTGGTAGCATTTGAAAAAATATAAGTATTCTTTCTTTGCATATATGAATCAAGGCAACAATAACTTAAATTTTTCAATGTGAATGACTCATTTGACGATCAAATTCAATTATTAAATTTCTATTAATGTGCATAATATTTCAAACGATCAAAAAATTGCATGCAAAAAGAAGCTGTATCAATATATTTATTCCAAATGAAAAGTCTTGCCTACCAGTGATACAAAGCTCAAATTGTGAGTGTTCAGGAATCTGTGAGTTGCCACTCTAAGAAAGCAAATTTTATTCGACCTAATTTATACAATTCAGTTTTAGTTTTTGTATTTTCTCTTAACACCTTTTTGACACAAAAAATACCAAAAGAAAATCTTTTATTTTTCTAAAACCCTCATCACATCAAATCATTTGCAAGTCGCTGTAGCCTTAAAGGCAGCTGTTCCTATTCCCATAGAACTAATTCGAAAAAGGAAGCAACACTTTCGCTTGCCAAAATGAATTATTTGCATGACCTTTTCCGCCTCTTCGAGCGAAAAAGCAATTTTAAAAGAATGTAAATTTTTCGCTGCAAATAATCGGTTCTTCTCTATTTATTTGTGCCTGGCAAGGAAACTACTACAATGCAACAACAAAAAGGGGCACCTTATGCAAGGTCAGGTTCGTACTTTAATTAAAACAAGCCACTGCAAGCGAATGAAATTAGTTTGCTGACCACAAACTGGCTGCAGTCCTCAATGTCCAGGGTTCGCACTCGTCTGCAGTTCTTTCGCATGATGCCACAAGCGGCAGTTGCTCGTGGCGGCAGGCAAATAAATAAGAGTGCTGCTGCTGCTTGAGAGGCTGCGAATTCCGCGAAACAATTTGCGTATGCGTGTGTGTGTGTGTGTGTGTGTGTGTGTGTGTGTGTGTGTGTGTGTGTGTGTGTGTGTGTGTGAAGCAGCAACAATTGCACCCCCATGCTGTCAGCTGAATTTGTTGCTGCTGCTGTTACACTGGCTGCTCTTGTTGTCGCTGTTGGTGACGATGAGCCACGCTCATTGGCAACTTTGTTGTTATTTCGTTAAAATGTTGTGTTGTTGTTGTTGTTATTGTATTGTTGCCCCTCGTATATGCGCCTCGCATTCGTATCTCTGCCGGCGCATCTGCATATGAAAGCGCCTGCCTTCACAGATCGCACCGACAGATAAATCCACTTGGAAGCAACAGCGTGTCTGCGCTTGCCTCGCCACTCGCTCCTCCAGTCACTTGCAACGTTCGCCGGGCGAAATGCGTGTCAGTTTTGTTGCTCTTCATAAATTATAATTTTATGGTCATCAGCGTTCGCGGAACGCCGCGTTGTGGTGGCGGCGGCAGCAACAACGGCAGCAAGCATCGTGGCGCAGTCGGCAGGCAACAGTGTGGAGTGCATAACCAGGCTCGCCCCCTGCCACCGAACAAGCCTTCCTCGCTGCCACTAGCATCTTTGATTTGCCTCGGCTTCTTCTTCTTCTTCTTTTGAAAGGCTTGAGTCTTTGTGCTGCCGTTTAAGAGTTGCCATACAAATGCAACAAGGCGTAACATAAAAGTATTGAAGGTGAAGAATTTCGGTTGGAAATCCAAAAAGATACTTTTATAAAAGTATTTTTTCAAATGCACAGAGGCACATGGCCAATTGTTTTTCTGGCAGAAATAAAGAAAAAAATTAACTAAAAAACTCTTTAATATTGAAATTGTATGTAAATATATTTTGAGCAATTTCTTTCTTTGAATAAAAAGTAACTAGATAAGGTCGAAGCTTGGAACCAGCAATCGGAGAAAGCAGGGGCGCCTTTAGGGAGCAGGCAAGTGAGACCATATAAGCTATTCTTTTGGGCAACAGTTGGCAACCCTGCACTTGCTGCTGCTGCTTGTGTAAAGTGGCAAAGCGTCGCTTCAACATAAAATTAGCGCAAGCTGGGAAAGTGTCATCATTTATGCTGGGGGCCTATATGTTTACAATAATTGTGGCGGCGATTGGCTTTGCTGCACATGCCCCACCCCCTCCCTCCCACCCCTCACGCACTTCTTTGCACAACGCTCACAGCATCTCGGCAACATAAAAATGCTTTATTGCTGCGCAGTTGCAATATGCAAGTGTTCAGTGATTAGCTTGCAGCAGCAAGTGGCAAGTAGCCAGTGACTCTCGGGCAGCGGCAAGCTTCTGCGAGTGTTCTAGGTTTTATTTTCATTTCGTTTCATTTCGTTTCGTTTGTTTGTTCGCGTTTTTATGAAAACTCATAAATCAATTAATTTCGCTTGCCATTTTGTGGCGCGCCGCTGCGCTCCCCTCGCTGCCCTGCCCCCCCCCCCCCCCCCTCTCCCCCTGCTCCATGTTATTTATGCGTTTAATTAACATAAACACGCCACTGCCGCCTGCAAGCGTTTCCAGCCTCGCTGTCTTACTGCCACTTAGCCACTATTGTAAATAACCTGCGGAATGCAGCCAGCCGCTTGATTGCAGTTTGCCAAATCATAAGCGGCCGGCTGGAAGCGTCTCTGCGCTGCGCGGCGGATCAATCAAATACTTTGACAGCAAAGTATTCACTAATAACTAGGATTTATGTTTGTATTGCAGCAGCACTTGATTTGTGGCAGCAACGCGAATCATTTAAATGCTGCCGCGCTGTGGCAGCTTGTCGGGAAGAGAATGCCTGCCCAGAGCAGGCAAACTCTTGAAGCATGATGAGCTGCAACGCCGCCGAAAGTTTGTGCAAGTTTCGAACTATATGCAATTTCTTAGTAGCTTTGAGATTGGCGAAAGGACAGTTCCAGCTCATGGCCAGCATAATCCAAATACTCTTTCAATATACGAATCCGCTGGCATGAAAAATCAGTATAAGAGACTATCTGACTGACAGACTATATGTTCAAAAACAAGCAGGAAGCGATCTTTATCTTGCACGCTCGAATCAATCGTCCTGTACAACCTTTGATGCCAACTTTCAAAGCAAACTCTTATGAAAGTAACAGCTTAGCCAGCTTAAAAGAGAAGAACAATCGTGCTACTGTAGACGAAGACTTTAATGGAACTAAATGTAAGGCATCGCATCCATATCAGATGGTAAAGAATCATGGAAAGTGCCAACTAAGCAACCTTATAATGTCGGCTTGAAACAAATCGTCTAATAGTGAATATTCTGTGCATTCTTAACATCAATTGCCTACTCAGAAGTTCAATTGACGCCTTCTGAATAACACTGGCAAAAGCTGCAGACTTAGGGGAGAGGGGGGTACCTTCGTCCTTGGGGCACATTCGTCAAAGGCGATTTCGGTATGAAGGAGTCATCTGACATAACTGTTTATTAGTAAAAACTAACCCATAACTAGCATAAAAATCCCTCACAAAGTTTGCCATCTCTATCTGAACAGCTGATAAAGTTACATTTGGTTTTGTGTTTTCGTGCTTCGTTCCCGAATATTCAGGTCGGTAACGTAAGAAGTTTGTGCTGTATTTATACCATTATTTCGAACAAAATTGTATTGGTATTTCTTTAATACTAATATTTTGTAAATAAAAGTGTATTAAGTGAAAATAAAGCACTGAAATTAGAAGTAAAAAAATAAAAAGAAAAAAAAGTGACACCAGTGACACTCGTCTTTTTTACATGGGTCACATTCGTCAATATAATTTCACAGGTACTAAAAATCGAAATCGAGTTGAAGCTTCCAAGACCCTCGAACCTGGCTTAAACCTCCCGTAACCACACAAAATTAATATTAGGGCCGATCTCAGCACTTTAAACATTATATATAACAAATAATTTATAAAAAAAAATTTGACAATAAGTAAATTTTTTTAAGCTCTCAAACATGATTTTTTTAAAATTTTTTAATGCAAAATATAATAAATACGTGTTGTGTAATCAAAAACATGTCTTATTTAGTCTAAACAAGATTTTGTATCACCTTATGGTACTTTAAAGTGTGAATGCCGAAAGTGCCCCGCCAAATGCCGAAGCTACCCTGGCATGGGGGCACATTCAGCGAAATGACTTCTTTTACTATTCATGAAAAAAATAATACAAACGGAACTTTTTAAAGAAATTTTAGTATAACATTTTATTGTTAAATAATGACGTATTGTAACAGTCTAATCGGTTTTTAAATATATTGATTACCTTCTGAAATATAGGCCTTCAAAAAAAAAGAGACGAAGGTACCCCCCTCTCCCCTACTTCAGCAAAGAAAAGTGTATCAGATTGCAAGCAATTTTCTACAACAATTTGAAGCACAATTTCAAACGATTTCAGTATATATTTTCTAAGCAAATTGCATGCGTAATATAACGTCTGTTCTATATATGTATACCTAATATACAATAGAATAAATCGGTTAAAGGCTTCAATTAGTTGCGCTCGTTCAGAAGGGTTATAAATCAGCTAAATTCAGCTGGCGCCCACAACAGCTTCACTCGCTTCAAATGCAAGCCGCAAGCACTCTTCGATAAAGAATGCAAATGTGGCAGCATATTCCTGGAAGATCAGTACAGACTGCTGCATCTAAGCAGCGGCAGGAAGGCGACTGGGAGCCGCAGCCGAGCATAGAGAGCAGTTTTAATAAATGAAAAATTAATGTCGAAAATATGAGAGGCGACAGTAATTACACTGACAACTACCGCTAACTGACAATCAGATACGCACATACACACACACACACACACACATACTCAAATAGACAGATGGACGCTTGTGCCGTTGCAGCAAAAGTGTGTATGATGTGGCAAGTACGGGAATTTATGAAGATGACTTTGGAATTGATGAAGACCGCAATGCATGCCGATGCCTTCCATTGACGATGATGAGCTGTTGATGATGTGATGATGATGATGCTGATGGTTTTGATGTGCTGATCTTGATGATGAGTCTGCATTTGATGCACATTTGCTGCTGCTGTTCCGCTGAAGAGAGAAGCGCGCGACCGCAGCGAATGCCACAAAAGCGCTTGAGTGACAGTTGAATGATTTAATGGACAGCAGCAGCGGCGGCTGCGACGGCAGCAGCAAAAGATAAACGATCTTTTCTACTCGCGCTTTGCACAATAATGAATTATCTGTAGCTTCAATGTGAAATCATAATGATATAGAAAGCAATTTCTTGCTTGCCTGCTTACTTTCTTTCAGGCAGGAGCTCAGAGCATGGCATGCAGCGTATGGCTGCGGTAGTCCACCAAAGATAGAGATAGAAATGCTGTCATGTGACCACGCATTTTTGTCAAACAATTTTCAACTGCACAAAAGCTTTAGAATCGTAAGAAAATTTTAAAACTATTTGAGTTATGTGTTTTTCATTGCGTGGAAAAGCAAGAAATTTCCATATTAGAAAGAAATTATTGTGTATTTTTCGAGTGTTCGATGTGGCTATTACAATATATGTATGCTACACTCAAAGAAAAATAATGAAATAATAATAGCATGGCAGCGGAAAAGTGATTTCAAAGTGTCTCAGTTGAGTCTATGTCAAAAGCTATATGCATACCAATTTCCTTCAAGATGTTATTACTCAATATGATTCTCTTATAAAATGAAAGTATTTACTCTATAGTTTGAGTGTTTGGAACTAATCTGCCTATTGAAAAATTTTCAGCTCATATTAAATTTAGTTCAAATTCGTTAAAATGCTTTTTGAAGCTTATTTGGAATATCGGGCTTGAAACTCTTAAATAAGTTTATTGTAAATATGTATATAGATTCATTATAATATGAAAAGGCAGAGATCTTTCTCAAAGGTCTTACTTTATTCAACTAAAATTAATTTTCTAACTACCGTAACGAGAGACTTATAATGTTAACAGAGTTGCATAATGTTAAGAGTTGCTTAATGTTAACAGAGTTGCATTAAGCGTAATGATATATAAGCTATGTTAAAGAGGTAATGTTAAATAAGTAATATTAAATGAGTAATGTTAAGTAAGTAATGTTAAATGAGTAGTTGTTGAATGAGTAGTTGTTGAATGAGTAGTGGTAGGCCATAATATATTATATGACTATATATGTATGTATGCTCTTTTTCCAGAACCCAGACGAGGACGAAGAAATAATTTTTTGTAAATATATTGGACTTAAAACTCAAAAATCAGTTTTCTCCAATAGAATAAAATGTCATTGTCACAATTATAAAGAAATTGAATTGACACTCGGAAACCCATCATCATCCTAATACTATATACGTTGATTCTCATGCTCAATGCACGGAATTAAATTATATAAACCAGCTAAGCTCTAAAGTGCATTAATATTTTCTGCCATTTGTTCAAATTTTTCCTTTGAGTGTTACCGAAAAAATGCATGCGTGATATGATGAAATTTTTGTCAATTTGTTACGCATTGTTGTTGTTGCTGCTGCTAAGCGTTGCACTGGTCGTTTCTCTCTCCCACCTTACAGCAGTTGCAGGCACGCTGCAGCTTCACAGGCACTTGCTGCGCATGCGTGCCGAGTCAGCCGCTGCTGCCTACGTAGAATTGCCGCTTGCATAAATCACGCATGCGTACGCACAATCACGCACTCAAATCGAGCAAATACAAAATAAATTAACACAAAAAATGTACACAAAAAATGCCTGCTTTGTGTGTGTGTGTGTGTGTGTGTGTGTGTATCTGTGCTCTGCCGCTGTTGCGACGCTTTGTGGCATGTTGTCATCTTTTGACATGTGTGGGCTTAAAGTGTTCCACTGTGCACAATCTTCCTTTCTTCGTGCCTTGCTTTTGTTCCAATAGAAATGCATTTTTTTGTTACAAGCTCAACATTTTTTTTCGCTTCACAAATATTGAAAACGCATTCACAACGTATTTACACTTCGGCCCTATCAAAATGTCAACAATGCTCACAATTTGTATTTATTATGTATTTATTTATCTATTTGGTCGTTTGGCTTGCATCGTGTGCGCTTGTATAGCATGTGTATCTGTATCTGTGATTTATTTGGAACGCTCTTAAATTTGTTGTATTAACACAATTTCGAATCGTAGCTAGCACAAACTATCTTCTTATAGCTGTTGTGCAATAACATCATATAAATAAGGCATAAATGCAAGGGGATTTCTACAACAGCTACAAAGATACAAAACAATCTTATCAACTGACCATGATATTGCGTGCTATGGAAAATTGTGCTGTGCAAACAAAACTTGAAATGTAATTTTGTATTTAATTTAATTTGCTATTGGAAGTATGAACAGCTTATCAAGTGGATCAAGTGTAGTAAACTCGGCGTGTAATCACAAAGGGGCATACTGCGATGTAAATATGTAGGGGAGAGGGGGGTGCCTTCGTCCTTGGGGCACATTCGTCGAAGGCGATTTCGGTATGAAGGAGTCATCGGACATAACTGTTTATTAGTTAAAACTAACCCGTAGCTAGTATAAATATCCCTCACAAAGTTTGCCATCTCTATCTGTACTGCTGATAAAGTTACATTTGATTTTGTGTTTTCGCGCTTCCTTCCCGAATATTCAGGTCGGTAACGTAAGAAGTTTGTGCTGTATTTATACTATTATTTCGAACAAAATTGTATTAGTATTACTTGAATACCAATTATTTTGTAAATAAAAGTGTTTTATGTGAAAATAAAACACTGAAATTGGGAGTAAAAAAATAAAAAGAAAAAAAAGTGACACCAGGGCAGACTCGTCTTTTTTACATGGGGCACATTCGTCAATATAACTTCACAGGTACTAAAAATCGAAATCGAGTTGAAGCTTCCAAGACCCTCGAACCTGGCTTAAACCTCCCATAACCACACAAAATTAATATTAGGGTCGATCTTAGCACTTTAAACATTATATATAACAAATAATTTATAAAATAAATTTTACAATAACTACCTTTTTTTGAAGCTCTTAAACATGATTTTTTTATATTTTTTTAATGTAAAATATAATAAAAACGTGTTATGTAACCAAAAACATGTCTTATCTAGTCTAAACAAGATTCTGTATTACCTTATGGTACCTTCAAGTGTGAATGCCGAAAGTGCCCCGCCAAATGCCGAAGCTACCCTGGCATGGGGGCACATTCAACGAAATGACTTTTTTTACTAATCATGATAAAAATAATACAAACGGAACTTTTTAAAGGAATTTTAGTATAACATTTTATTGTTAAATAATGAGGTATTGTAACAGTCTAATCGGTTTTCAAATATTTTTATTACCTTCTGAAATATAGGCCTTCAAAAAAAAGTAGACGAAGGCCTTCTCCCCTACTATATGTATGTATCTAGAAATATGAGATGATTATAATTTATAAATCATTCAAGCGCTTGTATTTTGCTTTAACTTTTCTTTCGACTTAAATCTTTCAAAAAACAGACCCTTTTTGCATTGAAACGTAATTCAAGTAGAAACTATCGCACGCTTTCCAAAACGGGCTAGCAACTGCGTTCTTCTGTTTGCTTGTGCAAATCAACTGAGCTGATTTTTTTTTAAATGACTGCTTGAAAAAAAAAGAATGAACGCAACTCTGCTCGTTGTCAATCAAAGGAAGTTATTTTTTCAACTTATTCCTCTGCCAGCAGCATTACTTCAAATATGTTTGCAGCACTATTTCTACGTCATTATTTATGATACTCGTTTATTCTTTTGCGGGCACTTTTGAAAGTTTGCCACACATTTGAGTGGTTGCTTCGTGCGGCGCGTAGCATGAGACGCCTCACTGCTGACACACATCACTCTTTTGCGTGAAACGCTTGCGACGGAGCGGCACTTCTGACGGAAGGAACTCATTAAATACCTTGCTTGTTACCTACACAAAGCAGCATGCAAATCCAGGCATGCATGCTAGTGTGCGTGCGAGTGTGTGTGTGTGTGTGTGTGTTACAAGCAGACTGCAGCTTGTAATTAAACGCGAAAAAGGTATTAAATTACAGTTTATGCCATTTATGGCGTTCTTTATTACGCTCATAATTTGAAAAAGCGTTAATTACGCTAGTCTCACCCAAAAATGTCATATGCTTTACGATTAGTAATTAAAGCTTAAATAGACTGACGTATTTCGGCGAAACTTGAGCACGAAATATGAGCACGAGCATTTAGCTTGTTCTTAGCATTGCTGAAAACTTAAGCAAAAGCAGCTAATTCACATAAACTTTGATGTTTGAATTTAGGAATTTTGGAATTTTATAGAAAAGATTATTGAAATTTCTGCAAAATCACTACTAAGAAATCTTTTACACAAATTGACAATCAATAAATAGTTTAAATTCTGAACTTCGATATAGCAAACCACTTTCGAAAAGAATTTTCTTTCCAAAAATTTGTTCGATTCGAAGTTGCTGTCATTTTTCGGTGGTTCTACTGTAATTTTGTAGCGCAATTTTGGTTTTTTATAAAAGCGTATTAACAATCTTCAACAATTTTCTTTTAAAACTACAAAAAAGTATGCACTTTTTGTTGTGCTTTTGCATATAATTTTCAAAATACTTTCACATGCAAATTAAAAATGTTTTCACATGTAGGGGAGAGGGGGGTACCTTCGTCGTTGGGGCACATTCGTCAAAGGCGATTTCGGTATGAAGGAGTCATCGGACATAACTGTTTATTAGTAAAAACTAACCCATAACTGGAATAAATATCCCTCACAAAGTTTGCCATCTCTATCTGAACAGCTGACAAAGTTACATTTGATTTCGTGTTTTCGCGCTTCGTTGCCGAATATTCAGGTCGGTAACGTAAGAAGTTTGTGCTGTATTTATACCCTTATTTCGAACAAAATTGTATTAGTATTACTTTAATACTAATTATTTTGTAAATAAAAGTGTATTAAGTGAATATGAAGCACTGAAATTAGAAGTAAAAAAATAAAAAGAAAAAAAAGTGACGTCTTTTTTTCATGGGGCACATTCGTCAATATAACTTCACAGGTACTAAAAATCGAAATCGAGTTGAAGCTTCCAAGACCCTCGAACCTGGCTTAAACCTCCCGTAACCACACAAAATTAATATTACGGTCGATCTTAGCACTTTAAACATTATATATAACAAATAATTTATAAAATAAATTTTACAATAACTACATTTTTTTGAAGCTCTTAAACATCTTTTTTATTTATTATTTTTAATGCAAAATATAATAAAAACGTGTTATGTAACCAAAAACATGTCTTATCTAGTCTAAACAAGATTTTGTATCACCTAATGGTACTTTAAAGTGTGAATGCCGAAAGTGCCCCGCCAAATGCCGAAGCTACCCTGGCATGGGGGCACATTCAGCGAAATGACTTTTTTTACTAATCATGATAAAAATAATACAAACGGAACTTTTTAAAGGAATTTTAGTATAACATTTTATTGTTAAATAATGAGGTATTGTAACAGTCTAATCGGTTTTCAAATATATTGATTACCTTCTGAAATATAGGCCTTCAAAAAAAAAAGAGACGAAGGAACCCCCCTCTCTCCTAATCTAATCTAAAAAGCTTGTAATCTGGCAACTCTATGCCATTTCAAAACCATGCCAATTTGAGCTAATAAATTGTTTGGAGTGGCGCAGCACATGGCATTTAATAGTTTCGCATTACGTTCACTTCACGCAAATGTCAGGCTGCTGCAAAAATGTGCATGTGTGTGTGTGTGTGTGTGTGTGTGTGTAGGCACTTACATGTCGCATGCTAGCACTAGTGGCAGTGTTGTCTGTGTGTGGCAGCGCCTTAATTGATGCCAACTAAGGCATAGCATTACGCCATTTTATTCGAAGTGATAAACTTGCCATGGTCGTTAAATTTGATGGCGCCGTTGAAATTTCTTGCACTGTTGGCCCAAATGACACACAAAACGAATGCATTAAGCCTAAAAAGCAGACTGACTGCAGAGGCGCAAGAGGCGCGTGCAAGTAGGCGCTTTAAATCTTACAAAAGCGCTCTGCTAAATTCTAGCAACTCGTGTCATTGCATTTTTGTATCAATATTGTTATGAAGCATAGCGAATTAGCAGCTAGCAAAATCTTCTTTCAGTGCAAGTATTCTAGAAATGCCTTTGCTATTGCAAGATTGAGCGGCAGCACTCTCAGAAAGTGCACATTCAATGCCGAAGGTAGCGCTCTAGCTGAATCAAACTTGTAGTTGTTGCATGCCAAATCGCTGCACTGTATTAAAAACACACACACATTTACGATTTCCGATTTCTAAAATTTATTAACGAAATTTATTTAAATTTAGACGTTCCGCCTAATTTTCGTCGCTCGTCATCAATAACCATTATGCTATTCATAATTCAATTGTTAAATATAATTCATATGTTAAATACTACATCAGCTGTCAACGCTTTTTATTGTCAATGTCTTTCATCAATTCGAACCGGTTTCACCCACTGCAAAAACTATAACTATCAAAAAATATCGAAACTTTCAAATCTTATGTCATCATTTGATTTTTTTCTATTTATGTAGAAGTCATAAAAAGTTTAAGCCTATTCACACACACACACACACACATCTTTACACTCATATAGGAACGCAATCGAGTGCGTAAAATCGTATATGTCATATCTATAAGATCGCCAGCTTTGTTATGTATGCGTCTATATGTATTGATATGGCCTTTGCTTTGGTATTGTTGTTGCACTTTTAATGTTGTCGGCACTGTTTTTTGTGCTTTTTTTGCTGTTGTTGTGTTGTCTCAACTACCACTAATGCAATATATATGGGTGGCCACACTGCTCAGCGGCTGATATGCAGATGCATTGACAAGATTATGAAGCGTTTATGTCAATGCGTATTGACAGCATTTGCCATGCCGCGGCGTTTGTCGGCACATTGCCAACAGCAACAACAACAACAACAACACAATGCAACAACATCACATACAGCAACAACAACAGCAATATGCCGAGCGGCAGAAATTGTACGAAGCCGCATTTGTAGGCGTTCCTCTTTTATGTTTTAATTAATTTGTTGGCGGGCGCATAACAAGGACAGGCAACGCTAGGACTCGTTGCATTGAGCGATGCATACATAAAATTGTCGATAGTTTTGCAATGTCATAAGAAAGTGCAATATACAAATTTTGCTTTAAAGTGCATCTGTCTATGAAAGGAATTAGTATATTGCAGAGTTGCGAATGATTTGTTAAACACCTTGAGATACGTTGTTATAAAATATGGCTGTATGGATTCTTTAACTGCGCTAATGGAACATGTATTGGGTTCTTACTTTTTTTAAGTCAGAGTACATAAATACATATTTTTTCCATTTTACTGTTTTCTTTGATTTTTTTATTAGAAATATGCAAAATTTAGCTGAACGTTGGCAAAAAAATTATATTCTCATAGAAGCACAGAAAAGACAATCACTATATGCTTAATATTTCTTAAGTCAATGAATATATAACATATACTTGCAGACTTACAGAGTAGTAGAAAAGTAATTATAAGAAAAGAAATACAACAACAATAATTTGATATCATTTATAAATATTGCCTTATGAAAAGACCTTTCGCTTGTGTCGTTTTATTAAAAGTTTGCATTTATTGCACAGGCAGTGTCATTCACAGTCAGGATTATCTTGTTCAGGTGGCAGTAATTAACATAATGAAACTAATACCGCCAGCACGAAAGCAACGCACAACCGCACAAACCGATCTTGGCCAAGTTGAAGTGCGCAGCCGCAAACTGCGAACGTGCTGCGGCATCGCTTACAATGCATCTGCATCTGCTTTTATACACTATGTACATATGTGTGTATCTGTGTACCTGTTTTGTATTTGGTTCGAAACCTTGCTGCCTGAGCCGCTGCGGTAATGCGATACGCGAAAAGCAATGCGATCAGTGGCGCTGGCAACCTTAAAACTTTTGCATGCATTTCTCTGTCGATCGTTTGCTTGCCACATGAAAAATTCGCTCACGCTTGGGCAGCAGTTGCACGTAGCTACTAAGGTTTCAACATGGAGCACACACAGAAACGTCGTTAGTTCAAATGTGCTGAAGGGCATGTTGAAAGATAGCTGCAAATACCTTTAAATAAATAAATAAATTTAAGTTGGATAAAGGCTTCTTCTTCTTGATCTTTCAAAAAAATTAAATCAAAAAGTTTTAGAGATTCGAAAGTATTTGTTAACAATCTTATAGAGGCACCTGTAAATATACGAAATACAGAAAAGTCCAAGTTCGTCAAGCGCTCTTCTAACTTCACTTTGGGAACTTCAAATTCCAATATTTGATCCGCCTGCGATCTCCACTTCGTGACAGTTAAATGCCCCACGGGTTTAGCCTCCCTCTTCATGCTGCCGATGATCCACCCCAAGAGTTTAGCCGCGATGACGCATATCAATGCCAAAACCAAAGTGATCCGCACTTGTTCGCAACAACAACAACAACTACAAAACGGTTTTGTATTACCAAATGTCAAAGTTTAAAAGGAAGCTCCATGTAAGATTTCCTTAAAAGGGCCACAATGCTCAGAGGACTTCCTGCGAATTTGCGTCATGTTAACGAAAATGCGATCGGCTTTAAAATAACATTTTTCGCATTTTATTTTGTGGCTGACATTTGTTGTTGTTGTTGCTTTAGGCTGGCTGTGCTGCTGCGCTTTGACAGCTGTCATTGCGCATTGTCAGGTTGGCACCTTTTCCTGCTGAACGTGGCAATTGTGGCTCTTACTTCATGCGTGCCTCTCGCTCGCTCGCTTGCTTGCTCTGTTGTTGTTGTAGTTGTTGTTGTTGGAGCACGTGATTTGCATGCCACATTCTGCAAATTAATATAATTCCGCGTAATTAGCTGCATGCCTCTTTGTGCGAAGCATTAACACACATGCCTTTTGGGGCGCGGTGTGATGCGTTGCGGCAGCACAATTAGGCATGCCGCAGGCGTACCCCGAGCAACGCCACAAAGATTGGCGGTAAGTAGGCCTGCCAACAAAGGCTAAGCCGCTGGCCCATTGTCAAATGTGACGCTGACAATTGATTTCGATTTGTGGCCTGCAATTTGCATTTATGGAAATCGATTAACTCAAATGTGCTGCGAAATGCTGAAATTAAAATTTATTGATTTTTAAAGTACCCAATTTTATTGTTGTTGTGAGCAGTGCCAGCTCTTTGAAAGAATTTTTGTAATAATATTGTCATAATAAGGTGACCACTAAGCTAATCCCCGCAACTGTTAAAAAAAAGTATGACAAAATTTTCCAATTCGTGCAACGAAAAATCCGGAACCACCGAAAAGCTTTTGGCTAGGCTGTAGAACAGTCGATTTTCTTTCACTAAATGATTTCGTTGCAAAATTTATGTATTTTTAAAGATATTCATCGAAGCGGCCCCTGCTAATGGCACTGATAGTAGCAAAATTCTCTTCTGAAATCCTACAAATTTTTCATTCACTAATCCGATATTTTTTTACTTCGAAAAATTTTAAGAAAGATGTAAGTTTGCGAGAAAGTAATATAGTGAGTAAAATATATAATAACGTTTGAAAAAACTTTTCGATGTTAAATTTGAAGAAAATGTTGCCAGACCTCTGAAATGCGCTCCCACACAAACACGCACAAAATCAAGTGCAAGAGTCCTTCGGAATGGCTTGCTCTGCTCTGACTTTTAATAATAATTTTTCGCAAGAATAATTAAAAACGCCCACATTTCATCGATAAATCAGCATATTTACGCATGTATGGGTGCATGCTTCAGCCGCTAATATGCCTGCCATCGAGACCACGACATTTCGACTCAAATGCACAAATTCCCATGTTGCCTCATGTTGCACGCACGCCCCTAAAACGTCAAAGCAGCAAGAGCCAAAAATGCTTCAAAGAAAAGAATGCCAGCAACATCCACGCAGTAGCAGCAGCAATTCTTTAGACGACGACATGGAAATATCGCAAATATCGCAGTGCGCCAAATGGAGCGCGCATAAATATCAATTCTTCTTCTTCTACGGCGTCGTCTTTCCGCTCGAGGCACAAACATGCAAAATGAGTTTTAAATTGAAGTCATTTGGGTTTTTTTGCGTGTCATTTGGGGTTTTTTTTCAGAGTAACATTTTTAGCATGTTAACCGATTTTATACTTTTTTGTAAATTTTTTACCTTCCATTTTTTGGTATTTTTTTTATATGCTTGTTTGAGCTCCTGCCGCTTTGCTGGCGCCAAACATAAGATTTATATACGTATATCCTGCAATTGTGGGGAAACACACCTTAATGTATGAACAGTCGAATAAGTTCTGATATTTTTAGCAAAAATGTTTGGAGCTCAAAAATGTGAAGCTCAAAATTTAGCAAAAAGGAATTTCAACAAATTTTAATTAAACAATGACTTCAATCTAAAATTTGATATGGCTCTACTGAAATTTCGTATATAAGTTCGATTCCTTTGCTCTCAAACTAATTTCGAATTTTTTCAACTGTTTAAATGAAGTTTTGCTTCTGGCTTCGAATATTGACGCGCCTTGAAAAAGTCGTAAAAATCTGAATGAGCACTCATTTTATTGGCTACTTTCCACTGTACCCAAAGAGATATTACTTGGTAAGCTTGGCGCTCATCAACCGTTGAATCCAAAAAAATTTTAATCTGTTAGTGATTTCTTTTTTTACAAAACGTGCTTGTCGTATTTTGTTGATCGGCGTGGTTGGAAATCCAAGCAGGCAGCTACAGATAAATGCACTTAATATATTTTTAAGGCAAAACTGAGTTCGCTTCTGAACTAAAAGCATTTAATTTGCCAAGTGAATCTTAAAGAAAGGAGGTCATCTTTTACATGAAGTCTGCCGCAAGCCAGGGATTCCAGTCTCACGCTTCGCTGACAAATTTGCGTCCCTGACATGTGACACAGTTCGGCAAGTGAGCTTAGGAGAAAGAAAGCAGACGCATTCGCCATTTTGTCTAATGAATTTGCCGGCGAGAACGCTCAAACAGCAGCATGCAAGCACGCCAGATGGCGCTGTTGCAATTAAAGATGGCGGTTGAAATGCAGCAGCGACGCGCTAAAGTGCAAACAAGCCAGTGATGCCACTTTCAAATACGAACAGCTACTGCCATTCTCAGCGCACAATTACGAAGACATCGAAGTTTTGGAACTTCCAAGCAAATTACAGAAGTTTTCCATATTCTGTTTTCCACTAATTAAAGAACCATTTTTTTCTTTCCATCAATTTGAATTTTACTTTTGTTGGTCATGGATTAAAAGTGGCAAAATGTGGCAACACCGGCGCAAACGGACTGACAGAGAGAGAACGACTAAGATGCACAGTGAGATAAGAAATCCCAGTCAAGGATAAACTAGTCATAATGAAGCAAGAGTTATGCGTGCAACACGCCACCAAATTGTGGCAAGAGTGGGTGTGTTGACGGCTGGCAGCTTGACAAGCAGAAGACGAGAAGGTGATGAGGAGGCGCAGATGGAAAAGGCATCTCAAAAGGATATGCTAAAGCAAGGCGGGTTGTATAGCGGCAGGCAGGAGGAAGGCGCGAGACGGTGTTATTTACTACGCAAATGAATTATGCAACGTGCTCAAACACACACATATACACACGCACACACAAGCGGACTTAAAAGCGTCTTGAGAGTGCGTAAAACTTTTCAAGTGAAAACTCTTCTAAGCAAAAAACGCCTGTCGAGGCAGAAAAAACGCGTTTAGGTCGCACTCAAGCGGTTGGTTGGGAGGAAGGTAGGGGGGGGGGGGTATATACTCACCAAAATGAATGCTAAAAAGCTTAACGCATAAGGAAAAGATAAACATGAGATCAGCGGCGGAAATGAAGCTGACGGCGGCAGATTTTGCGGATGGCTGCGGCAGCATGAATAATTTTTGCTGAAAATTTATTGCTTCAATTGCATATGAAATTATGAAAATATGGATTTCAGGCGATACGATTGCAAGTATAAGCAAAAATTTTGAAGCGTTTCGACAAAAAGCATGTAAATATAATCGATTATATTAAAACCTATTGATAAAGGTTTGGTAATATAAAAGAAATTGGCAAATTTATAACAAACTTATTAAACTGCTCCATTTTGATTTAAAAACATATTTCATAAGGTATTGCTTTTAATTAAAAATCAAATTAATCACAGCTTAATCAATTGACTCCAAATAAAAGACAATGAGCCTTGCTGAAATGACCACAGAAACTGTTCATGATTTCTACAAACATTCGAAATAAATTTATGCAACAGTTTAGTGCATATTTAGATAAATCAAATGAAATTATGATATCATATGAAGTCAATCAACAATAGATCGTCTGAATTAGTCGAATCATAGAAAGTGAGTCACACAAATGCAGTCAAACTCAAATCAAACCAAACAAATCAAAAATTTAATTAAATCAAATTAAATCAAATAAAATCAAATCAAATCAATCCAAATCAAATAAAATCAAATCAAAGCAAATCAATGAAATCAAATCACTAAACATCAAATCAATCGAAAATTTTAGTTATTTATTTAAATTTATAAAATTAGCAGCCAAATGCTGAAACTATTTCGAAACGGCATTCAAATTCATGCCAGCGATAAATTCCGCACTCCATCGCGGCCGATCTTCATGAGCGGCTCATAGGCCTTTACCGTCCAACCGTCTTACCAGCAACGTTTAAGCTGAAAATTTATGGCAACACTTTCCAGCGCATACTTATTGACTGTGAATGCTTCCCGCTCGCTTGCGGCTTTGGCCATGGTCCACCACGGCGCTGATCAGCCGCTGCTGTCGGTGGCTTTAAGGTATCATTTACACTTCAAATTTATGGTATCTCACGCCTTGCTCGTCCGTTGCCGACAATGCGCGGGCGTGTCGCTTACTAGTTGTTGTTGTTGCTGTTGTTCCCTGCTCGACCGTTGCCGTAATTTGTGCCGCAAACAAGCAAACAACAACATTTAAAATCATATCGATCGTATTTCACTCGCCAACTGCATGGAATTTCTCTGGTGGGCCGATATTAACGCGTTAGAAGATAGCGAAATTGCGCGTGAGTAACATGAGAAGTTTCTGTGGTGCGATCTGAGCTGATCCACTTTGATGTGCTGCTGTTCATCATTATGCTGATGATCATGGCATTGTGTGTGTGTGTGCGTGCAATCAAGCGATGCCAGAGAGATATCTACAGAGTATATGAGCAGTGGAGTAAAGCAAACGTTATACAAATTAGATGTAGGGGAGAGGGGGGTACCTTCGTCGTTGGGGCACATTCGTCAAAGGCGATTTCGGTATGAAGGAGTCATCGGACATAACTGTTTATTAGTAAAAACTAACCCATAACTAGCATAAATATCCCTCACAAAGTTTGCCACCTCTATCTGAACAGCTGATAAAGTTACATTTGATTTTGTGTTTTCGCGCTTCGTTGCCGAATATTCAGGTCGGTAACGTAAGAAGTTTGTGCTGTATTTATACCATTATTTCGAACAAAATTGTATTAGTATTACTTTAATACTAATTATTTTGTAAATAAAAGTGTATTAAGTGAAAATGAAGCACTGAAATTAGAAGTAAAAAAATAAAAAGAAAAAAAAGTGACACCAGGGTGGACTCGTCTTTTTTTCATGGGGCACATTCGTCAATATAACTTCACAGGTACTAAAAATCGAAATCGAGTTGAAGCTTCCAAGACCCTCGAACCTGGCTTAAACCTCCCGTAACCACACAAAATTAATATTAGGGTCGATCTCAGCACTTTAAACATTATATATAACAAATAATTTTAAAAAAAAAATTTACAATAAGTACATTTTTTGTAAGCTCTTAAACATGATTTTTTTTAAATTTGTTAATGCAAAATATAATAAATACGTGTTGTGTAACCAAAAACATGTCTTATTTAGTCTAAACAAGATTTTGTATCACCTTATGGTACTTTAAAATATGAATGCCGAAAGTGCCCCGCCAAATGCCGAAGCTACCCTGGCATGGGGGCACATTCAGCGAAATGACTTTTTTTACTAATCATGAAAAAAATAATACAAACGGAACTTTTTAAATAAATTTTAGTATAACATTTTATTGTTAAATAATGAGGTATTGTAACAGTCTAATCGGTTTTTAAATATATTGATTACATTCTGAAATATAGGCCTTCAAAAAAAAAGAGACGAAGGTACCCCCCTCTCCCCTACATATAGTAAAATGAATGGCTACGACTGAATAAATTAAAAAATACTAACATGAGTGAGATCTTTTCAAATTGATGTGCATATTTGGGCAATGAAAATTGGAATAAAGATAAAATACCAAGTCGACTGTTTGACGATCTGCAGGTAGTAGCTCAAGCAACCAAGTTGATCAAACTGATGTCATCAGAGATACGAACTGCAAAGGCCTTCTACTGAGTTTCCGAACTGCCTAGAAGAGAAGCGGATGTTTAGAAACAGATCTGCAGTTTAAAAAGTTACCGTTTTTAAACAAGATCCACACTGAATGGCCGTATCAGATCGAGCTTGAATGATAGATCATAGAGAAACAGAGTTACATAATAAATAATTGACCTTCAAAAGACGATCTTTCGGCACAAAAATTTCAAAACTTCAGGACTTCAGGAATTTCGATTTGTCACGCAACTCTTTGAGACATTGATGCTTCCTCTTCTTCCTCTGGTTGCTTGGCCCGCTTTGGATTGTTTTGAAGAAAATGCTGTCTGTGCTTATTTTTAAAACGAATCTAAAATCGTATTTGATCAATACGGAAACAATTTTTTTTTCCGATTAAAAGGTAAACTGTCAACATCTCGATATTAAATTCGATATTATTTTGCTAGCAATTGCAACATTTTCTCTGTCGGCTTTATATGCTCAATATATGCACCTCTGCCGCTGCTAACACCCCCCCGCCCCCCCTCGACATTTTATGTGCATATCATCAGTGCAAATCCAGCGCGATCGTAAAAATAATAAAGTCATATTTTCAAAGCTTCAAACCTTAATTCCAGCACTAACAATAAGCGCGGCAGTTTTATGGCAAGGCCAGGCATTTTATTTGCCAACGCATCGACGCGTCTGACATTAATTGACCGCCACAATTTGCAATGCAGTAAATTACTCGCATAATACAAATTACGGCAGCATGCGCCTTTTTACGCAGTTGCATTTTATATAATTTTATTTTTTGCAAAGCAATTCTTTTTTATGCTCTCGGGCTGTTGCAAAAATTATGCGAAAAAGATTAATTTTTGTTGTGGTCGGTCTGCGTCGGCGACATTATTGCAACAAAACGTTGCTGTCAGCGGCATGTCAGTGGCGGCTGGCAACAACAACCGCGGCGGCGGCGGCTGCACTTATATTGGCAGCTTAATTTATTCGGCAGCTGTGTTGCATTTTTCGTATGAAACAGCTCACTGTTGATTTTATTCTTTTTTGTTTTTGTGTGTGTTTAAGTTTTGCGCATTTATTTACAAATTTAAAAACAGTTAACATTTGACAGCACGCTTGACAGTGAAGCGTGTAAACAGCAGCAGAGAACAAACGCCCAGCTTTGTCCAAGAGGAGAGCAATTGTGTTCCGAATGTTAAACACGCCAGGCCATACACGCCAATAGTGACTCGCCAGAAGCTCCGCGAGCTTGGTTTGGGAGCTTCTTAGGCGACCACCTTAATGTCCGCAGCTGGCAGCAAGGGATTACCATCTGTTCCTCTCCATGCCGAATGATTTTGCCGCTGAAAAATTCGCCACAAGAGAAGCTTGTAAAAATCGACTGTTCCAGTTCTTTGCCAACAGGGAGAAGAGGTTTGATTTTGGAAAAGATTTCTTTGAGAGACGCATAATCGAATCATTTTCAAAAAGGCAACAAGTTAGCGAACAAAACGAAACCCTTTTCATCTAAAAAGTGTCGGTTTCTTTAAAATATCTTTTGTTTATAACAACTGTTATCAGCACAAAGAGTACAGCAAAAGTACAACAACAAATTTCAGATTTCTTCCGCCTTCCATGAAAGCACAAAAACTTTCCGTTCCTCTTCCCCTTCATGCCAAATTCCTAACTACACCCCGTCATTCCAACGCATGCCACACAAGTGCCCAGCAGCATGCCACATTGCATTCATCATAACTGCCCGCAAACGCTTACACGCGCAACATGCCCCACCGAAAATTAAGATATCTGCGCGCGATATCTTTATCTTTCTGCGTCGCTTTGCATAGCTTTGCGTTTGACAGCAAAGATTTCTCTGCTGAGCTGCGCTCTCTTACAACTCCGCTTGCGTTCACACACGTTGTGGCATGCCACAGCAGCGCGAGATACAGATATAAAATGCAAGATAAATTTCATGTTGTCACACCTGCGTTCAAAATGCACATAAATTTGCGCTTACCCACTCCACTCCACCCCGCGCCCGCACGCTGCCGCACTGCCAGCACTTCGCCGCTGCTTCCAGAGACACCTCGAGTGTCCATTTCGCCAGCGTGTCTTTTGAAATAAGATATCAGTTTAAAGCGAAATGTGGCACTTGCCGGCATAAAATGGCAGCTACGAGCACACGTAGCCGCTGCTTGCGCTCGCAGAGTCGCATTAAATTCAAGCCGCATAAATTTCGGAAGCCCCAAATCGAAAACCAAAAAAAGTGCGAGCGTATGAAATAATATTGGGACTTGCCGCAAATCCGTTCAATTCGAGATAATTCGTGCGAGAAGTGTGAATGGTTGCGGGGGGAGCGGCACATTTGTGACACTGTTGACAGGTTAATGCGTGCGCACTTGCGGCTGCCGCTTTGACAAAGCGCCCCCTGTTGGCCGGCTTTATTGTTAGTGAGATATGTGCAGGCATTTTCTTGGAATTGTGCTTTTTTATTTGCTGAAATATGGAATACGGCATTTTAAGTGAATCGTATTTTTTTTTTGCTGTTGGAAAATGAAAAGATGTTTGATTAAGAAGACCTGCAGAGCTTACTAAAGACTTGAGAGATCGGTTGATGCTGTTTAAACTAGCTTCAAAATTGTTATGCATGCTTGAATGGAGAAACAAGAAATTCAACGTTTTTAGAGGCCGAACAAATTAAGTTGCCAAAAAAAGTTGCAAAATTTCAAACTGAGTCGAAATTTGTCTGCATATAATATAATATACAAGTGGGGCCACCTGTCGTGTGTGCCTGTATACACGACAGCTAGTAAAACAATTAGCAACAATAAAAGGCAAAGCAAAGTAAAAAATAAAAAAAATAAAAAATTTTAAAACCTGTGGGATTCGAACCCATGACCTGCCGAATGCAAGCGCGCGGTTCTACCCACTGGGCTACACAACGAACTAATTTCTTTCACCTAAAGTCGTAGAAGACAGAAAGTGGACAGGCTGCAGGCTGCAGGCACACGCTTTTTAGTCAGTCTGCGTTTTATATATAAGATATTTTATATAAATTTATATATTGTTTTATTATTATAATACCAGCAGTATCACGCCGCTTTGCGGCGACTCTGCCACTTTTTTCCTAACATTTAGCATTAAGATGGAATTCTAAATGTTGCTTATAAAAATACAGAAAAAATTGTAACAGAATATTATGTTTAATTTGAAAGAATCAGTGAAAATTGCGTACGAATCTTTTTTCTAAGTTTATTTTAATCCATACCATTTTCCGCCCGTTTCTCTAGTTACAATTTCTCGAAGAATCGTAGAAATTTCATAGACAATTTTACACTCAACGGATTTTCCCGAGTGATCAGAGTAAATAAAGAACGTTCGAAATGAATAAATTAATACAATACGCGTTCTTTACGGAAATTAGCACCCTAAAAAGTAATATATTACATCAAATATTACAAAAAACTGGTAAAGCTAAGATTTCAATGCCGGGCTTTTAGTTTAAGCTTAGCTCAACGAATAATATCAACATTTCTTCTGGTCCACTTCTAAGTTCTTCGGCAAATTCCATCTTCTCTTCGGTCTATCTGGTATTTGCTACCCCAATCCCTACCCCAAAGAAAGAAAGAAAAATAAATGAAAATATGACCCCTCGATATTTAATACTTATGCAAGTTACTTACATATATTTTGACTTCAATTAAAAACTTGCTTATATAATTCGATTTATTTTAATTTTACCAAAATCTAACCGAACACTGAAAATTTCACGGCCATTTACATTTTTTAATGTTCAGGAGTACGGCTACAATTCACATCTGCCAATGTGTATATTTCTATTAGTTTTGTTTATTACTCCTGTAATCTTATATTTTTCACAAACTTCTTTTTCGCTGAAAAAAATTTGTAAATAGTCCAAAAACCGCCATACGGCAAGAAGTTTTAGCGGTACGACAAAATGTAATACCTTTTACATGAAAGTGGAATGAAAGGCATTACTGTTGTTGTGCAGAGAACAGCACGACAACATTTCAAGTCTATGCTAACATTCTCTCTCACTCTCATCAAATGTTTCCCAAAACAATTCTGTGCAAAAACAATGCTACATTCAATGTAAACTGATTAACGGTAACTGAACCATAACATTGCGCACGCAATAGCGTTTTATTTAATAGTATGATATGATTTTAGTTACCCTCCAATAAATTGCTTCCAAATGACGTCATTATGTAATGTGTGCCAGCTGACAGCAGCTTGTTGCAACTAATAGCTGCAAGGCAATTTGTAAGTGACAACTTCGCTTGGCTTCAGCAGTTAAACGCAGTGCGTCCTGTCACCAAAGTGGCGCACCACTCTTGCCAAGCCACTCTTCCTCTGGCATGTTGGTGCAAATGTCACATTTCGCAAGATTTCACACGTTTCGATGCACTAAAAGATGCATAACTTGCTGCTGCCGCAGGCATACAGATGCTGCAACATGTTGCCGTTGTCAGCAAGCGTTCGTGTGCATGCGAGTTTGCATGAGTGTGTGTATGTGTGTGTCTTCAGGAAGAGAGCCCATTTACAACATATCTTAATAATCTTAAGGATGCGCTATATTTCGCGAATGCATTAATTCAGTAGCTACGAAATATTTAATGCGAGATGTTATGCAGATATTTTTCGTAAAGAATCAGAATATTAAATTGAATCAGTCCCCGACTAGCACTCGTAGTGAGCAGACGTGTCAAGTTCTTCCTCCACTCTACCGGCTACACGCGTTGTGAATCCGCTTTTGATTCTTCTCTATACCGGTTTTTCTTCTTTTGTTGTGATTTTTATCAACAGCTTACAGCTCGCCTGAATAGTGATAAAGAAAATACGGTACAGTCCAACATGCCCCCTGGGCACCCTTCTCTAGGGACTAATCGCTTTGCTCTGCTCAGCGACAGTCCCGTAAAAAAGAAAAAAAGAACATCTCATAATCTAAACGTGTTTCCCGATCTCCCCAAGGTTGATAAACCAAACCCAAAATTTGTCATTATCTCGTCTAATATCGAGGAAAAACCACTAGCCCACTTTTCATGCTTCGCGGTGCACAAAGCACTCAAAGTTATAAGCAAAAATATTATTTCAATTAACCAACTCCGTGATGGTAATTTGCTTTTGCTCGTTGAGAACAAGTCCATAGCAGATAAATTTATTGCTACTAAGGAATTACACGGCATCTGCCCCATTAAAGCTTCCTATCACAAAAATTTAAATTGCACGAAAGGTACGATATTTGCCCCTTGCCTGAACAACGTGTCCGTTGAAGAAATAGTAGAAGAGCTCAGCTCCCAAGGGGTTGTTGACGCATACAAATTTAATAAAATCATAGATGACAAACCTTCTCCTAGTGGCGTCGTTCTACTTACGTTCGATCTCTATCATCTCCCAGAAAAAATGGATATCTCCTGGCATTCAGTTCGTGTGCGCGAATACATTCCAAACCCTATGCGCTGCAAAAACTGCCAGCTTTTGGGGCACACTGCCAAATACTGCAAACGCCCACCGTCGTGCGTTAAATGCAATCTCCCTCCCCATAACCCTATTGAGTGCTCACGTACTTTCTGTGCGAATTGTACGCAAGAACATCCTGCATCATTCAATGGATGCACAAAATTTACCCAAGCCAAAGAAATATTAAAAATCAAAATTAAAAACAAATGCTCTATGCGTGAAGCTATAACAATTTTAAAAAACCAACCCACCCCCACTAACAATTCACTCCATTTTTCCTTCGCATCAGTCACCAAAAACTCTACAGAAATAGCAAATCCTATTAAAAATACAACAATCCACTTTCCAAATCCCGAAGAAACCACCAACAAATCAAATAACACAAAAATAACAAAGAACATCGAAATAGCCACGCAAAGCAATAACACTAAAACAATCTCTACAGAATCACTACATTCATATTCACACAACAACACACACCTCAAAAACACTCAAATCAATGATACTCATTCCAACAACTACTCTATAACCCAAGACACTTCCAATGCCCCATCAAACTCTCTCACTGACATGATCAGTGACGATGAAGTGCTGTAATGTCATTGGAAAAAAACACCTCTTATGCATTCCTTCTCTCAGTGGAGATACGGTGCGAAGTCGGTGGCGTAATGAGGAAGCTCATCGCTCTCCCGTACTTTAACACCTGTTCCCACCATAGAGATAATGTTCATGATCTCTTTTCTAGCTCACATACAACCTCAACTACTACTATATTTTCTCTTATTCCTTCTTTTCTAAAATGTTATCTGTTCTTCAATGGAACATGAAAGGCTACTTTAACAATTACCACGAGCTAGAGATACTAATTAAAGATATTTTCCCAACTATAATCTGTCTTCAAGAAACGCATTTAGCTGCAAAAACGGTACCTTACACACCAAAACAATATCATGGCTACTTCCACAACCTTCCCATTAATACCACAAATAAACAAGGTATTGGCATACTTATACACAAAAGAGTTCCGCATAAATTCATTGAAATTAACTCTCCCATAGCAGCAATAGCCATCGAAATTCTTTCCACCTACAATTTGACAATACTCTCCATTTACATACCACCACAACAAAAATTTTCTTCTAATGATATTGCACATATTCTCCAACAAATAACCACGCCGCTATTGCTAGTCGGGGACTGCAACGCATGGAGCACCTTATGGGGCTCTTCAACTACCAACTCAAGAGGCACCACTTTAGAAGATGTAATTCTCTCCACAAATCTAGTTGTATTGAATGACGGTTCTCCCACCCACTTCTCCACCCACAGCTCTTTCACACACATTGATATTGCACTCTCCACAGCTGGTTTAGCCCCTATATGCGCTTGGTCAGTTTTGGATGATTTGTTTGGCAGCGACCACTTCCCAACCTTAACAACGATACATATCGGACACAACCCTACAGTATCTGTAAAACCCAAATTATTCTTAACAGATAAAGCGAGCTGGGACCAATTCCAAATGATCTGTACCGATACATCAACAAATCGGCCCCCTTCCACAAATATTAATAAAGAGACAGCAACCATTCAAAAAATAATTCGCACCGCTGCCAACATTTCCATCCCGCAAACTAAAAACTGTTCTCTTAGAAAACGATCTGTCCCATGGTGGAACCCCGAATTATCCAGTCTCTGTTCTAACAAGAAAAAAACGTGGGCCGCTTATAAAAAATGCAGATCTTTAGAAAATCTTATAAATTACAAAAAAGCAAACGCCACCTTCAGAAAATCCGCTAAAAAAGCTAAAAAGATTAGCTTCGAAAAATTCACGTCACAGATCAACCCACAGACTCCACCAAAAAAAGTCTGGGGACATATAAAAACGCTGGTCGGTAATTATAAACAAAACACAATTCCACTTATACATACAGCTTCCGGCCCACTTCGTAACCGCTCAGATATAGCCAATCACTTTGCCGACCACTGGTCACTTTATTCCACCGACAGCAACTTCTCAGAAGCATTTAAATCCAACAAAGACAGTTTCAATAGTCTCGAATACACTCCGGCCAATTCACTCTCCCTCTCTGCTAAAGAAATTGAATCTGAACTAACACTTATAGAATATGAATTTGCACTCACCAAAGCCAAAGGTAAAACACCTGGTTTCGATAGGATATCATATCCTATTCTAAAACATCTTCCTTTGGAGCTGACACTACGCTTGGTCAATCTTTATAATTCAATTTTCGACAAGGGTATTTATCCACACAGCTGGAAAACAGCCCACATTGTCCCTATACCCAAACCAAAAGGCCCTAACACAAACGTCAATGGATATCGCCCAATATCACTTCTACCTTGCATGGGTAAAATTTTCGGGAAGATAGTAGCTAACAGATTAATGTGGTTTGCAGAAAAAAATAAATTAATAAGTCCCAACCAAGTTGCATTCAAAAAAAGACAGGGTACCATCGACTCCCTTCTGCTAATCGATAATTTCATAGCCAATGCAATATCCTGCAAAAATCACATTTCGATACTCAGCCTAGACTTCGAAAAAGCATTCGACAGGATCGGCGCCCATGTCGTTTTAAGGCAACTAAAAAAATGGAATGTTGGACCGAAAATTTTCAACTTTGTTAAAAGTTTTCTGTCCAACCGCAATTTAAAAGTACGGATCAACACAGTTCTGTCCGATACTAAACCACTACACAACGGAATACCACAAGGTTCTCCCTTGTCGGTAACCTTGTTCATCATAGCCTTCAATGAAATAAGCTCGCTAATTTTAAAATACAAAACTGTAAAACATAGTATTTATGCAGACGATGTTATTATATACTCTAAAGCCGATCTTACAACTGTTACTAACACCTTTAACAATATTCTAAATAGCCTTACTGACTGGTGTTCCAACTCGGGCGCCAAAATATCTTACCAAAAATGTCAAACATTACACATATGTAAAAAGAAAAATTGTTCAAATATAAAACTTATATATAATAATATCGAAATAGTTAATGTCACTAGCTGCAAGATTCTCGGCATAATTTTTGATAGTAAATACTCCTTTAAATACCATTGTGAATATCTAAAAAAAAACTTACAGAATAGACTTAACATTATAAAATACCTTTCTACTAAAAAAAGTTTAATTCACACTACATCACTTCTAAACGTTACCAAAGCACTAGTGCTATCTAAACTTGACTATGGGCTGCCAATTTACGGAAAATGTGCAAAGTGTCACTTGAAACTACTCAACGCTCCATATCACACTTCAATTCGAAGAAGTTTACGTGCATTCCCAACAACTCCAACAATCAACTTACTTGTAGAGGCTGGATTTCCCACGATCACGGAAAGATACCTGAGCAACACCTACAAGCTATTGCCAAAAATATATTACTGCAACAGCCACTTACTGCATACGGAGGTCAAAAGAAATCTGATCAGGAAACGAACCCCAAAATATTTATCCGCACTAAATAAATGCATCTTATTTGCTCGCAGTCAAAACATGTTGCTCAAACCAACCATGGCTGAAACCCCGGTTTCACCTCCTTGGAGACTGAGACAATCCACATTTATTTCCGACCTCGCAAAACACTCCAAAGAAAAAACTCCTTCTGAGGTATTCAGACAACTCTTTCTGGAAGTCACAACAAAATACGTGAACGCTGGGTGGACATTAATATTTACGGATGGCTCAAAATCAGTACACGCAACATCATTCGCAGTTGTCAAAGCCGACGGAAAAGTCATTAACTTCGGTCTCGTGGACAACCACTGCTCAATATTCACAGCAGAAGCAGTAGCTATACTTAAAGCAGCAACGTTTGCATCCCAGTCTAAGGGAAAATATATAATCTGCTCGGATAGCCTATCCGCTTTTAAAGCCACACAAGGTTTCAAAAGCTCAAGCTACCTGATCGAGAAAATCCGGAATCATCTCACACGTTTCTCCAAAAAAATAAAACTTATGTGGATTCCAAGCCACATTGGCATTCCCGGAAACGAGCTTGCTGATTCTGCTGCGAAAGTGACCCACTCACATCCGACATATTTGGCTGAAACTCTCGAAAAAAACGATTTTGTAGGTCTTGTCGCCAATCATTTCGCCCAAACATCCGCCAACTCTTGGAAGGAGTACACACACCACTACACATCAGTCAACCCTCAAGGTGTCAAGCCATTCTACGCAACAGAGTTAAGCGCCAAGATGCTCACCCCATACATTCGTCTCCGGCTGGGCCATTGCATATTAACTCATCAGCACCTACTAAACGGATCCAGTGCACCGTCTTCTTGCACCTTCTGTGGCAATGCACCTAGTTCTATAGCACATATTTTAAACAGTTGTGCACATTTTGCAACCGAAAGAAATAACACAAGCAATAGCCAATTAACAAATGCTCTTAAAGACACCAAGCCTGAAAACATTTTACTCATTTATAATTTTCTGCGCTCAGCAAACTTACTAAACCTTATATAATCCCATACATTTATTCCACCTAATACATAAGTATCCGGAGAGCCGAAAGCCGCTGCAGCTAGTGCTCCTATCCTTAAGTTATATAATAATTGTATTATTGTATAAATTCTTAATAATAATAATAATAATTAAATTGAATAAAAAATTTTAAAGCTTTTTTCAAATTTAAACTGGTCAAAACAAGGCTTAATTCTGAACAGCTGATTCGAACTACTGAAATACATATAATACTTTCAATTAGAAAAGGAGATTTTAAAAAAGTGTCTTTTTTTTATGAGACTTTCCTAGAGCAAACATTTCAATAGCTATGCCCACTGTTGGAACTCTTTGACTCTTTCTGATTTTCATTCATTTCTCTTCATTTCTTTCGGCTGGAAATTTTGCCAATCCATTTGCATTTTAAAGGCAACTGTCAGGACTTCACTGCTATCTCTGCCATCTGAAATGTGGAACCAAAGGCCGAAGTCTGTAATTAGCCCTAAGTAGGGCAACTCGTCTCTTGCAACTCGACGTGCTCCCGACCTTTTGTACGCCTTTTGTGCTGCTTGTCATTAAGAAAATTACATGTCACAAGGTGACATCATTTCACTACACCCAAGCGAATATTGTTGGTAATTTAAAAAAAAATATATATTTGACATGTTGTTAAAATTTAATTTGAAAATTTCTGCTTAGTTATAAGAAAGAACTGTTTATCAGTGTATTGAAATGTGTCTGTATTGGACTTATATTTACAGCCTTATTTGGTACTTTCAAAACCAGAGTCCTTAGCAGCGCATAAATGTCAGCCATTCATACTAACATTTTGACTTCTTTGTCCTTTTTATGCTAAAAAGACGATATTGTAGTATGAGTGCATATTTTCTTCAGTGTCAGCTGGGAGAGAGAGTAAGGTTTTTTTTTAATTTACGACAGTGCTCATAGCAACGCTTATATCATGTGTGTGTGTATGTGTGTGTGTGACTGTCTGTCAGTGTAAGCACAGAAAGGTTCCATGTGTAGCACTTGCCGTGTCGATAATATCGCCTCATGGCAGCGCTCTTCATTATTATGGTTATCAACACCAGCAACAACAATAACAAGTACAAGCAGCAACAACATGCGGTCGGCTGTATTGTTGCTCACTGTTGTTGCTGTCATTAATCAGTGTTAAGGAGAGGCTGTCTTCTTTGTGCCAATTTCACTTATTACGGCTTGTTAAAATATCTTCTCAAGAAGAAGCAGAAGACGCAGAAGAAGAAGAAGCAGAAAAGTATGACAACAACAACAACAACAACAACAAAAGCACACATTACAACCTCTTATTATAATTGATTGCAAAATTGTTGCTGCATTAAAAATCTGCTCTTGTGCATTTTAATATATTGGCTCAACTTTGTCTGACATGCTGTTTGTTGTTTTTGTTGTTTTGCAGTTGGCAACCCTGTCAATAATCAATTTTAATTTTGCTGTAAAGCAAACAATAATTTTGTACAAATTGCAATTATTATAGTGGCTCCAAAAAAATTGCCTGTTCTGCTTGCAAGATGAAAGAAAAACTTTTGTTGAAATGTAATTTACATTTCAATAACATTTTAAAGCTAAATAGATATAGTATAATATTTAAAAAATTATGCGCATCTTTTACATAAATGCATTGGAGCTGGCAGCGCGGCAGCGCACTCTGGTGTGGCCTCTGTGGCGCGCCGCTCTTGGCCGCAACAAAACGATTCGTATTCATCAGCGGCGACCGGCGAAAATTAATAACGATTACAAGGCCGCGTAGTAGTAGCGTGAACAGGCCTGAAGAGATCGCCGCGCTTTGGACCCATGCACCCAGGCTAAGAGCGGGAAGCGGGGTAAATGCGGCTGTAACGAGGGTCCACAGAAAAGCGGCTGCAGCCTTAAAGCAAACAGAATTACACAGAATTAATCACGCATAATCGTAAATTCTCTGCGAATAACAGCACAGAAGAGGGCCCAGAAACAGAGGCAAATCCAAGTGTGTAGAGGGAGAGGGGCAGTAACAAGGAGCCAACAGGAATAAAAGCGATATTGAAATTAAATGCCCAGCAAAAAAGCGCCGCGCCGGGAAAAGGGTGCAAGCTAGAGAGACTCCGGAAGGGGTTTTACTAATATGGGTAACCAGTATTGGTATGCGACTTATACGACCCCAACAGCCCTATTAGACTATATATGCCGTTTGGGTAACTCTGCTTTAAAACGATGAATCCAAATAGCAGATAGACTGTTAGAAGTAGAAGAAGAAGAATTAAGGGAACATCAAAATTTGTTTGAATTTTTTGGCTGCTCTGGAAAGTTTTTCAGAGCGAGTTCACATTCGCGTGCTTATCGCCAAAAATATTGTAAACATTTTTGTACAAAGATATTTCCGAATAAAAAAAGTCAATTGAAGAAAAGAAATTTTATAGAACTAGTGTCATTTTTGTCGGTTTTTTAAAACAAATTTACTATATCAAATCGGCCTCTTTCTGAGTCTATTAATTAAACCGATTTTCGCATTACGTCGAATAGTTGAATACCCTAAAGCAGGACTTCACTTTAGTAGCGGCTGTGGCGGGGGTGTCTGTGTGTGGCAATGCTCTTTGTGTGAGCGTGTGTGTGTGTGTGTGCGTGCGGTGGCGCCACAAAGCGGCGTATCCTGCTGCGTCTTGCTGAGCCGTGCCGCCGCTTAAGCCGCAAAGTAATTACAAACCTTATGCATGCTTTATATGTGTATGTCTGTGTGTGTATGTGCATGTGCATGTGTATATGCAACTCTGCATTTGTGTGGTCCAGCGCTTCAGCGCTCTATTTTTCCACAATTTGTTATGATTAGTGCCTGCTGAAAAAGAAATATGCACTGCGAACGGATGCGGTTGCTGCCGCTAATTGTTATTGTATCTCTCGGCTAGTTAAAAAGGGATCTTCCAGCAGCGAAGTTATTACGTAGTCGATTTTCATGATTCATGCTGAGATTTGCAAAAAGGCAGAATTCATAAGCCTTTTGCATATTTAGTAAGCAGCTGCAATTGACAGAGTTTGTCAAAGGCAAAGATGATAAAAGGATAAAGTTTATCATCTTTGGTTAAAGGCAGCACTGTGGAAGGATCTATTAGAGCACATGAAAGGGCTGAAGAACTTACAATAACAAGTTAGAAACTCCTGCAAGTTTGGAAGCTTAGTAAAATTGTAGTTTGGAAATCTATGAATCTTTTCAATGGGCTGATCTGATCGTCATAATTCAAGCTTACCTATATGGCCATTATTATCCATTACGGCTTCGGGCAATTTGCAAAAAGATCAGCAGGATTTCAGTAAAAGGATTTTAATTATCTATATAATGGACAAAAAAAGGTTCCGGCAAGGGTTATAAATTTAGAACGAAATCTTGTAGAGTACAGCCCCCTAAGGCTTTTGTAGGTTGGCGTTAAATCTTAAGACTTTGTATGAAACATATCAAATTATACGAGTTTATGTTTATTCGGCAGCTTGAATGTTAGAAAGAATAGTTTTTATTCGGACTGACTTGCCAAAGAGAAATGACAATACTTAGTTGTCTATTTCTGTTCTGAAACAAAGCAATTTTAAGTGTACAACAACAAAGAATTAGAATTATTGCTCACATGGGCAGGTCATATAGCTATTTCGGTTTTTGCCAGAAAACCTCATCAGTGACTTTTAATGTGAATTCTAATAATTTCTAAACGACTAATTACTCGAAATAGAAGCATTAATGGTAAAGTCTGTGAAACGTAGGAGTTGAACCATGAACCTATGACGTAGTAAGCGAATGCGCTAACCATCACACCATCGGACTGGACGACTCTGCGCTGGCAAACATCCCAGTTACCTGCTGTCTATATCAAACGCATAGTGTTTGTTGCTATTGTACACTGTCTAATGCAATTGTTTTTGCCTTACTTGAGAGCTCCATCGGAGCACATACTTGAGGCAAATGAATGTATCAGTTTTTGTTTCTGTAAGAACATTTCTTCGTTTTTACATTATGTTTACTTTCTGATTTGGGTGTGTCCTCCCTATCATATTATACGAGTTTATGTTTATTCGGCAGCTTGAATTTTAGAAAGAATAGTTTTTATTCGGACTGACTTGCCAAAGAGAAATGACAATACTTAGTTGTCTATTTCTGTTCTGAAACAAAGCAATTTTAAGTGTACAACAACAAAGAATTAGAATTATTGCTCACATGGGCAGGTCATATAGCTATTTCGGTTTTTGCCAGAAAACCTCATCAGTGACTTTTAATGTGAATTCTAATAATTTCTAAACGACTAATTACTCGAAATAGAAGCATTAATGGTAAAGTCTGTGAAACGTAGGAGTTGAACCATGAACCTATGACGTAGTAAGCGAATGCGCTAACCATCACACCATCGGACTGGACGACTCTGCGCTGGCAAACATCCCAGTTACCTGCTGTCTATATCAAACGCATAGTGTTTGTTGCTATTGTACACTGTCTAATGCAATTGTTTTTGCCTTACTTGAGAGCTCCATCGGAGCACATACTTGAGGCAAATGAATGTATCAGTTTTTGTTTCTGTAAGAACATTTCTTCGTTTTTACATTATGTTTACTTTCTGATTTGGGTGTGTCCTCCCTATCATATTATACGAGTTTATGTTTATTCGGCAGCTTGAATTTTAGAAAGAATAGTTTTTATTCGGACTGACTTGCCAAAGAGAAATGACAATACTTAGTTGTCTATTTCTGTTCTGAAACAAAGCAAGTCAGTCCGAATAAAAACCATTCTTTCTAACATTCAAGCTGCCGAATAAACATAAACTCGTATAATATGATAGGGAGGACACACCCAAATCAGAAAGTAAACATAATGTAAAAACGAAGAAATGTTCTTACAGAAACAAAAACTGATACATTCATTTGCCTCAAGTATGTGCTCCGATGGAGCTCTCAAGTAAGGCAAAAACAATTGCATTAGACAGTGTACAATAGCAACAAACACTATGCGTTTGATATAGACAGCAGGTAACTGGGATGTTTGCCAGCGCAGAGTCGTCCAGTCCGATGGTGTGATGGTTAGCGCATTCGCTTACTACGTCATAGGTTCATGGTTCAACTCCTACGTTTCACAGACTTTACCATTAATGCTTCTATTTCGAGTAATTAGTCGTTTAGAAATTATTAGAATTCACATTAAAAGTCACTGATGAGGTTTTCTGGCAAAAACCGAAATAGCTATATGACCTGCCCATGTGAGCAATAATTCTAATTCTTTGTTGTTGTACACTTAAAATTGCTTTGTTTCAGAACAGAAATAGACAACTAAGTATTGTCATTTCTCTTTGGCAAGTCAGTCCGAATAAAAACCATTCTTTCTAACATTCAAGCTGCCGAATAAACATAAACTCGTATAATATGATAGGGAGGACACACCCAAATCAGAAAGTAAACATAATGTAAAAACGAAGAAATGTTCTTACAGAAACAAAAACTGATACATTCATTTGCCTCAAGTATGTGCTCCGATGGAGCTCTCAAGTAAGGCAAAAACAATTGCATTAGACAGTGTACAATAGCAACAAACACTATGCGTTTGATATAGACAGCAGGTAACTGGGATGTTTGCCAGCGCAGAGTCGTCCAGTCCGATGGTGTGATGGTTAGCGCATTCGCTTACTACGTCATAGGTTCATGGTTCAACTCCTACGTTTCACAGACTTTACCATTAATGCTTCTATTTCGAGTAATTAGTCGTTTAGAAATTATTAGAATTCACATTAAAAGTCACTGATGAGGTTTTCTGGCAAAAACCGAAATAGCTATATGACCTGCCCATGTGAGCAATAATTCTAATTCTTTGTTGTTGTACACTTAAAATTGCTTTGTTTCAGAACAGAAATAGACAACTAAGTATTGTCATTTCTCTTTGGCAAGTCAGTCCGAATAAAAACTATTCTTTCAAACATATCAAATTTTACTACTTCGTGCATTTCGCTTGCCGGATAAAGGCTATTTTATTGTGTGCTGCTATATTTTTTGGGGATCTCAAATCATCTGTGAGAAACGTGCCTGCAATTCTCAACCAATCATCTGCCAGCATCCGTTGAAAGCAACTCTTGGGATAATGATTCAGTCTCAGAGTCAACGTAGCCTGCATTATGTATTGTGACAATCTGCTGCTGGAGCGGTCTTCCAACCAGCATCGACTACCGCCACATTCCAGCTACCAACTGTAGTCTACCACTTTACTCAGTCTAGCGCCTTGTCATCTTAACTTCAACACCACTTCAAAGGCACACACACTATTCCATTAATCTGCCGAATTTAGCAATTTCATAAAGCAATAAATCACTATAAATATTCCTTGACAAGATCTGCCGCACCCAACTTTCGCTTCCCATGATAAGCCAACGCTGGTTAAACACTGGCACACAGAGTTGCATGTTGTTGGCTTTTGGCTCTGACCACTCGGCTGATTGTTGTGGCATGTTGACTGTCGGCATGTCATGTTGCATAATTAGCCGCGTGCAAAAACAACAAATCAGCCGAAACGTTTTGCCACTCATCCACAGCAACCAGGGCCCTATTGCACCAACGTCTTATCATTTATCACTTTACAATTTTTGGATAACTCTTTTTTTTTAAAGTAAAGTTGATAAGCGTTGCACTTAAAAGTTATCAAAAAAACTTGTCAACTTATTAAAAAATGAGTACCTACTTTGCAAGAGTTTTGGATAAGTTGATTTGATAAGCATTGCACCAACAATTTCTGTTGCTTTGCAAATTGAGAACTTTTCCAAGAATATGCATAGCTAAAATGATTACCGTTTCTCAATGGAAGGCGAAGGTTTAGCAAACCCATGTGCGTTTTGATGAGCATTTTCAGTGTCTCTTGTTGTTTTACCATGTCGCGCGCACAGAGCAAACCCAATAAATTGGCTGTGTTAAATAAATTAATACTTACATTACAATTAAAACATTCATACTTTTAAAGAGACAGCTTCGCATTCCAACAACAAACTACCGAATTAAAAAAAAGTATTACTCTGTAGCAAAAAATATAACCAGTAACAGCTTTTCCTCCTCTAATAAATTTAGTAGTTCAAATCGAAGCATTTTTTGTATCAATATTTTATAGAAGCTCGTGTTAAAGCACTGATTAGTTCATTCGGACTGAATAAATGTTACTTGGTAATTGATATGATAGGTAAAATTTTTATTAGCAAAGCAATGCTAAATTTAGCAAAATTAAATATGGTAAGAGATAAGTAAAAATTGTTGGTGCAACGAAATGCTAATAAATTTTGCTAATTTGCATAACTTGTCACTTATCTGCTAAGATCTTTTCGCTTAGCATTTCAAATTTTGACGCAACGCTTATCAACAACTTTGAGTGAAATTTTACTTATCAACACTCAATTGAGTGACTTTCGCTTATCAAGTTGGTGTAACACATATCTTTGCGCAACTTCGATAATTTGCTAAAATGCTAATGATAATTCGTTGGTGCAATAGGGCCCAGGTGTCAAGCAACACGCTCAACACGCCGGCGATCGTTTAACACAAACGCCAAAGCCGCGCGCTGGCTTCCAAGAAACGGCGCATAAATTCGCTGAAATGCTAAAAATGGCGCGATATGTATGTGTGTTTGTGTGTGTAGTGTGTGAGAGATGCGTCAACGATGGCGGCACAAGCAAACAACATATACTTACAATAATTTGCATTGACAGTTGACACTTGACAGTTTGACAGCTGACATGCCACTTTGGTGGCCACTTTCGTGGATCATTTTATAATAATACTTGTTGTTTTTGCTTTTTCTTGTTATTAAGTTTTAATGAAAATGATACCATTTTTGACATGAGGAAATTTTTTTAACACGCTTGGCTAAAGAACTTTGCTGAAGCTGTCACAAAAATTGCGAGTTAATCTGGCCATTATTTTAAAAAGGATATTTTGAATACGATGAGACACGCCTAAAGCGCTGATCAGTCACCGCGTATCGTATTTAATCGGAGCGCAGACAAAACCTACCCTACCCGAGCTCATACATGCGTTCGCTCATTGCGTATTTAATCGGCGCGTAACGCAGAAATTATAATCCAAATTGGTTTTTCTCACACGTTTACGTCTGCTCTGATGCTCAGAGAGGATGAGAGAATGGCATTGCTTTGTACTAAAAACAGCGCTGCCACTGCTCTTCGATTTTAATTTAGTACAAAAACCGGATTATTATTGTTAACATTCATTCATAAAAGTAGACCACAATAAATATATCTAAAAATTCAGATAATTCTGTGTCATAGATTTTATAAAGAATGTAAAATTTAACCTCAAAAGCAAAATGAACAGCGTGCTTACTTTGTGCACGAAACTATATGGCAGCACGGCAGCAATAACCAAAACAGAAACGTGCAAAAGAGCCACAGCTGCCACACGATTTTCACTGAACGGCCCAAATTTTGCCGTTACGATTAATTCCGCTCACAAAAGATACGCGGTGACTGATCAGCGCTTAAGCCTAATTTACACTAATGGTCTAATTAGTCCAGCGGTATCGAATTCAATCGTGCCGGATAGCAATTTGCCCAGTTACTCTAACAGTTAAACGGATTGCAGCTGTCAGTCTATTCTTTTTGCTAGTGCTGCCATATAGTTTTGTGCACAAACGAAACACACTGTTTATTTTCTTCTGAGATGAAATTTTACATTCTTTATTAAATTTATGGCACATAATTATCATAATTGTTATATCTCTATATTGTGTACTCCTTTTTTTAACTAATTTCGGCAAAAACAATCACTTCTTTTGTTGAATAAAATCGAAGGTCACTGGCAACACTTTTCTGCAACAGAGTTCACAAACAAAATATATCGTGAAAAATGAATTCAAACGACGAAATAATTGACTCAATTTGTTGAGTGTTGTGTGAAATGTACGATGTGTACAAATTAAAAGCAAACGAAAGCGCAGGTGGACTGTATTTCCAATAAATATTCGCTTGTTTTAATCAGTGTTGCCATATTACCTCTTGCATAGGAAAAGCATTGATTCTATTTCAATTTTCAACGAATTTTTTGGGTGGCAACATTCTTTTCACAGCTGACACGACTTTTGCGGTAGTTTTCTAATCGACGCAGAAATTTCTACTACTCAATCCGGTCAGAGTAATAGCGAACATTGTGTTCGGGTAAGATAGATTTTGTCAGCTGACACGATTTCTAACCTTACCGCTAGAGTAATTCAACCATAACTGTTGGCGCGGCGAGTTAGCCACTTGTGAAAATGAATAGAACAATGAGCGTTTCGAAGTTATTTAACAATTCCTCTTTATTGGAGACGAGTTTTAAAATTCCTGTGAACAATTTCAATTAATGTTAGTACAATATCAATCCAATTTAACTTACTTTAGTTTGCTCAGTTCTTTCTTCGTGAGCTGTGGTCTGCAAAGTGACTTATTTCTATATTTCTATTTGACGTTTCATCCACGCAGGGATGCAGTTTTACGATATATGAAGAAGTTGCCAGATTGATCGCAACACTAACTATTTATCTAGTATATATTTTAAAATTTCACTTTGTTTCTACTTATTAGTTCGAACTTCAAACTCGACTTTACATACTTATATTATTAAAGATATTGATAGTGACAGCATCATGCGTATAATCTCTTTATGCTTTTCAGCTTTCGATATTAAAAAGTTTATGTAAGTGTTTTATATGGATTCTGAGCTGTTTTCCACACTGTATGAAAATTCTCTGAGTTGCTAACTCAACTTACATTCATACAAATATGCAACTAGATGATTAAATGATTGCTCCAGACACATCAGACAATGTCTGTCGGTCTGTTGGCGCTGAATTGAAAATTGCATTATTTATGCTACAATTCAATTAGCTTCAGCACTAATTTCATTTCATACAAAAAATTCATTCAATTTCGTATGCAAATGAAAGCCACTTGCCAAATTTGTATGAATTGCATTTGCTACTTTTTCGCTTATTACTTTTTACCTCATTTTCGACTCTTCACATTTCGCAGCTATGTATGTAAATACATACTTATTTGCAAGGACTGCGGTTGCTTTTAATATCTCACTGTCACATATGCACAAAGCCACATACAAACACACACATACACACACTCAGCGCGCTGCAAGGCGAACAAGCGGCAGCAGCTACTCCTACTAGCGACTCCTCCTCCGCTTTTCAGTCGCTAAAAGGCAAACGACTTCTATCACCCGTGAGGGCTTGCTAATATTTTGACTTTTTATGGCACTTTTTGTGTGTGAATGTGTGCGTTTGCCGTGCTGCTGACTTATTTATGCGCCTTCACAGTTCAAGCCAGAAAAATGCGTTAACATTAAATTAATTTTTTAATAACACGCACAAGGCACAGAGCAGCAACGACAGCAGCCGCCGCCAGCCAGCCGCCAAATGGGCGTAATTTTCCACACGCCCACTTTTGCCATTCAACAAAATACTACGATGAAAAAGCAACCAAAATGGGAACATGCTTCCATGTATGCAGCTGCAGTTGTGCGCGTAATTATAGGAGTATATAGCACATTCGATCGATGCTCATTTTTCGGACAAAAAGTCGATTGCATTGACTATTTTGGCAAAACAAACAGAAAAACATTGCAGCTCTTTTTTAAACCAGGGCCCTATTGCACCAACGAATTATCATTAGCATTTTAGCAAATTATCGAAGTTGCGCAAAAATATGTGTTTCACCAACTTGATAAGTGAAAGTCACTCAATTGAGTGTGGATAAGTAAAATATCACTCAAAGTCATTGATAAGCGTTGCACTTGATAAGCGAAAGTCACTCAATTGAGTGTTGATAAGTAAAATTTCACTCAAAGTTGTTGATAAGCGTTGCGCCAAAATTTGAAATGCTAAGCGAAAAGATCTTAGCAGATAAGTGACAAGTTATGCAAATTAGCAAAATTTATTAGCATTTCGTTGCATCAACAATGTTTACTTATCTCTTATCATCTTTAATTCTGTTAAATTTAGCATTGTTTTGCTAATAAAAATTTTACCTATCATATCAATTTCCAAGTAACATTTATTCAGTCCGAATGAACTAATCAGTGCTTTAACACGTGCTCCTATAAAATATTGATACAAAAAAATGCTTCGATTTGAACTATTAAATTTATTAGAGGAGGAAAAGCTGTTACTGGTTATATTGTTTGCTACCGAGTAATAATTTTTTTTAAGTCGGTAGTTTGTTGTTGGAATGCGAAGCTGTCTCTTTAAAAGTATGGATGTTTTAATTGTAATGTATTAATTTATTTAACACAGCCAATTTATTGGGTTTGCTCTGTGCGCGCGACATGGTAAAACAACAAGAGAAACTGAAAATGCTCATCAAAACGCACATGAGTTTGCTAAACATTCGCCTTCCATTGAGAAACGGTAATCATTTTAGCTATGCATATTCTTGGAAAAGTTCTCAATTTGCAAAGCAACAGAAATTGTTGGTGCAATGCTTATCAAATCAACTTATCCAAAACTCTTGCAAAGTAGGTACTCATTTTTTAATAAGTTGACAAGTTTTTTTGATAACTTTTAAGTGCAACGCTTATCAACTTTACTTTTAAAAAAAAAAGAGATCCAAAAATTGTTAAATGATAAGACGTTGGTGCAATAGGGCCCAGTTTAAACATTCTATTTACAAAGTTTCTGTTCATAGAAGATGTAAAAATTTGCACTATTTATGCAACAAATTTTAAAGCCATTTTTACAAAGCCTTTTTCAATATTTTAATCGGAAAAATTGTGACAAAATTTTATTAAAAACTGATTACTGCTATTATTTTGCGCATGCATGGCTTTAAGCGTGTTTAACTGCGTACATACATACATGCAAAATATGTTTGAATTCAAGCATGTGTGTGTCTGTGTGTGTGTGTGCTAAAGGAACGATGAAATAAGTCGCCAAGTCCCATAAAGCTCAGCGAAAAAGTGAAAATAGTAAAAGGGAGCAAATGTCATCACTGCTTCCCACTACACACACACACACACACATACATACGTAAAACATGCAAGCTTGCTGTTCGCCAAAAATAAAATACACACACACACACTCACATTCAAATTAATTACGCGCACTCGCAGTCATTTGCATATCCCTTCATTTTTGGCAAATGCAAAAAGTGCACTTAGTGTGAGCGCCACTCATTGCAACGTTGCAAAAGTAAGTAGTAGCCATGACCACTACCGCTACTACTACTACTACTTAAATGCCACGCATATGCATATGTATGTGTGTGCATATTTTTAATGAAAAGTCTGCTTGTAGTGCACTTCATTACATTTCGTTGACCAATTTCCAACAAGAAAATTATGAATAATCGCTTTCTTTTAATTGCTACGATTTTTGATGAAATCTGCTGCCATTGACGTGCCCATATTTCTTAGCTGCTACCCACAGGTGGACCCCTCCTCCACACTTAAGCTTCCACAAGCCTTTTCTACGACGATTGACCTCTTCGCTGCAGCTGATTTCCTTGCGGCCTGATTTCTTAATTTCATTGTATCGAGCTGCCTGAAAACTTTTAATGCAAGCTTTACACAGCTCTGCACTATTCCCCCTCCCCCCTTCCTCAGCACCATCCTCTTCAAGCACTACTCCGCACTGCAGAAAGCACTTTTCTTATGCTGCGATGCCAGCAAAGTTTGCTGCAAAAATGCAATTAAACATTTCTCGTAGTCCTTTTGGTTGCAGCAGCTGACTCACACAAAGCTGAAGGGGGGGTGTAGCTGGCAAAGTTCATTGCCGCTAAAAATTTCAGTTTCGCTTGCATTGGCAAATTTTTAATGAAATCAATGCGACACTTTGATTGATGCTTGTTTCAACGCAGTGCCGCAGCGAGCAGGGGTTCCCAAACACTGTGAAGTGTCTTCAAACCAAATATCGATTGCTCTTAATAGGCTGCAATTTACTTCCAGATTCCTTGGTAATTTCAGTTACACTAACAAAGGCTGGCAGCTTGAGCTACACTAGTCAACCGGAAAAAGATCGACTGTCATAAGAAATATGTTTGCTATATTATTCGCTTTTAAGTTCGATCAACGCCTCAGGCTCATATTGTTTTCTTGATATTCTTGTAAAAAAAAATATCATAATACTTTGCACTTTCTATATAAATATAATATTTAAAAAATTGGTTTCCATGGTTTAAAACACAGAAGAAAAAAGGTTTCTTAGAAATTCAAATGGTTTCAATTGCATCCTCTTTAATAAGAACAAAAATCTTAGCATAAGACATGCTATAATTATATACGTCGATTGAATAAATGGTATATAAATCGTGCCCCTTAGTTTGTGCAGCGCTGCGCTTCGCTTTCATTAACTCGAATGACGCGAAGTCTAAAGGTGGCCGCCTTCGAAGCGCCTTAATGAATGGTGCGCCCTGCCGCTCCACAGCTCCGCCGCTGCGACGCTGCCTCCTTTTGACATTTGATGTTTTCAAGTGTTTTGCTTTCAGTTCTCACAATTTCAGAAATCTGCGCCTTCTTTCTACTCCCTTTCGCCTTTTGGCTCTTTGGCAAAACAACAACAACAAAGCAAACAAGCAATCGCTTAGATTGTTTTTCGAAACTTTTAGCACCTGAGTTGTAGGGTCTGCATGAGCTGAGTCGTGAGGAGTGGCGAAAATCGTCCGTCGTTTGCCAGCTTAATTGCTTTGCTGTAGGTCCAAATGCAAATGAGCTGAACTTCTTGCCTAACTGAAGCCCGGCGGCTTTGGCGCGCCGGATCTGCTTTAAGAGCAGCGCCTGTCAGTGACGGCAGCGCGACAACGCCCTCTATGGCTGGCGGGCGGGCGGACAGGCAGGCAGCCACTTGAGCTTGAGCGCTTGGAATTGATTGGAATTGATATTGATGCGACTTGACATGTCAGTTTGACACCTTCGAATGCCAAATTCTCATTCGTTTTCGTTGTTATTGTGTTGTTGTTGTTAATTTAAATTTGACTTCAAATTGGCAGACAGTGCCATTGTCTTTCTCTCCCTCTCTCTCTCTCTTTCAGCTCAGGCCTATAAGCATCTGTCGTTTGAGCGCGCTTTAAGTCTTGTTAAATCTGACAAGCCCTTCATTGTTGTTATTGTTGTATTGACATGTGTTCAAGTCGAGTGTGAGTACTTGTCTAATTGACGCATAGATATGAAGTCGATTGAAAACAATAATTGCGCGCACAAAAATTTTACAAATTAATTTGTAATTCCTGCTGGCACTCTTTTTTGAGTGCAGACAATGTTGCCATATTCACAGTTTTAACTGTAAATTACAGTTTTTTGGACAAGCTTACAGTTTTTAAAATTACCTCCTAGTACAAATGCAGTATTTAAAATTTTCGGTTTTTCTTAAATTACAATAAATTTTTTTCAGCTTTAACTCAAAATTTCGCGGTAACGCTGTGATTACATTGTAGCCCTGCTTCGATACGGCAATTTGCTTGTAATTTATGATCGTAATTTCACAAAAATCTTTTCGTTTTTGAAGGTAACAGTTTTTTGGTTGAAAATACAGTTTTATTTAGGGAAATTTACAGTTTTTTGAAAAAAAAAATCTGACAACATTGAGTGCAGTGTTGAAGTGGAAGCCTCAATGCACTGAAAAAACTTGATACTTAAACGTTCAACCTTTTCGTTTAGTTTCGAGCACTTTATTTTCAGCTGGTCATGTTAAGCTTCACAATCAACACAATCAACTCGCGAGGCGAATTTTACGCGGGGAACGCGCGCTGTCAAAATTAAAACACACGGCAGTGCATGTGATTGCCCACAATGACGACGCTAGCGTAGTTCGCCTCCCAACGATTCGTTTCGCGATAGAACAATTTCTAATTTGGTCGCTGCCGCCCTGCGAAAAAGTCAACTGTTCAGCTGTCAGTGGTGAAAAATAAATAAATTGAAGTAAGGAAATTGGAAATTTTTGTGCGGAAACTATTTTTATAGTTTAACAACTCGGAAAATTCGTGTTTTCGTGGTTTCCGTGGATTTTTTCAAATTCTGTGCTTTTTGTGGGGATGATTTTTTCCGATTTTTTCAATGGGCGAAATTATACGACGACTGCCGTCAAGACGCCATTATTCGCCGCGTAAAATTCGTCTCGCGAGTTGATTGTGTTTAAAGCTTTAAGGTTAATCGGGCTGCTGAAAGAGGCACGCACATATCAGGGGCGTCTGTAGTAGACTTGGTGCGTGAGTGCGAGAGCTGAAATATGCTAAAATTGTCATGTAAGTAAGTAATTAAGTAAGCAGGTAAATGAGTATTGGCTTCAGTTTGGCTTACTTGTCTGTTGTCTCATCGAAACCAAAGCCATTATCAGCGCTTGCATGCCAAACTCTACCACATTCAAATAAATGCAATTTTTTCAATACATTCATTAACTGCAGCTAAACTCTTTCAGACATGTAAGGTGCTTATTTTGTAAATCCCAACGCCTCACTTCACCCTGCGTTCACTAATTTGGTATTTTGTAAAACGCATCACCTCACTCGGTGACTGCTCGCGTTGTCTTACGTAGTTTCATATGAAAATCGGTACCGCGTAAAACGCAACGCGGCGCATTCACTCACTTGAACTGTCAAATCGTTCACTTGGGTTTGTGCTCGCGTTCAGTTTTTTAAACGCAAAATTTTTGGTAATTTCGAGTGTAAATTGATTTGTGGTAATCTGCAGAAGCAAATAATAAGTATTGCAGTACTTTTTAAAGACAAATACTAAAGAAAAAAGTACAAAAAAAAGAAAATACTAGCACTGCAGTTGAGGATCGAAATCACAAAAAAAAAGAAATGCATCGCGGTTGAGGGTTGAACTCGCAACTTCTCGCGTGCTAGTCGAACGCTCTAACCACTAGGCTATGGGAGGTATGCAATGGATGCAGCAAATTTTGTGTGTTTTGTATTTGGCTGATAAATTAAGAAAAATACAACTCTTTTTCGTAAGAACTTGACAGCTCAAGTGATGCCGTAAGACAACGAACGCAATTACGCCGTGATTTACAAAATGCCGTTTTTTGATCCCGGCGTTGGCTTCGTGTTCGCGTTGCGTTCGATCACGGTGATTTATACGGTAAGGCCGTAAATTATTTTCATATAATATTGCATGTGATTGGCTCATATGCATTCTCGTCTCAAAAGCTTCTTGCTTATAACTCCAAGCGCTTAAAAAAAAACTGAGCAAACAAACATTTCCTCTGCCCCTGCTGCCCCTCGCTGTTCACGCTTTAATTGCAGCCTCTGTGTGTTGCCTTTTAATGGCGCCGAATCTGGCAGGCAAAATCGTGGCCAAAATGCCAGGCAAATCCCACATTGAAGGCGCTTAATGGCTGCTGACTTTCGAGCAGGGCAGCAAGGAGTTGAGCTGCCGCACTGGACCGGGCCGAGCGAGAGTGCTTCTGCACGCTGGCACACACAAATCGCATAAACTTGGCGCGCATTCTCCCCGCTCAGTCCCGCCGGTCACACCCGCGTTGTTGGCACTTTGCGCGCACTCCGTGCAACTCGAGCAGCGTCGCGCGTGTTTGTGACGCTGCTAATTAAGGACTTCCAGTTCTGATTTTAATGTCGCGCTTTATTAATAGCGCTCGTAAAAAGCCTTTTAATTGTGTCGTCTCAATTGCGCTGGCAGGCAGTGTTGCGTGCAGCGCAACAGGTTGCCGCGGCAACATCTCAAGTAGCTGCGGCAGCAGTGTTGCAGGTAGACAAAAGCGGCCTCGGCAGCCAGCAGCAATTTATGAGGTTTGCACTTTTGTGCAACATCTGCCATTGGCGCTTCCCTTGCCCCTTCAATAAATGCAAAAATGATGTTCTTATTTTTGTTGTTGCAACTTCGTCGACGTCGAGCAAGTGGCATGCCGAGTGCGATACAAACTGACGGCAGCGTGCGAGAAATTATTAGCACTGCTAGCGCAAGTGATACCGCCAACAGTCGTCGCAGAGCTCACAGTGTTGCCACCTCGCATGAAAAAAAACTACTTCGTATAAGCATTTATTCAATTGAAAAAAAAACGCTCATCGGCAGCGTTCAAAACGTTTTGCTTTTAAGATACAATGCACTAAATTTTAGCATATGCTAGCAACACCGCCAATTTTTGTTGCATTAAATTTTTGAAAAATGTTTCATTAATCAAAAGTGTATAAGAAATGTCTATCTGCAAGACACAACAACAACAATTGCACTAATAATAATTTACAACTTTCGTAAAAAGCGCAGACAGCAGCGCTTATGCAAACGCCCACACACCAGCACACTTCGACAATCTATAATCAGCAATACAACAAAAACGTGTGAATAAATACAAAAAACAGATGCAAATGTAGTAGTAGAAAATTTAATAGTAGTTGTAGTAGCAGTTGTTGTTGTTGTTGTTGTGATAGCTGCAGCCCACGCTGTCGATTCTAGCAAAAGGAAATGTGCACACACACACACAACACACACACTCACATAGAGACAAAAGCACCACATTGCAGCAATTGCAAATTATTTCACCGGCTGGTTGAGCGGCGCAGCTCCTGGCTCAATGCGAATATTAACAGCCGACGGACGACTCGCCTGATTTATAGCGATGCCGCATAATAATGCCGCAGCGTTGCAGAGCGTGCAGCGGCAGACGTGCAATGACCCACAAAGCAGCCAGCAACTGACCGGGAACGAGCCTGCAACTTGGCCAGCGTCGGTTGGAGCGCCCACAATTTTCCCACAAATTTCATCAATCAATTTGGGCGACTCGGCTGCCAACGAGCTAAGCGCTAAAATATGGCTGCGCTGCAGCTATGCGGCAGCCTCACTTGTTCGCTAGGCAGCATGCTCCACGGTGCACGCTTCAACTCCCAGCTCCATCTCTCACTTACCATCGACTGTCTGTCCGTCTGGCTGCTTGTCTGACGGACTGATCGACGAACACGACCACTTTGCGCTGCAACCCTTTCAAACGCAAATTATACAGCATCATATTTCATATCGCATGAAAGCCAGCAACAAGCCATGCACTGAAAAAAATGCGCACATACAAAATTCGACTTTTTCAATCAACTTTTTTCACTCACAGGAGCACATTCTTTAACCCTTTCAGACCTGAGAGGAACCCAGCGGAGGAATAATTTTTTCTGTATTATTTTCTTAACATTAGGGTTAAAATAAGCCTGAAAATAGTACTAAATTTTATTTTCCTATTTTCGTAGTGAAAGTGGAACATGTCCTCTATAGAGGACATCAGGTCTCAAAGATTGTATTTTTTATCAAATATTTTTTTTTAAATGTTTGTTTATTGAAAAAAGAGAAGCTTTTAAAGTGTTTTTATTTAAAATTATGAAAAAGAATTAATAATACATAAATAAATACAGGGAACTTCGGGAAAAATTATTCAAATACAATGAAAGTTCTACCTGTGCCTATGGTATTTTATAGAAAAATTCTTACCACACGCAATACAAAAGTAAACATTACATTTAAGACATTGCATGTAAGGTTTCCTTTAACATTTTATGTATCTACAGCGGCTGCTGTTTTTGTCATTCGAAAACAATGTAAATTTATTGATATGAGTTATCGAACCACTCGTTTAAATCCCTTATTTTTTGGAAATTGCAGTTCTAGTACTTGCAAGTATCCTACCCAACAGAAGCATTATTGAAACTGATACAAAAAATCTGGGTTATACTCATATAAATTGAAAAAATTCGTATGCATTGTACAAAAAGTTCAATAATTGAGCAACCGTTGAGACCCAGTGTCCTCTGTAGAGGACAACTATAAACCTCATTGGGTAGTTTACAACTTTGGCATTTGGGAAATTAAACTTACACATTCACCTATTTTAAATACATGTTTTCACGAAAAAAATTGTTTTAAGGTATTTATAAAGGATCTTGTATATTTTTTTTAATAATCAAAACACAAACGCACCCAAAACAAATATTGCAACTTTTTGCGACAAAATTTGAGTATAAACTAAGTTTTTATGAAACTTAGCTCCAACATACTTAAATTTTATGTTTTTCGAAGTGTTTTAGAACATCTTAGTAGTTTTTAAAATTTAAAAATTCTATAATTAACGGCAGATATTGACTGCCAAAGTTGTGTCCTCTGTAGAGGACTCAGGTCTGAAAGGGTTAAGGCAAAATATTGATAATTCAAACTAAACCAAAAAAAAAAACGCTCACAATTGATAGCAAATGTTTACTATTGCATATATTTGCAATATCAAATGCACAAGATTGCGAATGAGGCTAATGGGTTGTAAGTGTTGCATTTTTGCAAGAATTTTGCAAGTGCATTTCCGAATATTTTGTTAGTAGGTATATATACAAGTAGTAAAAATATGCTCTACAATTTTGCAAATGCAACGGCGCACAGTGGCTCGATTTGTCTTTTCACGTTGCAAAAATCATAACTTTTGAACGGATAAAGATATCGGAACAATTTTTTTTACTTTCTACAGAAAATTCTTATAGCTTTATTGACACCAAAATTTGTTTGTGTGGATATACAGGGTGCGACGGAATCTTTTGTTGAAGTTCGCTTTTCTTCAGGCAGAAGAAAACGCATATTTTATATACCCAATTATGTGGAAATATTTCAAATTTAGAAAGATTTTGCATTTATAATGGCAAAAATATATACAGGGTGTCATATGGCGAACATATAATGTAAAGAAGTGAAGTTTTTATGATCGTAAAAAAAATTTGATTTTTTACAAGGTGTCAAAAAATTCAATAGGGATAAAATAAGTTAAAACGATTTTTTTAATATTTTAGTAAAAAGTTTAATAACTTATTTAATAGAAACCTTCCTTTTTTTTAATAATTACATTGCTAAAATTTTTTTTAACAAAATATAAATATTCGTGTGGATTCAGCAGCAAAAAAAAACCGAAAAATAATCTTTTTTAAAGAAAAACAAGAAAGTGGGCGTGGGCTAAGATGAATATAAAAGCATTTAAGTTAATTGGATCACCTTCATATTTGAATAAGATCGATTATTTTCCCATTTTCATATAAAAAAAACGAGAGAATGTGATTTTTTTTAAAAGTGGGCGTGGCAGGAGGCTGGTTCCAAAAAATTTTAATTTTTAACTATAACGACATGAATGGAAGTCGTACACCAAATTTCAACTGTCTAGCTCAAAATTTAAGGTTCCGTAGTTGTGAAATGCAGTCGGACGGACATGGCTGATCTGTAGACTACTCGATAAAAATCGCTCTATCTCGCGAATATGCAGACAATTTTTTGGATATATTTTTAGGAATAATCAGTCATTAGTCTCCTGGTAAGCATGCTCTGAAGAAATTTGAAGTTTTTTTTTAAACTCAACGCAAAGTTTAAAATCAATGCTAAAAAGGAGGTTATTAAAAAGGCAATTTATAAAAAAAAAAACTCAACATTTTTTTTTTAGATATTTTGGTTTTGTTAAAATTAACGAATTTCTTCAATTCTATTTTAAAAATCTAATTTTTGTGCAGCCGTATCACAGTTTTTTTAACTCAAACATGAAATTTTTTCCCAAATTTGGTTTTTTTTGCTGTGTTTGAAAAATCAGTCAACTTTGACCAGCTCTACAGACCAAACTACTTATGCAAATAAGTTGAAATTTTCACTTTCTTAAAGTACAATCAATTCCCTATCCAATACGTATAAAAGTTTTGCTAAATCTTTCAACAAAAAAATTTATTTTACTTATTTTTGCCACGTGATTCGGCCAAACGAGCCAGTGTGCGGCGCAAGACCATATGCACAATATTGTGAATAGCACAATTATGAAATAATAATAGCATAGTTTTCTTGCAGTGTAGAGAATGCTCGGTCAATTACTGGCTGCTCCAATGACGATCCATTGGTTCGGCGCGTTGCTGTCGCTGCTCTTTTGCTACTCTTTGTTGGACTGCGCACATTTGGTTCGTACTTTTAGTCCGCTCTAATCCTTTTTACATTTTGCATATTTCCTTTCGCGTTTTATTATGTTGTGCAAATTTGTTGCCATTGCTCATTGTCAGCGGGCGCTGTTGGCCAATTGGGATTTGATAGCAGCTAAGCGCTGCCTGCACTCCGAGCGACAGTCGGCAATATGATAAATTGATAGTGGCTCTGCCTTTGGCAATTTGCGTATGCGGGGCTTATTTGTTATTGAGAAATTGATTTGAATGGTGGATTTGTCAAAGAGTTCGCTTGGGAAAAGAGAATTGCTAAATAAAAGCCGGAAAATGTACGCCATTAGCTTAGGTCGAATAACAAATGAAGAGAGTCGCTTTAAATGCAACGCTGTGAATTCGAAATATTACTGCAAATTTTAACATTTTCATTTGCACAAAATTTGTAGCATAAAGATTCTGTTCAAATATTTCAGGCGGAGACAAAAAGCAATAAAAATATATGCAACTTCTTAGCAACTGCAATAGCAACAAAATATTAACAACTTTCGTATTGACGTCATTATGCTCTCGTTTGTGGTGCTGAATTGCTCACACCACCCCACTGCTTCGTCCTTAACGCTTTAGCTCAATAAGTTGCTGTGCAAAAGATGGCATTGGCATTTAAGAGCACATTGCACTTGTTTGTGTGTGTGTGTGTGTCAAAGTGTATCGACGAGTGTATTCGTGTCTGTGTGTGTGTGGGGAATGTCAGTGAAGCTTAAAAATCCGCGCCACAATTGACACTGAATGTAAAGCGACACGCTATAACTTTAGCGTGTTTATTCTGAGAAGCGAGAGCGAACGAAAGGCTGCCAGCTGCAGCTGCCAAATTAAGTCGCCTGCATACACTGCGGCAGGGGCAGTGGCAGCGGCAGTGGCAGCCACTAGAAGTTGACGATTATCACCATTGATAGTTTCATTTTTAGTGCATGTCTTTTTGGTCAGAGTTTATTTTTTTTCAAGTTTTTTGAAGTAAAACTTCTATACGGAGGGGTAAACATTTTTTAATGCAACGGAACCGGAAGTTTGTAATGTAGCGGAAGCTGTTACGAAGTTCCCCAAAAGTATGCAACGTAAATCATGACAAGGGAGGTGAAGAGTAGAGTTTGACGATTAAAACAAAAAAACAAAAAATTGTACGTACATCGAAGTGCGTACTAGTGCCGGTGGCATGCGTCGTCCCGTCTATTGCACTTTCCGTAATGAAAGTTTGTTTATCCTGCGGTGGCGGCTACCACTTTGCCGGCTATACTCAATGCGTCTTCTCCGCTTGTGCCTTTTACAGAGGGCTTTCGCAAATGCCTCATGCAATCGCATTAGTTTTCACTATTGCCAACGTCAACGCCAAAATCCGCAAAACTTTTGCTAGTTTTTTGCGCGGGATATATTGTGTATACGCTTAGGCAATTGTATAATATTTACTAAATTATTTATATAAACAAAACGCGTATGTCACTAGAAAAGAATTTACACAATCAGTAAAGGCAAAACGTCAAAGCGTTTGCTATTTGCTGCACAGTTGCATTTCTATGGGAGTATATATTTGTTTCAGTGTTGGTAAGTGACGATATTATCTTGATGAATAGAAATGAAGGGTTTTTTGCTGTTAAGTCCCCTTTTCCACTAGCAAATATTTATTTGCGAAGTCTTGACTTTGTAGGCAAGGGGGAGAGAGGAAGAGAAACAAAAATTTGTGAGAACAGTGTTTGCCGTTCTCGCAAATTCTGCTTTGTTCTCTTCGCTTAAACAAATTCTGTTGACATTTTCTTTTAAACTCCTTCAAGTTTGTTGACACAGTTCGTTTGTTTAGACAAAGAGAAATTTAAACATTTAAATAATTTAAAAAATGTATTTTAAATGGACTCGCGACGTGATAGAGAGCTTAATCGTTCTAATTCAGCAACACGAATGTATATATAATAAAATTTGGCAAATAAAAATTTGCTAGTGGAAAAGCATTCGAAAATTTCAAAAGAGAAAAATAAAAATTTGCCAAAGAAATATTTGCTAGTGGAAAAGGGGACTAAGAGGCATAAATAGCCATGAGTGCTGGAACTCATGGCCGATGTGTTAAAACCCTTTTGTTATACGGTATAACATAACACAACATAACACAACACAACATATAACACAACACATAACACAACACATCACATAAAACAACACATAGCACAACATATAACACAACACATAAAACATTACATAACGCAACACATAACACAACACATAACACATCACACAACACAACACATAACACAACATATAACACAACACATAAAACATACATATTTGCCGGTGTTCTTATTTCGTTTTGCTCTCATTCGCAGTTTTTAAATCGACGTCGGCGGCAAGCAAAATAACAAGAACTCAATAGCAAGAAGAAGACAATACTTGTTCAGTTACTTGCTCAGTTACTTGATGTGTGTAAACTTAAAAGCAAGTTCAAAGGAGAATTGAGAAGAACTTGCGCAAGTATATTTTCCGTGTTCGAATGAGGACTAACACAACACATAACACATCACATAATACAACACATAACACAACATTTTTCAACAAATTAAAAAATTCCATAAAAATATCTCGCATATTATATCGTCACTTACCAACACTGAAACAAATATATACTCCCATAGAAATGCAACTGTGCAGCATGAACCACTTCGCCACCGCCGACGATAAAAACTCATCGACTCAGACGGCAATAATGATTAAAAATAATAAAACAAATAATAAATAAAAATTCAACTCAAATATGTTTATTTATCAATGGAAACGGAATTTAAATTTAAACATTTGTAGAAAATTATTATATGTCTGTATACATTATACATATAGACATATACAAACATATATATAAACATGTAGATGGAGCTAAAGAAGTTTTACTTCAGTTGTGTGGTCTTAAAGCACACTCTCTTTTTTTTTTTCTTATGATATCTGAAATAACTGCACTTAATGGAAAAATTGAGAACCTCTAATTTTTAGCTCAAACTTTTCCTATTACATACCAATGAATTAGTTTGAAACTATCAAGTAGTTGCAGAAGTAGAAGTCTTTTACAACGATTGGGTAACCGCGAAGGAAGCAGACCAAATATGGCTCTATCAAACTGATAGTTCATAATTATAAGTCACTCATCTTGTTGCTTTAGCACAGGAGTGGCCAACCCACGGCCCATCCCGAACATTTTTCATATACATAATGTGATCAGCAAGATCATTTGGGTTGGTCACCCTTGCTCTAGCATATTTCGGAAAAAAAATATATATGTATGCACAGATACAAATACTATGCACTTCTGATTACTCACTTCTCACTTGTCAAGTCAATAGTTTTTTTCATAAGTTAATTTTTTTTAAATTTTGTGCAAGCCAGTTCCATTTTAGATTTTCAAAAGACTATGCCAATTCGTTGCTTAGTGCAATAATTTAAAATGCAATCTGCTGCTATGTTTTCAAAGTATGTCCTTATCTAAATTGTATCGCTGTATCAATGCACAAACAATCTTCTGAATGCATTGGCATGTTGCATACACACACACAACAACAACAGCAGCATTCGCAAAAACTGCTGACCACTTGCAGCAATCTTCCATGGAGTTGCCATTAAAAGCGATTGCAATTGTTGCTAAAACGTCGTGGCTTATGACACAATGACAACACTTAAGCGAGTGCTTAAGCAACCCTTTTTACAAAATGCGCGAAAAGAAGTAGCCAGCCAGTGCAGATACTACAAAAGCAATGCAGCGAAAGCAAGAAGAGAAGTTGCTAAATTGCAGCAACTTAAGAAAGTTGCTGGGGAAGCACTGACCAAATTGACACTTCAATAAAACAATTTAAAAGTGCAGCGTCAGCTTCAGCAGTAGCAGCAGCAGCAACAACAACAACAATGACAGCAGCCTTCATCAGTGTCAACGTCAACATCAACGCCAACGCGGGCGCCATTTTGCCGTTTAACATTGCTGTCAGTGCAACCATTAATATTGTTAAAAAAAACTTCAGCAGGCAGCGCAAACATTCACACACACACTTACTTAGCAATGGACAGAACTTTCAACAATATGCGTGTGTGTATTAGGGTTGCCACAATTTTAGTTACCTACTCGATAACCGTTTTGGCTACCTGTTTGTCTGATATCCACATAATGAGTACTCAAGACTGACGTTTCCCTGGCTGCTTTATATAAGATACATATTCGAGCATTTAATTTTTAAGTCAGCATTTGTAAAATCTAGAAAAGATATAAATTTGCCAGGCGGCACAAAACTGCAAGCTAAATCACTAGCTCTAATCTTTTTGGACTTGAGAAGAAAAACCTCAAAACAGTCTACCATCTGCGCCTGTTTCCCTGCCGAAACGTTTGGATTCTGCTGACGATTTCGTGCTTCTTCTTTTGGTCAACGAAGCCCTTTCTCTGCCGCAACATGCCAACCGAGTGACGACAACGCCCGCTTAAATTTTTTTTAGCACTCTCGAAACAGTTTTCAGCCATATTTTTGGGTCCCGAGCAATTTTTTGAATGTCGACTGAGGTCTTGAAATTTTTAACTCTAGCTTTAAATGCACAAAAGAGTCTAGCGAAGAAATATAAAAGGGTAAAATAATTTTTGAGATTGTGTAATTTGAAAAATACTTATTTTATAAAATGTAGGTGACAATTTTTTCAAAGGAAGTCCTTACTACCGAATACCCTGAAGCCTGTGCTGCAATCTTTTCATCGCTAGTGCTTATATTCAGCACTAAAATGCAATTGTCATCATGGTAAATGGACAGTAGGAGTGCGTGGCAGCACGAACGTGGCGTCAATTGCCAGCGCTTTCCGCCAACACGCCCCCTTGCACCCTTTTGCAGCCGTGGCAGCACTTGGCCTTAGTGCCATCTAGCAATTCTTACTAAACTTTGCTGCAAAGTTGCGCGCTCTTCTTTTAAAATTTTTTATTTTTTTTTGTCTTAAACTTTAAATGTTTGTTTTTGCAGAATGGCAACGGCGCGTGGTAGTTGCCACCATTCTCACTTCTTCAGCCGCAGCCAGTGACAGTGCAATTTCAATAACAATTTATACTTTTCGATACTTCTTTTGGCAGGCAATGCCACTTTTGTTGCTTCTTTTTTTTCCCACACTGTTGACTTTTACCAGGAAATGGCTGAAAAGTGAGCAAAGTTTGCGTTTTCGTTCAGCGAATGTACCATATTAATTTCTTATGCCATTTACTTTTTGGCGCATTTGAATTGGTTTAAGACTTTTAGATTTTTATTTAAAAATTTGTGCAATTGAAATTTCGACACATTCTTTGGGTATATCGACAAATTTTTATATCGAGAAATTTATATGTAGACAACATATATCATGTCCTCACTGATAGCACTAGCAATATTATGCTTTAAAACCCTCAAACTTCAACTTCCAAATGCAATTTGCTTCTCTTCTCAGCAGCATTCCGCATCTTAACAATTATTTTGGTAGCTTAGCTGCCTTCAAATGAAATCAAATCCCAACCTCAAACAAAAACAATGCTGGCAAAGCTAGCCCAGCAAATCTTCGAGCATTTCTTGGCACGTATTTGCAAACAACGCTTATGGAAAAACTTTGCCAAATGTTCAAGAACATTTCATGAACGCACCAAACTTTAAGGCAGAAGTGTTAAGCAAATATTTTGACAATGAAGTTTCGAGCAAAATTCACTCAGTCCTTTACTCCCGCTGCTCAGCAGAGTTGGTCCATCATGCATATGCGCAAAAGTTTGCAAATAATTTCCGCATAAGATGATTCGTTGAAATTAGTGAAAGAAAGCGCAAGCGACAGGGCACAGGGGCATAGCAAGAGGAGGAAGAGAAACTTTTCAAATAACTATGGCAGCAACTTCCAACAAATGTATGGAGCCGGAAATGAGCAGACAGATCCTTTGCTTACTCTTTTCGCAAACATTTCGTAGTCTTTGCCTGCCATTTGAAATCTAGTCTAATTGATTTAAATTATTTAAGCAGCGTTAGTCTGAAAAGTTGAATAGCACAACAAAAATTTCTTCTAATTTTTTGCTAACAAATTTTTACAAAAATTCAGCTGAATTGACGTTCCGAGCGCAGATCTGAAAGATATGGCTGCGAAGTAAGGGTAGCGATCGAATATTGATTTTTGTTCAAAGCAAATGAGAAATAGTTTCTTTAATGGCCCAAGGCGAGGCTGAATACCGATTTTTTTTGGGGGGCGGTCCTTCCGTTCACTTTGACTTATGCCGAAAATGGCACTTTATTGCAAATGATTGTAAATTTTTGTCTTTTCTCATGAGATCCCTTGAGATATAAAGTAGATTTAAAAGCGTGTAATTGCTGAGCGGCAAATGTCCGATAGGAAGCTACTATATAAAAATATTTAATGGAACCGCTTCTTCTTCTTCATGATTGGCCAACAACAACCCATTACTACTCGACGTAGGGCTTCTGTCCTAGAGCTCTCTGACTAGACTAAATAATTTAAGAAAAATGTAGTAAAAGCAGTTTTAAGTTTTCAAAAATAGTATTTCATTGAAATTATCAGCGCAACCTTTTGTGTGCCTTCAGCTGAATGCGCCAGTACAAAAACCAGAGACAACCAATGTTGCACATGCACACACACACATAAGTATATAGCTCCTAGTATTTTGCCACATAAGGCCAAATCTGCTACTTGCCACAAACTTCTGACAGCTGCTTTAAATTTTCCTTTTTTTTTGGCTAGAATAAATATGAAAGTTTTAAAAGAGCGCTAACTCTTCCGCAAAGCTAGCTGCATATAATTGCAAGTAACCTCGAGCACGTCTGCTTCTCCCTTGAAGTGGTGGTGGCACTTCACTTGCCACATTTATTTTTTGCTAAAAACATAATAATGTGACTATACGAATTTCATATTACGAAATATGGCATGAGAAAATTAAGAAAATTATAATTAAGCTAAGGTGCGACAGGTGTAATGGCACCGCCCCCGACAGCCACAGAAACAAAAAAATTGTCGGAATGGCAACACTTGCAATTACAATAAATTTTGCAATGGGGCAGCACTCTACTTGCTACTTGGGCGTATGCTTGAGCGCCATTTTTGTCGTTGTTGTTGTTGTTTTTGCTTGTGCTGCTGCTCTGCCTTGCGTTTGTTGTTGTCGTTGCGTGCAATTATTCTTATGCAAGGGGGCGCTCACGAGTCGTTAGTAGGTCAAGCCCGTCACTTGGGAGCGTAGCGGGTGTGTTGCAATATCATTTAAATTTTTCTTGCTCTTATTTTTGGTTTTAATTTAGTTATAATGCAGTGAGACATTTTAATAAATATATATATATATATGTAGCATGCATGTATGTATATGTGCATTTGTTGTTGTAACTGTAGCACTCAGCGCATAATTCATTTAGAAGAGCGCAACTAACAAAATTTTTAAGCATTTCTGACGTCCATGGGTGGTTTATGCTGCCAGAGGAAGGAAGGGGGGTGACTAAAAGCAATGCACAGCAATTGCAATCAGCTTAAAAATTGTTTGCGCTCTTTTGAGGTTTCCACATTTTGACATTTCGTAATTTCTGCTGGCATTTTTGTATGCTGCCACTTCAATAAAAAGCATTCAATTATTTATTTACGCTTAATTACTGCTTCAAATGTAATTGAATTATTTTTCGGGTACTTACTCTTGTGAAGCAAGTAAAATGAAACTGTGCAATGGCAAGCGAGTGTAAGTACTCACAATTCAGCAATTGCAACCTGCCACATGTAGCAGAGGCAATCAAAAATGCTGCACTTCTGCGAGTCAAGTCAGCTGAGTAGGGGAAAAGCGGTTGAAGGCTCTGAAGTCATTCTCAACATTTAACGTACTCAAATTGAGAATCAAAAGTAATCACACAAAAATCGATGAACTGCACTATTTCAGCTCAAAGCAGAGAGAAAGTCTACAATTCAACATCGATTCAAGCTAAATTTCCTCACGAAAAATGCAAATTGTGAGCAAATTTTCGACTAATACTGTCGCTTACGAACTCTAATACTTCTTCTTCTTCTTTTTCTTCTTCTTCTTGACTGGGCAGAAGAACACATTACCGGGCTATGACCTGACGTAGGGCTTCTCATCAGGCGCCTTTGCTACGTGCGCCTTATGCACTTGGAAATTCCCAGCGTTGCCAGTGCCCACTCTACTTGATCTTTACTTCGATGGCATGGCCTCCCACGCCGTCTTCCGAATTGCATATTTTCCGATGTGAATTACACATACAGTTCCTTACAAAAGTTTTTGCAATCAAAATTTTTTGTCAAATAGCTCAAAAATTTTCTATACACAAGAGTATTGAAGTGAAAACTTGGAAATTTATGAATTTTATTGTGTAAAATAAAAATTCCGAATACTTTTGTGAGGCACTGTACATATGCTATGTAATTATGCTGTCGATATATATACGCTACTTCTATCTCTAGTAAATATTTATAAAATAATAATACCTATTTTAATTTCACTTCACTTTCGCGATTTCTCTGCAACTTCGGCACTTTTGACCTTTCGAAAGAGTTTGAATAAATCAAATGATTTCAATTTCGCCATCATGCAAATATTGAAATTGAAATTAACTTTTAAGAACACTGCTACGCAATCTTGTAAATAAAGCATATTAATGCAAGCCCTAGCAAAAAAAAAATCCCCAATTGCAACTTTAATTGGCTACGCTTCGTGAGACTCATTAACTTGGCTGCAGTTACTCGTAAGCTGAAATTTTGTGCGGGCAATAAGCAGCAATTACAGCAGAATCCTTGCTCTATTTTTAGCCAGCGCAAATGAATGGCCACATTTGGGTCAAATGTCAGTGCCACGCACAGGGCATGCCACACACAGTGAACACTCTACAATGCTCCACAAATGAGAAGGCAAACATTTTCCACTGGCAAAAAATCATCTGGAGATTTTTGCTAAAACAACAACACTAATTGTTGTTGTTGTTGTTGTTGTTGCTGCTGCTTCAATGCTGCTCATGTCATTCATTGTGTTGCACATTTTGCTTGTGGTCTGTGTTTATTTTTGTTAGTGTTTTTGTTGTTGTTGTTGTTGTTGTTGTACGTGCAGCAAGCGCACTCTCAGCGCTGCCACTTGACTGTGAAATTGCAGCAAAATAAGCACTGTGCAGCAGCATGTTGCACTTGGCGGCGTGTGCGGCAAAAATGCACACACACACACACACACAATGCGCACTAATCCAACTGCCTGCGCGCAGATTTCAGGCAGCGCGGCTTCGCTTTCAGTTCTTTGCCTTTTTGTTGTTGCTGCTTTCGCTCGCCGCCTGCGCCTGCCGCAGGCAAATCAGCTCGTTGACTTGTTGCCGGCCGCCTCGCAGTCGCTGTGGGTGGCGCGCCTAGACTCGCGCTCTCCTGTCAAGCCATTCATTCGCCTCGAGTGCTGCAGCGCCGCGCATGCGTGTGTGGCATGCGGCAACGACTGCCGATTGTCTGGCAGCACGGCTTTCCGCGCTTTTGTCTGCTCGCTGCCGATGAATTGCGCTTTTCGAATTCTTTCCGACAACTCAACGGCCTGCAAAAGCGGAATTGACAGCACAGGCGCGCATTTCTGACGCAAGGCTGCATTTCCAATTGAATTTTGAGCTATGCTCGCGAAGGTCAATGTAGTTGCATGTGTTGTCTGACTAGGCTGAGTTCCACCTTTTTCTTAGTTAACTCTTTGGCACAATTTTGAGTTGGCAGCACATCATAGCACTCATTAAGAGGTATTGAAATTTAAAAAAAAAACCAGTTGTAGATATTTTCAAAAAAAAATCAAAATTTTTGCCAAATCTGCAAAGCACAAATTTTAATTAAAAATTTGTATTCGACAGCAGATCTTCTTAAAAAATCCGCGCATGAAAGAAAACTTGCAATACAACAAATATGAAAGAAGTCAAATTGATTTACAATTATAATTAATGACAAATTAACTGAAGAACAAGCAAAGGACTTCCGCTGCACTTTGAAATGTCAGCGCTTGTTGTTGGTGTGACCTCTAGCTACACGCTGCGCTGCTGTTGATTCTCGGCAGCGCTGATTTATGCATTCTTTTTAAATTAAAATTGGAAAATTGATTTGCGCTGCTTAAAATTAACAAGGCATATATGTATAGCCACCGATTCATTCATATGCATATGTTTGTATAAAAATGCTTAATTTTCGCTGACAGAATTGGCACTCAATGCCGGAGTTGAACTGATTGTGAGTGTCTTACAGTAGCAAATGAGGCTGATGTAATTCAGTGGCACAAAGGCCAAAATCAGCATGAATTGGAGTAAAAATACACACACACACACACACACACACATGCAAACACATGCTTATGCATAAATTCCGCCAACATTCAAAATGGTTTCACTTTTACAGACTGTCAACGAATTTTAATGAAAATTGATGAAGTGATTTTCAATGAAATTTGCAAAACAGCAAATAAACATACACACACATACATCAACGTTAATAAATGTGAACGCTGGCATTGCTATATATGTATGCGTCTGTGTCGGTGTGGCACATGCGACCCTGTGGCAGCTGCATTCATATGTGCCACAATTGATTTATGCATCAAAATTGACTCGCAATTGACAACACTGTCGACATACATACATATATAATTCAATTTGCGTCGGTGTGTGTTTGAGAGCGTGTGCTTGAGTGTGTATGTGTGATGGCAATTGCCAAAAGCAATTTTGATTTAAGCATTTTTCAATTCGGCGTTGCAGTTGAATGCGATCAGTGGCTGTGCCGCAACTCGACACTGCTCTTTCCCCTACTTCCCCTTCCTTGTTCCGTCTTTCTCTGACCAGCACGTCTGACAGCAGCAAGCTGCAATTGATGACGAACGCGTCAAACTGCCAAAGCGCGCTTTTATTGCTTGGCGCGTTGCAAGTTGAACGTTGCACTTTCGATTTCTCAATATTCCTTTTTTTGCATTTTTGATGACAATTTTTTTTGGTTGCTTTTTGTCTTTTCGTTTTTGTTGCTGCTATGCAGGCCCTTTCTCTTCATCAAGCAGCGCCGTTCATGCCGCTCAGCTTCTAAGAAACTTAAAATTCATAGCAATTTTTTAATCATTTCGACTTGTATATAGTTTTGAATTAGTTATAATAAAAAAAAACCCGAAGATTTCCGTAAAACCGTTCACACACACACACACACTTGCTTATATAACTGACTTCCTTAATCGACTTCCTTCAAGTCAACACTTCTTCAGTATCACACTCTCATTGAATAATTAATCAAATTCCTAGGCGCGAGCTATTTACAACTGAGCTGACGACACCTTTTGCCTGGACAGATTTCCCTGCCGTTCGCTTTGAATTCCACTTCCCAGCTTACATGTTGACCTCAATCAAGGGAGTTGCCATTAAAAAATCGCACAAACATAAAAATCGCGCGCGAGGAATTGCCCAAATGGCAGCCTGAAATGCGCGCGTCCTTTGGACTTTTGACAATAAAACAACAACAAAAAAGGCAAGACTGCCACATGCACTGACTACAGAAACAGCCTCAGTAGCAGCCGCAGCCGCAGCAACAACAATAACAAAAGTAAGAATGTCGTAAAAACAACAATAACAACAACAGCAAATGAAATGTAAGCGCGTTTTTTGCTTTTCAATTAAATTTGAATTTCCAAACGCCAAACGCTTTTCCACTCTTCACAATGCTCACATAGCCAACCACACGCACACACACACACACACACACATACACATATACACTGAATACCTTCAACATTTTATAGTCAATGTTTGATGTTGCCAGCTGCCGAAGCCCATCTGCCTGCCCCACAGCCTTGCCGCAGCTTTGTTTACATTTATTGAAGTTGTTGCCGAAAAATTTCGCGCTTTTTGCAATTTCATTGTGTCGCTTTCTGCTGTTGCGTCGAATAAGCGTGCAAGCGTGTGTTGTTGCTGCCTGCTGCCGCACCCGCTCGCCATCAAGGCTCCCTTGGGATATTGAAAACGCTCGCGCGTCAAGGACATCATTCTCACTTTTTACGTTTCTGACTTTGCGTTTGCCGCGCTTTTCTCTGCTTCACATTTCAATTTCGAACTTGATTGTTTTGCTGCCGCCGCTGCCACCTCCATGCTTTTCGTGTTCTCATGCTCAGTCTCTGGTGCTTCGGTTTCCATTTTCACTTGCCTTTCAACTTTCTGCTGTGACTTGAGCTAATTCAGCCTCGCCAGCTCGTGCCTGATGCCTGCAGCCATGTGTCACTGCAAAGTAGGCGCACTCTTAAAGTGGGCGTGGCATCGTCTTCTGCTGCTGCTGCTCTGGCTGGCTTCCATCAATAACAGCTGAAAACTTTACCAAATTGACACTTGACAAAGTTGAAATAAATTTTTATTACGCGCAGCAATAATTGACTTTCGTTCGCTTTTCAAGAAGCGCCGCTGGCATCGACTGTCTTCCTTTGCCTTGCCTCGTCGCCTACAGCCTCACCTACAGTCACTGCCATGCACAAGCACGGGCACTTTTGATTGACGCGATTAAATGTCGCTTTTAAGAGGTTTTAGCGAATTAATTTCCTACTCAAATTCGAAAGTACGAAATTTTGCAACGCTGCTTTCTGCCAATGCAAAAGTGCATTTACAATTAGCCATAAAAATTTGCGCGCATTAAAATTTTGTTATTGTATATATGTATGCATGTCTGACAAACAGACAACAAACAGCAATAAACCTTGTGACACTGTTAAAGATTACTTTCAAAGTTGTTGTTGTTGTAGCACATGAAAAACATTTGGTTTGTCTACAAATATTTAAAGAAATGTTTGACTTAAATTTAGGCAACAGCATGTCCTTTTCGCACTTGTTAGAATTATATTAGCTTTCATAAGTGTGTTTTGAGTTGGAATTTCTTTTAGCTAAAACCAACTTTTTTTATTAAAAAAAAAATGGTTTGATGAAAAGGCACTGTTCCTTTGTACGTCATGCCAGCAGACTTGATTTCAATGTGCAGATCTTCTGTCGCAGTTGTCAAGGTAAACAGCAGACGGAGTAGAAGAAGAGAGTAGCCAACCAACTTCCTCACTGTTCGGCTCTTTCTAGACGCACTATAAAGCTCTTCTTCAACAGCCTGAATGAGCTACAATATTTGAATATCAAGAGCCTTCTGAGGTTCACAGAACTCTTCAAACGGCTTGAGCTTGGCTCTTTTCTTCTTTCTTTCTCGTGTTCTAGCAAGTACACCAAGCAGCCGCACCGCGCTTGGCATCCCGACATGCTCTTGGTGTGTCTTTCTGGTGGACAATCTATGCGCTAGACAGTCACCATAGCCTAGTCTCAGTTATCTCTGACAAATCGCGCGTTTTATACTAGACTTCTTTGTATGATTGAAGTTCAAAAAAGGACGCGCATTCTCGAATAGTCGATTTCCATACATTGCAGCAACAAAATTTTGAATCTCAGCTATGCCGTTTGAAAAAAATGTTCTCTTGCAAGTTTTCCCCCCACCCACTAACCTATGATCCTTTCAAAACCAACAAGTGCTTTGCATGTATAGGGGGCATCCCCTGAGTGTTGGTTTAAGCGGAAAAAAAAAAAATTTTGTATGAGCCTTGCTTAAGTCGCTTGTTCAGCAAACATTCAGAACTCATTGCTCAACATTTTTTTTACTTACATTATTGAATTCGATTTGTTTACTTTTTGCTGCTGCTGCAGTCGAATTCTTGCGACAATTATTTGCGCGTGTATTTGTGCCTTTTTGACATGCACATGTCTGAGTAAATGCTTATATGTAAATAGCTGTAAGTGTCATTGTTGCTTTAATTTGAAATTTATATGCAAATGTTGGAATGTGTTGACAAAAAATTTTGACTGCAAAATTTTTAATTATAAATGGCAAGCGTTTTTTTTTTGCTATTGCAATTTTACATTTTTTTGTTGACATTTTCAATTTAAGCTTTTGACGTTTATTACAACATGCGCATGTAGACATAAGCTGTCAACGAGAATTGGCCAAAAATTATTACTAGCCGTTTTGTTTACTTGCTTAAAAAACATAAACATTTTTTTGGGAAAAATAATATGTCATTTATCGCTTCAAATTTTAATGCTTTGCGTGTTGAAAAAGTATGAAATAAGTCAGCTTTAATGAACATTTTTTAAGGCAAAATTTATAAGCGCAAAAAACACTGACAGCGACTTTTTTAACTGACATGTTGCATGCAACAAAATGCTGCATTTTAATGCATCAGCTATGCGGCTATTTCTGAGGCAGAGATGTGGCATCAAAATCGGCATATTTTTTTTTAACAAAATGTAATTGGCTGAGTTTATTTAATAGCATTTCAATATATATTCAATTAAGTTCAATTACACTGGCTAACTGCCCCTTGTCCAATTTCCTTAGCGCTGCACATACAAGTAAATGAGCTTATGTATGTGCATGTGTGCATTATACGCATATATCTACCTATACACATATTTATATATGTGTATTATATTTCGATATACATACGTGTCATGATTGTTTGTGGCTATCGCAAATGAGCATGACATTAAGAAAGCTAATTTTGTGGCATTTGAAACACACACACACACAAGTTGCATATTTCATGTATGTATGTGTGCAAAAATGTTTATTTTATAAATAACATTTCAAAATCAAACGTTTCGAATGTTAAAATCACAAACTAAAGTCTGTTAATTGCGGAAAAGGCGAAATTGAAAATATTACCACACGGCGTATGAGTGACATGCCAATAAATACAAAAGCCAAATTGAATTATACTGTGCTAACAGCAACAAAATCAACAGCTACAACAACAATAACAATATCCACTGGATTGCACATTGAAATGTGCCAAATGAGTGTGTGTGTGTGTGCATGTCAATTGCCGCTTAATTAAAATTCAATCAGAGCGCAAATAAATCTGAAATTAGTTAACCACAAATTAGCAGCAGAAAAGCGCCTGCCTTAATGCATGCAAATTAAATTAGACAACAGCTTAAGTAAGCAGCATTTCCTGCCCCGCCTGTCTGCCTGCTCTTCTATGTAGTACTTGTAGTATATCTTTCTGCAGCTCTGAACGGCGGCATTGGGGGGCAGGCAAACGGCAGTAATTTGCATTTCAATTGCCACAAAAAGCAGCAACAACAACAGCGCAGAGCAATATTGGTAGAAGGTGCATGTGGTCTACAGCCTGGCGCAACTATTCGGAGCAAGTGCGAACGCAGTGGTGTGGTGTGGGGTGGGGTGCGGGGTAGAGCATGTTGTGGCACTACACTACAACAACTGCAATTTAATAAAAATGCAAATTAACATATCAATTACAATTATTGCTTTGCGCTTTGCTGCCCAGCCATGCACTCTCACACACACGTACAGCATCTCGCAAGTGTTAGTGTTGGCATAAACGGCTGCGCGTTGTTTAGTAAAATCGTTATTCTAAATTGTTCAATCTTTCTGCATGCTATCAAAAAAAAGGACACGTTTTCGATTTAAGCAATCGCTCAATTTGAGTTCCTTTTCAACTTCGGCTCTATGGCGATGTTACTGAACTCCATCAGATTTCTTCACTGACTTCCATAGCTTTCGTTTATTCCAGCAAATACTCGAAACATATTTCTGCTTGAACAAAATCCATACAAAACTTGGCGAACTTTTGAAAAATCCTTTATTTTGCTGCATTTTTGAATTATTCGAAAATTCACAAACAGTTTTGGTTGCTTCAAAAAAAGCAAGCCTAAAAGCTACATTCTTGCTCGCTAGAAACTCCTCTATTCACAGCTTACAATTTCCGGGACTCTCGAACGTATCGCCTTTTGGTGTCGCCATGAAGCCAGCCTTTTTCTCCATTCTCCTCAAGTTACAGCACTATTAAGAGCTTAAAATTATTCTCTCTGTATATCGACTTTTTCCGAATTCCAGAATTACGAAATTTCGAATGAAAATAACAACGAAATTTTATGCTTTTTTAAGAAACCGGTTCCTCAACTTCATCAAAGAATTGCCAACACGGATATTGCCCAATGCCAATGACAAGCTGTACCGCCATAAAGCACACCAAGTTCTCCATTCCCCGCCTGCCTGCCCAATGCCCGCACAGAGTACGCTGTGCACTGAGCCGTGCAGCCTAACGTTTTTCGTATGCAAATGGCAAATCTTCGAACGTAGGTACTTCATAATTTTATTCGCTTCGCTTTGCTCATATTGTATTGCATACTTTGGGGCGCGCCAGCTCGCTGGGCAGCCGGACGCTTGCTCAAGTTACTTCAATGACTTTCTGTGTACATAAAACATTTTTGTTGTAGTGTCTGGTGGGCAATTTGTTTGTTGTTGTTGTTGTTGTTGCTATGATACGCACCAACATTTGCCATGCCAATTGCTGAGCTTGACAACTCTGAAGCCTCTGAAGCACTGCTGCCGGGCAGCGGCACTGCGTTTGATATGCCGGAACACTCATCTTAAGTGCTCGCACCCCTCGGCGTGGTCGACCCTGCTGCTCACCCACATCGAAGCCTGTTCGGCATAAGTTACGGCCAACAGGGGAGCGCTTATTTGCATGCTTTGCTGTGCAGTGTAGCTGTAGTAAAATTGTAATATAATTTATATTTTAATTAGATAAGCGACCGCAATGTACGAGCGCCCCTGGAAATGGCCAATGCTGGGTGGGCGTGAGTGCTGCTGGCGGCAAGTGGCACGCTGAGCAGGGGCTTCATTCTTTATGCGAGGCGATTTGTTGTGCATTTGAAAGTTGAAAGTTGGTAATTCAATTAATATGAAAATTTAATGCGAAATTTATAAAAAAAATTCGGTAATAGGAAAATTGTATAATGGCACAACGACGTCTACAGAGACTTATTTGAGGAAGTTATAATTCGAAAATTCAGCCGATTCATCGGAGCTCACGATTTGCAAGAAACCCTTTAACTTTAGTCATAACTAGAGCCCGACCGAACTCGAAATTTTGGCCGAGACAGAGACCGAGACCGAGCGTTCGGCCTTTTTTTAATGTTCGGCCGAGACCGAGACCGAGACCGAACCTTTCGAATACATATGCAAAAAAAGAAGAAGAATTTTAATGAAAAAAAATTTATACATTTTTAGGAAAAAATACATTTTATTATAAAAAACAATTCTTTTGAGGTATAAATACCTACATTAAGCATCTAATGTATGAAAAATCAATAAAAAGTATTATTAAAAAATTTAAATTTTGTTTAAAAATATACAATTTGTTCCTCAACTGTTCGGCTAAATACTGGGCCTTTTGTAGCCGAGACCGAACCGAGACCAAACCCGAACCTTTTGGCCGAACTGTTCGGTAGCCGAGACCGAGACCGAGTGTTCGGTCGGGCTCTAGTCATAACTTAAAGGTTCGTTCTCTACTTAATTTTGCATTCGAACATCAAAAGTTTTCAGAAACTCATCACAAAATTTCCTCATTTCTGACTTCCATAATTAAATTTCGAAGTTCAGTAATCCCTTTGGTAGGCTTTAGGACTTGAGCTAAAGTCTAAATTGAAAACGAGCGCTCTTTCTTACAATGGCAATCAAAAACCTTCAGAATTATTTGAGCCCAACTGTGATTAAGGCCTAGCGAGAATGACTAGCTCTTTTGCCTATCTTCAAAGTAATCGGCTCATCTAAAAGATTTTGATGGTGCCCGGACTTATTTTTGTACAAATTTTGCGCTATTTTTGTCAAAGCAACTTTTAAAGAATTGACAGAAATAAATATTCTTGAAACACACACAGACAAGCACTTCTGTTTCATTGTAGAAGACTAAAGAAGTCTTTTCATTTTAAAACGTGCCACGAAAGTGCCAGCTAGGAGCATATATTTTGCGAGTGTATGCCACACACACATGCATACAAACACACATAGTAGGAATGCTTGAAACAGTTTTGTGCAGTCGGGCAAAATAAGTAAATTATACTCTTGCAACATTTCAGTGGAAGGAAGAAGGGCATAAGGGGCTGTAGAATATTGCCAGCAAATGCACTGAAATGTTGCAAGTAACATTTGCACGTTGCACATTAGAAGCCGGAATTGGCAATTTACGAAGAAAAATTCGCTTAACAGCAACAAAAATGTGGTCGTTTTATGAGTGTATGACAGACAGCAGGAAAAGCCACGGAAATGCAATTGCACTTGTGTGCGTGTGCGTGTGTGTGTGTATTGATGTGCGTGCAACAATTTAGATGCACACGTGCCACACGTGAGCTAAATTTACAATTGACGTATTTGCCGAAGTGCTTGGAACGTTCTAAACATGTCCACTGTGATGGCATGCCATTATTTCTTCCTGTGTCTTTCTGTGCGCACATTTTGAAAAATGACTTCCTTCCGCTTTGTTGACCACAGCGAAAAATGCTCAAAATAGATTTGCTTTTGCAACTGCTACGACTCTATTAAAAAAAGTTGTTGCACTCTAGTAACTAGAATCTTTATTTTCAATTAATTTTATTAGTACTGCCAAAATAACTGAAGAAACATTTTTTTACAAAGCTCTTTGAAGTTCAAAAAAAGCTTTCAATCGTATTTAAATTAGCAAGATTTAAAAGCACACTAAACTATTTGTCTCTATATTTGAAGGTGTCTTTAAGTTGTTTAGTAGCTGACCTCGAACACTCGCAAGCAAAAGCAACTGCTTGCCGTCACTCAAAACAAGCCACGAAGTCATGCCGCACACTCCAGGCCAACAACGCGATATGCCAGCAATTGCACACGATTCCAGAGCGGATGCTCTGCGCCCGTATACAATTTCAATTTCATTGTAAAGTTATTAGCTTTGCTCGAAGCAAGCTCTACCTTGTTTTCTTTTGGCTCGACAAGCACGCGCCACAACAAACAACAGGATCGCAGTGCAGGATTTCAGCAGAAATTAGCATGCCCTTAGCCCGACCCGCTTACCGCACGCCCCGCAACATGCCACTACAATTGTTGCCATGTTGTGATGGCGGTAGAAATCAATTTCACTTGCAGAGCGCTTCTCAAGCGCAAAATTGCCACAAGGAATCGTACTTTGGATTGTTCATGTCACAAAAACAACAAGCACAATACTCGTAATAACAATAACAACAACAACAGGCAGCAATGGTATAATGGCTACTCACACACACACACACACACACCCACACAGAAAAAAAAAGGAAAACAAAGCAGCGGTATCAAGTGATTCCCATGATGCTAATAGAGCCAGACAAGCGGACGTACTCAATGGACGATTGAACGACGGACCGGACTGTTGCCGAGACGGGGGGAAGAAATGAATGAACGAACGAACGAACGCAGATATCAATTCCGCGCAATGATTTCAAGCACAATGAGCAAAAATATTGTCATTGCTTGAGTGGCTGCTTGGCTGGCTGGCAAATGGCAATAACTGTCAGACGTGGCGGAATTCAGGGATTAGGGAGCAGTTACAGCTGCAAGCGATCCCCCCAACTGACAGAGCTGAGGTTACAACCACAAATAGCGCTAATAAAGGGACATTGCTTTAAGAATGTTAAGCGTGTAAGCCACTGTAGTCCAAAGGACCTAGCCAAATAGTCTATTAAATCTATTTTAAAAGCAAGTAACTCTCGAGGTTTGGCAAACAAAAGAACAGCAATTTCTTGGGACTAATATTTAATCTTGCTGAATGGGTTCCTGTCCAGTCTGTGGTGTATGTAGAAGTGACCGATAGCTCATCAGGCCAGTAAGAAAGAGAGCTCGAAACTTTGCAAGTATGAAGACTGAACGAAATTCAGGCCCAAACACAGCGCCATCTGTTTGTGATTTTACAATGCATAGTTGCATTTAGAAGGGCATATAATGTAGTAAAATCTAAGCAAATCTATCGACTTGCGGTAAATTTAATTGAAGAAATCGTAAAAAAGTAGAATTAAATAATCTGCTATTCGTCGAATCTGTACAAATAGTTTATAGAGAATATAGAGAATCCGTTTTGATTGCACATTCCCATTCAACAGCTACTCTGATAATATTATCCATATATATCATAATTCTGCAGATTCGCACCCTTTCCTTGAATGCTTGACTACTTTCTTGTCGCAGGAAAAATATGAATTGGCATCGATGCTTAAGTCACACTTAAGAGCACAGGCGCTGCGGACCAGCTGCCTCCTGTTCAGGCCAACATTTAAGAGTGTCAGCTTATGCAAATAATTTTGGGCGCTAAAGTCAAAACGGCAGCTTCAGTTCAAATCGTGAGCGCACGGACTGAAGTAAGCTGAACAGATTTGAAGCTGGTCGTCTGCTGTCAGAGCTTACCCAGCATTTCATTTTATTGAACATAAATAATTTCAGCGATTTGTGTAATGTTGGCAGTGTCAGAGGGCAATAATAAAGGGCAGTTTTTTCGATTTTGGTTTATCTTTATTATGAATTATTTCATAATTAAAATTCAGCCAGATATTAGAAATTTAAATGCATATCTCTGCAAAATCAGACAAGTTTTATATATATATTTTCTTAATCAGCCAACGATTAGAGGATGCGCCCTAAACATGCAAAGCACTTGTTGTTTTTAAAAGGACTATAGGGTAGTTGGAATAGGATAAAGTGGAGTTGAGATGGTGCACCTTTATTTTAAATGACAAAGGGTTAATTGGTGCGAGAGAGTCTACAGTAGCTCAGAGTGAAAGCTCTTATTGTAATTTAAATTTTAAAACACTCTTTCAGAAGCGCCATCCATAATGTGAATCGATTTGTCTCTTCCAGTTTTTACAAGCACTAAATCGCCCATCACCATATGCGGCCATATCCGCTGGTTTTAGTCACAACGCATGAGGCTCAAGTCGCTTCCAAGCCATAAATTCTATGTTGCACTTTATTGTATGCAGCACACGCACACAAACACACACACACACACAGGCATGCGTAAAACGCTAAGCCAACACATCTTCCTCGGCGATGTGGCCCAAATCCCTAACGGCCACTCGAAGCTGCAGAGTGGCGCAATTGATTCAATTGCAGGCAGACAGGCTTAGCTAATGAACTCCATGTGTGTATTGAGGCATGAGCCTGAGCTGATGGGCTGCTCTCCCCGGCTCATGCATGGCTTCATCATTTGCTGCAGTGCATCTGTGGGTGTGCACTGTACACTAATCGCTCAATGCCCATAGCTTTTGGCGGCATGGCATGCAAATGGTATGGAATTCAAAGCTGAGATTAAATTTGAAAAACCATATCCTCTTTTTATTAGCTGTTATGAGGCTTCGGCTGAGATTTGAACCTAGGCCTTTCGCATCAGCGTCCAAGCACTTGTTCACCGAGCCACCCGCCTGATTATGCTTTTGCCCATATTGAAATATGCTCATTTCAATAAATTATTGAATAGAATTCCCAGTCTAACTGCTTACTACACATACAAACGAAGGCATACCCATGCATACATACATATATGTATGTATGCACATTTATAGTAGTAGTAGTGTCGATGACAATATAATAAACCATCAATCGCATTGCATTGAATCGAATCGAAGAGCATCGCATCAAATTGAATGACAACGCAATGAATTGCAGCAGCAGCTTTCAAGTGTATTGGACAAATTGCTAAAGTAAGCTAGACTGAGAAATGCACAACAACAACTACAACAACAACAACTACAACAACAACAACAACAGTTGAAAAACTGCAAAAACACACGTTAGCAAATGCTTTCATTTATTTTGCATGAAGCTGACAGACAAGAAAATTATTTCTATTTTTATTTATATGTCAATTGCAGAACGAAAATAGAAAGAAGGCAAAAGAAATGAATGTGAATGTGAATGTTAAAGCATTGCAACTTTTGAAAAAACGCCAAGGAAAAGCAAAGAGTAAAAAGTCGTGCAGAAAAATCCGAAGAATTTAAATGACAGGCAATGCACATATACCAACAGACATGGTGTTAGTGTTAGTGTAAGCGTGTATGTGTGAGTGTGAGTGTGTCACTTTAATAGTTTGACAAATCAGACTTTGACAATCGGCGACGGGAGGCAGCACGATTGCGCTGCCAGGATAACAGAGAGGAAGAAAGGAGTACTGCTGTTGGATGAAGCAGCACAAGGGTGCAAGCTGTAAGCTGACATTTCAATTACGTACAACAATTTTGTATGATTTGTGGCTGAAATGAAAAAAATACCGTTTGGAAAAAAAGATGAAATGTTGGAAAAAATAAATGAAATGCGGCAGAGCTAAATTCTGTGCGAACTGTCTGTAGCGTGTAAGTGTGTGTGCGTGTGTGTGTGTGTGTTTAGCAGTGTGTGCGAGCAAGTGTAAAAGCAAATTGCTGGAAAATTGCTTTGCATTGACAATTTGGCATTTTAATGCGCTTGAAGAAAAAAGTGTCGAACACTTCGAATGTTACAGAAAAAAAAATTTGTATAAAAGGGAAAAAAGTAGAAAGAGAGATGCATCAACTGCTTGAATATTCGCCACTTAAAGAGTACTCTATACATACTCTATACATATAGCATGATCTAAGCACTTGATGATTTTCTCGCAGGCGACTAAAATTAATTCCACAGTCTGCCAAAATTAAATGAAAAATACAAAAAGTTTATATTTTTCTTCTATAAAAAGAGTAAGAACAAACAAACAGACTTTTTCGCACTTGCAACTCTTCTTTTGCACTTTTCGCTTTTGCCTAAAAATTTTTGACAATTACAACAAGAGCATATACTTTCAAAAGGCAGCATTTGTCAAAGAAACTTTGCATGTCTAAAAGTCTAGGAAAAGAGCAAGGCAGAGCAAATAATAATTTGACAAGGAAAATTTGCACATGTAACTTGGAAAATATATTAGAAAAAGAGCATGTCACTAGCAACTACACCTTCAGCCGACGTCACTCATATACCTACATTTTTTTTCATAATGCCGTGATCTTACACAATTTTTGCATATACATATTTGTACTTTTGGATTTTTGTATATATGTATATTACTCTCTGCCATAATGTACTGTCGAATGCGTGACAGTAAAATTATTTAAAAGTCTAATTTTTGGCAATTTACTTGAGTGATTTTCGCCACAAAGCCACACACACATTTTAATGAGAATAAACAGACATGCACATATGTATGTGTGCAATGAAAATGTATGTAAGCCACTTTTCGAAAATACATTTATAAAAGGGCTCAAGCGCTTCCTTGCAGCGAGGTGTGTGGATTGGCACGTGCCAACTTGCCAGCGGGCGACAATCCCCGTCTCTCCTCCCTCAAGAGTTCCGCCATATTTGGTCTCAAAGCCAGCAACTGTAAGAAGCCACAATTTAGTGCTGTAACTGCGACAGTTGCCACACACACACATACACAAACACATGCAGTAGTGTCAACACTTATGAGTAGGTACTCGATATTTTGTACTTTTATTTGAATTTATTGTAAATGCGCATTGGATAAGAAGCTTGGGTGTAGTAATTGTAATACGAATTTCTTAGTAAATCATGCTAGAAAAGACAATAACTGTATATATTTCTGCAAAAATTAAAGAACTTCTTATTATATAACTTTGTAGTCAGCCAGGCAGAGTTGATTTCTATTGTAGGAAGAGCTTGTGTCGCGATTGTCAAAGTGAGAAGAAGATGGCTCAACTACTTTGTCATTGTCCGGCCTCTGCTAAACTCAGCGGAAAGACCACTTGCTAGCTCTGAATGACCTACAACCGTACCGGGTACACGGTACTCACATATAGGGAACTCGTCACTTTCGATTCACTAATACACCCTCTCCAAGTGGATTTAGCAATTTTCCTGCCATAGTTGCCCTCCTCCACTACTGCACTTCTCTAGCGAAGGTTTCTATATTTGCACTAGCAATATGCAAGCATATAGATTTTCTGCGCTGCCACAAATCGTAAATTTTGCAGTTGCTTCTTTGCCACACACCGAGTTGCATCTTAAGCCACTTTACTTTTTTACTGCGCTTTTTTAGCTACTACTACAACTTTTACACTACGAAAGTAGTTTAACTGCTGTTAACAGTATATTTGCCTTGGCTTTGTTGTTGTTGTTAAATGTAATTTATGCATTCCTTTTTTTTGGGTACTTTTTTGCAGGGGACAAGGCAGCGAAAGTGTGGCCGCAGCTGCAGCAATTTATTGATATTGTTTGTGGTTGCTGCTTTGAGAATTTAGTGCTCGAAATTAATGCCAAGAGAAGATTTGAGTGTATTTAGCGGTATACAAAATCTGTAACGATTTTTGAGGGGAAAATACCAAGGGAAGGGGGAGTTAAGTTTGGGGCACTTATGCTTAAGCCTAATGTGTACTGAGAAGATTTATCTGCAAGGCAAAGAATAACTTTACAGAGTTGCCAATTCTTCACGAGAGAAGGCGTTGCGTATAGAAAGCAAATTCACTCCTTTTGTTTTACTAGTTGGTATTTATTTATTTATTTATTTATTTATTTATTTATTTATTATATAGTATCCTAGCACAACAAGATTTTAAATCTTTTAAATGACAGTGCTAGTCATAAACATGGTAAATAATTATATGAGTTCATTTAGCTTAACACGTTGAGTGCCAGGTGAGACCAACTTGGTACACGCCTAGAAGGGACTTCCAGGCCGCGTGTTGTCACCCTGGTCTCACAGCATATTGCATGAGATTTAGCTTTGCTGTACTGTGGTGGGCTCCCAGTGGCCATATAACACAATGATTTCATGAAATACTCGATCTATTGCATCTACCATGCTATTTGGCCTGTCGGTATGAGACCTGTGTGTCACCATACGGCCTGTTCAAAAATAAGGAAATTTAACGGTTATTTGAATTCAATTTTTTTTTATAAACAAAATAAAACCTTTGTATTACATGTTTGGTTTATAAAAAGAAATAAAATGTTTATAGTTTCGTTCAGATTCATACACATATACATAGATATAGCCATATTGCAAGCACAGCTTGAATAGTTTTATACCAAATTTGTGTCTGTTATTTGGAATATACTGTCGAAACTTTAGTCTTCCTCGAAAAGGCACGAGTGTTTCATCGATACAGACGTATTCACAAGGAACAATTGGCTGCTGATATGATTCGCGAAGTTTTTCTATCAATGGGTACATCTTATATAACCTATCTTCTGTTATGATTTCATTATTGTTGGAATGCAACGTTTTTAGCAGCAATTGAAAACGATTTCTGGGCATAATCCTTGGTAAGAAATTTAGATAAATTGACTTCTTCTTCCAATATGACTGTATTGATGGATATGGACACCGAGATTATTATACCGAGAAGTTGTTCTATTTCGTTAGGATAAGTAGGTGTCCATTGTTGAATTCGGGCATTTGGAAATGACGTTTACTGAGCGCATTCTACACCATATCGATTTGTTTCCAGTACCTGAACACAAATATTTTGATGCATTTCATTTGTATGATAGGAACATAAGATTAACTTACAATTAGGTCCAAAACATCATTATTTACAAACAGTCTGAGGAAATCAGAACTCTTTCTAGTTAAATCGAACAAGTCGCGAGGTTTTGCCAGCTAAAACATGATCAAAGCGTGTACATGAATTTGTGGTGACACGTTGGTCTCAGACGGCACAGAAGCACTTGGAGTCAATCTTCTGGCCGCGTGAGGGCAACGGGTCACCATAAATAAAAAGTAACGGTATTTCTCGTCTATTGCATATATTTCAATCACAAATAGATATTATGAATCCTTGGGTGATATTCTACCGAATTCTGTAAAAAAAAAATTTTGGCCTACGGGACCAATTTTTTTTCTTGTATGGTGGCACTCAACGTGTTAATTAAAAATTATACATTAAAGATTGAAGATTGGACATTAAAAATTAAAAACTAGACAATATAAAAAACTACATACTTATATGCTAACAATGGGATTAATTAATTAAATAAATGTGAAATAAACTACAAAATATTTGAAATTTAAACATTTGACCCGTTTTTAAGCAATATAATAAAATTATATAAAAAAAAACTTTTTAAAAATAAGCTTTAATTTATTTAATGTACTAAAAAGTAGAAAATAAATGGTTTTTAAGTCACCTGTATCTTACTATCCATAAAAGCTTGGGGCGCTCATGTGTTCAATATTTGTCAAACAGTTACCACAATATTTTATTTAAATAATTTTTTGCAAATAGATTCTAGTAATGAAAGATATTTTGAATATGGATATTGAGCGCACAAGCTTTTATTGATAGTAAGATACAGGTGACTTAAAAACCATTTATTTTCTACTTTTTAGTACATTAAATAAATTAAAGCTTATTTTTAAAAAGTTTTTTTTATATAATTTTATTTTCTACTTTTTAGTCTTCCATAAATTCAATTTTAGAGCTCTGAAATTTTTCACAAAAAGAATTTAAAACTTGCAGAGCAGTACACAATATTTAGGGTATTCACAGTGTCTCCTATCGTCATATCCTCAATTTAACAAATAATACGGCTGTGATCGACCCTAATATTCGTGGCATATTTGTGACGCTGTGAATTGTTGCTATTTTGCCAGCAGGGCGCGGCAAGTAAGTTCCTATCGTTTTTCATTGATGTGTGGTGTACCTATAATTATAAACTGAAGCCCAAGTGTGTAGTTGCTTGAAAAGTGCCACGCCCCTTGTCCTACGCCCATAAATTTTTCCAGTGGAACGACACATCCAAGAGGCGACTGCATACGAAATTTCAATGCTGCACGACCTTTAGTTCCAAAGCTATTCTATATAAACGATTTTGTTTGTATGGGCGGTGCCACGCCCCCTTATCCAGTGCCCGCCTTATTTTCTCAGTAGAAGTATATGGATATGTAGTAAGTTCCTTCCGAGTTTCATTGATGTGTGATTTGTAGTTCTAAAGTTATACACACGCCCCTTATCCTACGCCCATAAAATTTTACCAGTGGGACGACACATCCAAGAGGCGACTGCATACGAAATTTCAATGCTGCACGACCTTTAGTTCCAAAGCTAATCGAGATCAAAAATTTTGTTTGTATGGGGGGTGCCACGCCCCCTCATCCTACGCCCATAAAATTTTACCAGTGGGACGACACATCCAAGAGGCGACTGCATACGAAATTTCAATGCTGCACGACCTTTAGTTCCAAAGCTAATCGAGATCAAAAATTTTGTTTGTATGGGGGGTGCCACGCCCCCTTATCCTACGCCCATAAAATTTTACCAGTGGGACAACACATCCAAGAGGCGACTGCATACGAAATTTCAATACTGCACGACCTTTAGTTCCAAAGCTAATCGAGATCAAAAATTTTGTTTGTATGGGGGGTGCCACGCCCCCTTATCCAGTGCCCCCTTATTTTCTCAGTAGAAGGATATGGATATGTAGTAAGTTCCTACCGAGTTTCATTGATGTGTGATTTTTAGTTCTAAAGTTATACACAAATCTGGAGTTGATAAAAAAGTGCCACGCCCCTTATCCTACGCCCATAAAATTTTACCAGTGGGACAACACATCCAAGAGGCGACTGCATACGAAATTTCAATGCTGCACGACCTTTAGTTCCAAAGCTAATCGAGATCAAAAATTTTGTTTGTATGGGGGGTGCCACGCCCCCTCATCCTACGCCCATAAAATTTTACCAGTGGGACAACACATCCAAGAGGCGACTGCATACGAAATTTCAATGCTGCACGACATTTAGTTCCAAAGCTAATCGAGATCAAAAATTTTGTTTGTATGGGGGGTGCCACGCCCCCTTATCCAGTGCTCCCCTTATTTTCTCAGTAGAAGGATAGGGATATGTAGTAAGTTCCTACCGAGTTTCATTGATGTGTGATGTGTAGTTCTAAAGTTATACACAAATCTGGAGTTTATAAAAAAGTGCCACGCCCCTTATCCTACGCCCATAAAATTTATTGATTCATGTATTGGGCTCTAGATTAGGCATGTATGCAAAGTTTCAGATCTCTAAGTAGTCGGGAAGTGGGTGAAAAATTGATTGCTAGATTTGACGACATACATACCGGATGTGAACCTAATATAAAGCTTATAAAAAGATTAGCTTTAAAGTTCTGTTGCTGCTGCAAAGTTGCCGGAAGAGAGTTCCAGAGGCGAATAGCATGGATAAAGAATTAACGCTCAGAAACAAGCGACGTGTATCTGAACTGACGTAGGTTGAGTCTACCAGAATGCTGTGACTCCTTGTTTCAAAGGGTTTCTCAATTAATTTATTTAATACATTATAATTTTTGTATTATAACTTGCTCCGAAAAGAATCACTTTTCTTGCGTTTCATATTGAAAATAGCCATGAAACTTCATTGTAGCTATTTTGGCCTATTTCAAGCAATTCGGTCAATTCAAACAATTTGCCCAATTATCCTTGTTTTGCCTAAGCGAGGGTATTTCCGTGTTTCCGCTTGTAAACATTTGCATTATTGATGCTGTACTTTCGCGCCGAGTGTAAAAAGTGTTTCTTCGCTAATTGAATGCACTGTAAATTGCCGTGCACGTAGCGCGCCAAAACACCGGAGTGCAATAAAGTGCACGTAATTAATTTACCGCTTACATATGTGCTTGTGTATGGGCCAAGCTAAGGCATGCATGTATGTGTGTGTGTGTGTATTGCGGCTCTTTGTTAAAGTCAGCATTAATAAATAATCGACTTGCACATAACCAAAATGGCATTAATCAATTTCAGTGGGCTTGGCGGTGCTTTGTAATTCTGTGTGTGTGTGTGTGTGTGTGTGTGTGGGCCGATGAGTCAAATTAATTGTCTCCCCGTGCATATGCAATTGTGTGCGTGTGAATGTGTGTGCGTGGCTTATGAGTCAACGATATGAGTAATGCTTGCCTTGTTGATTTTCCATTGCATTGGAGAATTTCAAGTAAAAGAAAAATTGGCAGGATGTTCAGCGCTGGAAGATTAGTAAGCTTTTTTCAAAAAATTTCATCAACAGCGTCATTGATGTATAATATATTCAACCTAACCTCATATATTATTCGGTTTAATTCCTCTGCTGGCCCCATTATAATATATATATATTTGTCTCTCTTCGGTCTCTCTGTTAGAGAAGCTAACAGCAACCTTACAGATATGCTATCAGAGAGACTAGGGTCGAGCCCAACAAAGATACTATCAGAGAGACTATTGCCTTCTTATTCTGGCATTCCAGTCACAAATCAATGTAAGCTGGCCTAATTCTTTCTCCTCTGTTAATTCTACTTAGTTTAAATTGTAAACATTCTAAGTCATTAATATCATTTATTGTAATTAAATATTATATTAATTTAATGTAATCACTTGTCATGTATTTAGTTTTAAGTGACTGTTAGCTTTAAGCCATTATTTTTGATTGTTTGTTTATTCCTATGAGGTACTAAAAAAAAAGACTTAAGTCTTAGTGTACACCACAATCTAAATAATAACAATAATAATAATAATAATATAGTCAAATTCTTACAGCTTTACAATTTTATATTGCTTTCAGTGTTTCTTCCATTTCAGAGGCTAAGGGTTTGAGGTATGAACGATTTTCTATCGAATTTTATGTTAAAAAGTCAAAACAGTAAAACTGTAGACTTTTCTGCAGAGAAATGCAAGCATTATTTGCTCAAAGCAAAATATTAAGCCAAAATTTTCTTAAAAATATTTGCCAAAAACATTTGCCAACAGAAATGAGATATCTCTGCTCGAACTCCCACATATCAAAATGCATAAATTTCCCTAAAGACTGAATTTATGTGCTCAATATTTTTTGTGGAAGATATAAAAATTGCTCCTGCTATTGCTTTAGAGGCCAGCAGAGCTTCCACATTGGAACTTGCTAGACATAAAATTAGAATTTATTAAATCTAAATTCACTGCCAAGTGAAGGAAAAAAGAAGAAAATAAATTCAATTCTAAAAAGCCGGCGGAAAAGTTGAACTGAAACCCCCAAAACACATAAAAAGCGAGGAGAATTTTTGTTGAAACTTTTTCTAGCTGCGACGCATGCATGCCGCAGATTTTGCTCGACAAAATTTTCTAATGACTCCGCAGAGAAAAGCATTCCCCTCCCTCCTCCTTTCGGGGCTCTACCAAAAAATACACACGTTCACTTTGAACAATTTCCAAAAGTTTCAATGAATTAAACGCAATTTACTGCACACAAACAGAAGCATACAAGCGCGTAGACACACACACACACACACACACACAAGCATGGCAAACACATGCACGCAAGCACTAAATGTGCATGTGTGAGTACGATGTGTACGATGTGTGTGTGTGTGCGTGTTTTTATAATCTAGCATGGCAAAATGGTTCTAAATTGCGGATTTGGTTTGTAATTTATTAAATTTATCGCATGTTCCGCTGCTGCTGCCGCTGCTGCTGCAACATTTGTTAATGACAATGGAAACCAGTGTAAAAGTGTGCTTCTGCTCTATTACTTGAGCTCTTTTAAGCGCAAATGAGTTTTGCCTGCTATGCTTTTTAAGCTTCCCTTATATCAGCAAACCACCTGCCTCTTTGCTACAGATTGCAAACAGCCTCGTCGAAAGTTTGAAGTTGTTTACTGCTGATTTATAAGCAAAGTTTGCGTTGGCAACAACGGCAGTGCATGCGATTGCGCGTGTGTGTGTATGTGTGTACCTCAGTATGTATGCTACTAGCTTTTAAGAAAAATTTTTACTTGGACACGAATTTTAACAGAAATACCGAAATCCTTAGAAATGCCAAACAATTATACTATTTTCTTCTGAATTCATTGGCATATCTGAGGGTAGAAGAGACGCCAGCCCATCTAGAATTTTCTCTACAAAGCGTTCAATACTAGTTTCCAGCTTAATTGGCCAAACTCATTTTCATCGACTGCTTTGGAATTTTTATTTTTATATTAATATCAATTCAAATCTGTAGAATAATTTCAAGTAACTCGGAGCTTAAATTGAGTAACTTGAATCTTCAGTCAATCGATAACAGAGTTCTAGGGATCGGTCATGTCATAGATAGTTTTTGTAATCGATAAAAAATCTATAAATTTCAATGCATATAAAACTATAAAACTTTTCTTAATTGGCACGCCCTTAAGCCATTAATTTGTATCTCTCACAAAGCTATATGCTCTTATTTCAATGCTCATTTGCTTGGCAGCGATAATTGCGCCGATATGTAAACTGGCAAATGTCATTCAAGTGCCTCTTGCAGCTGCAGCCCACAATTGACTCATGCTCCAACGGCAAAGATAAAGCCACTCATTAATTGCGCGTCTTATATGGCAACAAAAAAAAAATAATACCACAAAGAATTGAAAGTTATTGACAGCGGCCATTAAAAGTTATCGATACGGCACGGTCTCCAAAGCCGCTAAAGGGGAACACCTGGCCTCTTCGAACTGGAGCAAAACAATAAAATGTGAAGTACATGTGGCACATGCGAATACAATATCCATTTAATTGAAAATTAGAGGAACAGTTGGGAACCAGGCACAAAAATTGCGCAGTGCTTCACTTCTCAGATACAATTTCAGTTGTGCATTTTGAGAGCTGCATATATTTCTATAAGCGCAATTCTAACTCAACAGGGTTTTCCTATTCATATGCCAGACTGGAATGGAGAGAATTAGGAATTGTTGGAGCCGGCTACGTGCCTGGCAAGCGCGGCATATTAGCGTGAAATTGATATTGTCTGCGGGCACAATGTAAGCCATTGCGACGTGCATGTGTGTATGTGTGTGTGTGAGTGCCTGCCGTATAAGGCGATTGCGCATGCGCCAAGCCAATTCGCGCCTGGCTCACAAAAGAGTTGCCTATGGCCCATTACGAGCGAGTGCCTGCTTCTTTGTTTGCCAACAACGGTTTTATTGTATAGGTATATACATATATTTTGCTGTAAGTGTATAAAGGATGCTGGAGAGTGCAGGCTGTAGTCGGCGTAGCGAAGAGATTGCAGCACTTTTGGCCAGCCGCGCAAATTAGTTTCAAATTAAGGCTGCAACTAATTGGGCGCAGTGCCACACCACGCCAACGTGCCACACAATGCAGCAAAAGTTGCAGCAACACACGCACACACACACACACTTATAAGCCTCGTCGCGTAAATGTGGCACGTTCGCCGCTAAATTTCAATTTCAATTAAACTCTTGCGCTTGCAGCTCCATTGGCTGCATTGGCTGTTGCCACTGTTTGTTGCCAATGCTGCTGTGGCTCCAATTGTGGTTGTTGTAATGTGTCGAATGCATTAAATTGTGCAAACAAAACGTTGCCTGCCACAATGGTGCATGCATGTTGCAGTGCCGTTTTTCCCAATTCTCCGCCCAGGGCCCAATCAAAGCAAAGTGAAATAATAAATGAAAAAATTACAAAAATGTTGGCATTAAAATTTTTTTGAAAGAATTGTATTAAATCGCTTTTTAGGGTTCCGTTCCCCTAAAAGGGAAAAAACGGGAACACCTATAAGGTCACTTTTGTTTTGGGAGTGTGTATATAAAACGACCTTTTTTTAATCGTAGAAACCTGAAATTTGGCACGGTGTTAGGTCTTAACAACCTAAGCACATTTTCACTATAAAAAGTTAAGAAATATTTCTAGAAATATTTTTTTATAATTTTTAAAGGTTTTCGGGTCGGACAAAAAAAATAAAAATATTTTTAAAATGTATGGTTTGGGGTATCGTTAGAAAGGGCTATGTCCATAGATTATAAAATGTATTTTATTTTTATTTTATGTAAACGAGTTCGAAAGATATAAGAGAAAAACCGACCTGTCCCCACATGATCCAATATGCACAGCACATTTCTCAAGCTAAAATTTTGATAAAATCGGAGTAACTAGGTATTTTATCACGCATTACCGTAAGGGTGCAGCTTTTTTCGATTTTTTTATGTTTTTATTTTTTTTTATTTAAGATGACCCCCCTCAGAAAAAAATGTTCTTGTTTATATCGAGTGGGGTATCATTAGAAAGGGCTACGTCCATGGATTCCAGGCATATTTTTTTAATAATTTTCGGTGAAGTGGTTTCGAAGATATAGCACAAAATGTCGAAAAAATTACCTTACCCTCCCCCCCCCCCCGGGGTTTCTACATTTCTTAAGCTAAAATTTTGATAAAATAAGAGTTAGTAGGTCTTTAGTCATAGATTACTGGAAAACTGCAGCTTTTTTCGATTTATTTGTTTTTCTATTTATTTAAATTTTATTTAAGATTACCTTAGTAAAAAATTTCCTCAGCGAAAAATTTTTGTTGTTTACATATTTCGGGTGTCGTTAGAAAGGGCTACGTCCGTGGATTCCTAAAAGGTTTTTATTATAATTTTTAGTGAATTGGTTTCGAAGATGTAGGCCAAAATGTCGAAAATTGTGTAGCCAGACGGGCAAAGAGAAACTAAATTCGAACGCTAAAAAGGGTATTTCTGGTACGGAACCCTCAGTGAGCGAGCCCGACTCGCACTTGACTGCTTTTTTTAATTGAAAACCCGAAATTAATTTAACAGCTGTTGCTGCTCTTCGTCTCACGTTCGCCTTCGTTTCTTTCTTAGGCAATAGCATCAAAAATAACAATATTAAAATATGGCAACAATCCAAAAATTACGGCCAATTACTTAAAAGTAAAAGTGATTGAAATGTCGTTGCAAATTAAAGCAAATTTTGAATAGATTTTAACTTGCACTGGCAAGATGGCTCGAACATGTCGAGCGAAAGAACAAGAATGCCCATAGCAATGAAGGTATTCGATGAAAGAGTTGAGCGCCAGCGCAGAAGAGGCAGACCGAAAGGTGTAGGAACTAAATGGAGGACGCGCTAGCAAGGCTTGGAGCCAGGGTCTGGAGAAGGCGCGCGCCAAGCAGGGGCGTCTGTAGAGAGCTTGTAGGTGAGCTGAAGGCCTGCAACAGCTTGTGTTGCCATAGAAGAGTATGAAAGGCAGGGCGCTTTCTAGTTAACCCTTTCATGCCCAATGTTGCCTATAGGCAACATTGTACTTATTGGCTTCTAAGTCCCGCTATTTAAATTTTTTTGACATGCGGTTTTTTGCATAATGTAGCTTCATGTATTGTGCAAGCTTACAGCTACTTGTTCTACTGCAAACTGTGCACATGTTCATTCAGTAGCCGATCTCCGCAAAGAGAAATTGTCAAGATCGTTTCGCAAAAAAAGTGTTTATACAAAAAGTGTTTAAAAACATTAAAATAATTGTTTTATTGTAAAACCAAGTAAGCACTATAAATAAATAAGGATACAAGAGTTATTTAGGGAAAACTAATCATGAGAAAAGTGTTTAGTTTGCTTGTAATATTTTTTCAAAAGTGCAGTTGCCTATAGGCATCATTGGTCAACTGTTGTAATTTCCGAGCAATGTATATTTCATTATGTATATTTATTTTTCGATGCGTTTAAGAGGTTCAAGCCGACAGAAATTGGAACAAAATTTACACTTTAACTGGGATGATTTGCGGATGAGGAAAATTAAGAAGAAGAGCAGTAAACTTCGAAAACTCTATCAAAGAAACATTGAGAAATATGATTGATAAGGGCGGAAATATGCAAGTTTATCTAAATGAGGAACTAATTAGCAAAGAAATTGACTGAAAACAAATTTAGAATGAAAAGTTGTACAGGAGGTGATAGAGAAAATTTATTTGCAATGTTTGAAGTTATTTTGTGCAGAGGTAATGGAATGTAATACCAGTTGGAAAAGTGAACTGCGCAGCAATGAGGTGAAACAATCAATGGAATATTTCACCCAGTTCTTTGAAGATGAAGTCTGGAAAAAGATTTATGACTAAACAAACTTGTATGCGATGCAAACTAAAGGAACGGCGTTCTTGCTGACATGCTGCTAGAATTATACAAAATAAACCATAGCTCAAATAAATGTTATAGGCTCATAGTATTCTGGTGTATGAATTCATCTGTAGTCGATAGATGGCTGGTGTATCGCAGAGACCTCAAATATGCAGACGGCGAAGTGAAGCATATTCCACTAATATGTTCCAGTTGGATATTGCTTGCTAACGAGCTTTTGAACGCAACTCTAACAGTAGTGTTTTCAAGGAAAGGAGGTCGATCAGAATGACTCCTTACAGATATGGAGTCAAATCCTTCATAACCAGGATCGTTACCACCGCCTCCATGATCCCCAGATCTTCCGATGGCCTCTGAGTTAATCTCCTGTAAAAGAGCACATGCTGCAGAACCTGTAAAATCCATACGATCTGAATATCTTGGTCACTGGGTACGATGGGGAGCAAAAGGCAGATGCAAACTATGCCAAACTGGTTTTCCACGCTCTAAATGCAACAAATGCAATGTTTAATTGTGCTCGAATCTACAAAAAAATGGTTTTGTGTCTTTTCGTACTTGAATTTCAACAAAAAATTCATTTAAAATAAATGTATATGGTTTTTAAAATTCACCACCATTCCCCAATGTTGCCTATAGGCAACATCCTGTAACTTACGAACCAGGACACCAAGGACTTTGAAATTTTTGTCAGTTCATATTTGAGTCAATATTATCACATATCTGACCTCAAAGAATTTTTAGCTCCGCCCAATTTAATTCGGGCATGAAAGGGTTAAGGACTCACAAAAGGAATCGTGTTAAATATTGCAGAAAAACTGCAACTATTTATTTGTTTGTGTGTGTGTGTTAAATATTGTTTATTTTGGCAGCGGCAACAACAACAGCAACAACAGCAACAACAACAAAAGTGCAGCCTTTGTGTGTGATGCGCGCCGCATTTTCTGCCACTTGCATTGCTGCAATTGCTGCCACAGGCTGCATTAAATGCCGTTTGCTCGCGTGCTTGTGTGCATGTGTGTGTGTGTGTGTGTTGCCTTAAGCAACATTCTGCCAACGGCCTGCCCATTGTTGTTGTTGCAACGGCAACGGCTGCTGCTGATCCTGCGTAGGCCTTGCCACACTCAATAGCGGCCACTGCGTATTTGTGGTCATTATTGACCGCTGTTTGCTGTTTGTTGTTGTTGTTGTTGTTGCTGCTTGTTGTTGCTGCTTGTTGTTGCTGTTCTGCTTTGCGATTGCCGCGTACGTGCCTTTGGTGCTACGTTACGCGTTTAAAAAACAATCAATTTTAATTTCAATTTAAATTAGTTGCCAGCAGCAGCAGCACTTTCCCCGCTCAACGTCACTCGCCTCCCTTTTATGCACTTCCAACAATGTGCGGCTTGTTGTTGTTGTTGTTGTGCCATCAAGCAAACGCCGTTGCCTTTGTTGGCATTGCTGCTTTTATTTATTATAACTCGCTGTTGCCAATAGCATTGTTGTTGCTGTTATTTGTTGCTGTGCTTTCTATTGTCTGACTTTCAGCTGCGTAAATTCGTTATTAAACTTTGACTTGCATTCTAATTAATTATACAAAAACTCTTATTTTACATGGTAGAGTTTATATTTATAAACATTCGCATAGCAGCAATGTACTTTAAACTAAAAAAAAACTACAATAACTTTTAAAAAGTGCAATTATTAGAGAACTTTTTTTTAAAATTCTTCAACCAAAAAAATTATTATATTTTTCACTACACGATTTTAGTCATATTCGTTAGCTGTTTGATATCAAAACGAATTGGCTATTTCAACAAGCTTGCTTGAGCAGCTCGACTTCAGCTTTCAGCAGCTACTCGAATAAAAAATCTGAAATATTTCATATTGAAATTGAATGCCTTAATTTGGTGACCCAATTAGAGCGCTCTAAATTTAAAAGTTCTACATTGTTTTCATATACTATGTACAAAAATTCTCTGAAAATTGCTCACTTTTGCCATTATTTTTGCAAGCTGCCCGTGCAAATTAAATGTTCTACGCCACTGAACTTTACAAAGTTGTAAAAATATGCCAGACAAGCATATCATTAGAGCAACAGCAAGCCGGAAGCCGGAAACAGGAAGTGAAAATTGTTGCTCACACTAACTGTGTGCCTACATGTGCGCATGTCTGTGTGTGTGTTTGTTGCCTTCTATTAAAATTTTCCCTATTTGCTGTGGCATTTTAAAATTTCGCAAAAGCGAAGCGCGCGCGGCAGCAGGGGAAGCAAAAAGTTTGCTTGCATTGTTTGCAATTAATTTCAATAAATTCTACATTAAAATGCAATGCTGTAAATTTCTGCTTATAGCAAAGTTGCACATGCACACACACACACACGCACACAGCCGGAAGACAGCAGACAAATTAAAATTTAAGCTCCCCTGTGAACGCCATGAAAACGCCAACACCATCGGCGCAGTGTGTGCGGATCAGTGGCGTCTTTAGCTGCCTGGCGGTGCTAAGGCCCAATTGATATTCGAAGCGCGCTTGACGTTCATTGCATGGAAATATTTTTGAATAAATTCATATAACTATTTAAGAGAGATATTTTTGAAAAGAAGTTGCTCCTCAACAGAAAATGGTTTGCAATTGAACAGCTCAAAACTGTGATGAGATGTAATGGTAAAATTATAAGAAAAATTTGTTAAAGATTATTTTTTGCTGGAATTCCAGAGTTAAAGGCATATTCATATAAGCAGGCTTTTTTAAATAATATATTCCAATTTATGTAGTTTATTAAAAAGAAGCGCGATTTTAAAAAAATTTTTTCATTGCAAAAATTTTTCACACAAAAATGGCTTCTACTCAAATGACAACGCTTGACGACTTTACATCAGTAGCTTCACTTTTTTTGTAGCCCGGGCCAATGCGCATTTGCAAAGACGGCACTGGTCACATTGTCACAGTGTCTCCGGATTTGCTACCGTGCTTCCGTTTACATGCATGCACGTCTGTTTATCAATGTGTGTGCGCTCTGCGCCCTCAACACTTACAACAACAAGACACGCAAACAAGCAAAAGGAAGCAAGAAGAAGCACGAAAAGTTTTTAATAAGTTAAGAATGCGTTAATATCAGTGAAAATTAGTTAATTGACTTGTGCATTATGAGCGGAAGGACACTAATTGAATTATGCGCATGTGTGCACGGCGGGCTGTATTTCCTTTGCGTTGATGTAAGTGCTTGTGTGTGTCAGCAATATGAAAATGTTAGAATTTTTGGCTTAAAATTGCTTGCATAAAATGTACGAAAATATTTCATAAAATGTGTTAGATGGAATTTGAAGTTTATGAATGAAATACATTTTTGAATAGCATCAGATAAAATTGATTTACAAGTAAAAAGTTTCAACTATTTTCCATGAAATAATTTATCTATTTATCTAATTTTTTCTACTAATTTGAGAGTGCTCCAAAGAACGAAATGCGCTTATAAATTGGCTAAAAAAAGCTTCTACAATATGGCTAAATTTTACTTTAAAATTCACCTTTAATAATTTTACGTTCTATTCTTGTTACCAGCTTGGTTTAAACAGCTCAAGTGAGAGCTTATAAATTCAAAATTATTCAACAAAATGCTAAAAGAAATATAGGAAAATATTCACATGCTGTGCTCCTGCGCCGCCATCGCTAGAACTCGCCTGACGTGTCTAGGAGCGCCGTTCTTTTCAGGGCTCGAACGGATCTCGGGACTAGGTATCAAGCCTCTTTGGTAGAACTCCTAAAACGGAACCGTAACTGATATCGCTAAGGACCCAACAGTGTCTATGCGTAGCCTTTCTTAGGCAGCCAGATAAACCTAACAATATGAAATATATTTATATTGAAATATTTAAAATTGCGATTTAAGTTAATAGAAATTTTCCTATTACTACGCTTGTTAAGCGCTCACAACTTCGAAAATTAGCACATATGACAATTAATTACAATTTACTAGAATTAACATGACTACCAGCTAAACACTCACAAGCGCGCTGGTGTGAGTCACAACAACAACAATTTAAATTACACAAATTATAGCATAATTGAAATATTGCGAGTCCTCACAATGCCAACAAATGCTCAACATTGATTTGCATATTTTACAAGTTATGCGCGTAATTTTATACAAGCTTGAAGCTTACAAATACTTCTGCGAAATTCCGCGACAGTTGCTCATTTGTGGGCGGACGGGAAAGCGGCAAGGACACTGACCACACAAGCGTAAAAAGCGCACTGACCCACCCGCCGACAGGCTCAGGAGTCGCCTCGTTTGCGCCTTGCCACTGTTGCTCGTCGATATTTATTACAGCAATGCTCACCTGTTGGTGCCTCAGCCACAATTCCACTTTAAAGTTCTTCAACTTGTGCGACAAATATTGAACGTAGCGAATATTTGAACTTCTTCTTACAAATTTTGCTTCTCTCAAGGAGATTAGAATAGAAGGGATTCTCCCCCGGGAAAAATGCAATTCTTGAGAATTAATCTCCAAGAGAATATTCAGAATTGGGCTGATAATGTGTTCTGCTTTTTCTACATCATCATTACAGATTGTGTCTTATACTAGAGTTTTTAAGTTGCGGTGTCCAGCAGACTGGATTCCTACTATAAAAACTATGCAATATAATTGAGATCGTTCGCCAGCAGAATTGAATGGTAATCATTTCAAAACTACTTATACAAAACTGTTCAAAAAAGCATTCTGGCTATAAACTTTCTTGTTAAATTCCTATGCAATAAACCGAAAGCATTATTTGATGTCTGAATTCGTTCCAAAGCTCATCAGCTTGCCATTTTTCGCTTCTATGACTTCTATATCAGAGCTGTGCTCCACTTCGGCAAGTGACTGCCGTTTTACATTTTCCAATTTCTCTCCGATACTACTATACTAGTAGTTGCACAATTTATGTGCCTCAATTAGTTTCAACATTGTGTTGCACTTCTATGACGAAACGCTGCGCATGCAAAAAGCATTTTAAGCATGCAAGCCTTTTAGTGCCTTGGTCGGGCTTAATCTAATCGGCCAAGACAGGTTGCTCGATCGCCAAGCAACAACAATTCAGCTTTGTGGCTCTCAAACAAGCTATTAGTGACATGTTCAACTATCAACACAATATCACGGCTAATTTGCACTCATTCCGGCAGCAAGACTTTTCGCATTTTCCACATGCCACACTGGTCGCCGTCCTTCTGCTTCCCGCTTCAGTTGTTCACTTAAAGTAACGCTAATGCCTGAAATATGTTTTCAATAAAACGGCGCGATTGCCGGCGAACTGCCGTTGTGACCACCTACCTAATCTGCCTCAGAAGTCAACAGGCACAGCAACAACAACAACAACCACACTAATCGTTCCATTCAATTATGTTAATCCTTGGTCATGTTATTGCTTGCCGCCTGCGGCACAGCGGCCACAGCTCGTAAAGCAAATGAAATAATGGGCGGCAATGCAACGCATACATGCATGCCTTAACACACACACACATGCACACTAATGTAAGCGTGTGCTCTTGTGAGCGTACAGCCAGATCGTACGATCGATGCACGAGCAAGTGACTTATAAGACTATGCGATCTAATGTTCAGTGCCGTCAAAAGTGGTTTGAGCTTTTCTGGGCCGAAAATATTTTGGCATTTGTTTTGGCATTATCATTGGCATCATTAGTACATATGTTTAATATGAAAACTATTCTAATTATATTTGAAATGTAAATTTGTATGAGAAATTTTATTGCATCGAAAAATTTCTCGACAAGGAAAATTAAAGCAAGCGCTATTCTTTCAAAAGTCTAAAATTTATGTTTCATATTGATTGCTACTTTTTCTTTCAAATGTCTCAAATTCGCCATTTTTCGCCAGCTACTGCCTTTTTCGCTTTACTTTGACTTGCATAAAGTTCGATTTGTTGTTTTTGCCTTTCGAACACAAAATTAACATGTTTCAAACATTCAAGCATAGAAAAAAGTGTTGAACACAGAAGTAAAATATAACAAAGATTGCAGAATTTTTCTTTGATTTTAGCACTACGCCCCTTTAATGTGGAAGCGCACGCTTTATGTAACAACGACTCCGCTCTTCTCAGAGCAGAACTGCCCATGTTAGTGCATCACTCGCGCGTGATGGGGCGTGGGGGCGCCACGGCACTCAGCTGCAATTAGATCTGTTGCAGCTTGAGTGGCAAAGACGTGCTTGCCAACGCGAGGAAGCGCAGGTAGCAAGACATCGATGCATGGCAAGGTTAGCTGGACGTGCTAAGGAATAGACAAACAAGCTGGCCGCGACCGGCCAACAGCAACTGAAAGCATCTGCAGTTCAGTAGTTGCTGCGATTTTTATCGCCAACATAAATTTCCACGGTAATAGCGCGAAATTGCAACAGGTTATTACGGCTCAGCTCGAACACAATAAATTCGACAATTCACGATCGGCAGAATGGACGCCAAAACGTGGCAATCTGGCAGCGCTGAGTAGCCGAGATCTTGATCGCCGATCACTGATCACACTGATCACTAAGCGGCAATCGCCACGATCGCGGTAATTGCCATTGCAAGTTGCTGTTCGCGGCAGTGGGAAAATGGCGCGTAAAAAAATGATAGCAATTTTTCTGTCAAATTGTTAGTAGCTAAATAAATTGCCTTATTTATAGCAGATTTAAACCGAAGCTATAGATAAAGTTGTTAAAATATTTTGCGGCTGCCGTATGAAGTGTGTTGGCTGATCGGCTGGAAAATGACTGTTTTTGAGTGCATAATTTTATTGCCTAAGCGTTAATAAATTTAATACTAATTCGCACAAAAAATGATTTGTAAGCGATATTTAATGATAGCAGAAATATGATGCTATAAGCTGCTGATTCCATGTGGAGGAAGAAATTTGTTTGGAAATATTGCGCCTATAAATATCATAGGCGAGAGAGTAGAGCAATAAAATGTAACTAAGATGTAGGAAATATTGACTTTTTTGATTTGAAAAATATACGAATTTTCTACATCAATAACGGTTTGATGTCAAACCTCAGCAAACCTGAGTACGCGGCAGCAATTTCCATATTACTAAAAAGGATATAAGTTCAGAATTCACTTCCTCATATCGAAACTGATAGAGATATTTCGATATTTCTACAAAAATTCGAGTTCTAAGCTCGCTTCTTTATATCAAAACACCAGCATCAATTTAAATAGAGGAATTTCCATATTTCTAAGTAATATTTAAGTTCAGAATTCGATTCCTTATATAAAAATTGATAGAGGTGTTTCCATATTTCTAGTATAAAAGATTCTAGTTCCAAGCTCGCTTCTTTATATCAAAATTCGAGCACCAAGTTAAGTAACATCGCTTCTTTATTACAAGTCTGGCAAAACATGTTCCAATGTTTCTTAAGTTTTAGCCTTGTAAGTGGGCACACCAACTGCCAAGTGTCACTGGAAATACTTTATGACCAAACTTGCGCATAGAATGCGTAAAACTATTTGCAAGACGGGTCCTTTTTCATATGCAAGCAAAAGTACAGAGCAATGCTAAATTTTTGCGCACATTCATCTTCATTTCCATAAGAGCTCAGCAACTTAGCCGTGCGCCAGGGACACACATACACAGCACACACACACATACACACAAAGTTGGCAGTGTGTGTGTTGGCAGTGGCACTAAAGTTTGGCGCTTCTTCTTCTTGCTCGCTGCTGCCTGCGGCTGCTTTACTTTTGCGTAAACGTTTTTTTTTCGCTGCTACTATTTTTGTTGCGCAAGCTAGCAGCTAGTCTAATAGTGCGACCCTTTGACAGTTTGAGTGCGTTTGAGTGTGTAGACGCCATTGGTCACTGGCGAAAGGCGAAAGGCGAAAGGACAATACAACATTTGGAACATGTCATATGTTGCCCCCAACTGCTTTTTTGCTCCTGTCACTATATCCTGGGCCACTTTTCTCAGAACAACAACAACTGCAACAACTTCACTTGTAACTGTAAATGACAGACGGCGCTAAAAACTGGCTTTGAGAGAATTCGATAATTGCCTTTACAGCTCTATAGCTATCGTTTTTGACAGATGTACCAACAACCGCGTAAACAAGGCAGATAATATCATATGTAGTATGTAGCAGACCTGTAAAAGATTCAAATCAAAATCGACAAATCAACTGATTTAAATTTTTGATTTAAAAATCAACTCCACCAATCGATTTAAATTTCTGATTTTCCAATCAGGCACCACCAATCATATTGATTTGAATCAAAAAACTCAAATCAGTGATTTGCCCTTGTCTGATTCAAATCACAAATCAAAAAAGTTGATTTTGATTTGAAATCAAAAAGCACCAATCGATTGGCCGCTGGGCTGATTCAAATCAATTTTGGCCAAATCACCACATTAAGTAAGCTACACAGAGCTGCATTTTTCTGTATTAGAAAGAAAGTTGTGGATTTGAGTAGCAGGTATAAGATGCTACAAAATTGTATACACAAGAAATAAACAACAATTTATGTTTTTTTATTTCAAAATATATGAATGTATAGGAGGAGTATATGTATATAAATACATTACTTTATTCTTTTCCTAAACCATCAAATTTTAATAAATGCATATATTTGACATATTATAGCCCAATTCACAATCTTGTGCAAATGGTCTGGGATTTTTGCAATTGACAGTTTTGTAGCAAACAACTGTCAAAATTACTGTAAGTTTGCTACAAAACTGTCAATTGCAAAAATCCCAGACCATTTGCACAAGATTGTGAATTGGGCTTATATGTATATTATACTTAACATGTTATGTTTCCTGGAACAGCAGGTAGAAATTCATAACACTTTTGTGGCGGCAGTGGTTTGCACAAAAGTATACCTCTTTTGTGCGGGTGCTAAGAACGGAGGCGAGACAGTGATTCCTATTTTTGTTCAAAACCTCTAAAAATAATGCGATTCTCTCAGCTTAATTTTACGGAACGCAAAATGCTTCGAAAATGTTACGGACTAATAATAGTGTCTTCACAATAAACAAACAATGGCACTGAAATAGATATCAGACGATAAATGCATTTTCATAAACGTATCAGCTTTAAAAATGCAAAAAATCTGGTACGAATTTCACAACGGTGACATCACTGATGGAAGTGTCATATGAAACAGGGTTGCTTTTTTCCTCCCAAATAAATACTTTTCTTGCAATTTTCGGTGAAGAAATATGAACGAATAATTACATATTTCACTATCATTTCAATAAAATAAATGTATTACTTTAAGTTGTTTGCATTTACATATGATTTGTTCACGATTTCAAGTAATTATTCTTATTTTTGAGGAACGAATTTATCTTTGATATTTTTGGAACTATTTCGAAGTATACATTTTATTACTGCTCTGTCATCCTTTTGCACACTTGATTTCAAGACTTGATTTGAAATCAAATCAAGATTGGTAAATCAGATTTGTAAATTTGCTGATTTAAATCAAGTGATTGGTAAATCAGATTTTCACTTTTGATTTGTGAGGGCTGATTTATAAATCAAAGGCCACAAATCGATTGGGATTTGAATCAGAAAAAGATGAATCGATTGGCTATGCTTGATTGGAAAATCAGTTTTTAAATCAAATAGGGTAAAATCACTGATTCAAATCAAATCTGATTGAACTCTTCACAACTCTGGTATGTAGTATATGCATAAGAATCTTAAAGAAATAAAAGAAGTCCAGAAAGCAAATTCGAACTATGCGAAAAGTCGAAAGCTTCAAATTTGTGCGCTTCTACTGTATATTTAGCTATATTTGTATTTAGCATGACGTCATGGAATGTTGCTTGCACATAATTCTTACAGCTATTATTCAGGCACCAATTTTAATTTGTTTGAATCCGATTTTCTTGCTTGACCTCAACTTATGCTAAACACTCTGAAGTGCTCTTAGAAATATATACGCAGTTATAAACAGCAGTTCAAAACTCAGCGCTTATACTAGTAATGCCCGCCCGCTTCCTGCCGGCTGCCTTGAAGAAAGTGCACCATCATTAAATTGAAGAATCACTTTTGAGGGGCTCAGAGTCCCCTGACATGCCGCTATGTTGCGCGCCTAACCAAGCACAGCAGTTGCAAGTACATAACAAGGCAGAAAGGCAGCACGAGAGACGGAGACCAGCTTGGGGTAGGGTAAGACATCGGAGCGATATATCGTGCTAAATGAAACTGCAATTCGCGGTAATAAACACGCTTAAGCGCACATGTGGCGCTCAAAAGCAATTTGTTGATTTGATTTTTCAACATTTCAAGTGAAAAAACGTGCCGCACATTTGTAGCCAGCAGATGCACACATATACAAATATGAACATATACATATCTGTGTGTGTGATGCGCTGTTATAAATTTAAGCAGCCGCAGCACAGGCTGCCAACGATGTTTGTCATTAGAGTGCGAACTGCAACAACAAAAACAAAAGCAACAACAACTATAAGAGGGCAACAACATATTTGCGTGGCACATCATAAATAACAATAAAATGCGTTGAACATAAGTATCTAGATGGTAAATTATGGCAACCGAAGCAGACGGAAACCAGGGCTGAAAGCTGGCTTTTATGGGGTTATACAGAAAATTTCAGTTCAATCCGAAATTGTTTCTATTCCCAAACTGTCAAATATTGTCAGAGAAGTCAGTCGAAGCAGCAAAGCCAACTGAGACTTTAAACGCGTTTTTCGCAAAACTGTGTTCAATTATTATATTTGCTAGGCAACATGAACCGAGTCATTTTCAATTTTATCGGCCAAACCGAAGGAATAATCGAACCTCTTCTATTTAAAAAAAAACACAAGTATAAACTTGACTAGTAAATTGTACAATACATTTTCATCAAAAATAGTAACTTGTCTTTAGTCGAACCGGCAAATGGACCACAGAACTCGTTCTTAACAAAAATGTTATTACTAACATTCAGCCCTGCCAAAATCACACGCAAAAAGGGGTCTTGAAGTTGAGTGAATGTAAGCGGCTTATGCTGCCTGTCGTTGAAATGTGTGGAATATATATTTTTGGAAAATATTAACTTTTTTGCTGTTATGCTGTTGGTTTTTTATTGCCATAATATTGAATTTAATTGCAAAACTTTGGCGAAATAAACACAAAGGCGGCCATGCGAAGAAATCACGACGCCTCAAAAACAGTTAAGAGTGGCATTTTGGAAAATTGCGTGTGGCATGATACTCTGCCATTCCACTCCGAAGGCGCACAAATACACGCATACAACCATACATGCATTTGTATACACACATTAGCGCATGCACGCAAATCTACAAGCACGATGAAATGTCATAATTCGTTTATAATCACAACGCAACATAACGACCACAGAAGTATTACTCGTGATAATAATAAAGGACACTGAGTAGGGCCTTTCGTGCTTAAAGATGGGATAAGGCAGAAGTTTTTTGTCATCAAATGCACACGCAAAAAAATTCGTTCGAAAAACACGGGCAGGCAGAAACCGGCAGTGGCCAACCCGCGGCACGCCTTGAACATTTTTCCAGGCCAATCCTTCGGCCATTTCCGAACATTTTCCATAAATGCGGCCCGCGAGATCTTTTGGCTTGGCAACTGACATCTGAGAGCAAACACGAAACTAAGCTATCTATTCTTTATTTGACGACCGGCGCTTAGTTCAGACGATCTAGAGAGAGTTAATAAACTATATATCATTTTAAAGATCCTGAGATATGACATATCAAAAGAAAGTGCTTGGAAATATCTACAGAATTAATATTTTTTACATCATTTTCGAAATCATAATCTTTGAGCCGCACCCCTCGCACATGCAAATCAGTTGTAGTTTCTGTCGAAAAGTATTCAGTTCGAAAAATATAGAGCTTTTTGATAGAAATTCAAAGCTTAGAATAGCAATGATTTTCAATTTTCACTGCTAAAAAGAGCAATGCCTGTGCTTTTTTTATTCCTTCTAAAAAATTTTTGAAATAAGCAAATATTTTCAACTTTAAAAAACAGTTAATTTGTTGGTGTGTTTCGAAGAGGCAACGATTGGCCTGCTTCAAATCAAATTTGCAGAATGCCTGAAATTCCCACTCAACTCGTAAATCAATGTACGCGTGTGCGTGTGTGCAGCAGTGTGTCAGTGTCGCTGCCACTGTGATGCATCATTTGCCTGAATTAAGAGTCGTCATCAACTTGGCAATCATCATTAAAATTTAAATGTTCATAAAAAAAATTTTGTGTATTAACAAAATGCAAGAACTTGCTGCCACCGCCGCCGTTTCGTTTGTGCCACTCTTTCTTCCTGACTGCGTTTACGCCTTTCAGCGCGTACATTCAATTTAAAGGAAAACTTCATATTCTGCACTTGTGTGCGTGCTTTTAATGAAATTACATGTCGGCCACGGAACGGCGACAGCGCCGCCAGCATCATCGTTGCCAACACTGGCAGGCAGCGGCAGCGGCATTGCCATTAGCAACAATATGGCCGTGAACATTGCCCGCAACCGCGACGGCAATGGCAATGGAGGCGCCGCCGGCTCCAGCTCAAGTCGTAAAAATTAACAGCAAATATGCTTTCATTCAATGCCCGTTTATTTGTTTAAAAATGCCAGCGCCGAGATTTTTATGAGCCGCTGCACATATTAAAAACTTTGTTGAACAAGACTGCAGCAGCCAGAGCCGCCTTTAGCGATGGGCCGACAGCTGGGGCGCCTCGAAAACGTACTTACATGACAAAGTTCTGCGGCTTCCTCTTAATTGGCCAGTAACCAGCAAACGTTAGCGGGCTACGAGCTGACCTAGAGCTTCTCCACAGGCACCGCAGCTGCGCGAGCGCCATCTGCAGTTGCGAATTTCCATCGCAGGCACGTGCAGAGAAGAGCTGCTGTCTCTGGCTAAAGTCTGTCTCTTGTGCCCCTAATCGTGCTATTTCTTCAGGATTTTGCACATTTTGAGATGCTTCGAATTTGCTTGTGTTGGGCGCCCAATCAGCCAGACGGCCCTGTCAGCAGCGCGCCAACAACGCCAACACTGACAGCAGTTCTTCAGTGTCTTCTCACTTTTATTAGTGTGGAAGTTTTCACGCCGCCCTCGCAGACCCCACCGCAAGATTGTTTTCCTTTTGCGGTATTTTGATTTTATGACCGCAAAGAAGCTGTTCTTCTTTTTGAGTGCATTTTCCTTTATTAATTACTGTTTGTTCTGCTTGCTTCCCGTCTTTAGCTCCTGTACCTCTCTTCGTTCCTCTCATCGCTTCTACAATCGTAATTACTTAGCCATTCTATTTTGCTAATTTGGGCATTTTTACGGCAACTGCTGGGATTGAAACCAATTTGCACGCTCGACGGCATTTGACTAAGGCTTATCTCCTAATTGCCGTGAAATTGCAAAGCGGCACGCATAAATTGGCAAGTCTGCCCGAGTGTGTAGAGTTAATAATAAAAAAAGTGGCATACGGAAATGCAACAGTGGGCAAAATTTCAACATACAAAATTGACATTATATGATTGCATTTTCTGGCTGATATGATCTGATACAATGTAGAAGTACGAAAGTGGTTAAAAAATTTTAAAAAAATATTAAATTTTAGTAATTTTTTCTTCAAACTTGTAAATTTTATTAAATAATGCTTAAGCTTGCTTTGTAATACTTTCGCTATATCAACAACAATGATCCTTTCTAAACCAACAAGTGCTCTGCATGTATAGGGGGCATCCCCTGAGTGTCGGTTTATTTAAAAAAAAAAAAAACAAACAGTGTAGAAGATTTCTTGATTAATATTATATGTATGTATATGATATTATTTTTGTATAGTAGTCATGAAAAATTCTTGGAATTTTCGTTTAAAAATTCCACATATTATTCAGTTAATTTCTTTAGACACTAACAATTTTAGCAGAATCTATTTTGTAATACTTTTGTGAGAACCGTGGCACATATCTATCAATTTAGTTTATTGTTCCCATATTTTAAGGAAATTGCTACTTTCTCTATGAAAGGTAACCTCAATTAACAACAGTTAACTAAATATATACATACATACATATGTATATACTAACACACGGGCAAGCGCTAAGCAAAACTTTAAGTTTAGCATATCCTTCCAGCTATGAATATTTTCTGCACAGTGAACACAGCATCGCAGCCCACTGTCTACTCGCTTATGTGCCAATTCGAAATTGCTGCCATTTCCAACTTACAAAAAAGCAAGTCTTCAAATTTGATCAAATATTATTTATTATTTTTAATGCGGGCAAAAATTGTTACAGGATACTTTAGGCATATCCCTAATAATTTGCACAAGCTATTTGTGCCATTTCCATATTTTGCTGCTTTTCACTCGCTGGCAGAGCCAACAAAAATGTCACAACAGTTGAAGCATAATTTTCGCTACCATTCAAATATTTTTCTATTTTTTTTTACCCATCTCAAGTCAACTCTTCAACGAGAGCCTAATTTTATCGCATATAAGTGTGTGTGCATATATATGTACATAGTGGAGAGGGGGGTACCTTAGTCCTTGGGGCACATTCGTCAAAGGCGATTTCAGTATGAAGGAGTCATCGGACATAACTGTTTATTAGTAAAAACTAACCCATAACTAGCATAAATATCCCTCACAAAGTTTGCCATCTCTATCTGAACAGCTGATAAAGTTACATTTGATTTTGTGTTTTCGCGCTTCCTTCACGAATATTCAGGTCGGTAACGTAAGAAGTTTGTGCTGTATTTATACCATTATTTCGAACAAAATTGTATTAGTATTACTTTAATACTAATTATTTTGTAAATAAAAGTGTATTAAGTGAAAATGAAGCACTGAAATTAGAAGTAAAAAAATAAAAAGGAAAAAAGTGACACCAGGGCGGACTCGTCTTTTTTTCATGGGGCACATTCGTCAATATAACTTCACAGGTACTAAAAATCGAAATCGAGTTGAAGCTTCCAAGACCCTCGAACCTGGCTTAAACCTCCCGTAACCACACAAAATTAATATTAGGGTCGATCTCAGCACTTTAAACATTATATATAACAAAAAATTTATAAAAAAATTTTTACAATAAGTACATTTTGAAGCTCTTAAACATAATTTTTTTTATATTTGTTAATGCAAAATATAATAAATACGTGTTGTGTAACCAAAACATGTCTTATTTAGTCTAAACAAGATTTTGTATCACCTTATGGTACTTTAAAGTGTGAATGCCGAAAGTGCCCCGCCAAATGCCGAAGCTACCCTGGCATGGGGGCACATTCAGCGAAATGACTTTTTTACTAATCATGAAAAAAATAATACAAACGGAACTTTTTAAAGAACTTTTGGTATAACATTTTATTGCTAAATAATGAGGTATTGTAACAGTCTAATCGGTTTTTAAATATATTGATTAGCTTCTGAAATATAGGCCTTAAAAAAAAAATAGACGAAGGTACCCCCCTCTCCCCTATATACATACATATGAATTGTTGTTTGTGCCTTGCTGGAATTTGTTGGTGTCATAAGCATGACATTAAGACGAAAGCTGTATGAGGCTTTGGTGTGATGTTTTGATAGCTACGCCAAAAAAACAACAACATTTTATTCGCATTGCTTCCAACTGTAACATATTAATGCCGCAACACTTAACCTTCCCCCAAAAGCAGCTCAAGAATCTTCAATTTTTAATTATTGTAAGCAGATTTGAATTTTTCGCATGCTTAAGCAAATTTCTTTACACACCAAAAAATACTTTCACTCATAAGATTAAGTCAGGGGGGGAGCTGCTTAACATTATTACAAACAAAAAAGCACGCGGCTGAAAAGAAAGCGCATAGCAGCAGCAGAAAATCCGACAAAAGTTGCTGCCGGCGCCAAAATGATGTCTGCCTGTCTGTGTGCAACTTTTCGCATAAATTCATAATCCTCAGAAGCTGCAACAGCAGCTGTCACGACAAATACTAGCGCACAACAACAGCAACAAAGGCGACGCGACAGCAACAGCGCTGTTCTTTGCTTGACTTTGGCGCGTTTTTAATTCCCGCACAAAATTTCAGCAACAAAAGCACACCAAGTGTAACGACAGCGAGTAGCAGCTGCTGCTACTTAAGCTTTATTATGCATTTCCTCAGTGTCATTCCAAACAGCATTAGCAGCAGCATATCGCATAGCAACAGCATGCCAACAGCTTCGAATGCACTGAAGCGATTTTAAACGCGCTCACACAAATCTCAGCGTTTTCTTCAACATTTCAATTAACATTTCAAAATAACGAAACTAATGAGAACTGTGCTAAGTAAGCTTTTATATGTATTTATATAATAGGTTCATACTAAACAACAACAAAAATGTGACTGACATTAAAAATTTTAATACTTTTTACTTAATTCGGCAGCACTTGTCCATGCATGAGAATTTTACTCTGAGCACAAACAATTTTTCATAGCGAAACTTTGCACACTTTTCAATAACTTTTCAAAAAGATATTTTTTAGAAATCAAAACGCAGTCTTGTTTTTATTTATAACACTTTATTCTAAATCGAGCAGACTGTGTTCGCTTTTCTCCAAATATGCTTAAGGACCCTTTCAGAATAAATGCAGCTCAAAATGGCAAACTATGGAAATTATGACAAATTTTTAAGCATTTCCAAAAATATTCTCCAAATTCTAATATCGACATTGAAAAATAGAAGTAAATATGTTATTTTTGATCCTTTTTTAATCTTTCTTCGTATTCTCTTCTTATATTTACATACTTCTTCGTTCCTAGCATATGAAGTAAATTTAAATTGAAATATAGATTTGATAACCAGTAAACAAATTTACAAAATTTTATTTGGTTGACTAGTGTTGTACTTAGCTTTTTTGCTTTTTTCATTTTGCCTTTTCTAATTTTCGCCTTTCCAACGCTTCAGGCAGCTTTGTAGTGTCGCTCAGCTTTGACGCGTTTTTAATCGCAGCAGCGATTTTGTTGCTCAGACTCGCGGCTTTAGTCTAGAAATGGCTGCAATTTCTGAGAAATTTCTTGATTCCTAAATGATTTTTTTTTGCATGATTTAATTGCAGTTGCTGTTTCGGCTTTTTTAAAGACTGTTTGTTGTTGTTGTTCATTCAAGCGTTGCATTAATTTGTGCAATTATCGCTTCAAGTTCTTTTCGCTGCTTCAGCAGCGTTTCATTTAATTTGCTCACACCGTTTCCCGGCATCGACAGAGCTGCTCTGCGTGCAATCCCCTGCAGCTTTTCACTTCGACTTGCTGTATCTTACTCTTCAATTAATTCTTCTTGTTTTTCTTGTCAAGTTCACGATTTCAGTTCACTTCACTTGCCAATTTTCTGCTCATTACTTTTTTGTTGATATTTTGCAAGAATTTTTAATTAATAAGCGCAAAGATTTTTATCGATTTTAATTTTATATTGCAATTTTTAATTCTTGTGCAAAGATTGCTTTGAAGCGCTGTGATGGCACGAAATGATGAAATCAGCAGGAAAATATGCATGTGCAATATTGGCACTTGAAAGAGATAAATGAAATTGAAGTAAAGAAACGGAAGAATTTTAATCAAAATTTGCTGTGAATAGCAGAGCGAAAATTATGCTATGAAATATTTTTCAGATTGCATGTGGGACAAACTAGAGGCATGTTCTTGGTTTCATTTCAATATCTTTTATTGAGCTTTAATTTGAAGATGTCGCAAAATGATATATTAAGTACTTTCGAAACTTCTCGAAGAACTAGCAACTTTGTCAATGACAAGCTCTATATACATTTTGCTAGTGATAATTAAACTTATGAAAGCTCGGAACAAAGATCATTTTAATAGTAACAAAAAACACGTGCGCTTAGACCACACGGCTGAAGTAAAACTTATTTTGGATGTTTTTATTTTATTTTTGCTTGATAGATAATCATTATCTATGTAATATTGTTTAGATTTCTTAAATGAATTCAACACTTTTAGTGGTAGAAATTTTATTTATTTAACTCAGTAATATTATTTCCATCAGTAACTTCAGAAATTGCGATATATGTTTCTAGCGTAGAAACAATCGGCTTATGATACGTCTAAGAACTTAAATTTTCAAGATACCACGAGAAAACTGCAATGTTGTAGACTCATTGGGATTGTTGCTCATTCGTAGTTGTAATGCATCATGCAGGAATTGGATAAAAGGTTGGGATTCTTCCGACGCGAAATTAAGGTTGAAACCTCCAGCTTAAATTAATGGCATTGTGTGATAGTTCCTTCCCAATTCTTGTGAGCCTACTAAACCATATACGAGGAGTCTTCTGTGTAAGAAGCTGATAATATTTTGCACAGTATTATTGGGAGAAATGTTAACTGCACCCATTATTAAATTTGTCCCATCTTCTAAAACGCAGTTTGCAGCACAGATATCTCCAATTTCACTTACATTGCGTAAAAATATATTCATATTTGAAGCTACTATGTTGGTGTTATTAATATTAGCATAGATTGCAACACCTCCACCTCGAACATTGCTGCGTTTAAATTTAGCAACGATTACGATTCATTTGCCATTCCATTCTTGGCACTTGAATTTCGGTCGGCAACAGAAATCGAACAAATCAAAACAAATGGAATTTTGCCTTTATTTGGCTTTTTCTGTGCTGAGCGGCAACACGCTTTCTCATATTTGCGCTCTCTCGCTCACGAAACAATCAGGAGAGCGACTGGACGGCCGAATTCGCCTGCTTGATAATTTTGTGCCTAATAGATTCTATTTACGAGATGCACCTTCTCTATTATTTACGTTACCTAATATTACCACCTGTTCGCAACTTGTTTCTTACGCAAAGGTCCATCCTGTGCACACACCAGGCGCAGCTTTTTATAAACTCTGGCAACTTTTTTACCTACCTACTTGCAATTTTACAGCACAAGTATGAAATGTTATCCGAGTATCGGGTCCTAAAAGTATGCCATAATTTAATTTGGCAAGACAGAAAAGATATAAGCTTACCTAATATCACCACCTGTTCGAAACTTGCTATGTCGAAAAATTTATCCGTACCCAGAATTTTGGGTCCTAAAAGTATGCTTTATTTTAATTTGGCAAGAAAGACAACAGATTTAAGCTTTCTTGTTGCTATGTCGAAAGCTTTATCCGTAACAAAAATTTTGAGTTTAGCCTCCGCAAAGAAGTTTTACTTCAATAATTTAATTAAATGTCCTTGCTCTGACACTGCTTGCCAGCATAGCCACGAAACTCTCAAGCAACACTACCAACAAATTTTAACATGTATTGACAATATTTCTTGTTGTTGTTGTTGTTGTTGTTCTTGTTTTTGCTTTCAAGCGATGCAATCAATTCTTAACAGTCTTGTAAACTATTTTTAAACAGCGAATTGTTAAAAACTAATTTTACGCTTCAATGATTTTTACGGTACAAGTATTAAGCGAATCAAGCAGCGGCAAACTGGAAACACAGCAGCACAGCAGCGGCAACAATCACAACAACAACAACAACAATAACAACATAAGCAACAATAACAGCGACAGCAAAACAACATGACAACAACAAGTCTATTATTCAAATTAATTCGCAAAACAACATTTTGCTGCACTTGCTGTCGTTTGTTGTTGCTGTTGTTGTTGTTGTTGCTGCTGCTGTCGGCAATGTTCAGAGTGCTCTGCTCTTCTCGGTTCTTGTTTGTTGCTGATTTTGTTGCACTTTTGTCACACTCTTTTGAGCACACGTTAAAAAGTCACACTTCCTTGCTGTTGTTGTCATTGTTGTTGCTGTAATTTCCATGCTACGTCTCTTCTACTTCGTGTTCAGCTTGCTGCTGCCTTTACAATGCGCGTACGTGTCTGGACTGCGACAACAACTTCTCACATTCGCCTGCTTGCTGCAAGTTGTATCCGCCAGGGCAGCACATGCTCTGCTCCGTCTGAATCATCTTTGCCATTGCTTCCCCTTGCCCCTGCAACATGCAGTGCTGCAAGCCGCCTGGCAGCGTTGGCATGGCATTTTCATTATCAGCCTCTCAACGTGTTCGCGTCGGCATGCAAATGAATTCAGCGTCAGCGAACAGTGCCGTCTGTACGCGTCTGCGGGCAGCCTTTCAACCCAACAAATGCGGCAACCCCGATGCATTTTTTTTTTTTGAAACACAGGAAAAAATTTTTCAATGTCAAAGAAAATTCTTAGTTTTCTCATTTTCTAATCTGGTTTTCTAATTGAAGATCTTCGGACCACATTTTCAGCTCTTTGCTGCTTCGCTTTTAAGGGCCCCTCTGATTGCAGTATCCTAAGCCGTGCCCAGCCTGGCCCTTAGACAGAACCGACACCGACAACGACATGCGGCACAAGCAGCAGCCAACAGACGAACAGAAATGTAACAGCAGCCGGAGCAGGCAAAAAGGAAGCCGCTGGAAGAAGACCGAAGGCAAGAAGAAGTTCCGATGCAGCTTGACACTGTCTTAAGATACTTTATCCGCTTGCAGAGACCTTGCAAATGTGGCAGTCAACAGCCAGCAGCAACATGGAATAGGAGGCAACATTTGGGGCGGCAACTGCTGCGCAATTGCAGAAATGTGCAGCTAAAGTCCAGCTCGTGAGTGTACGTGTGCGTACGCCAGCAAGTCAGGGCAAGTGCACAAAAATAATGGCGAATTACTGCGCACCGCACGCAAATGGCTTCACATTGCAGCAGGCAAAAGGAGAAATGCAATAAATTGCGGGTATGACAATATGCCTACGATGGAAAGAGCAAGTGGAGAAGGCACTGGCAACGCTTGGAATTTCCAAATGGAGAAGGTGCACGCGTAGCAGGGGCGCTAGGTGAGAGGTCGCAACCCGATAACGGGTTGTTCTGGCCAATTAATAATAAGAAGAAGAAGCTGACGAAGTAGAAGAAGATGAAGATGACAACATTAGATACTTTCCAGCAGAGTTGTGAAGAGTTCAATCAGATTTGATTTGAATCAGTGATTTTAACCTATTTGATTTAAAAACTGATTTTCCAATCAAGCATAGGCAATCGATTCATTTTTTTCTGATTCAAATCCCAATCGATTTGTGGCCTTTGATTTATAAATCAGCCCTCACAAATCAAAAGTGAAAATCTGATTTACCAATCACTTGATTTAAATCAGCAAATTTACAAATCTGATTTACCAATCTTGATTTGATTTCAAATCAAGTCTTGAAATCAAGTGTGCAAAAGGATGACAGAGCAGTAATAAAATGTATACTTCGAAATAGTTCCAAAAATATCAAAGATAAATTCGTTCCTCAAAAATAAGAATAATTACTTGAAATCGTGAACAAATCATATGTAAATACAAACAACTTAAAGTAATACATTTGTTTTATTGAAATGATAGTGAAATATGTAATTATTCGTTCATATTTCTTCACCGAAAATTGCAAGAAAAGTATTTATTTGGGAGGAAAAAAGCAACCCTGTTTCATATGACACTTCCATCAGTGATGTCAACGTTGTGAAATTCGTACCAGATTTTTTGCTTTTTTAAAGCTGATACGTTTATGAAAATGCATTTATCGTCTGATATCTATTTCAGTGCCATTGTTTGTTTATTGTGAAGACACTATTAATAGTCCGTAACATTTTCGAAGCATTTTGCGTTCCGTAAAATTAAGCTGAGTGAATCGCATTATTTTTAGAGGTTTTGAACAAAAATAGGAATCACTGTCTCGCCTCCGTTCTTAGCACCCGCACAAAAGAGGTATACTTTTGTGCAAACCACTGCCGCCACAAAAGTGTAATGAATTTCTACCTGCTGTTCCAGGAAACATAACATGTTAAGTATAATATACATATAATATGTCAAATATATGCATATGCATTTATTAAAATTTGATGGTTTAGGAAAAGAACAAAGTAATGTATTTATATACATATACTCCTCCTATACATTCATATATTTTGAAATAAAAAAACATAAATTGTTGTTTATTTCTTGTGTATACTATTTTGTAGCATCTTATACCTGCTACTCAAATCCACAACTTTCTTTCTAATACAGAAAAATGCAACTCTGTGTAGCTTACTTAATGTGGTGATTTGGCCAAAATTGATTTGAATCAGCCCAGCGGCCAATCGATTGGTGCTTTTTGATTTCAAATCAAAATCAACTTTTTTGATTTGTGATTTGAATCAGACAAGGGCAAATCACCGATTTGAGTTTTTTGATTCAAATCAATATGATTGGTGGTGCCTGATTGGAAAATCAGAAATTTAAATCGATTGGTGGAGTTGATTTTTAAATCAAAAATTTAAATCAGTTGATTTGTGAATCGATTTTGATTTGAATCTTTTACAGGTCTGCTTTCCAGAAGGCCAAGCAGCAGCTACTAACTGTTCGAAATAGGCCAGAAATAAATGCTTATATTCACAATTTGAACAAAGAGAAATGCAGAGGAAACTTTGATTTAAGTTCTGGCATTTGTTTCCATTTCAATTGTGTATATCTGCCGACGGGCCAGAATCAAAATCAGCTGTTTATTTGTGTGCGTTGATGCAACGCTGTGCCGTACTCAAATCCAAGCAATTAACTTGCAAATGTGAAAATTAAATTCCTTACTTAAACGTAAATTCGAGCTTAAAGAGGTGAGCGCTGTGAAATTACGCTTAAGACTTCCCAACACGAATGGGCTAAAAAAATGAGGCCACTTAATTCTCGCTCGATGCTTTGGGGTAAATCAAAAGCAAATGCTTTATACAAGTTTAATGAAGCCAACACAAAAATTGCAAGGCGCTGCAAGCTGAGAGATTTCTAGCTCGCTTTCCAGCAAAAGCAGCTCAGATGTCACTAATCTAAATTTATGTAAATTGGCAGCAGTTTACTCAACTACTGCATGCTCATGAGGCACTCATCCGTTGCACAGCGGCGACCCATTAATTTGCAACATTGCCCGTGCTGCTGCTGCTGGCTGTGGCGCGTTTGAGGCGCGCTCATGTTGCCAGCTCGCATTAAATTGCAAGCCACTCGTAGGTGTTGCCAAGCCAATGCTGCAACTCGAGCGCAGTCTTCCACTTGCATGCCGCATGTGTGGCAAGTAAGTGGAATAGCAGAGTGACTGCAACATTTGCATATGTTAATTATTAGCTGCAGCTGGCTCAGTTTGCCGCTGCCACGCCCTGAAATGCTGGCTTCTTCAAACTGGTTCATCTGTCAGGCTTGCAGCTTGAAAGCTCTGTCGGTGGCGCGCCTTTAATTATCACTTCGGATTTTTTGCTAAAATTTTCTAGTGTGATGGCTTGTTATGCCAAGTGACGTGTAATTTAGCAATCAAAAAAAACACGTGCGCTTAGACCACACGGCTGAAGTAAAACTTATTTTGGATGTTTTTATTTTATTTTTGCTTGATAGATAATCATTATCTATGTTATATTGTTTAGATTTCTTAAATGAATTCAACACTTTTAGCGGTAGAACTTTTATTTATTTAACTCAGTAATATTATTTCCATCAGTAACTTCAGAAATTGCTATATATGTTTCTAGCGTAGAAACAATCGGCTTATGATACGTCTAAGAACTTAAATTTTCAAGATACCACTAGAAAACTGCAATGTTGTAGACTCATTGGGATTGTTGCTCATTCGTAGTTGTAATGCATCATGCAGGAATTGGATAAAAGGTTGGGATTCTTCCGACGCGAAATTAAGGTTGAAACCTCCAGCTTAAATTAATGGCATTGTGTTCCTTCCCAATTCTTATGAGCCTACTAAACCATATACGAGGAGTCTTCTGTGTAAGAAGCTGATAGTATTTTGCACAGTATTATTGGGAGAAATGTTAACTGCACCCATTATTAAATTTGTCCCATCTTCTAAAACGCAGTTTGCAGCACAGATATCTCCAATTTCACTTACATTGCGTAAAAATATATTCATATTTGAAGCTACTATGTTGGTGTTATTAATATTAGCATAGATTGCAACACCTCCACCTCGAACATTGCTGCGTTTAAATTTAGCGACGATTACGATTCATTTGCCATTCCATTCTTGGCACTTGAATTTCGGTCGGCAACAGAAATCGAACAAATCAAAACAAATGGAATTTTGCCTTTATTTGGCTTTTTCTGTGCTGAGCGGCAACACGCTTTCTCATATTTGCGCTCTCTCGCTCACGAAACAATCAGGAGAGCGACTGGACGGCCGAATTCGCCTGCTTGATAATTTTGTGCCTAATAGATTCTATTTACGAGATGCACCTTCTCTATTATTTACGTTACCTAATATTACCACCTGTTCGCAACTTGTTTCTTACGCAAAGGTCCATCCTGTGCACACACCAGGCGCAGCTTTTTATAAACTCTGGCAACTTTTTTACCTACTTGCAATTTTACAGCACAAGTATGAAATGTTATCCGAGTATCGGGTCCTAAAAGTATGCCATAATTTAATTTGGCAAGACAGAAAAGATATAAGCTTACCTAATATCACCACCTGTTCGAAACTTGCTATGTCGAAAAATTTATCCGTACCCAGAATTTTGGGTCCTAAAAGTATGCTTTATTTTAATTTGGCAAGAAAGACAACAGATTTAAGCTTTCTTGTTGCTATGTCGAAAGCTTTATCCGTAACAAAAATTTTGAGTTTAGCCTCCGCAAAGAAGTTTTACTTCAAAAAAATGTTGGCTTAAACGAGGCAAATTTATTGTAAGCGCTCATGTTTCAGAAACCTTGAATGTGTGTCAACCCTTGCTAAAACGTTTCGACGAGATTTTGCCCTTTACAATTTGACTGGCGAATATAATGCCATCTTCGAAGTAATCGGTTGTGAAGTTGAAATAGCCATCCGGTGAGTAGGGCGGAAAAAAGGCGCCGCTCACAGTAAAATTATGCAAGCTGTACAATTTATTCTAGAGCGAAAAAGATTAGTAGTGGTGAACAACGAAAGCGCTGTCGCACTTACAGCCTTCCATGGGCAAGCGGTGGGTATGTTGCTGGTGCGCCGCAACTCCGAGAGCAGCGTGCGTAAAAGCGGACTCTTCCAAACGGCATCCAGCTCTTGGCACACATCGAAGCGCAGATCCAGCACGTGCAAGGGCGTCTTGGCGTACAGCAGCATGACATCTATACGCTGGCGCACCTCATACTTGTTCAAGTCGCGCGACAGCTTGATGCGCTGTTCGAAGATCCACAAGTTTTTGGCCTCTTGATGGAAGGTGCAATCGAAGATCTTCAGAAGGGAGGTGTAGTTGAAGCACTCAAACGTCGATATTGCAAATGTGAAGGGGCGCGGCGACTATATATATTTATTGTATATGCATAATATGTCAAGCAAATCACTGGAAATATTTGTTATTAATTCAGCACATTGAAAAGTTACCTCAGCTCGAACGCAGCAAACTAGCAACAACAATATTCCGCAAACTGCCATGAGCGACATTTCCGGTCTTACTATTTCGAACTTTCGCTCTGTTTTAACTTAATGCAGTGGCAATTTTCATGCGTGATTAAGTACTTATCATTTAAATATGCGCAGTTAAAAAATTGCTTGAAATAAGTGGCAGCAATTGACGCTAACAACTCAATTGGGAATAGTTCCAGCCTACATTTTCTATATGCCTATTAGAGATATCAAGTGAATAAGAGATGTCAATTGCAATGCCCTTCACAATGTCAGGGTTCCAGGGTTCCGGTATAGAGCAAACACTGTACTGTTAACTGTCGCTGTTGCCCCCAGACAGCAAAAGTAGGAGATGCTAGCTTCCGGTCTCTGTCACTGTGGCTCAATTTCAAAATGCAGCAGTTCGACATTTGGTTGCACCTTCTTCTTCGCTTGGCTCGAGCATGGCTCTTCTCAGTTTTTCGAGAAGTATGCACGTCAAATGCTCTTCTGAGGTATCATTTAGCGCCTACACATGGCCAAAGTGTGGCATTCTGGCAGACCAGTTGTGGCCTAGACAGGCACTTTAACCTAAGCTTACCTAGCTGATGTTGCTATGCCACTTCCAGCTTCCTTGTTGACGCACAGCTGTCGAAAGGGTTAATGGTCTAATTAGTCCAGCGGTGTCGGATTCAATCGTGTCGGATAGCAATTTGCCCAGTTACTCTAACAGCTAAACGGATTGCAGCTGTCAGTCTATTCTTTTTGCTAGTGCTGCCGTATAGTTTTGTACACAAAAGAAGAACGCTGTTTATTTTCTTCTGAGATGAAATTTTACATTCTTTATTAAATTTATGGCAAAGAATTATCATAGTTGTTACATCTCTATATTGTGTACTACTTTTTTTAACTAATTTCGGCAAAAACAATCACTTCTTTTGTTGAACTAAAATCGAAGGTCACTGGCAACACTTTTCTGCAACAGAGTTCACAAACAAAATATATCGTGAAAAATGAATTCAAACGACGAAATAATTTACTCAATGTGTTTAGTGTTGTGTAAAATGTACGATGTGTACAAATTAAAAGCAAACGAAAGCGCAGGTGGACTGTATTTCCAATAAATATTCGCTGGTTTAAATCAGTGTTGCCACATTACCTCTTGCATAGGAAAAGCATTAATTCTATTTCAATTTTCAATGAATTTATTGGGTGGCAACATTCTTTTCACAGCTGACACGACTTTTGCAGTAGTTTTCTAATCGACGCAGAAATTTCTACTACTCAATCCGGTCAGAGTAATAGCGAACATTGTGTTCGGGTAAGATAGATTGTGTCAGCTGACACGATTTCCAACCTTACCGCTAGAGTAATTCTACCATAAGCCAGCAATTCGATATTTTGTCTGTATGCATGCTATCTTAATTACTTTTAAATTACAAAGAAATTGTTGTTTATATTTTATTTTATCCGACAGAAAGCGCACAAATGATGAGCTGTTTTATTTCTAAGCATTTCTGCCATATTTTTTGTATGTGCTTCCAAACTGAGTGTAGGTACAAGTATGTATTAGACAGGCCTTGAGCCATTTTTTTTAGCAAACAGCCACGACGACATGCTGCCGTATACAAGCTCACGAGCTAGCAGCGTTTCGCCATCCAAGAACTCCACGCTGAAGGTAAAGCTTCCATCGAGCGTATAACTGGGCAGACTATTTGGCGAAATGGTGAAATTCTGATACTTGTACAAAGTATTCTGCGAAAAGAACGAAAAGGAGAACGAGCGTGTAATCAGTAACTGAAAGAATTAGAATTACAGAGAATTGGCACGCACCGCCTTGAAGGGACACCGAACCGGCATGTTGCTGGTGCGTCGCAGCTCTTCCATGATCGTGCGCAATACGGCAAAGTCCAGCAGCGAGTCCAGCATCTGGCAGACGTTCAAGCGCACGTCCAACACACGCAACGCGGTCTTTGCGTACGTGTGCAGCAGGTCCACGCGTAGACGCACATCGAACTGCTGTTTCAGAACTTTGCTGAACATAAAGCTGCCTTGAAAGGCGTAGAAGCTCGCGCCCAGACGCTCATAGGAGCACTCGAAGCTGCGCACAATTGGCAAGTTGCCGCTGCAGTTGGCACCGCTGATTATCAAATTGAAGTTACGTGACGACTTTCTCTGACGATAAAAATATATATAGTCAAAAATTTATTTTATATATAGTTTTTGAAGTATGCGTATGGCTTACCTCGGCGCCGACAGTAATGCTGCATGTAAGCAGAGCACAAAGCAAAACTTTTACAGCCAACATTGTTGTTTCGACTATTACTATATTGCTATATATGATGTTAAAAATTGTTGATCTTATTTGATTTAGATACCTGCCAGATCGCGCTTGTTTCAAATGATTAGCACTTTGATGACTTTTAGATGAGCAAAATTTTTTTCCTATATAACTCTAATTGATCTAATATAACAATTAGGGCCAGTTTCACAGTGGATGTTTAAACTCTGATTGCAGTTTAAATAGGGAATTTCAGTTTCACAGTGGGAAGTTAAATACAATTTAAATGCCCGGTTGTGGGCATTTAAGTACGGCACAGAGTTGCAATCGAAAACAAATAAACAGCTGATTTCGGATGAGCAAGCAAGCTGCGTCGACAATATTGCAATTTATAAGCGGCCAAATTAAACATACAACTGCATGGTGTAGCACATATAAATGATCCCGTAGTATTATAAATAATATAAACTGTGGATTCTTTGAAGAATATCCAATAATTCACTTCTTTCGGCCGACGAAAAATTTTTAGCTCGCGCTGCCTCCATAATTGAACAATTGAACATATGTTTTTGGCAAGTTGTGCTGTGTTCAAGTGTCAAATATTCGAAGTTGCCATTCATTATTCCGTATTTAAATAAATGCACTGTGAAACTCAAGAAAAGTTAAACTAGATTTAAACTCAATTCGCAAATTAGATTTAAACATCCACTGAGAAATTGGCCCTTATTTTAACGAGCGCGCTGTAGCATACAACTCACAGCTCATTATTACACTGGCCAACGCTTTTTTTCAGTGCAAAACAATCAACAACAATCCGTTACCGGGTTGCGACCTGACGTACTAGAGCTTCTTTTGAGGCGCACGCTGCGGATATACGCCATAAAAAAATATATGCTTGTTTGGTATACACACAAACAAATACACACGTTGCGGCTTCTATTGATTTATCCATAAAAAAAGCAATCATGTGCGAATCGGGTGATTCGAAATACCTGCTTTATGATTCGAATTTAATTTCTCCTTGCCCGTCTGTGACCTGTAAATGAATGGTTTCGGGGGGAAGCGGTAATTTTTCAACATTTTGAGCAATATCTTCAAAACCAATTCGACTAAAACTATGAAAGAAATTTTTGTAATCAATGGACGTAGCTCTTTCTAACAAACCCCCATACGATTCGATATAAATATGCTAATGTTTCAGCAATGATTTGACCAACTTTTCGTCGATACCTTTAAAATGGAGTAGCACTGAAAATTGTACGATTTATTGATCGTTTGGAATAAGCGCCACATCGAAGAATAATAAAACCATGTGCAGCCTTACACTATCATACTATTATATAAAACGCTATTGCGTGCGCAATGTTTTGTTTGAGTTACCGTTACTCTGTTTACATTGAATGTAGCATTGTTTTGCACATTGGTTTTGTACAGCATTGTTTTGGGAAACATTTGATGAGAGTGAGAGAGAATGTTAGCATAGACTTGAAATGTTGTGCTGTTCTCTGCACAACAACAGTAATGCCTTTCATTCCACTTTCATGTAAAAGGTGTTACATTTTGGTGGCTTACCGCTAAAACTTCTTGCCGTATGGCCACGTTAATTGGACTATGTAGTAATTTTTTCCAGCGAAAGAGAAGTTTGTGAAAAATATAAGATTGCAGGGGTAAAAAACAAAACTACTAAAAATAGCCACATTGGCAGATCTGAACATTAAGCAACGTAAATGGCCGGAGATTTTCAGTGTTCGGCTAGATCATGGGAAATCAAAATAAGTTCAATTATCTAAGCAAGTTTTTAATTGAAGTCAAAATTTGAGTAGCTGCATACATATGTATGTATGTACATATGTATGTATATATATAAGTAAATGTAGACACTCTTTTCAAGAGTAGGCTACGTCTGTAAGTCTTTTTTTCACAAGACGAGTTTAAGTTATTTTTTTGGTATTTGGTCTGTTAGTGAAATAAATTTTTCTTTCTAACTTTGGATAGGGAATCAAACAAAATGTTAATGACATATATGTACATATATTCCCACATAGGTGACTTAACTACAAAGGAATAAAAATACGCCTCATTTTTATATATGTACATTGTACATATGTAGCAAGAGCAGGTGGGACTGACGTTGTATTAATAATTTTAGAAAGATATTGTAAAAGGGTAATAATGAAGGGCAGAATAAAAACAGATAAATCAACGAGACGAAGAGTAGGACACCTTGATTTAGCCGAATAGTAGGTCAGAGGAAAAGTTGAAATTGTAGAAGGTGGAATTCTAAGAATATTTATAGGAATTACGCCTGTTTCATGAAAATTGCAACTTTAGAAAAATCTGGAGGGAAATAGATTGGATTAAAATCTTTTTGGAAAACCAGCCTCACACAATTTTTACCAGGGACATAACTATTATGGAGTTTACCGATAAAAATTGAAAATAATTGTTGCGATACAACTAATTTCCAATTTCGTTAAAAATAACTATTATTTATAAGAGAAATATTTTTCAATTGCTGGTAACAATTATTTGTGAGAAATATTTTTTACGTTATCGAATAACTATTATTTTGTGAGAAATATTTTTTCCGTTGCTGCATAACTTTTATTTTTGGGAATAAATTTTTTACGTTGTTTTTGTGTCACGCCTCAACGGCTGAACTTATTTGGCTGAAACTTGGTGGGTATATAGTGCATTTTGTGGGCTATAACCTAGCCCACTTTTCATCCCGGAAAAATCTGAAGGGGCGTGGCACTTCCGGTTTTCAAATTTTATGTTGTACACATATGTATGTATATTGGAAATTACAACTTTAAAAATCGGTAGTCTGTTATAATTTTGTTATGCCTTTTCACTAGTGCAGCTTTGGGGTTTTGAGTAAGGGGGCGTGGCACTTTTCATATAACCCAATTTTGGTTTGCTATAAACTTTGGACGTATAACCTTTGGACCCTTTTTGCCTATCTAGAAGCCTCAGTTTCATTTAACACTACCAGGCGCTCATTGTAGGCAGTGTCTCCCGCGCATCTTCTCTTCCCATTCTCCTGTACGTCAAGCGGTGCTTTCTCGCGGCCTTACGGAGAACTTCTCTCGAACACTTCAATAGAGGCCGCTCTCCCACGCCTAGAGTGATAGAATTACCGTTACTTTTTCAGCATTCAATTTTCAAATTGAATTTTCCAATTTATGGGTATGCAAAAGAAAACAACAACAATTATCTTCTGGAGCTTCTTTGTCCACATGCATTTTCATTTTAATAACTGTGGACTACAAAAACAATTGTATTATGTGGGTCTGGTCTTTGGCTCTTGGTTTATGCATCTCCAAGTACAGCCGACACTTGCGATTTGTTAGTTTTCACAAGCGGTTATCGGATTTTTTAATTCGAATGCGTGCGCTCCAAAAAGAGTCACCCCATTTCGGCAATTTACAACTTGAGCAGTAAACATTCTTAAATAGTTTACAGAACATATGGAAGAGAAGATGCGCGGGAGACACTGCCTACAATGAGCGCCTGGTAGTGTTAAATGAAACTGAGGCTTCTAGATAGGCAAAAAGGGTCCAAAGGTTATACGTCCAAAGTTTATAGCAAACCAAAATTGGGTTATATGAAAAGTGCCACGCCCCCTTACTCAAAACCCCAAAGCTGCACTAGTGAAAAGGCATAACAAAATTATAACAGACTACCGATTTTTAAAGTTGTAATTTCCAATATACATACATATGTGTACAACATGAAATTTGAAAACCGGAAGTGCCACGCCCCTTCAGATTTTTCCGGGATGAAAAGTGGGCTAGGTTATAGCCCACAAAATGCACTATATACCCACCAAGTTTCAGCCAAATAAGTTCAGCCGTTGAGGCGTGACACAAAAACAACGTAAAAAATTTATTCCCAAAAATAAAAGTTATGCGGCAACGGAAAAAATATTTCTCACAAAATAATAGTTATTCGATAACGTAAAAAATATTTCTCACAAAATAATAGTTATGCGGCAATGGGAAAAATTTTTTTCCAAAATAATAGTTATTTTCAACAAGAATAATTAATATCAATTGATAATTATTAAAAATAACATTTATTAATACTTCTTAAAAAGCGGTAATTTTTTCGGCTGTGAAAACAGGCATAATAATTATTTTCGGTCCCTGATTTTTACTTATTATTTTTCACTAAACACCGAATTTTGTGATACTGATAGTAACAATTGTATATTTGCTCCTTTATTTATTACCTCCCGGATCACTACTACTACCTCCTTTAATTATTTATCCGGATTGAATAAGGTAACGCAGTATGTACGTTATCAACCAGCAAAATGAGCTTACTTCCTTTATTTAAAGTTTTGGTTAAAGGTGACAGCAGAGCTGACGGCTTTGTTACGTTCGTTCGGGTAACCTACATTTCTCTGTTGCTCTTAACTTCGAGGATACAGAGTACAGAGTTAAAATATTAACATTTTAAAATATAGTAGGTAATACGTATTTATAAGATTTTGGTTTTAAAATTACAAAAAAATTAAGACGACTTCTCCATATCGGCGAAGGAAAAGTAGGAGAGTCGCCACGAAGTGGCGCGATACTGCTGGTAACTAATAAATTATTTAGCAAAATTTTAAACTATTAATAAATTTGTTATGCTTTTTAGTAAAAATTACAAACTTTTTTTATGAGCATAGCAATATAGATTCTTCTAGACGTCCTTATTTGTTCGGCCCTTGCCAAAACGTTTCGACGAGATTCGACCCTTTCCGATTTGATTGGCGAACAGAACATTGTCTTCGAAGTGATCAGTTATGATGGTGAAATCGGCATCCGGCGTGTAGGCTGGAAAAAAGGCGCCGGTCACAGTAAAATTATGCACGCTGTACAATTTATTCTATAGTGAAAAAGATTACTAAGTAGTGGTGAACAACGAAAGCACTGACGCACTCACAGCCTTCCATGGGCAAGCGGTGGGTATGTTGCTGGTGCGCCGCAACTCCGACAGCAGAACACGTAAGAGCGGAGTTCTCCAAGCGACATCCAGCCCGTGACACACATCGATGCGCAGATCCAGCACCTGCAAGGGCGCCTTGGCATACAGCAGCATTATCTCTAAGCGCTCCCGCACCTCATATTTGTTCAAGTCGCGCGAGAACATCACACGCTGTTCAAATGTCCAAACATTCGTAGCCTGCTGGCGGAAGGAGCACTCGAAAACCTTTGCGATGGCGCTGAAGTTGGAGCACTCATGACTCATTATCACAAATGTGAAATGCCGCGTTGGCTATATAAAATGTACATATATATATATCATGTTTGAAGCTCATTCCAAGGATTCAAAATTACCTCAGTACAGGCGCCATAAATCAGCATGGCTAATATTGGCAATGCTCTTATGTCGAACATTTCGGATATCACTAGCTCGAATTTTTGCTTGAAATTTTTTAGTAAATTCTTGTTTCCAGTTATATAGCTAGACATATAATCACTTTGCTTTCAAAAAAATATAGCAATTAAACGAGAACATTAACGCTCATTATATGCTTCAACGAACTCAGTTAATTTTGTTCAATTACATATCGACTGTTCGGTTCAAGGCAAGATCTACAGATTTCGGTTTTGAAAAGGTAGCTACAATTTTGTTGCGCTGCTAGTGGACAATTTTGCATCTTAGCTACGTTTTTCATTGCAAATAATTTCTATGAGTTTAGTTTATGGCAATTTGGATATATCTATTTATTAACCCTGTTCACAATATTGTGCAAATGGTCTTGCATCATAGCACTTGCAAAATAGTAGAGTTCAAATTGCTCTTTAAAGTATTCTTCCAACATAATCTTTATCGAAGCCACGAATACAATAGAATATAATTTTGCTTTTTACGAAATAGCTTTGAACTTCGTATTTTGCAACGAGTGTAGCAAATTCACCCGGAAAAAAATGCTCACATTTGATGGCAAATGTTTACCATTGCATAAATTTGCAATTGCAAAAAGTTTGCATTTTTTGTTGCAGAAATTGCTACAGTTTAAGCATTTTCTATTTTCTACTCATTTGGGGTATTCACAGTTTCCTTCTAAATTTCCCATCTGGCAAATTCAGCACGATAGTAAAATAAAACTCTGAGCGCCCCTGTTTCGTGGACCATTCTTAATTTGCCACAATCGCATTACAAGTGTTTTCTAAAGCGATTATTCAGGATTTATTACTCTCGCAAAAAGCAATATTCCATCAAAATGGAAGTAGTGTGTGATTATTCTCTGCGAATTCAATAAAATGTGCTCAAAATCTGTTTCCATTTTCGCGAATAAAACAGCTGATGAGAAATGCCAGCTTATCACGAAAGAAAAACACGATCCAATGCATGGCAATTTTTTCAACTAGTGATATTTTTTGTTTGCGTGCAAAGCAACAACAAAAAAAGTTGCCAGATGGCAAAGTGGTTTAATTTAGCAGGCGGCAAGGAAAGCACACTAGATAGCATGGAACTGTGAACTCCCCAATTAAGACCTTATTCCAGTTCGACTTAGCCCATTTAGTGGCATCGAAAGACCGCCTTGAAATAAAGTGCAATTTGTTGATAAAAAAAAATCGAATAAGCTGCACAGGTGACTTATATAAATACTATATTCTCGATTCCTATTCTCAGCTGGCTTAGTTTCTTCATTCCCGGATGCAAATAGCGCTTCACAAGTTACCATGCAATATGCTTCTCGATTTTCAGCCACTGATACGCTTTTCAGCAGACTTTCCGCCACACGTAATTAATTGCATGCTAATAATAATTGTTGTTTTCAATTTTCAGATGCGGACAAAAATTATGAGCTGATTTTTTTATTTTATTGCTTTTTTTTAAAGTGTTTTTCTTACACGCAACGCTTGCGTCATATGCGTTTGGGACGCCATTTCCTAGCATATAGCCTCGATGAGACGCTGCCCCAGACAACTTCGCTGGCTAGCAGTGTTTGGCCATCCAGGAACTCCATGCTGAAGGTGAAGTTCGAGTCGGGCATATAGGCGGGCAGGCTATTCGGCGTGAAGGTGAAGTTCTGATACTTGTACAAAGTATTCTGCAAAGAGCGGAAAGCGGACAGCATGAGGCAACAAACATATTAAAGCCAAGCCATTGTAGGGCATTGGGCACGCACCGCCTTGAAGGGACACCGGGCCGGCATGTTGCTGGTGCGTCGCAGCTCTTCCAAAAGTGTGCGCAATACGGCAAAGTCCAGCAGCGAGCTCAGCATCTGGCAGACGTTCAAGCGCACGTCCAACGCACGCAACGCGGTCTTTGCGTACGTGTGCAGCAGGTCCACGCGTAGACGCACATCGAACTGCTGCTTCAGCTCTTGGCTGAACATGTAGTTGCCTTGGAAGGCGTAGCAGTTCGCGCCCAAACGCTCATAGGAGCACTCGAAGCTGCGCACAATTGGCAAGTTGCCGCTGCAGTTGGCACCGCTGACCTCTAAATCGAAGTTGCGCGACGACTTTTTCTGACAAATCGATTATATATAGTCATATATATTATATATAGTCATATATATTATATATAGTCATATATATTATATATATGTAGTCATATATATTATATATAGTTTTTGAAGTATGCGCACAACTTACCTCAGCGCCCACAGCAATGCCCGCAGTAAGCAGCGCCAGCCAGAGAACTGTTAGTGGCGCCATTTGCCCGCCGATTGTTTTTGAAATATTGAAATGCTGAACAAGCACTTCAATCAATTTATCAACTTTCAGCTATTTTTCGCTGCACGAGCATATAAATAGTTTGCTCTTCAATCATGCTTGAACGTATTTAATTTGATTGTTTTGTTTAGTTTAGTTCGGCAACCGACTGACTTTTTTTTAACTACTTTGAAATGTGGCAAACTCACGTCAACTTCAACATACGAGATTTTTATCAGCAAAACACTTTAATTTATTCATGCATAGTTTTGCAAAAAAACATGGTTAAAATGGAAATAAATGCTGAAGAAATTTTAATCGAAATCAAACTAAATTGAACCAAAACGGCTATATACATAAGTTGGCAATATTTATTTAAACAGCCAACATGCCAAAAGTTGTTCATATGTATTCATTAATGCTTACTAGTTATGAGTTGTAGATTCTGTAAAGCTCATTTTGTACACTGGATATAAGCCGGAAGCTGCGGCCTGCTGCGTCAAGACGGTCAATGCTAAGTCCCATCTAAGCAACAAAAATAAGGTACAGAAATTGGCTACAGAGGTTTGCTACTCTGGGTAGTAGTTATCCAGATTTCCTGACATTTGATGACAGTTTCGGCTTTTGCCGAAACAGCAGCCGAGCGTTCTTAATAGTATTTCTTTCACATTTTGTTTCGACTTGTAAAAAAATGACGGATTTTCGGCAGGCATATTATTTAATATCAGACATAACATAACATATACTTAATAGAATAAGTATTACCAAATATTTCGATAGTGGCAAAAATCAAAATTCCAAAAAAGAACCTTTCAAAATTTATTAAGGGACTGTTGTTTTTCTCTTTTGCCTTCCAGCTACAGTCGACAATTGCTCTGCTAGATCCGGGCATATGCCGCTGCCTTACAATAGAAGATATTACAGCAACTGTTGGTGTTGTCTTCTGTCCGTTTTATGTTTATAACGCTCCGATGAAATGCTACCGATGATCGTCTGCCTAGCGAAAAGTACAGTGTCATCGAGAAACTGCGACGTAACGGTGAAATTCGAGTCCGGCATATATGGTGGAAAATTTGCCGTTGATACGGTGAAATTTTCAATTTTATAGAGCATGCCCTAAAAGAAGTACAGAAATAATCCAAGACGGCTTGGAAAAGAATAACAACCGCACTCACCGCCTTCACTGGGCACATTACGGGAAAGGTGCTCGAGGCACGCAGCTCCATGATGATGGGTCGGAATAGCGGATTCTTGTGGCTGGCCTGCACATCCCGACAAAGATTATAGCGCAGATCCAGCGCGCGCATGGCAGCTCTTCCATACTGCAGCTGCACATCCACGGTGAAGCGAAACCTCAAATCGGTCTTGAAGGTTTTCTTTAGCATGAAGTATATATTGAAGCTATATCTGTTCGGCGCCACAAGATTGCATTCACATTTGTACACAGGTATGAGATCGGTTACTTGCTGGCAGTGATTTTCATATATTCGCAAGTTGAAACCGCGTCGTGGCTATATGAAGAGCATGCGCTTGAGTAGATGTAGGCAAATAGCATCGTAATTGATAATACCTCAGCGCCAGCAAACAGAGTCCATATGCAAATTATGCCAATTATAACTGTTGCGTGCCACATTCCGGTTAAGACTGCCGCAAAAACAACTGCAGATTTTGAACTTTGGAATTTCGATTTGCACTACATTGCTCTATAATAATGCAGTAATCATCGATTTAATTGTACAAAACTAATTACTTTTAATCAAATAATTGTAACTAATAATTTCTTTATAATAATACAGAATATTTAATGGCTAGGTAAAACTTCCATATGTATTTGCGTATCTGACAGTTCCATTACTTTGATCATTCCTAAACTGAGCTCTAACTGGCATTGCTGAGGACCCAACAGTGTCTATGCGTGGCCAGCTTAACCTAACCTACGTATCTGAGTGAAGCCAAGAAAAAATGGCATGATTGAGCTGGTACTATTCTAGCCAGAGAACGTCAGGCTGCTGTAAAAGCAACTACTTCAGATCACTGTGCACCATTTTGCAACTGTTTCTTTTACATAAACTGCCGCAATAAGTAGGCTCAGAAACATCCATCTAGGAGGCTACTCGATGGCCCCACGGAAAATAGTGCTACATTTTATTAAGAGTCAAACACACATACATATGCTAAGCTTGACTTTAGACGTTCGACCTCAAGTTTCCACAATTTAATCGAAATTTTTCTCAGTAATACACAAAACTTTTCAAAAAAATTATTGCTCCCAGCAAAAGCAACAATTTTATATTCGTTAACCATCCTTACGTCCATACTTCTTGCCATAACGTTCAACTTTGGCGAAGCCCTTAGTCACTTGCCTCGCGGAGAGCAACGTTTTATCATAGTAGTCCAGCACCGAGGTGAAATTCAGATCGGGCGTATACAACGGAAAGTTTTTTGCCGATACGGTAAAGTTTTCGATCTTATACAGTTGACGCTGCAATAACAATTGACGCACTATAAGGAAGCGGCATTCAAATGAGCGCTGGCCCCGACTCACCGCCTTGAAGGGGCACTGCATGATGAAATTGCTCGACGCATATAGCTCAGCAATGGAAGTGCGCAGCAGCGCATTCTTCATGAGTTGTTGTAACTGGCAGAGATTGACGCGCGCATCCATCACGCGCCTAGCAACCTTCGAGTAGCGCTGCTGCACATCCACCTGTATGTGAAGCACCAGCTCATTCTGGAAGATCTTGGAAAATATAAACTGATTGCTGAAGCGATACGTGTTCGGCGCCACCAGATAGTAATCGCATTGAAGGAAGACCAGCGCCTCCGAGAAGATGCTGCATGTAGTGCTGGAAATATTCACTTCGATGGCACGATTTCGCTGCCAAGGGAAGCATTCATTTCGAAATACAATATTTGAAAAAAATCAGTTTTTAATAAAATATTACCACACCATCGCTGCCTATGGCCAGCAGAAGCAGCACCATGAAGCGCAACATTTCGACTCCGACTGTCAGCCACATCTAAACAAAGCGATTAAATCTAAATTTTGCTGAATGAAGTTGCTATATTTTGAAATACAAATAAAAATAGTGATGCTCGAATTCGTATAATTATAATAATTACTTCGATCTTAGTAATTCAAATTTTGTTGCCTTTATTATGAGTAAATAAATGGCGACAACGAAATTAGATATGTATGTAAAAGCATATATTACATATGACGCGCCCAGAGCAAAAATGACTTTTATACCTGCACAGCGCATGTACGCAATGAGGCGAAAATTGACACTCGAAGCGTTTTTGCTCTGTGCGCGTCATATGTATGCTATATCATTTGGAAGCATACATATGACATGTCAGAGAGCAGTGATGTGGCTCAACGTTCAAGCGATCCATTCAAATGTACATCAGCAACTCAGAAGATAATGTGCAGAGTCTAAAAATTTTAGACAGTGGTGACAAACCATAACCGCCTAAATCGAGTTAGGACAGAAATGGAACTTTTAGTGCAGGACAGTTTAAATAATTTTTTTTTTGACTCGGTCCAGGCGAATGTTGTGCACAAATATAGTCAGGATTCCATATAAAATAAGGCACATTCCAATTCAGATCTTACAAAAGAACTGTAAGAAACTGCAGAAAGTTGACACTATGTCTCCTAATAAAGGCCAACAAGAAATAAGATTTGGGGATTATATAAATCAGATGCCTGTGAGACTTGAAGCGAAGAAAACTCCCTAGTCCAAAACTTAGGAACATAGGGCTGCAGAAGATCTCAAAGTTGGCAATCAACTCTCTACTGATGTTCGCTAGAAAGAACACTGCTCTCCGGACTAATGAATCAATTCCCATCTGATATGGCTGAAGAGCAATCAGTGGCCTATTCCTTAATTGAGACTCTGATACCTTGAGATCTGAAATTGAGACCCTTTTCAAGGTTTTATTCAAAATCTTCAACAGATCTGCTTTATCAGAAAGTGAAAAGCAATCTTGAGTTTAGCTTAAATAATTTTTCAATAAAAGTAAGCAAATTAATACATACATATGTAGGTATATGTATAATTTTTGCAATTGAGTGACATGATATTTTATTCGAACTATATTGCCACAACAATTTTAATATGCAACATTTAATTGCTACCGCGCTTGCTAACCGTAAGTAAGCTTTAAGTGAGATTAATCTACGACACATTGATTACTCTGACAATTACTTCGACAAGTTAGTGGGGCCAACTTTTAAAAACAAACTTTGGCTAAACAATTGATGCCATCCAAAAGTCAGCGCCCAGACAAACATGCAACCCACTGCAGCACCTTATGCCACTGTCAGCGGCGAAAATTAATAGTGGCCGAACTTGGACAAGTCATTACCGGTAGTAAGCAATAGCAGTTCCAAGCATAACAACAACAACAACACACAGCAAGAATGACAAGAGTAGTAACAACTTTTGCTGGCCAGTAGCCACACACGAAATCAACCGCTAGTGACACTAATTAAGCGCCAAAAATGTGCGGCAAAATGCGGCACAACAACGGGGCAGCATTGACAAGCTGCCCAAAAAAACCAACAACAACAACAATGAAAAGTGCACAAAGTTTTACGGCGCTGCCAATAGAAAACTATCGAAATAATCTCTCTTCATTTTTGCCGTTTTTCTTTTGGAATTGCATCATAAATATTCGTTTTTAATAAAACACAAATAAAAATTTCTTTAATAATAAATTAATTTGAAATGGCCGACCATTTTTTTAATACGTTAACCCTTAATTTTTGGTCAAAATGAACGAATTTGAAGTCGGTTTTTTAATTAGACCCTTACTTTACCCGGTACAGGTGAAAATACCCACCCCGCCTTTTGGCAGGATTGGGCATTCCCGCTTAAATTTTTTGTAATGAATTATTTCTTGTTTTGGATATTGATTCATATTTTCTTCTTTATTTTTGATTGTGATACTCTAAGAAACCACTTTTTGTACTTAAATGACATAAATGAATGTTACATTTTGAACAAAATGCCGAGTTTCAGATTTGCATCCGCTCATTTTGCATGTTTTTTTTGTCATATCGGTCCACCAAAGACCAATCTGATCGTGGCGAACATCATAAGTTGGAAAATGGGATGTCTTCGGCAGTGATGAGTGGTCTCACTTTGAATAATCGATCATAACCAGGCTGATCTTTGTGATCTTCATCGTCATCTTCAGAATCACTTTTTTGTTCACCTGCTATATCTTCGTTATCAGTTGGAATTTTTTTCATCATTGCTAAAATCTCTTCCTCAGACAGATTTTTAATTTTTCGACGCGATATTTCTATGAAAAACGAAAAAACGGCGAAAAAACACAAAAACAAAAGCACACAATGATCAAAAATTTTGAGTGGAATGCCCAGTCCCGCCTTTAGGCGGTTTCACTTTCGGAGCGATTTTAATATATTTAATTCATTAAATGCCAGTATATTCTTACATCACTTAATAAATATTTAAATTTCCTACTCACCAGTATTTTTTTTAACTCTGTACGATGAAATTAACTATATTTTTTCTTTTTTTGAAAATCACTGTTTGAACGAATATATTTATTTACGTCCGAGCACTGCCAAATTTGACTTTGAAATTAATTTTCTGCGAATCGAAATAAGCTATACCCATGCGCTACAAACAAACACATGCTAGCATATATTAGTTAAGTTTTGGGAATCCCCTTATTCTGAATTTTTTATTTATGTTGTTTTTAGGGAACTTTTCGTTAAGCCCGCCTAAAGGCAGGCCTGGGAATTACAGGGTTAATTATCGCCTAGTCTCATTTTTGCTTATGCATAAAAGTATAAAAAAATGAACAGTTGGTAACACTGACCTACCCACACACTGCTCCGAATCAAAGCTCCAAATGCAACGAAATGCACATTTAGTTAAATTACAAAGTAATCCCGTGCGGCTGAACGCCCGCACAAGCGCTGCCAACGACGGATCGATAGTCGATCGAGCTATTAGCATGGATGCCGCCTGCCTGCCTGCCTGGCCGCTGGCCTGTCGTTGTCAGCGCAACAACGCCGCAACACCAACGCAACGCGGCCATGTTGTCAACCCAATTAAATTGTCGGAACTAGTAATGCAGTTCGGCAACGGTGATGCTACGGCATTGCCCACAAATTGGTGAGGTGACGCCCTCCTGCTCAGGCTAGCGGCAGTAATGCCAACTCAACGCGCAGGCACAATTAAAACCGCAGCGTAACGCTTCAAGTGCTTGGCGCAATTTAGCAAATGCCCTTCTAATTTGCGCCATAGCAAACAACCGTGGGCCAGGCCGCAAAAGCCTTCCAATAGCTATTGACAGCGTAGGTTTGTGTATTTGTACCAGCGATGTCAATTCCGGAATAGCTGAAAATATATTTCTGTTTCGATTTTGGGAAATTTCGTATATTAAAATACTGAATTCTTTAATAAAAAAGTTCGCTCACAAAGTTCCGTAATTATGCTGTAATAATATTATTTGTAAAAAACTTGCATGTAATGCAAATAAATAGAGGTACGTAGGTACTTACTAAATCGAGCGACTGATCTGGCAGAAGTTTAAGGGCCAGTTTCACAGTGGATATTTAAACTCTGATTGCAGTTTAAATAGGGAATTTCAGTTTCACAGTTGGAAGTTAAATACGATTTAAATAGCCGATTGTGGATATTTAAGTACGGCACAGAGTTGCAATCGAAAACAAATAAACAGCTGATTTCGGATGTGCAAGCAAGCTGCGTCGACGATATTGCAATTTAAATTAAACATACAACTGCATGGTGTAGCACATATAAATGATCCCGTAGTATTATAAATAATATAAACTGTGGATTCTTTGAACAATATCCAATAATTCACTTCTTTCGGCCGACGAAAAATTTTTAGCTCGCGCTGCCTCCATAATTGAACAATTGAACATATGTTTTTGGCAAGTTGTGCTAACCTTCAATTGTCAAATATTCGAAGTTGCCATTCATTATTACGTATTTAAATAAATGCGCTGTGAAACTCAAGAAAATTTAAACTAGATTTAAACTCAATTCGCAAATTAGATTTAAACATCCACTGTGAAACTGGCCCTTAGTGACTGCTTAGTCAAGACTCAAACCATAAAAGTGCAAATCTACGCGTTTGCCAGACCAGTTGCACCACTTCGTGAATGCCATCATCTGATTTGTTGTTCGTTTTAATACTCATTTCAGTAATTGTTTAACTTTTGTTGAAATGTATTCTTACTTTTAAAAAAAGTTAATTTTAATGCTGCTGAAAAGTCAAGGAAATGCAATTTTGGCATCAAAAGCGCGGCACGAACATCCCTAAAGCGCGCGTAGCAGCTACCAGCGAAGGCCTATTGAGCGGTAGCTGAATTTAGATTATTACCCGCCATTGGCGCAATTTGCCATGCGTAAAGTTCGTGCGGTGCTGCGTTGGTCCTGCGTTGGAAATGCCCGCCAGTGTTGCATGTTGATGTTGACACAATTAGAATGGCTGCTGAAATTGAAAGGTAGTAGTGACAGGCTTGCAGTTGGAAGACGACTCAATTTGAAATTAGTCGAATTTTTTTTTATTTTGGTGAGCACACTAAAAAGTTCAGCTCACACAAGTTCCGGTTTTAGCAAAAATATACATATATGCATTTTAGCTTATGCCAAGATAATGCAACTTTTTAATTAAATGCACAAAAAGTATCTTTTTGGAAAGTATACATTCTATATGCTTCAATTTGCTGTAGCAATTTTTTTCAATATAGGCAGACAAAACTTTTTCGATGTCGAAATCTAATGTTCGGCTTAGTGTTAGCTCTTCGTCCAGCAAACACTTCGTCAGTCAAAGATTATGCAAGATTTTTCCCTAATTTTTAATGGGGAATTTTCAGAATAATTAAGAATTTGTTATTAAATTTTTTGTATTGTGTTGGCTATCGTTTGAGAGGCTTACTTCTCTCTTAGCATTTCAATTTTCTTTTCTTTGTATAGTTTGCAAAGACACTGCATCTTTCTTCGTTCCAAGTCGACTTAGTCTAGAACGCAGTAGTCATTTTAAGTAAATTAGTTTCAAATAATTCTAGCACTTTCAAAACTTCAACTTAAGTACGAACTGCTTCAGTTAAGCGTAATGTCAATCCCTCGTGGCGCTTAAAGTGGCGGTCATTAATTTTCCAGCCATGCCAGGCAGCAAACGTCAACTAGCGGAAATCGCCATTTCTAATTTCACATTTACACTGTGATTTAATTACATTTTAAGGCAGTCAACCGCAACTAACGAGCAGTACTATACTCGCACAATATACACTTACTTACTCCGATATGAGCGCACAAAAATGGCAAGCTCTCGACGATGGTGTTGAGTTGCAACAAGTAGTAGGCAACACTTTTAATTAATGGCGTCCGGCGTCAAGCAGTGTTGCCATTCAACAACACACTAAAAGTGTAGCATAATTAGAGGCGCACTCCAACGTGCAGGTAAATGTACGCTTTCGCACTTACGTTACGCGAAAAATACTCGAAGTAGAGTTCAAAATGGCGTATTTTCTCGCACCAAAACTTTCGATTTAGAGCGTGTCGAAACTTTAATTAAAAACGCAGCTACTTTGTTGTTTATTTGTGAGCGTTGCCGCCATTGTTGCCACCTGCCAGCAGCCAACTTCATTTATGCGAAAAACTTTTTCGATCACAAGAAACTGAGAATTTGTGCCGAAAAATGCAGCACTTTCATATCGCACACACTTTGACTTTCGCTGCTCAAATTTCGCAACTGCAGTACTTTTGGCGCGATTTCATTGAAGAGCTAAAAGCTGCGAAAAGAAAAAAATACTTTCAATTTGGAAAATGTCAATGCAGTGCGAACTGTCAAAACCATAACGCGGCAGTGCAGGTGTGCCACAATTTCCGCTAGCAATTTAGCGGAAATTCGGCGGCAATATTTACTACTCGAATTAAGCGCGCCCTATTTGACAGCTGTCAAATAAAATTTAAGCGTACGTTGCGAAAATTGTGCCAGCAGCGGGCAGCGCGCAAAAGTAATTTTATACATCATTTCACTTTAGCAAATGCAGCTGAAAAATTTGAGAGAATTTTGTTAAAAAAAATAGAAGCAGAAACAAAATATAACACAATTTATTTATTTCATTGTAGAACTTGTCATGAATAGCAACAGCTAGACAATAAGGATCCATTAATTATTATAGTATGTATGTAGAGAAACACCGATAATTTTAAAATAATGAAAATAAAAATTAAATTGTACGCAATGTGGCAATGTGTGTTTGCCATGTCAATGAAATTTGTCCGCTGTTTTATGCGACCTTTTTGTGGTTTTTTTCTGCAGTCGATATTGAATTGATCGATTTTCATAAATTGTAAATAAATTTTAATATGAAATTAAACGAAATTTATAAAGGTTAAATTGGTAAACAGCCAAATTTAACATCATTTATTACAATTTAGATGCAATGATGAACTTTTGCATGTCTGAAAATTTTATAAACCATATTTGAAATTTTCCATAAGCAGTTGCTCCTTTAGAATTATTAAGAATTTCATTTCAAAAATAACAGCTGACAATTTTGATAAATTTCTTGTACTTTAAACAAAAGCAGATATGCTTATAAAAATGATGTGCATACTGAAACTAGAAGCTGCAGCTCGGCAGCCTTTTCTCTTCGTATTTTAAACACTTTAAAGAAAAAAGCTTCAGACAACATAACCTCAAATACGCGCATTCTTGCGCCATCTGGCATGTGCGAGTTCCCACTCACAGCTCACACCAAAAACAATGTTGCAAAATGTCACAAACGCAAATGTTGCATTATAGTAAAAATTCATTTATCTTGCTCAACACCAAAGGACAGACGGACAGACAGACAGACGGACGGACGGACGGACAAACAGTCAGACAATCGCATAAAAACGAACCAAAACGAACAAAAAATTTCTGATGAAAATGTGTCATGGCTGAAAAATAAAAACTTCAATGTCAAGCGAGGGATTTGAAATGTCAAAATACGAAGTGTAGCAGCAGAATGTAAATGACAGCGCATTGTTTTCTAGAATAATGCCGGAATAGTTGAACGAGCTGTATGACTAAGCTGACGTAAATGCTATAAAAATGAGAAAACAGCTGAAGCGAAATTGCAGAGAAAGGAGCTTGTTAAACATTTTGTGAACGAAAGTTTAAATAACAGATAAGAATACTATTTACATATTTGCATAAGTGAATTCTATAAGCAATTTAGTAGAGATACAGTCTGCTAGTCTACAGTCTATATTGCTTGTCGTTAAAGCTATTCGATCAGTGATCCATGTCGTCTATATTAGAAATTATAGGCACAAAATTTAAGCAATTTTGTTACATTTTTGAATTTAAATGACTTGTAAATGGTATAAAGTTGACATTGTCATTTCAACAATTTCTTTATGAGCTTGTGCTTTTTTGAATAAACACTTTGAAACGTTGAAATTTTACTGAGCAAAAAAATCCCTTCCAGTCAATTATTTATTTATTTATTTTAAAATTTCTCATCATTGGGCTATGAAGCGAGAGCAAGTTTAAAAGCTTTAAAAGAACACTCCTTCTGCCATGGTAAGTTCCAGCGAGAATCATTATTATAGCATGCCAACAACAAAGAGAAATGACAAATTTAACCTTTAATCTTTCAAGGGAATACGAAAGCGACCGACGCTTAATTTGAGCGCATTGTTCGGCACCGAAATTTGTTTCAATTTCCAAAGGGTTTAACTCGAGCTGAAATGCCTCCGGGCAAAAGAAAAACAAACTCTGTCATTGTTGGCCTAATGGAGAGGCTTATTGTGCCGAAACAGCGTTGAAAAAAGTGAGGCAGCATATTTAGAGGACTACATTAAGGCGTAGTGGCACACACACACACACACACACACACACACACACACACACACACACACACACACACACACACACACACACACTCATGCTTTATGCGCACTAAAAGTGAAAATAGAAGTTGCTTTTTTGTCCCAGCAGCGGCGAATGCGAAAAGGACTAAAACTAAATTGCCGCAAAAACAAACACAATGAAACCGGAAAATGCGTGTGGAAAATGTACAGCATTTTTCTCATTTTTCACAGTTGCTGCCTGCCCATTGTTGTTTTGTTGTTGTTGTTGTTGTTTTCGTAGCTATTGTCGTTACAATTGTTGTATATTTGTGGCCAAATGTTTTTAAAGTGTAATTAATTGATTTTATTTTGGTCGCACTTTTTGTACTACTGCCGACTAGGGCTGTTCAAACACGATCATTTTTGACCGTGATTGTGCATAGCAATTTTTCAAACACGTTGGCTATATTAAACAACTATTTTGCTTTCGAAATTTAACTACCATTTATCTTCGGCTTTGCTAACTTCGATCGTATTTTTTTGCGTATATAATTTTAAATATATACTATAATAAAAGTACATGGAGAAAGAAAGAGAAAGAAAGAGAAGAGCGGTTAGACAAAAGGCTCATATTATCCTTTGGCTTCGGCAGAAAAAGCCATCATCCAATGTGAATAAAATAATGCACTATCATAGTATAAAGAAAGGGTGAGAGAGAAGAAAGACTTGACTTGATTTCACATCAGTTTAATTACTTTCACTTCACTGCTCTGTTTGAAGATTTCCTATCAAAGTTACACTTTATAAATATTTTATGCTGAAATTCAAAAATTATTCCCACTGGAATGCCCTGATTTTTGGGCATTGCGAACTTTTATCTGGGATTAAGGCTTTCAGCATTCCGGAAGTGACAGCCCTATTGATAACCCTTTTCACAACAACAACAACAACAACAATATTCATTACCACTACTACACCAAAAAGAACAAAAGCAAGTCGGCCTGTGTTGACAATCTTTTGTGGCTATTGTTGTGGCACACTAGCCGCGCCTGCCTCCCTTCCACTCCCTTCCACACGCTGCCTATGATCCGCAGGGCATATCCGCTGCCGGCCACCACAACACGTTACACAACAATCGGACATTCCGGTCTTTAAGCGGTTTGCTTTAAACATGGCCAACGCTGATTATCACGCATCTAAAGTGACTCGATGGCAGCCGAACGGAAGCCGCAACAGCGACCAGCGGCAACAAAGGACACAAAAGGCTCGACAAAGGAAATACGAAAGGGTTGCCAACGATTTTTTTACGTACACATGTAGTTGTGTGTGTGTGCATTTGTTTTTATGCTGCGCAAAAAAAGAGGCCGAACATTTTCCTAATAAATTATTTTGTTAAAATTAAGTGAGGGAAAGAGACGCAAAAAAGGGAGGTAAGGAAACTTGCATGTTTTTGGGCATTTTATTTTTAAAAAGCACTATCATCATTTGTCACTGTCCTCGCTCGGGGAATGCATTAATAATTGTAATTAATTAAGAGTAACAAAAGCCGTTTAAGTGATTCGCTCCGCATGGAGTCGCCCGAAATATGAAGCGTATCCTAATTAGGCGCATAAAGCGCCTTTTTAGTACACTTTTTTTTTAAGTACACTTTTTTTGTACAACACTCATTAGCAGCACAAACTGAGCAGCTCTTTAAATAAGGCATTTGGCACTTTTGAAAAGTTTTTATAAAAAATATGATTTCTTTATGGCTACAACAACAACACCATCTTACATTATTTGCTGCAATTTAGAAGCCTTTTCAGCATATAACAACTAAGAAATGGTTTCTAAGCAATCCTGCAAATTTTATTAGAAAGTTTTTGAACATCTTGTGCATAATTTTGAACATCAAGCTATCAATTTTAAGATGCCCAAACATGAACAAAATATTTAAAGAGCAACACTCAGAAGCGTATTCCCAGCTGCTGCTGTCGCCGCTGAATAGTCGATCTATTTTAAGGCACTTACGGCATTCATTCTATAGCCCAATTCGAACGGCTAAGCAAGCCTGCTCAAAGCATTATATAGTCGAAAAGAAAGTGCAACTCACCGCAAGAGATGGCGCCTCGCCAAGAAACAATTAAATCGAATTTCCTCTTCATTGCAATCAATCGGATCAAACAGCTCTGGAGTCTGTAGCACGCTGGCCTGAGAGCTCTGGAACTAGTGTACTCATATATGTGAGAAAAACTTTTTAATAAACTTCTTTCTCAAACTTTCTAACAGAAAATATGGCAACGCTTTAGTAAGGCTTTAGTAATATTGAACTACGAACTTCCGTTTTCAAAGCGAGTGGCGATTTAAAAGCCCACATGAAATTTAAGGCGCATGCATTTTTCTATTGAAATTAAAGAATATTCAATTTCGCTTATAAAATTGCACAAAATGCAAAGCATACAAAAACAAAAAGTTTCTTTGTGATGCCACAAAATGCCAACAAAAATAATTTGCCATGGCATTTTGGCAATTTGAAGCGTTGCAAGGAATTTGGCCGGAAATGCTCAACCATTAGTGTGCGCGAAATGACTGCAGCATGTGTGTGAGTGTGATATGTGTGTGTGTGCATGTGTGCTTTAAATAAACAAATATTTAACAAATGTTTTAAACGTTTACACTTAACGAAATTCTACACAGGCGCACAACAACATTTTCGTGGCAAGTGCTCACGTTGTTGTTGCTTTTTGTTGCTTTTTGTTGCTTTTCATTGTTTTTGCTGCTAGCCTCGGTTCATGTTTGCTGCAATTCAACACTCACAGCCGTTCGCTTTACTTTTGGCCATTTTTGGCACACATTTTTCAGTTTTTTTTCTGTTGGTTTTTATTGTTTTGGTTATTTGAGCAGCTCTCGAAAGCTGCTTTCAATTAAAATATTTATTTACAACGCAAACAATAAAATGTAAAAAAAATATGCAAAACAAATGCTGCGAGCAACAACAACAACAACGCGAAAATAACGCATCACATCACACCGGAAACGGATACGCATACGGTGAGCGCGTAAGTGCAGCGTGTGAAGAATGCGAGAGGGCAAGCTTGCGGCGGCAGCATGCACAAGCTGACCAACTGGCACAGGATTTCAGCAGCAGTGGGCATGCACAAAATGTATGAAAAGGTGGCGGAAAGTCGCAGTCATCTCCAGGATGATCCAAGGAGCGAGCTACATATTTTAGCTTTCAGAAAAAAACCCACAAGTCATAGATCAAGACATTTATATGAAGGCAACGATGCAAGAATTATTGTATTATATCTTTATTAAACAAATTTATGCGCAAAAGTTCTAAAACAAGATCGGTTCCATCTCACCTTCCGCTACAAGCAAATTATATTAAATTTGTGAAAATCATAATTATTTTGTATATATGTTTTTCAACTTGGCACTTCTTTGCACATTTTGCATAGCAGCAGCAAGAAACGTACTTTGGAGCTAACAGCGTCTTTGCCTGGCATGCCCGCCCCTCGTACCACTTATCCACAAAGTATCAACTTGATCCCCTTTGAGAGTATCAAGTGCTAAGGCACAGCTGGACAACAGCAAGTTTCGCATCCGCTTGGAAAAAGCCGAATCTGGTCAGCTTAGACATGCTGGAATTGTGCTGCTGCCTGTGCACTCGACGTGTGGCATTTCATCACTTGCGGCAGCGTGCTGAAAATGAGGCGTCCGCAGCGCGTGGCTGCATTTTAATCTGTTGTTTTTACGCCTCTGATGCGCTGGCCAATTTTTTGCTGGCGCTTCGCTTCGAAAATTGAAATGGGTTTTAACTGCACCGCTCGCATTTCCTTTGTTATGTGTATGTGTGTGAGTGTGTGTGTGTGTCTGCATGTGCCGTTATTATTTTGAGCAGGAACCACTGCAATTTTGCAAAATACATTTTTTTCTTGCCAATGTTGATCACCAAAAAGGAGAGCACTCCTTCTGGCAGCTGCTCCCTTTTGCTGGCCTTTAAATGTTCAATTTCTGTTAAAAGGCAAACGTTCTTTATTACAATTCCAATTTCGGACATTGCAATATTTGGTTTTTCCTTTTGTTAACATTCTCAGTGCAAGAAAATTGCTGGCATCAAGAATTGTAATTGGCTCATTGCTATTGTTTTAAAAAAAATCTGCTTTGAATTGGCCAACAATTTTTATAAAAATGCAATTTTTGAAATTTTACTTATGGAAAGCATACAACAACATAAATAAATTTCCAAAACGATGCACAATTTTAATATATTTTCTTTACAAGTGACTCGTAATTACCTTCCAAATAGCAACACTCAGCTATATAATTAAGTTCATGCGTCTCGCTCTCTCTCTCTCTCTCTCTCTATCCCTCTCTCTTGATTATAAATGGAAATTTATAATTGCCACAAATTAACAACAAATTCAAAATTGTATCCCACAGATTGATGCACAAACTAAGGCTCAATTCCGTAGGGCATGAATAATGTCAATCAATCACATGAACACAAACACACAGACACATACAAGCATATACACATGCAAGCAAGCATGTGAGTGCTCACTTATTTATGCTGCTAGCTATGTGAAGCAGCGTCTAGGCCGTTTGTCATTTGCCTTTTGCCTTCTGGCCAAATCGCCTTACCACACTTAGTACAACATTTTAAGATAATTTCTGCCAAAGTCATACACATACACATGCATATATGCTGCAGTATCTCACATCTGGTGGCTTCATCGATCATGCCACTTGTGGCTAATTGTATGGCGTGTTCAGTGTTGCCACACAAACTCTTGCTGAAATTCTTTTCAAATTGTAAGCAAATTCAATCGCCATTCATGCAATATTAAAGGCTGAGTTAGTGATGACGTATCGTATATATTCGTATCGTAAATGTCTGAGAGAGACCTATTTCAATTAGAATTTCTGCGTTACGATCCGAATAAATACGTCAAAAGCGAACGCATGTATAGTGCCTGGGTAAAACAGGTTTTGTCAGCAATACGAATAAATACGATACGTCATCACTAACTGAGACTTAACGAAGAAAAATGTTATGCAAATTTGTTAATTATGAAAAAAATTGTCTTAATTTTTTTTGTCAACAATTGTTGAAATGTGTAAACCACATTACAATTAGCATTTATTATGAATTTTCAAAAAATAGTTTGAAAAATGTTTTGTTTTGAAAATTTGAGCAAAGATTTCTAGAGTTTTTATTAATATGTAATTTAAAAATAATGATTCATAAATATTGCAAATAAAGTAGCACATTTTCAGATCGTTTCAAATTGCTCAACAATTGGCAACACTCTTACACACTCTTGCAACAGAACAGCGAAGAGTAGTTGCTTGTTGGCTGCAAAAATGGCAAAAAGGGTATTGCTGCTGGCAACAACTGCTTTTGCGGTTTATTGGTGAGCAGCTTCCCTTGCACTACCCTTTTCCCATTTCCCTTTCCCCCTATATGCCACTTGGCAACAACAAATTAATCAAAGCAATTAATTGCGCTTTTAATTTCTTTGCTAAAGTTGCTGAGATTTCAAAGACTTTGCTGGTTGGCAATTTTGCACTCGCCCCTCGGCTTGCCGCTTCGCTGATGGGTCGCTATGCAACGTGAAAGTGAAAGGGGCAAATGATGTGGCAGCGCTTTGATTAAAACGCGGTCTGCGTAAATGCTTAAAAGCTTAAATAATTACGCTGATTTGCTGGCAAGCGCGTGGAAAAGTTTTTCATACCAGTTTGAGAAAGATTTGAAGCATTGGTTTCTACTACATTGAAATGTCAGCAGAACTATTAAAAGGCTCAAATATATCTATCAATAAAATTTTAATCAGTCAAATACAATATAATCTGTTTATCTGTAATTCTAATCATTGTTGTTGTTGTACATTTTTTGCCAAGCAAGCTGAAATCCTTTGTTGAGTTATGATTCTTCAACATAATATTTTCGATAGAAGCTACTAAAAGATTACTTTTGCAAACAGTGTTGGCACTTTGTAATACTATGACGCGCTTGTGTCAACACATACTTCCCCCCACTCCCCTTCAGATAACCATGCTCTACATCAATTCTACTGCCAGTTAAGCGTATTTGTACTGACGCTTTTTAACTCAAATACAAATTGGCAATACATTCTGCTGCTGTCTGTTAGTCATTGTTGTTGTTGCTGCTGCTGCTTATTGCACAATGTTGTGATTGTTGTTGCCATTATGATTGTTGTTACTTGCAATGTGACTGCTGCTGCTGCTGCAATTTTCCATCATTGCTGTTCTTGTTGTATTTTTATGCAATATTCGCGAACGACAGCAAAATTGCACATTTTTGTGGGCAACAAGAGAGGCAGCAGCAACAACAACAACAACAACAACAACAAGCACGCTAGCAACATGTCCGTTTGTCGTTAGTGTGTAGCAGCACTTCCTCGCATAAGCTACGCGCCCACCTTCCGCCGCCAGCCTGCCTGCCTGTCTGCCGCTGACTGCGGCTGTGCTTGCGACGTGCGGCTTGGGGCATGCAACGCCAGCAACACACTTCTCGGCCATTGTCCATGGTTGGCCGCGTGCGGCATGTGGCCGAGCTGCCACGCTGTTGCACATGTGAGCTTTACTTCCGCTGCGCTTGCTGTTGGTCTTATTGTTGGTGCTGTCGGTGGCCACTGTTGCCGCGTGCACTATAGTTGCTGTTGTTGTTGTTGTTGCTGTTTTGTTTGCTGCTGTTGCTCCTGTCATTGGCAGTGGATTCCTCCTATTCTTGCAGCGCTAAGCCAATTTCAACTCAGGCGCTGTCAAAAATTGGCAGCTCTACATAACCAAAACAACAACGACGAAAACATTGCACGCTACAAATTGACTTTTTCGCACTGATATTGTTGCAATTTTGTTGTTGTTGTAATTGTTGCTGTTGATTTTGTTGTAAAACTTTGAAAGCAAACTGTAACAGTTTTTCAGCATGCACACTTACATATATACATTTACATATATAGAAGAAGTGGAAAGGGGAAAGGGTGAGGGGGGAGAGGAGAGGAGAGGCTTACACCAAATGGAAATATTATAAATGAAGCAGTCAAGCAAATGAACGCCGCTTCCTATTGGCGCTTAGCCACAGATAAAGCAAAGGACTTTGCAATAAGAGCAGGTCCATGTTGAAATGGATTAAAAATTTTATCATTTCGATGTGCTGCTCAATCGATTAACTTGCCATGCTGATTCGGCAACAGTGAATGAATAAATAATTCCGATGTCAACTCATATGCAAATGAGCTGCAATAGATAGCAGCTTGGCTTTGCTCTTCAATTATATTTATTTGCTGCTGTTCAACTTGCCCGGCAATTCGCCGCTTGATTCAATACTTGTTGTAAGTCGACTTTTTCACTTTTTGGGAAATGCCGTTTTAAGTTTAAAGTGCTCCCATTTTTTTTTGGCACGTAGATTTTTCTGAAAATCGAGTATTTGGTAGAGTGAAAGCTTGTTATTAATACTGTTTATTCCAAAAGATCGACATTTCGATATTTAGAAAGATATAGCCAAATGAATTCGGTATTATATTGTCGTATCTACCATTCTGAACAAATTAGTTTGCCTACCATCAAAATGTGTCGTATGTATACTAGGAAAATTTTTTTCTAAAATTTTTTTTTTATTAAAAAACTGCAAATATAATATACAATGCAATATTTCTGCCAAATATAGCTTTAGTAACTTTTTAATTAGTTTGTCAAATCCGGAGGCAGAATTTGTTATAGTACAAAGTTGAAGCACTATTTCTTATTAAATCTTTTAAATTAAGTATTTTGATAATCGCGTAAGGAAGCATCAGTCGGGTTTCACCGACTAAATAATACCCTACCCGAGCTGGGAAAGAAATGAAATGGTGGGTGTATTAAATTTACTGTGTAAATAGTGGGCGGACTACGCCCATTTCTTACAAACTACAGAATATTCTTAATAGGATTACATATTACAAATATTGATACTCTGGTCGACTTACGACAGTAACTATAGGTATATATAAATTACCGCCTCTATGGTGGGCGGACCACGCCCATTTTTGGAGAATCAAAAGGCATTCTTACCAGCAATGAAGTAACCAAATCTGGACGCTCTTGTGTATATATTATGGAAGTTATGATGTTATTTTCTATTTACCGCCTATATAGTAGGCGGACCACGCCCAGTTTTTCATAGGGTATGTAGAGCTGACATCTGAGCTTGAATACAAAATTTCATTCGTTTAAGTTCATAAAAAGTCAATTGAGAACCATTTTACCGAAAAAAATCTTATATACGACAAACATGGATGAACATTTTTTTCTGCCTCTTTTGCGAACAAATTTGTCGTATGTTAGCTTTTCTTGCATATACGACAGATATTTACGCAAAAATTGAAAATTAGCCTACATACGACAAAATAGAGTCTGAATATCTCAAAAACGGTAGGAGATATAAGAAATCTGAGAACGCCAATCGATTTAGCTGGGTTTGGAACCCCCCATGCCATCCTTAACTCAAAATGTGAAAAAATCGACATACAACAAGTATTGAATCAAGCGGCGAATTGTCTTTGAGAGCTTGCTGGTGCCAATTTCTGTGGCTGCTTTTTGTTGTTTTTTTTTATCGTTTCTTTGTGCGCAAATATTATCACTTTACAGTTTGCAGTGAAATATGTAAATTTTATGTTGGCATGTGACATTGCCAAGTGGCCGAGTTAGCTTAAGCGGCCATTGCACTCACACGCATTGACAGTTCATTTGACAACTCACGCGAGCAGGTAATAGTGTAGGGTTGCATGGCGAGGTTGCTGTCATTTGTGGCATGTATGTACATGCGATTTTAGCACTTCACGGCGATGTTGCAGTGTGGCGGAGTGTTGAAAGAACAGTCGCTCACGCAAGACTCAAGTGCCAACTACCAGCTCAATTGGAACTCATAGTCCTTTCCATAAGCAAATGCTGCAATAATAAGTTTACTTCAAACTCTGCAAAATATATTATCTTGATTAATAATACCAGCTACTTGAAAAATAATATCATATTCTGTATTACACACAAATAATTTTCTTTATTCAAATGTCGAGTTCATCGAGCAGAGGAGACAAAACGAGGTCAGACTTTCTTGTGGAAAGTTTTCTTTTGTTCTACACATATTTTTTTCAGACAAAGTTTGCCAAAGAAACTTTACTTTGTAAGCGCATTGGGGGCAAAGAGCAGATGTGTTGAGAGAAATATTTTCATGTGTAATCTGGGAAGAAGGAAATTTTAATTTTCTACTTCACCTCGCAGCATTAAGGACGCACCTACTGGTCCTTTTTCTCCAACGGCGTATCTGTTGCATTTTACTTACTCCTTGCTTATCTTATGCACACGTAAATTCCTATTTAAAATATTACAAAGAGTACGCGAAGAATAATTTCACACTTTTTGCAACTTGCTTGCCTCAGCAGCCCTCCTCCCCCTGCACAAATCATCCAGCTGCTGCCTTGCGTTAAGTAAAGCTATATATAGTAATACAAGGGGAACAGAACGGAACTAAAAAAAAAATATATTAAAAAGCTGGCAAAACAGCGCCACCTGCCTGAAAGGAAGTTTGAAATGTGCATGTGTGCTGACAGTGGCGTCTTTAGCATAGGCGCTACATGGGCCTGAATTTGCGCCCCTTCAAAAAGTAAGCAAGCGCGTTCAATTAAAGAATCGGTGTACTATGCGTTTTTTCGTCAGCATTTGTTATAATTTTCTTTGACAGTATTTTCAATTTTTGGTAAAAGTATACAACATTTTTCTGTATTCATAAATTTCACACTTTCAAATTGAGCATTTCTAATTTCATATCAACTTTTTAACTATAAAAATATTTGGCTGCAAAGAAGTTATAATTAAGATAGCGCCTCCAAAAGCGATGCTGAGCATGATCATCCAAAAGGCAACCATATCTATATATATAAATACATATAATGTATATATTGCAGTGCAGCAAGCGCAACACAGTGGCAAAGTGTGAATGCGCAGGAAACGAGTTATTATGATGGAAATTAATATGCGAAAAAAATGTTAATGTGTGCCTGGCAGTTTTTTTTTTTTGTATCCATGACAGCGCCAGATACGCGCGCAATATCTAAAAGGAAATGCAAGCTTGCAGGGATGGTGTTGTCGTTGTTCTTGTTGTTGTTGTTATTGCTGCCGCACTTTGCAGCCGCTACAACAAGACAAGAAGGTGTGAACTGAACGAACTGCCTGGCATTAAAACCGCCGCCGTTCGAATAAACACGGCAAAAAAGTATGCCATATGAAAAAGTTTTTTGCATTTACATACGTTGCATAAAAGTTGACTTCAATATAAAGAATAACTACTAAGTAAATAATTAAAGAAATACAAAATTTCGTTCCAGCTCAATGTTCGAGAACAATTTTCGATTTGAAGTTCTATAAGATTATGGCAAAGTTCTTATAAATTTGTTCAACTAACAATTGCTGGAAAAATATGATCTCATAAAATGTCCTTTTTACAAAGACCCAAAAAAGTTACATTAAATTTCAATCTATTATTGAATCAAGTTTTTAAAATATTTTTCATAGCATCTTCGTGAGGAATATAATAAAAATTGCATTGCTCAAGTAATTGCCAGTTGAGATATGGCAACTTCCGTCGCGCGCGCAATACAAAAAGATGTGCGTCTCCAAAGTGCTCATGCTCGATGGCAAGAGAAACAGCATCCACAAGTGTTGCCGCAACTCTCTTACAAAATGCACACACACACACACATGCATTTATTTGTAGCGCTTGCGCTCTTAGCTCGGCTCCAAAGAGTGGCGCTTACACAACTTCACAAAAGAAAAACTGCGAAGGATAAGCCAATCTGCAATGAAAGCGTTAGCAAACACACACACACACACACACACACAGCCAAAGCACTGATAACGGCAACAGTGCTTCCACTTGCTGCTGCTTGCTCTTTGTTTAGTTCTTCTAACTAGCAGCTGTATTAACTGCCACACTTTTCTACTCATAAATGACAAAATTTCCAACTTCGATTCTATTATGAAATCTATTTTAAACGAATAAAGCATTTAAACGTATATTAAATTTTGCATATTCACAAAAATCGCGCATTTATCGATGGAGAATTAAATGCCAATTATTCGCTGCTTCTGGCTGTATTTCAGTGTTGCCAACATGCAAATGTCTGACACATGCACCAACTTTCATTACAACAATTCCTGCCACATTTTGCCATAAGTCATTTCCGACATTGCACTTAACAGGCAACTTGACATTTTGCGCTTCGCTCGCTGCCCTCCCCTTGCCTGCCCTTTAACTGTTCGAATGCTAGCCTGAATTTACGCCAAAGGCCCATTCTGATGCAATTTTCCAAATAGACAGCGCCAAATTTTCAATTAAACCAAAGCAAGTTGCATGCAACTTGCCGCCGCACGCTACAGCTGCAAGCAGCTTTCACTCATGCTTCATTGTTGCTGTTGTTGTTGTTGTTGTTGTTGTGTTTTTGGTGGCAACAGCGTTGGCAGGTCTGTAGGCGCCCGCCCGCTGCGCTTGTCATGGCTTATTAAATATCAGAAGCTTTAACAAAACTCAACTCGACTCAAGGCTCAAGGCAATTCAACAATGCGCTGGCAATGCTGCAAATGTTGCCATCATTTTTCGCGTTGTTGTTGTTGTTGGCGCTGTTGTTGTTGCTGCCGCGCACATTGCTGTTGCTAATGCTGGCATAACCGTGCGGCAAACTTTTGCTGCATGCCACGCGCACTGCCAGACTGACACACTCACACCGGCACACACACACACACACACATACGCATGGCAACCCTACAGCACACACTCACACCGACACACAAAACATTCGTTTGACGTTGACATTTATTTGCAATTGAAATTGAAATTCTTGCATGCTTGCCTGTGTGTGCATATACACACATATACACGCACATGTCTATGGCTATGTGTGTGCGTGTTTTGTTGATTTGGCTGTATGTGTTTACCAACGCAACTCTGACACCGTTTCCGATTGAATATGACGGCAATTTTAAATTAAACATGCCAAAAAAATATATGCATGCAGTTTAAAAGACTACATAAACACAAAATAAGTCTATGCATTTTTTTATAAAATGTTATGCATTAAAAGTAGGCAATAACAGCTGAAAAAATGCAAAAATGTGCTGTTAGGCCCACGGTGATTTAATGCAACCCCACAAAAAAAGTTTCAAGCGATTAGATAACAGCGAGTAGCAATCCAATGCTTTGTCTTCCAAGCAGAACAAGCCACTATAGTAAGCTCTTATTAAAGAAGAAGATTTCTTATGTCTTTTAAAACTCTTTCAGAATTATGTACGGACCATCAAGCGCTGTGAGGAAACCTGAAGAAAGCCAGGAACTTCTCAGAGGCCCTTTGAAGGAATCTTAAAGGAAAAATGTACTTAAAATCAAAACAATCTTATTTGATGTCTATAAATAGGAATTAGATTTTAGTCGGCTAAAGCCAAGCATGCTCCAGATCATAAAGCGTGCAAGCTACACTACAATATCTTTTGAATATTTCCTCTCCCTCTTATTAAAAACAACTAGCATGGTCTCATCAATGTGCAGCTATTCCATATGAAGAAAACTAGTTTATTATGCCTTATGGACCTATGCGAAAATTCCTTTCGGTATAAAAAATTTGTCTATCTTGCAAAATTGCTATCAAGTTTTCAAATGTCAATGTAGTGTAAACCTTCTGCATAAAATTGTAGCTTTTTATCAAAATTCTTCTGTTTTCGAAAATTTGCCATTTCAACAAATCGAGAAAAAACGAGAAAAACTGCATGAAAATGTGATTTTTCTTTTGTAGCTGAAAAAATTTCTATTGTGGTGAAAAACTATGCTTTCCAGTTTCAAATGAAGTTGCAAATAAAATTTCAATTATAGAAAATCACAAGCAAAAACTGCATTAATTATATTGGAAATCTCTGCAGACCACATGCCAGTGAAATGTTGCAACAACAACCGCAGTTGCAAGCATACAAGACTTTCTGCTTTCGAAGCTGATGCAGCCACACATCATTTACTTCACACTAAAATGAAGAGTTTGCAGCAAATCACAGGCACACGCAAATTTGCAATGTGTGTTGGCAACACTTGTTTTGTGGCTATATCAAAGGCTTCAATTGCACGCAACCAGAGCAACCGCTGGCCTGCTCGAACGCACGCCCACCTCAACACATTACAGCAAGAGGCAGGCATGTTAGACATTTTTTTTCTTCTAATTTCCTTCAAACTTCTGCTGAAGCCGGATTTGGAGAGGCAGCAGTGGCGTCTTTGTGCACAGGCCAGCATGAGTCAGGGCGTCCATTAATGAGAGAGAAACCAATCGGAAATTGCTTGCGAAATTGTTTGCCCGAAGAAATGTTCACAGAAATATTTTAGTGTCTAGATTGAACAAAAAATTCTTTGCCCTTAAAAGCAAAGGTTCCTAAATGAGAGCCCTCAAAAACGTTTGCGCCTTAAAGAACTCACGCACCTGAAAATGGCAATGTAAAGAACCTGACCACTTCAACTTACAACTTTATGCTGGCAATTCTCTTGTGCGTGTGCTGACTACGCAGCAACCAGCCTGTGTATGCGTGTGTGTGCGTTTGTGGCATTTTGTGGCATTTTGGTGCAATTTATGCGAGTTACATGTCGAAAAGAGATCTATTACTTGGCCCCCAGGCGATACGAAGCACACAGTGAGCAGTGCACCAAGGCGACATCGTAATCGGATGGGTGGATGGAATGGATGGTTTCTGGCTGCTGTGGTCGGACGCTTACATCAGAGTTGATATAATTGACAACGAGTTTGCTTCAGGTGATAATGCAGTGATGATGGGCAGTAGCCTGCGGCCAAGGATGTGACGACGCTCAGTTGCTGTTTCGGCAGTAAGCAAAATTTCCAAAGCAAAGCAGAAATTTTAACAAGATATTCAAAATATGGGAAATGTAACTTTCTTGCTGCCAGCAGTTGAGTGTTTATCTGCATTTATTTCCTTACCTGAGCTGGTGTCTGTTATCCTTTGTCCCTTTTTTTCTTTCTGCTAGCCGTTATGCATACTTTGATAGAACGCTTCGTAAGGCAATAATAATTAAAATCATTGCATGAAATCAAGAATGCTTTAAGCCTTTTTCTTGCTTCTTCTCTTTTTTTCTTTCTTTTTTCTTTTTTCTGTAATTAACAGAATTTACAGAGTATTGAATAATTTCCATTTCAGCGTGCTGCCATTAAAGCAACAAAATTTCGTTTAAAATGAGAAAGCAAAGAGAGAACACGCAAAAAAAGTGGCAGGAGCAAGGACAGCATAATACTTGACCAATTTCGATTTTTATTATTGAAATCCAAGCGTAAAACAGAAATGGCAAGTCAATAAATTTTATGCTACACTGCACAAAAATGAGTGTGTAATTTTGAAAAGGAGTTTTGCTTCGGACTTTCAGTTTTGAAAATGTCATCATTAAATTATTGAGCCAACGTAGGTCCCATGCTGAATAAAAGTAGGTACCTACCAAACTTATTGATGATAGAAAAAAATTTCAGAGCTGGAGTTGTAGAACCGAAATGGTTAGGCCGAGCGCTATTGAGTAGGCTTGTGTCGTTCGCGAACTAAAGATCTAAAAGATCTGGTTCTCATATCTGAACTAGCTCTATCGGTCGTTCAGTTGGATGACCTAGATGAACTAAAGCTAAATTTACTTGAATTGTGTTATTTTAAAGAAAGCATTTAAATGTATGTTCAAACCTTTGTCAGCTTTGTTTGAGTTGGTTTTTGTATTTTAGAAGATAACAAAATTGAATTTAATTTAACAACAAAAGTACAAATTAAGGTTAACTGTTCATAAAAAAAATATTTTCCCTTATATTATTAAAATAAATGTTCTATTACTAAAATATTTTTCGATAATGTTTTTTTTCTTAATTTTACGTAAACGTAAAACTTTGGCCGTTGACTTGAATACGTAAAACATATTGCAGCTGTCAGTCCTTTGCATATTTAATTTTTTGCTAGTGCTGCCGTATAGTTTCGTGAAGAAAAAGAGCACGCTGATCATTTTGGTAGTATTAATATACAGCTGTTTTTGTTGAACTAAGGTTGAAGAGCAAGCACTTTTCTGCAACAAAGCTATAGCTGACATGTTTTTCAAGCTCCGTTACGCTTACGTACAAATTCGTTTAAAGTAAACGCATGTATAGAGCTCGGGTATAATAGGTTGTGTCAGCTGAAAACGGAAAAATATGTTACGGCTACACTAACTGAGCCTTAAATTGTGACTAGTAGACCCCGCTTAACTGACCAGACAAAATCGAACGATCTTGGTAGTGCAGTTAAAATTTTTTCTAGAACAAATAGAATAATTTTAACGAACTAGTGAACTAGAAAATAACTAGTTCTTAAAGGTAACCTAATCCCAACTGAACTAATCGCTCAAGTGAACTAAACGGCACAACTCTACTATTGAGTAAGTGATGTGGTCTAACCATCTCGCTCTTATCCAGAGGCGACTGTTCGGCCCACGCTAGGGATGGGAGAGATTCGTTTTTTTTTTCACTTAAACCAACACTCAGGGGATGCCCCCTATACATGAAAAGCATTTGTTGATTTAGAAAGGATCATAGGTTAGTGGGTGGGGGGAAAGTGACTGTTCGGCCCACGCTAGGCATGGGAGAGCACCGATTAAATATAGATATTTATAAAGAATTGCTAATATGAAGATACGGTTTATTAATGAGTTAATTTCTAATAAAACTATGAATTCTTAAGAAACTTAAATACAATCATATATATACAATATACAAGTGATATTGGCTTTTTTCACAGTGAGCTCACAGTGCTCCCAAAAAAGCTGCAATAACTTTTGAATACAAGCTTCGTCGCATTGGCTGCAATCCTTTTCCATGCAATGCCAAACCGAATTTATGTGCTTCGATTGTGCGTTCGGTCAATGGCCAAAAGAGCAAACATCAAAGAGGCACTGAGAGCAGAGGGATTATGGCGCCAACGGGTGCATGCCTCGCATTAAATCAAAAGTGCCCAATAAACATCTTGAGTGCAGCATGGCGCGGCATTAAAGACCGCACGCAGCTTTGCCACATGCCACATTCGTTGTTTTCCAGTTTACCGAAATGTTGTTGTTTTCAATTTGCAATATTAAAAAATTCGCGCAGATTAATTGCTTGCGCCAGCGAAACTAAAGCGCAGCCATTAAAAGGCCAACGATATTAAAATGTAGCGCAATGAAAGAGAAAACCTCAAAGTGCCCCTTCGCCGCGGCGAAGCCGCTCAAAAGTGCAACAGACACTTGAAATCCATGTCGCTTTCAATTTTTATAGCAAATTTATGCGTTTTCATTTGCGACAGCGACTTGCTCTTTTTTAATTTTACTATCTACTACTTTTTGCATGCAACTCTGCTGACGCGGCAAGTGAGCGACTTTCAAAGCGCCATTAAAAATTATAGCAACGCCACGCAACGGCAGCTTGTTGCGTTTTATGGCTGGCGGCATGAGGGAAACTTGGTTGGGTCGTGTTAAACTAGCGACCCGCAACCCTCATTAAATTCAACTCAAAACCAAAAACTTTTTAAATGCGATTTTAAATTACTAACAAAAAGGGGTATAAGCATTTACTACTAAGCACTCGAATTTCATAATTTTATACTAAGATCTAGAGAAGGACAATATATTCAAAATTATCGTTATTGATGCAACGTAAAGTTTTCAAACGAATAGCATCATTTATTGGCTAAATCTGGCAACTCAATCACAATTACTATTCACTCGGTCTTTTTTTAATGGAAAAAAGCATCAAATTTTAAATGAAATTTTATAAATTGACTTTTGACACTCTTGCCATTTTTAGAGATTTAAGCGCCGAAATATCAAACAAAATGCTATCGATAATAATAATCGTGAAATTTACGCTCACCGATATTTTAAATATATCATATTTTAACGCTTCAAATATATATTTCTAATACTTTGGCTCATAACGTCGATTTTCTACTAATTAGTATCTGCCCTTTCTTACCAAACGCAGTGTTGCATTTTTTGGTTTACGTCATTTTGATCTTAACAGTTAAGCTGTTCTTTTCCAAAACGCCGTATGCTTTAAATTTGCGCAGTTATATAACCAACTCAACCTTTTTGGCAGCTGTGCCTGTGCACGTGCCCCAGCAATATTTGACGCATACCTTACCTTTTATAAACATTCTGGCAACTTTGCTTCGTTAGGCACAACACTTTTTTGAAACTCTTCTTAAACATCCCTTACTTTAGTTCCTATCAAAATAATGTTAGATTTTAATTACTTGCCGCTCCTTTGGCATGCAACCCTGTGCTGCGCTGCTACCCACTATCAACTTCGTCTGCCTGCGCTGCTTTCCCCTGCCCTATGCCAACGTCTCTATGGAGAAAGTATGTTACATTTTTTGTTACTTCCTGCCTAATTTTACGCCGGCTGCTTACGTCTTGTGGCTTTAGGCATACATTTTGGTGCCGTGTTACTTTCTTATGTTAATTAATATTTTTATATTTCCTTAGTATATTTGCTTCTCGTCCTAATGAGGCTCGGCAGCAGAGCATAAACAAGATATTGTATTGCACATGGCAAAAATTTCGTACGCCAGTGTAACAGATTTTGCGTAGTGGGCAAAAAAGTAGTCAACAGCCGACATTAATGTTTGCCAACTGCCGGTATTAAGTAAACTAATTGGATTTTGTTTGTACTATGTGTATGTATTGCAAGGGGTGAGGTGGCAGCGACAGAAAAATCATACCATAAACTCGAAGCAAATAACACGAATTGGGAATCTTTACTCTTTCATGAGTCCCAAGCGAAAACTCCAGCGTATTTCTTTAAAATTTGATTGGACCATTTACGCCAGCTGCTTTTTTTAAAAAATGTAACTCGATAATATCTATAGCTAAAAAATTTAATTTATTAATTCTTCTACAAATCTTGCATATACATATTAAAGTAAACACTTCCTGGCTTACTTCAAATTGTTTATTATATTTTTGTCAGGATATAATTTAATGAAATATGGTAATTAATGGATATTAGAAATTGTTTCGTAGATGTATCGTCGTGAGCACGCGTCGTCGTCTATCGCCGGAAACACCACTGCTCAAGATGTCGCCATCAGTGGTACGTCTTGTGGCTTCAGGGTTGTATTTTAAAAGGGTTGCTTACAATATGTATAATGTATAATACATTGACTGAAGTTATTATAAGCTCGCTAATATTCTAAAGGCTCCATCGATTGTTGACTCACAAAAACCATCTATTAATTCTTGCTCTAACAGCAATCGATAAAATTTCAAAAAAACCAAAATCCGAAATATTTTTACATAAATATAAAAAACATCAGCACCTAAAATTCAGCCACAACACGCAAAATTGGCTTCGCTTGCGAAATTGTCAAACACTTTTTTGTCTGTGATATTTTGCCTGCGGCAGGGGAACATACAAAAAAACTATATACAAAGTATGAATATATTTCGGTTTCTCTTTTCATCGCTTTGATGTCGAACCTGGCGGCAGGAATTCAGATATCGAGCACGTAACAACCAATGTTGCCAACAACGTGTGAAAATGTGACACCACACAGACACACACTTCCACGGAGGCACAGCCTTGGAGAGCACAAGAGCCCTTCAGCGACGCGCAACACAGTCACCGGAAACATAGCAGCGGCCATTTGTAATTTTATTACCAGCGACCGAATAGCCTGCCCCAAAAAGAGCAGCAACAGCAGCACGGTGAATATAATGGAAATGTCCGCCAGAGTGCATTAGGCAGCAGTGCATATGCAAAAGGCGGGCAAGTGCTCGCTGATTTCAGCGCTAGGTCAGCTTGTTCAAGGTGTCCACTTCAAAAGAGCATCGCAATCAGAAAGGCCAGCGAGCAGGGAGATGCTTTCAAATTTTTTGCGCCAAATTCTACTTTGAACTGCTGGAAGCATGAAGACATGCTCTACAGTGGCGCTATAACTGCAAATTTTAATCAAATTTAAGGTTTTGAGCTCTGAAAGAGTCGTAAGATGACTTTTAAGAGAAAAAAAGCTGATGCTTAGAAGAAAATTTAATTTCTGGCAAATGCCGCTAAAACTTTACAAAATTTTTCGATTGGAACGGAAAGGTGAAATATCTTCCAATTTGGCATGAAATTGGCTTCCATTACATTCTTCTATGCCAATCTTCCATTCTATTGACTACAGCTAGCAAGAATTGATTTAACTTTTTGCCTCAAAGTGGCCAGCCATTTTGTAATGCTAATCTTAATTCCGCACACAAATCACCTGCTCTAACCAGGCAGTGCGTCTCCAGCTTTCCATACCATTTCACGCCAATGCAGCGATTTACAATGTCACTTGTCAATTAGCATAGACTTGACCCATTTCAACGGAGCAAGAGAGTTGAGCTCATGAAGCCGGCAGCGGAAACGTGAAATTGTACATGCAGGCAATCAATGCGAAAGTAATCAAGTGTGCAAATCACGGCCGGCAAATGCGTTGACAGTCACACAAAAGGCGCAGATGTAAAGCTGCCATTAAACACGAATGGGCCAATGCATCAGTGATGGACAGCAAAGGACAGGCGGATGGACGAATGGATGGATGGATGAAGCCACGGGCGAGCTGCTGATGGCACCGTTAAGCAAGAGTGCGGTGTGTAGTCGCTACAACTGGCAAAGATATAAACAGTCAGGAAGAAGAAGAAGTACATACATCTGGCAGTTGGCGTCTTCTGGCTGCTGCTAAGGGAAACGGGCACAAAGGATGCGGCCTCATTCTGTTGGCGCAATTGTTATCAATCTTGGGGCAAGGCACTCAATACCAATCGCCTGCTCAAAATCATGTACGCTGTCTGTCTGTCTGTCAGTCTGTCCGTCATTCTGTCTGTCTGTCTGTCTGTCTGTCTGTCTGTCTGTCTGTCTGTCCGTCTGCCCATCTATCGCAAGCTCTACCCCAACTATACATCCGCCCATCTGCTCGTCTATCTGTCAGCTGTTGGCGACAAGTTAATTAGCAAACAAATCGCTAATATAGTAAGTAGTATGTTTACTCCAAATTTCGTTCAATAAATTCGAAAATTGGCAGTTCAATTTCCTTGAAGAGTAACTGACAAATGAAGAGAAGCAGGAGGAAGTCTAAGGCAGAACTGCCTTGCCTGGGAATATGTACTCCCTGCAAATAAATTACGCCTTTCAAGACTTAAAAGAAATTGAGTAACTTTTTGGAATGTCAAAAACAATGAAGGAAGGTCTCCCTCCCTCCCTCCCCCCCCCCCCCCCCCCACCCCACCTCTTTTAGCAACTCTTTCTTCTAAACTCACCAAAAGGATTCCTTTAAAGTATCTCATCTTAATCATGCTACCATCTGCTGCAGCATAACTTGCATGCCTCAGTAAGCACATACCACTCATGGAATTAAACAACAACACCAACATGTTTATCTAGCAACAATTTGAGACTAACATCCACCTCAAACTCAGCCCTTGCTAATTTTCGCAAGCATTTATTTAGTTGCCCTCAGTTGTATCCTTGGGCTGCATCTACTACCTTTAGTATCTTGTCTACCGCCGCCACACAATGGCAACATATTTTATTAACCCTCAAAATCCCGACCTAATGCCCACACACCAAAACAATACCACGCCATTTACGCATATCACAGCGTCCTATCCCATTCGATCCCGAACCCAACGGGAGCGCAACATCAAAATCAGCCACCATAAATCTGGGTAGCCTGCGAAAAATGTCGCATACGGATTTACACTGGTTTCTTGCCACAAAAGGATTTACAGCTACAACAAACGCAATTTCGCTAATCACTTACAAAATGTAGCAGCGAGGAGCGTGATATCAGAGCTGCCTTTTGCAGGGGAAAGAGCATAAGGCTTGTGTGTGTGAGAACTACATGCACGCATGCATATGTACACTAGCGGAAATAAGTTAGTAAAGATGACTAAAAAGCTAGTTTCGATAACTAAATTGGTAGTGAAACAAGCATTAGCAACAAATAAATTAGTTATTTAGCTAATATTTAAAGTTTTTTAATTGCGAGTATTATTTTCAAATGTACTCGGCTCAGAATCACACCATTTCTGAAAATAAAGTATATGAATTTCATTCAATTCAACTACCTAAAATATCTTTAGATTGTGGTTTTCTTAAAAGAATTTTGTTTAATATTGCGTGTACCTAAAAAAATTTGTCTAGAATAGTTTCATAAAGAAATACTAGATTGGTGTTGACTTCTCTATGACAGAAAATAGTGCAAGAAAAAATGTACTTAAAATTGTGCACTTAACTAAAAAATAAAATTATATAAAAAAAAACTTTTTAAAAATAAGCTTTAATTTATTTAATGTACTAAAAAGTAGAAAATAAATTGTTTTTAAGTCACCTGTATCTTACTATCCATAAAAGCTTGGGGCGCTCATGTGTTCAATATTTGTCAAACAGTTACCACAATATTTTATTTAAATAATTTTTTGCAAATAGATTCTAGTAATGAAAGATATGTTGAATTTGGATATTGAGCGCACAAGCTTTTATTGATAGTAAGATACAGGTGACTTAAAAACAATTTATTTTCTACTTTTTAGTACATTAAATAAATTAAAGCTTATTTTTAAAAAGTTTTTTTTTATATAATTTTATTTTCTACTTTTTAGTCTTCCATAAATTCAATTTTAGAGCTCTGAAATTTTTCACAAAAAGAATTTAAAACTTGCAGAGCAGTACACAATATTTAGGGTATTCACAGTGTTTCCTATCGTCAGATGTCATATCCTCAATTTAACAAATAATACGGCTGTGATCGACCCTAATATTCGTGGCATATTTGTGACGCGGTGAGTTGTTGCTATTTTGCCAGCAGGGCGCGGCAAGTAAGTTCCTATCGTTTTTCATTGATGTGTGGTGTACCTATAATTATAGACTGAAGCCCAAGTGTGTAGTTGCTTGAAAAGTGCCACGCCCCCTGTCCTACGCCCATAAAATTTTACCAGTGGGACGACACATCCAAGAGGCGACTGCATACGAAATTTCAATGCTGCACGACCTTTAGTTCCAAAGCTAATCGAGATCAAAAATTTTGTTTGTATGGGGGGTGCCACGCCCCCTTATCCTACGCCCATAAAATTTTACCAATGGGACGACACATCCAAGAGGCGACTGCGTACGAAATTTCAATGCTGCACGACCTTTAGTTCCAAAGCAAATCGAGATCAAAAATTTGGTTTATATGGGGGGTGCCACGCCCCCTTATCCTACGCCCATAAAATTTTACCAGTGGGACGACACATCCAAGAGGCGACTGCATACGAAATTTCAATGCTGCACGACCTTTAGTTCCAAAGCTAATCGAGATCAAAAATTTTGTTTGTATGGGGGGTGCCACGCCCCCTTATCCTACGCCCATAAAATTTTACCAATGGGACGACACATCCAAGAGGCGACTGCATACGAAATTTCAATGCTGCACGACCTTCAGTTCCAAAGCTAATCGAGATCAAAAATTTTGTTTGTATGGGGGGTGCCACGCCCCCTTATCCTACGCCCATAAAATTTTACCAATGGGACGACACATCCAAGAGGCGACTGCATACGAAATTTCAATGCTGCACGACCTTTAGTTCCAAAGCTAATCGAGATCAAAAATTTTGTTTGTATGGGGGGTCCCACGCCCCCTTATCCAGTGCCCCCCTTATTTTCTCAGTAGAAGGATATCAATATGCAGTAAGTTCCTACCGAGTTTCATTGATGTGTGATGTGTAGTTCTAAAGTTCTACACAAATCTGGAGTTTATAAAAAAGTGCCACGCCCCTTATCCTACGCCCATAAAATTTATTGATTCATGTATTGGGCTCTAGATTAGGCATGTATGCAAAGTTTCAGATCTCTAAGTAGTCGGGAAGTGGGTGAAAAATTGATTACTAGATTTGACGACATATGTACATACCTGATTTGAAGTTAATATAAAGCTTATAATTAGTCGAAAATTTGTAAAGTTGTCAAAGTGTGCCATTTTTTATTTTATTGCTTGCGAATTTTTATGAGTGTGCTCATGAGCGCCGCAAGTGTTAAAGACTTGGCTGGGCCCATCAATTTACACAGCACTAACGCATACACCAATACACATACGAGTTTGTACGCACACATGCTAATCCTTTCGGCGTTGTATCAATCTTCATTGCAAACGAAATTGAGTGCCAGACAATATGTGCGTGTGTGTGTGCTTATTTATATGTATGCGTGCACCGGCTGTCTGTCTGTCTGTCTGCCTGTGGCTGTGTGCGTGTGTGTGTTGCCACGATAAATTCTACTTTTCGGCTTAAACCGCAATCAGTACAACACGTCCGAACGATATTGGCTGCCAGCAAGCCGAGCGCAATTGATATGAGGCCGAGTCGCCGCGTCGAAAAGGACGCCATTAATTTATGCACTTGCCGCAGTGTGACAGGGCGAGGCGGGGAACGGGAAGCGCTAACAAGTGTTGTTTTCTCTCGAGATTTATAAAGCAATTTTTGTGGTTTAAATGCAGCTTAACGCTTAAAGCTGGCTTAGATTTCGTATTTGAAAATTGCAACAGATTTGAATGTGGATAATAAATATCACGAAGCTTGGCAACTCCACCAAAATAAGTTAATAAAATTCTTAGCATAAAAGCTAAAAAATTTTTAAATGTTTTAAAAGAAGACAGCGAGCAGTTAGGATATTACTATTAATTTGCAAAGAATTCTCTCTCCCTCTCTCCCTCATACTTGCAGCTCCATCATTGAGCTTGCATTCAGTTAATTGACAAGCTCATTGAAATCTCGCTCACATCTCTGCACCATAATCGTCCAAATTGAGCAGTTCCACACGTAGAACTAACCAAACAATGCCAATGTCTGACAGACTATCTTCTGCGCTGCCCCATAGTCCAACTCGTTTCTGAGTGTTCAGGATACGAACGAAGAAAATTTATAACTTGAGTAATTGAGTCAGTTTGATCCTTGAACTTATGCAAAAAGCGACGTCGCAACATAGCAACTTTTTGGACCAATGCCACCTGCAATTGTGCTACACTTTAGAAAGCAGCTTGTGCAATTTCAGCAAATGCTTGTCACACTCTCAGATGGACTATATGCTATATGCTGGAATCCTTCGCTGAAAATTCTATTCATCCGATCATAATTTCTCAGTCAGCATTTCGATAAGGTCCCACCAGCATGAATCTTTATATTTAGAGTTTTGTTAGCTAATTTAACAAATTGTTAACGAAAAGTTTTGTTTAAAATTTACTTTATTGATTAAAAATTCGTTTCTATGGTTTGCAAAAAATTATTTCAGTATTTATTTTGTTTATTTCAGTATTCATTTTGGTTCTGTTGCCGAAAATCGAATGTGCTGCTTTGCTTATCTTGGTTTCAATATCAGTTGGACGCGATCTTCAACTAAAACCAATCAAAAACGGAACATGTTCTTTAAATGTAGGTCACTTAAAAGTGTACATTGCCGAGCACTTATATGAGCTTGCTTTTATGTGTGTGGGCCACACGTGAGTGAGCAGTAGGTGACTTCCAAGCAAGCGTTTGCAACAGATTCATATTAACGCTAGCCATGTCAGCCACTGCTGCGCCCTCTTTGGCCGCTCAACTGCTGCTCCTCACTGCAGCGAAGAGCTGGAAGAGCGGCACGTGCATGCCTCAGCTGCAGCGCCAAGCAATCAATGCGGAAGGACTGCAGCAGCGGAGCCAGGCGACGGGCACAGCATGCCGAGCAGCGTGCGAATGTGTGCCAGCGCCAGCGCCAGTCATCCATTATGTTGACCACGATGCATGTACGTGACATTTCGTTAACTACTGATAGGTGACATTGTCGCCACACATACATACATGCGCGCCGTCGCTCACACACACGTAGAGTGAGTGTATCGTAGTCGGGCACTGCGCCAGCGGTTCTAACTGCAGCTACGCCAAATCCGCATCCCAACTGGCAATCAAACGCTTAGACAAACAGCGACACACGGAGCAGCGAACCCGTGCGAGCAAGCAGCGTTGGAGCCAGCCAGGCGACTGGCAAGGGTGTGCAGCTGTAGCTCCAACTGCAGCTGGAATGACTCTTGACTGCCTGCGTTATTAAGTGTTGCCGGCTGAGTCCTTATATGCGGCGAAGCTGAGTAAGTAAACGACAAGCTCGCAGAAACACTGACATATGAAAGCAGTTTGTAGAGAAGGGGCCAATGCTCAGAAAAAAATCTACTATATATGCACATTTGCCGTACCTGATGTTGGTTCAGTGTTTAAAAGACGTAGCTAGCAGCTCTATCGCTTACAAATTATTTAAGTGCAATTCACTCACAATAGAGAAGAGTGAAGAGAAGAGTGGCTCCTTCAAGAACAAGCTGAATAACAATAGTGAAATTCGAAATGAACACATGAACGAAACTTTGACACCTATAGCGAGAAATTAAGCTCACTGGCAGAGACCGACTTGTCTGACGCCTAACTCACGACATCAGAAATCATCTGTCTCAATCTTTGTTTTTCTGATTTTACTATCTTTCTCACATACTCCAAAACTTCTTCTAAGTCAAGCAAGTACAATTGGTTTCCTAGCTAACGTATTTGAGGGTTTTTGAATCAGTAGGTCCCGCATCCTCAACCTACACCAAAATTTTATGGTAATGATGTAGAGAGTAACTTGCGATAAACGACCTGTATTAAGCGGCTCTTCTTATTACAAACTGAACTTAATAACTAAGAATGAATGTCAATAAGAGTATTAAAGTGTGAGTGTGATAAAGAGAAAGTAAGAGTAGGGTAAGAAGGCGATAGCTAGAAGGTGAGGTATGTGAAGATGTAGTTGGTGTGACTATGTGACTAGATTCTCTATTTAATACAAAATGCTATCAGTTGTAGAATGTATTTATAGTTTTAATTTGTCATTCTATACTAATAATAATTTTATAATAATAATATTAGGTTTATATCCTAAAATATAGTATACATAGTACATATTTATACTAAACATTCATCTTCATCCTCGTTTCAAAATAAGCTGCCATAAAATATGAGCCTTCTTGAAATTTGTGAAATTTCTTGAGTATACAAAAAATTTAAGTTCATTTTTTTTGGCAGATGCTTATGGTTATGGAAGCCACTGGCGTCACTATACAAGCCTGCTGAGGCGAGCGATTGAGCCGAAAAGTCGCACTGCGCTCGTTTGAGTAGGTGTTATCGGACTGCCAGCTGACTGCCAACCCGATGTGACAACGCACATCGCAACACATGCATTCAACTGCCTCTCCTGCCGCTCATATGTGGCCGTTCATGTTGCATGCCGCATGAGTCGCACTCAATTGCAGTGATCTTGCCAACGAAGCGGCACAGCTTTGCGCTGGTTTTTTGTTCGTCAACTCTGCTCTGCTCTGCTCGGACGTGTCGGGCATAATAATTGCAATTTCAGCTGAGCAGCGTGAGGGAATGACAGACTGATGGCAAGATTGCCGCATGCAATGACGACAACTACGACGAGCACGACCACGAAGGGGATCTGTGGGAGGCCGGGCATCGGCGTCAATGGGGAGCCATGAAGTAGCCCGTTCATATGGAATTTGGTTGGTACGTGCCGAAAGCAATGAACTGCCGCTGCATCGCATCTGTGGCAATGATGGCGAACTTGCTGCAACTTAAATCATTTGCAGTTGATTGAAATGTTGGCTTGTGTGAGTGAGTGAGTGAGTGTGTGAGTGTGTGTGTGTGCTTGTGTGGGGGGAATTTAAAAGTTTTGTGTATAAAATTAGACAAATCACTTTTGAAATTTAGAAGCGCATGAAACTGCACTTTGATAAGCTGCTCTCATGACTGCCAAATTGCACTGACAGCTTAAGGATATTTGGCTTTTCCGGCTGTCAAAATATAGGGGACAGTTAGTTGACGTTTGTAAAAACTCGGAAATATGCTGCGCTTAGAAGCTTATGGCACACAACTACCCTTATTCCCCGAGATACCAAAATGAAACTGGTAAAAAGCCTAATTATACCAATTATGTCATATTTTGAGTTGGTATACGGGGACTTGGATAAAAAATCTGAGAAAAAATTACAGTTAATGTTAAATAATTGCGCGAGGTACGTGTTCACAAAAAGGAAATATGATCATATATCTGATTTTGCAATTCAGATTCTGGGATGCAGTCTTTCAAAGCACTTAAAATACAGAAATATTATATTTTTGCATAAGCTTTTGCATACAAAGTGTCCGAATTATTTATATGAAAACTTAATATTTGCAGCATCGAATCGAACAATGAATATTATTACACCAGAAGCGAAATTCATTTTGACATCAAGGTTGTTCTTTGTTAGTGTTGCTAAACTCTGGAACTCACTACCAAATAATATAAAAGCTGAAAGAAATAGTAGGTGCTTTAAATTGGCAGTATTTAAGTTTCTTAAGAATTAAGTTTTATTAGTAATAAGTTAATTAATAAACAAAATCTTTATGTTAGCAATATTTTAAAAAATAATCAAAATTTATTCACTCAACACATTTATATCTCTAATTGAATATTATACATAAATTCGATGTACTATACAAGATTTTAATCTTATTTGTACAAAATTATCAATAAATTAAATAAATTATCAAAATTACGGCTACGGCTAATAAAAGGTGTCCAATAGGGACATAACAATTTTGTATATAAATAAAACACGCAATAATTGAGTTATCGAGCTGAAATTTATTGCAAGCGTGCTGTCTGTGAGAACATACCTACATATATATATAATAAATAGAAAGCAAAGCTCTGCATGTGTTGTTAATGTTCCTGGTGGCTACTCGCTGATTCCAAGTCAGTGTGCCTGCTGTAGCTGCTCCCTCAAAGATGTCGTTTGGAAAAGCATAGCTATATACTTTTGCGCAACTTTTGCAAATTCTTCGATATACATAGAATGACTATACAAACTTTAATGAAAGTGACTAAATGTTAGCTTTAGTGCAATCGCCGGAATCAGCTGCTAAGCTGGCCATTTTCAATTACTTGATTGTTATCATGTCGGAACTGAATACAATGCAAAATGAAAGCAGAAATTTTATTACCACTTTTTTGTTGCTATTGCCGACGTTTAAGCCGAAAAGCAGAAAATCCAATTTCACTTTTAAAGAAAACAGCAGCAAGTGTTGCTGTTGCTGGTTACAGCCAAAGAGCTAGCAATGGCTAGCCACATTATAGCAATAATAATTTACGCACAACAACAATAAGTAAAATTACAGACTAAAAGAGAACAACGGAGCTGCCACCTTTTGCTTTTATATATAATCTCTTTTGGGGGAGAAAAAAGCAGCCGAGTACGAAAGACATAAATCGAGTGAGAGATCGAAGATTTTAGAGCAAAATTTTGAAAATTTCACTTGCGGCAGCTAGAAAATATATATCAAACAATTGGCAACTCTTTGTATTGTTAGATGGCAACGCTGCAAGCCACAAAATTGCAAGAAAATTCATTGCAAGTTTCAAATATGAATATCGAAGCAAGAAAACCGACAAATGCAGAAACAACAGCAGCCCATTTAACTACTTGGATTGTGTTTTGTGGTAGAGCAGACCACATTTTAACTAAACACACACACACACAGACACACAAAAATACACATATATATATGTGTATGCACACTTGGCAAATACCAAGAAAACACGACGTCGAAACAAAAGCCGCCATAGAAATTGCAAAGGTATTGGTTTACTTGGAAGGCTGATAGTCAGGCAGGAGCAGCAGCAGGATGCTGGCAAGTGACTTGCCCGCTGTAGGAGCACCACAATGGCAGTGGCGCACTCACGTCAAGCACATTGCACATGCCGAATGAAAGGTAAATATGCAAACGTTTCTTTGCGGGCAGCCACGAACGACACGAACACAATGAATGCACGCATTGGCAGGCGGCAGTGCGTTCTAGAATGTCGAAGTCCTTTGTAAGTTGTACTTCTTTGTAGCGAATCTGAAAGCACGGCCGCACAATGGCAGCATGTGTAAAGAAAGCTGAGTGTGTTTTGAATTTGTCTTGGTCTCGTACTTGATTTCGATCATGGTTTGGTGTTGGCCTGGCATTGGACTGAGCTGGCTTCAGTCTTGTTGTGGCCTTGATTTGATACTGAGATTGCAGGCTTAATTTAGCATAGTTAAAATTTAGTCCTTTTGGGTAAACAAAGCAGTGGTCGGACTCGACGATTTCCATGATTTTATCGGCATTTTCGAAAATTTGCCTTTCAGAGCAGGCTGCATCTCCGACATCAAAATTAGCGTAACGGAATCGACGAATCCTTAATTTCGAGTAATTGCCTATTATAGCTATACTTTCCATAGGCCAGACAAATTATTCAACGAAATTGGTATATGTACATGTATCAAGGCTATGAATGTTGGGATTACCAGAGATTGAATATCTCACAATTTGGCCAAACAAGCAGCCGCATTAACCCCAACAAAAAGCCAAGTTTTTACAGTGGTATTTTCGTACGAACTAATTTTTAAACGAATTTGTTTTGCTGGCTTTAGTAATCGAAAAAGTCATGCATTGAAGGATTAAAGTAGTAGCTTAAAAGCTTTTCAGTGAAATTGCCAACTTGTGTACGTTTGCCCAAAAAACAAACAGACGTTCTTACAACAGCAGCCACTAAGCAACAACAACAACAACATAACAGCAACCAAACAAGAGCAGCCAAACAAGAAGCTGAATTTCAAAATTCACAGCATTGCAATTTTGCAATGGCTAGAATTTTCGAACTAACAATGAAAAACTGTGAAGATTGTAGTGCAACGATGTGAAGCGCTGAGAATGCGAAAAAAGCTGGCTACAGAAGCAGCAGCGGAAGCAGCAGCGGGCAGGCAGCAGGCAGGTGTTTAGAGCTAGGCAACGCCAAGGCGCGTAGAAGGCAGTCAAGCGGCAAAGCTACGAGCAGTGAAGCTAGAATTTTTGCCAATTTCGTTCAGCGCTTCAGCTTGTAGCTGCTGTAGCCCTTACCCTTGTTGTTGTTGCTGTTGTTGTGAATTTTCCAGGCAAACATGGCGGCAAATGAGAAATGAAATTAAACGCACTGCAAACGCGAGCAAGCAAATACGCCATTCACTTCTGCCGAGGCAGAGTTGCAATTTGCCATCGCTGCCAACAACAACAACACGACGACAACCAGCAACGTTTGTAGCGCAGCAACAGCCAACATATCAACGCCCTCTACTTGTCAATTTGCTACAAAGTCGCACCAAAAGCACTGCCGCTTCTTCACTTGCCAAATCGATTAACTTCAATTTTTTTAAATTTTAGTTTCAAAACACTTTCTGGACTCTGAAATTTGGTTCCGAGGTTGTCGCTTTGAGCAGCAATTTGCGGCTGACGTCACAATGCCACGAGCAAAGTGTGAATGCAATTAAAGTGCACACATGCAAATTCGGAGAAGCCTAATTGTAAAAGGCCAAATGCAAAGAATTTGACAAAAAAATGGCTTCGAGTCAAGTTGCCATGTCAAAGGCAAACGAATTTTTTGGCGATTGCATAAAATCCGCATTTTTCTTTGTGACTGATTTGTGTTTGTCATGGCTTTCCGCAAATATTTTATGGCCACGTCATTGATTTATATGCATTGGCTTTGTAGAAAATACTATGCCGGAGCGAATCAGCTCAAAAGCGCATGCAATTGAGTGTCGTTGCCGGTTTATTGGTTGGTTGGTTGGTTGGTTGGTCAGTTGACCCGATTTTACTGCAATTTAAAGAGTTTATTGGAACCAAGCCAAAATAAAACTGTCTTACAGTTGCCCCCCTACATATATATGTATGTATATGCCTGTCTTAGCTGTGCCCCTCGCAACCTCTCGCTTTTAAGTTTCAAGGCTGCTGTTTTCTCGTCTGTTCATTTCTACACTGCAACAAAAGATGCATTGAATTTAATATAAAACCCATGAATCAAAATGTATTAATTTGATATAAAAGTGAAACTACGTTCAATAAAATTTATAGTTTTCTCTTTTTTCAGTTTTATATATTTGTGTTTTAATTGGAATCTTCATTCCTGACTCTTCGTTGATTCAGCCGGCCATCTTCCGTTTATCTTACTGATCCCTCCATATACAATAGTCCTTTCCGGCCGCAGTGACTATCAGACTGTATCTCTACTTCAAATGCAAATCCCTTCATTCTTACATGTCCGTCTATTCATTTGTATCTCAGCGTTCTTCCCTCTCTGCTCATTACTCTATTCATACTTTCATTTTTCTATCCATACTTTCATCATTTCATCCATCTATACGTTCATACAAGTTTATTCGATTGCACGTGCTCCCATCGTCCGTCTGCCATCGATCCATTCTTCCATCAGTCTGTCTTAGAGCCCGACCGAACGCTCGGTCTCGGTTACCGAACAGTTCGGCCAAAAGGTTCGGGTTGGGTCTCGGTTCGGTCTCGGCTACAAAAGGCCCAGTATTTAGCCGAACAATTGAGGAACAAATTGTATATTTTTAAACAAAATTTAAATTTTTTAATAATACTTTTTATTGATTTTTCATACATCAGATGCTTAATGTAGGTATTTATACCTCAAAAGAATTGTTTTTTATAATAAAATGTATTTTTTCCTAAAAATGTATAAATTTTTTTTCATTAAAATTCTTCTTCTTTTTTTGCATATGTATTCGAAAGGTTCGGTCTCGGTCTCGGCCGAACATTAAAAAAAAGGCCGAACGCTCGGTCTCTGTCTCGGCCAAAATTTCGGGTTCGGTCGGGCTCTAGTCGGTCTTTCTGTTAGATCATACGTGCGTCAGTGCACTCATCCATTTGTCTTTATGCACTCATGTCTATGCGTGCCCCCACCAGTCGGTCTACTCCTTCATTAGTCTGTGTATCTTTTTGTTTCTACATTCCTGCAACGTTTCCTTCAACAGTTGCTAACTGTTAGACTCGTTGCAAGTTTGCGGGCACACAACTGCCTTTGAAAATGTCATATTAATTTGTGGCCAAGTGGCGTTCAAGTGGACATTGAAGTAGTGCCACTGGCATGCGCCATTTTTCGTACTTCATATCGATGTTTGTGCTACTCCTACACTTTACCAGCTGCCAGATTGTCGGATTTTGCAGATTTTCAAACGTAAAAATTTTCGTATACGTAAATGTAACTAGCTTCCATAAGAGACGAGAAACAGCTCTGTTTCACACTGACCGACCGAAAGTGGCAAACGTTTTGAAATTGCTCATTTCCTGCAGAAACTGAATTTGTAGAATTGCAATTTCATGACAATTTTCTGACACTGCTACGCTTGACATGCTCCAACTAGCATGTTTACAACTGCATATATACACAAATCACACACACACACACACTCACATACAAACAGCTTTTAGACCACTCGTTCCAAAATCTTGCAAATAACATCATTGAAAATGTATGCAAAAATACCACAAAAACCACAGCACTTAATTTTCCAAATGTTCACTACCGACTTTAAATTGGCAACAAATACAAGCAGCCACTCGAATCAACTTACACCCATACATGTAAAGTGTCATGGAGCTGTTAAAAGTGCATGTGAAATTTAATACATATTTTCATTTTGAGGCAATTTAAGCAATGAACATCTGAAACCTTTAAACAAATATGTATATAGTAAAATGCTTCTAAAAAAAAAAATATAAAGGACAAAACTGCCGAAAAAGTACAATCACTCCTTTAAGGCTCTATACAGGCTTCTTTAAAATCAAGAACTGGCAGAGAAAACACAATTGAAAGCCCTTTGATGACATATGGTAGCAGCAAGCACTAGAAGAAGCGACTATCTCTCCAAACTGACGAAAAAGTTTTGATGAAATGAAAATTTTAAATATTCCTTGTCTTTTTTTAAATAACGCTTTCGATTTAGATTCGCATTTCATCCGGGAATTGCAGTCACAATTGATGGCTATATTAGATTTTGTGGGGCTTAAGAATTTTGTTTGAGAATCTTGGGAAGAGGCACACTTTACATAAATGAATCAATGAAATAAATAAACTGTATCTTAAAATAAATATTCGAAAATTAAATTTACCATATGAAAAACAATTTACTGAATTTCAATTTCGCACACATATACATACATACGTATAAAATGAACTTGCATGTGCATGTGCAACTGCCACATTTCCATAGGCACTCTCTTACTTCTCACATTTGCAGAACTTGACAGACAGTTCTACAAACAAACTGCAGCACTATCATGTAAGTGTATGTGTGCTTGTGCATGTGTGTGTGGGAGTGGACAAGCCTTATGCCCAGCTGCACACCACTTCATGTGTGGCAAATAGCAAAAGTGCTTACAGAACATTTATTAATAATTTTCATACTTGCTCAAATATGAACTTCCGTCAGAGTCTATGAGAAGCTGCTGGCAGCTCCTGTCACTAACTGCATTTTCGCCAACAGTCAGCCACAAATTAAATTTGTAATTGCAGTTTGTTTGGTCATGAATGATGTTGTGTGTGTGCGTATGAGTGACTGCTGCGATACATTTCTAACTGATGAATTGGTTTTTTGCTGCTAAAGTAGCTGTCATGACTTCCACTTGGAAGCCCAACTGCAGCTGCTAATATGCCAAAGAAGCCTTTGAGTTTTCAAGCTCTTGAAATTGTTAACATATTAAAAGATATTTGTATATATGAAAGTTATAAAAGAACCAAATATTTCTGCAATTAAAAAACTATATTAAAATAGCAAACCTTAAAAGAGTGGCAATTGTCGGCCATCTTTTGCGCTTGACTTGGCAACGGCATGGCCATGCAACCACGACGAAATATCCTTCAGCGCACCCGTCTCTGCCAGCTACAGAATGTGCTGTGCCGCTTTCACCAACCTTGGTCACTTGGTGCATCCAACATTTGGCACGCTGCCAAGTCGAGTTTTTTCCAGCCTGATAACTTCATCTCCGACGTGGTTCCTTCCAACGAAGCAAAAAACATATCTACTGTTTGCTCGAATATATACTACGGTCGTCCTTTAAGCATGCTTCTTGTGCAGCAAGTCGATTTTGGTGGCTGTCAATTGGCCATTGTTTTTGTTGTTCTGCTCGTTGTTTGTATGGCACTGCTGTACAGTGAAGTGTGTGAACACAAATTGAGTCACAATGATTGGGTTTTGCTGCTGGCAATGCTGCACGGCAGTCCTTCCAGACGTCCAGACGCTACTTCCACACTTTGGCAGCGAGTGAGTGTCGTCAGTAGCTGAGTTTATCTGCAAAATAGGCAATTGTGCTTTGAATTGAAAGTAATGTCAGTAGTGGAAATATGTACTAAGTCAATTAAGAATGTGCTTGGATATGTATAAAATGCACATGTCACTTCCCAGATGAAAGATAAGCAATTAATTGGCATTGACAATACAATATTAATTACATTTATTTAGGTACTTGAGTAATTGCACGGTAATTATAGAGGTTTGAGGAATGCATATTTCAACATACTTATAAATCTTTTATGCCTATCAGTGCTATAAGGTATTTGATTCTTTGAAACTTTCTTATCAGACATATAGAAATATTGTGTATTTATAAATCAAATACCAAGTATAAGTACTTAGAAACTTATATTTATATTATATTATTCATAATTTAATATTACAATATTTTACAATCGTAATGGAAATTTTAGTTAGCTGTAATTGTCTTTTTTACAAGCTAGTAATTAAATAGTACATAGTAATTACAAGTGTAATTAAATAGTAATGCAGTAGTAATTCGACAATGTTTAATTACATCTTTGAGTTTAAAATGACCAAAATAAAAATGTGCATATTCCTGTTCCAGGCAGAGCAAACAAAAAATACCGTTAGCTGTTGGAAACGACAAACAGCGCTTCCAGAAAGAACACAGTCGTAGCCACACAGACAAGACAGCCAAACTTTCCGCCGTCGACCATACCAAATATTGTCAGTGAAGATTTATGGCAGCAGAATTGAGTGCATAAACTACGTTTTGCGTCTTGAGAGTTGCCATTTACAGATTTACAGGGTGCGAATTTGCGACGCCATACGCCGCCAATTCTTATGGTCTATGGTAAGCAAGCTTGGTAACTTTTTCTCTTTGATTTTTCTTGGCCACTAAGCGAAATTGTTGGCACAACAGTTTTATGACTTTTCTCGCTGTACGTTTATCTTGTTGTCCGTCCGTCCGTGCGTCCGTCCATCCGTTTGTCTGGTCGTGTGTCTGTCTATCGGCATAAATTTGTTGCGACCATGGCGGGAATATCCCTAGATAAGAAAACTTACGTAGCTGTAAAAAAAAATTTTCTCGCTTGGCTTCACGTCAGTTTTAAGCGATTGCCTGGCGTTTCTTGCGGCCTTCAGACGTTGCATTGCGTTGCGTTGCGTCGCCTTGCCAACTTTGATGGTCAAATGCAATAAATCAAAATGAAATGCGTGGAAAAGCCTTAACACCATGATGTGCCTTAATAGAAAGAGAAAGAGGGGGGAGGAAGAGGAAGAAAGAGCTGAATTTAGATTGCTCGAAACGGATCCAGGTGATGAGCTTAATCTTTATTAACCAAAATATATTTACAACTACAACCATTCGAGGTTTTTAAAAAAAGGCTAGGTTAAGAAAAGATAAAAAGATAAAAGAAAAGGCCAAATATTGGCAATTATTTAAAAAGAAACTATTTAATGGGTTGTCTAAAAAAATTCGAAGGTAAATTTTCTGAGCATTTTGAAATTTTTTATATAATAAAAAAATTTTTTTAAAGTCAAATCTTTGTATGAATTACCTGACTATATTTTTGACGACATTCCCGAGTAATTCGAAAAGCGATTTCTCAATCATTCGAATTGTTCAATACCCAAACTGGAGTGCGCAAAGGGAGAACGTTGGCTTTGCTAGGCTGGCGCATTTTGTCTGGCCATTTATCTAACTGTCCGCACGTCGGTCTGTCGGTCTGTCCGTCCGTTTTATTCATAACTATTTGCGCCGCTTTTTGGCCACGAATGGTGTGAAAGAAATAAATGGCTTCGGTTTTACTTTGTATGGATGGCAGGGATATGCAAACGAGGCGCTTTCGCCATGGCGTCGTACTGGCGCGGCATGCGAAGTCACGGCGACGCTGCGGGAACAGGCAGAAGAGACAGCAGCTCCACTTTAACGCACAATCCAGCCAAGTTTTCCACGCTTTCTCACGCTTGCCAGCTGCGTTTATCGGCCACCTCTCACGGCTTTTTCAATATATGGCTGCGGCGCGTCCGTTGCGGAAAAGAGCTGCGCCGCCAAAATGCAGTTATGATAAATTTATGGGTTTCTAGGACAATTGCACGAAAGCGGCAGATACCACCCCCGACCGCCTTTCGACCACACTGCAGAACTCAGCTCCGACTCCGGCAAACTGCGTAGGTTATAAATTAACTTTCAAGATGGCGTCACTGATGTCGGCATGAAGGTAATCCTAGCATTCCAGCATATATCTATGTGTGTGTATGTGAGTGTCCGTGTGTGTGTGAGTGGCGGGTGTGTGAGCTGCTGCCAGTTGTGGCAATGTTACGCGGGCGTTAAAATTTGCCCGTCCACTTGTTTGACATTTTGTTGCAAGCTTGATCTATGCGTCTTGTCGTGTGTCTTGGCTCACTGCAGAATTACAATTAGTTGAACAAGGAAACTGCTGAGCGTGTTGCACATGTATTAGCTTGGTTATTAGGGGATGTACCTATATAATTTATTTTAGTGAACTTTACAATGTCACTAGAAAATATCTTATAAATTTGCTGCTTGAATTCGAAAGTCAGTTCGATCAGGGCAAACTATTGTGCATTTTCAACTCTATGACTAAAAGCAATACTAGCATAACTGTTTGTTTGAATTTTAAGCACAGTGATTAAGGTTTTAAAATTTTAAGATCGCAGTTTCCTGCAATCAAACCAAATGTTAGATTTGCTATAACAAAAATATTGATTTCTTCAGAAAAAAATTCAACTTGATGAAAATGTTACGGTAAACGATTAAATGCTATTTTAATTCCTTCATGCAAAGCACAAAAGCTTAACCCTTTCAATGCTTAAATGTCACTTTCATTAATAAAATGACTTGACTGACAGCAATCAGGCACAATTCGATGCCTTGTCGACATGAAACTAAATTTATTTCTTATACAATATTAATGCTGCTTATTTGTATGTTCGTTTATTTAAATGCATCTTGTAGAATGTTAATAACAAGCTAAATAAATTAAGTGCAAGGAAATGTCAACAGTGACAGACAGACAGACAGACAGACAGACAGACAGACAGACAGACAGACAGACAGACAGACAGACAGACAGACAGACAGACAGACAGACAGACAGACAGACAGACAGACAGACAGACAGACAGACAGACAGACAGACAGACAGACAGACAGACAGACAGACAGACAGACAGACAGACAGACAGACAGACAGACAGACAGACAGACAGACAGACAGACAGACAGACAGACAGACAGACAGACAGACAGACAGACAGACAGACAGACAGACAGACAGACAGACAGACAGACAGACAGACAGACAGACAGACAGACAGACAGACAGACAGACAGACAGACAGACAGACAGACAGACAGACAGACAGACAGACAGACAGACAGACAGACAGACAGACAGACAGACAGACAGACAGACAGACAGACAGACAGACAGACAGACAGACAGACAGACAGACAGACAGACAGACAGACAGACAGACAGACAGACAGACAGACAGACAGACAGACAGACAGACAGACAGACAGACAGACAGACAGACAGACAGACAGACAGACAGACAGACAGACAGACAGACAGACAGACAGACAGACAGACAGACAGACAGACAGACAGACAGACAGACAGACAGACAGACAGACAGACAGACAGACAGACAGACAGACAGACAGACAGACAGACAGACAGACAGACAGACAGACAGACAGACATGGCGGCGCTTAAGCCGCTGGCTGGAGTTGATGTTGGCGGAATAATGATGGCGTTGGTGTGGCAGTTGTTGTTGTTGTTGTTCTTAGTGCTGTTGTAGGTACATAATTATAACCGCTTGTTTATTACACTGACAGCAACAACAACACAACTGCAGCATTAGACAAACTACGCGCTGAAAGTGATGCGAAAGCATGAAGTACTCGCATATTACGAATAGTTGGAGTAGTCGATGTCGTTCACTATTCTAGCTACTCAATATTTGATTTACATATAACCTAGATGAAATATTTTGTTATCATCAAAATCATAAAGATTTCGTTTGAAACTTTAATGCAATTTAATTTTAACAAATAGAAGTACAGATGTATTTCCAAAAGCCTGACAACTGACAAAAGTGAGGTTAGCCGTCTTACCGGAAAATTCGATAGATATTTGAAATCTAAAACACTTGCAGTTTTTGTGAAGGGCACACATACATTTTATCATAGTAACGAGGAAAAATGTGCATTAATTCAGTATCCAAAACGGAATACTCAATACTAACGGCATTCGGCAGCATCATTAGCCTGACAGACGAAGAGACGAACATACGAACGGACGCACAGAACAGAGCGGAATCACGCCCATTTATCAGTGAGCGCACGCAGAGCCAGCGCCATCGTGCGGCCGTGAGCCGCAACTCAAGCTGAAGCTAATTGCAATTTATGCAAAAACATCGTTTATCAACTCATTGACAGTTTGTTATTTGTTCAGCAAAGTTAATGGCATAATGGCATAAATTGCGGCGGCGGTGACGGTGACGGTGGCAACTAACACCAGCAAGGACATCCGGCTCGTTTGCATGCCAGCAAGTGGCGGCAAAAACGCAGCTGCAAAAAATAGCAAATAAGTTGGAGCAAGAGCAGCGGTAAGAGAAAGAGTTGGCTGCGAGATAAACGTGCAGGCGGGAACATTAATTTAAAGTGCACGCGCGGCAGAAGAAAGCCTTCTCCGTGGTGGCTGCCACATTGGTAATTATCGTTTGCCGTGGTCTTCTTTCGCTCTAAATCTCCCACAGAGTAACACTCTGTGTTTATATGTGTGTATGTGTGCCTGTGTGTGTTGAGTAAAGTGTTGCCACACTTTGCCACTCCGCCTCTAAATAAATAGAAAAGGCATTAAGTACGTGTCAAAGTGTTAACGATGGCTTGTGTCCTTCGAACAAGTTATTAACGAGTTGCATTTATATGACATGAAAGCTATTATTTTTTTTTTATAAATTGCTTTTTGTGACGCATATTCTTGAAAAGATTAGTTACGCCACTTTTGCTATTAGTTTCAATAAATAGAGCAAGTATATTACGAGTACTCTCCGTCCATCTGTATTCTTATTTACCCTCATCCATTGCATAATTAGAGAAACAATAAGTCAATCCGATGCTGATCAAATTGATAAGCCCGCCTGCTTTTTCGTTTTCCATAATTGTTTCCAATAAAAGTGAAGACATAATCAAAAGTGGTTTTATCAATATCAATCAACAATTTATTTACATATTGAATGTGCGTATGTGTGCAAACACCTTTTTACCCCTTAAACAGTTTTTCATCTTCAAAAAATCGATTTTTTGTTATAAATCGATATTTTAAAAAATTAACATTTCATGAATCTATAAAGGAAAATTCGAACAGCTGATGATGTAACTGCATATTTTATGGTGCCGTAAGCCGTTACGATAGTTCAAACAAGCCACGCCTCTAATTCCACGTACATTTTGCAAATCTTACTAAAGCAGAAATTCATTTGCTTTTATTCCACTTTTCACTTTTCAGCCTTTCGCTATTCGCAAACAGCTGACACTAGCTCAAAAGTAGGCTTCAAAAAATAACAGACTGTATCATTGCAGGCCCTCAGCCATTTTATCCTTTAATGAGTAACAACTTCAAGTGACATTCACGAAAAAAATATAGCATGAAATAACTGTGAAGCGCAGTTCCTTGCTTTGCTGCCTTTAACTGAAGCTCTGAAAAGACATTGACATTCACAGCGGCCCAAATAAAGCGGCAGAAGCTGAATGGCTGAATGTCTGACGGCTGTCATGACGAAGTAAATACATGAATACATGAATGCATGAACGAATGAATGAGTGGAAATAGGAATTAAGTAATTAGACATGCAAAGCGATGAAAAGTAATCTCTTATAAAAAGCACTCTCGTGGCCCCAGGTCGCTGCCTCCTTGCCCACTTGTGTATATAACACAGCCCATTCACACCTTTCCTGTGGCTGTTTGGAGTACGTACACACACTTACGGCGCATACTGTGGCACATTTCGTACAAGTAACGGTACAGCATGGCGCCTGCTTGAGTGCAACTCAACTTTGTTACGTGTCCCTTTTCATACTCGTACTTTCCATTTGCTAGATACTCTTGTGGCACTTTAAACGCTAGAACCTAACTAAATCCTAATGGTTGTACCTAGTAGTAATGCTAGCAAAAAAAACTGTTAGTTCTGGTACTAACAAAAAAGTAGTCAAAGTGTAGTAGCGGCGTAGTAGCATAGCGGTATTGTAACAGAGCACACATTATGCTTAGAGGGTTGCCAGCTGATTCACTGTGTGTAATCGTGTATGTAGTACGAAATGTTCAACTTTGCAGTGAAAGCATGACATGTTCTAGATGACATTTTACGCAATCTTTTTTCATATTTACTTAAAAGATATGAGAATTAAATTAAAATGTATTATTATTCTACATTCAGTATTTGGCATAATTATATTCTTTACGCGAATATATTGTATAAATTTGCATGGAGAAAACGTATAGAATATTAAATAAATTGTTTATACAATTTCGAATATGTCTATTCGAAATTCAATGCTTTTTGAATCTATGCCGTATAAATTGCATTGTCTATGTAGCTTAAAATCTGGTAACTCTAATTCGAATACATGCTACGCATGCACAGATGTATTGGCATGTGCTTTTACACACACACATACTCTTGTAGCTTGCACTTGTATTTGTATTTGTGTTTGTATTCCACATGGAGTAGACACTGAAGTGCGTAGCTTGAGTAGTTTGCATTAGGAAAATCTGTTGCTCTAACTCTGGCAGTATTCCTCGTGCTGTTACTGCCAGTTGTATGCATGCCTGTAAATATATACGAGTGTGTGTGTGTGTTCATGTGCAATGTAAAATTGCAATGTAATGGAATGAACTGAAAGAAATGCTAAGCAAAGTACGAGTATTATGCAGAATAGCAATTGCAAATTGGAATAGAATGGAATCGAATAAAGAATGTTCCACTGAGCGCAAATTCAATTAACTTGTTTCAACACACATACATACACTCATACACATAGCACACAAAGGGCTGCAAATACGCTCGCAAGTGCACAAAATCCAGAGGAAGCGAACATCATGCTCCATATGGAAAGAGGAAAGAAAAGGCTGTGCTACAGAAACTTATTCATTCTTTTCCCAATTTTGACAATTTCAGAAACAACAAAGTAGAAAGAATGATTTAGTAATATATTCGTATATCACATATATATGTATATACTAAGTATTTTGTAAATTCCATTATTCCCTAAATGCAACAACGACGCATTTCACATTAGAGGCTCCAGAAAATTTGCATAAATCAATTGCCAAAATGGTCCTTGCGCTTCACAACAATATATATACATACATACATATGTATATATGCGCCTTTATCAATGTGTACTCACATGCATGTGTATTTAACTACTAAAATAATTACACACACACGTACACTTGGACAAATAAACAAACGCAAAATTGTGCTAAAAGCAGCTGTGTAAATATTAAGGAGCTTGGCGCCATGTTGCATGCATTGTTGCATTCGTGTAAGCGCATGTGGGCGTGCCTGTGAATACGCCTGTACATGTAACTCACACTAACTCACTCACTCACTCGCTCACTCACTCAACAACAGCATATTTAACAATTTTCATTTTGTTGACATTACTAATTTCCATTTATTGTAATTTTTTATTGTTGTGCTGTTGCTGTTGCTTTTATTGTTCTGGTTGTTGTTGTTGTTGTTGCAGTCTTTTCTATTTGTTTAGAGCAAAACGATTTTATTGTTAGTTTAGAAATTTCGTGCCAAATAATATATGAAAACAAAAGGGTTTGCAACATCATTCAACATTTACATATATTATATAGAATAAACAAGCGCAAGTACAGTCCACTCGGAATTACAGCCATGAGAAATGCAATATTACAAAAATCATGCATGACATGTTTGCATTTAATAATTGAAAATGAGAAATTAATATTAGCACTTGAATTTCAACTCATATAAAGCAATTTGAACATGAAATTGTTGCTTTTGATTTGACTAAATTTTTCATAAAATTTTTAAAGTTTTTACAAACATGGTAAAATTTACAAAATGGCAGCACTTTTAATTTAAAATATGTATACTTTTAAATACTTTTAGAGTACTTGGAAATTGAAAATTTCTTCTACTACCAACAAGAATTGTAAGTCGTTTAAAGATTTGCCCAATATCGATTGCTTCTAATGTCGTTCAAGATGAAACGATATTTGAAGTATGCAAAATATTTTCAGACAAGTATTCATTAGTAATTTTATGAATAAGTGGCAAGGTCGTCTTCGCAAGAACAAACTATAAATATGAGCATTTCAATTTGAAACGATTGCTGAAAATAAGTACTGAATTTTATTGAATCATTGAATTTATGCCGAAATATTTCTACATCTAATTTCAATTACCGGAGCCCATTTTCTTCGAATTGCAGAGCCAGCAAACTTTTGGCAGATCGTCTTGCTGCATTTCGCTTACGATAGGCACAATTTTGTTGTTGCCACATATCCTTCTTTCGGATGTGGCAAAGTGGGTTTTACTGTTATTTGCAACTACACCCACAACAACGCATACTACTTAACACGCAATATCAGCCACAAAAGAAAATAGGTACTGTTCGCTTGCCAGAACGAAGCCGCCGACAACAAGAAACGCAGCAACAATTGCTGCAGGCAACAACAACAACAACAACATAAACAAATGTGAGTGAAATGCGAAATGCCAAATGCGAAAAGTGTTCGCATGTTGGCACGATTTTCCCAGCAACTTTTCTTCTTCTTTTTTCTTCGCTTGTTTGCAGCTGAGTTTTCATTTTGTTTGCCACTGCAATTTCACTTCATTATCGCATACAAGCAACAGCAACAACAGCAACAACAGCAACAACAGCAACAACAGCCACAACAGCCACAACAGCAACAACAACAATGAAAGCTACAGTAATTGCACTGCCACGCCCACACTAGCTGCCTCTAGTTATAGTGAACTTTTATAAGCAGCACTTCTCATTGTTGTTGTTGTTGATTGTTGTTGTTGCAATTTAGATTTTGCCTGATTTGTTGCCGCTGCACGGCAAACACTAACAAAGCCCCCAAAGCAGACTGCTTCCTCCGCCCATTTTTAATTTTCCACTCTCAGCAACTGCATGTAAATTTACAAAATTATACACGGCTTCCTGCAGCAGCATGCAAGTGTGTGTGTGTGTCGTGCTGGCAACACTGGCCACATTTGTAAATATTTTGCATGTTTTCTGACCAAGCAGATGTTGCATGATGAGCTTTTCTCTCATTCTATTTCTACTGTTGCTATTGTTGTTGTTGCTATTGTGGTTGTTGTTGATTTTGTTGGCTAACATTTATGTGATTTTTCAATCATATCAGCTATAAACCTAAGCCAGTTGCGATAAAGTGGCCAAACAAAGTAATTCATACTTTTCAATTCAATTCGACGAAGCGCTGGCGCAAGGGCCTATTTCAAAATTGCTGCACTTTTTTTGAAATGCAAAATTTCCGCTTTTTAGCTTTAGTTAAGTTATGCATAATTTATACATTGATATACATACATATGTACATATGTGCATGAATGACTGGTGCAATCTGACTCAACTTTTCGAAATTATAGCAACAATTTGCCGAATTTTGCGAATTTATGTGAACACGTATTTACATATATTTTTCTAAGTAAAATCATTTGCTTTAATTTAAATAAATTGTAGCTGCTGTATATTTTATTTTGTTCAGTACACTTTATTTAAGTTTTGCTTTGCTGACAGCCTAAAGGAGTGCGAGTACGAGCAACTTTCGAAAATACTTCTGAAACACTGATTCGAATATTTTCGTCTACAACGCAGAATTCGTTTTTTGTAATATGTAACATCAGAAACGATTAATTGAGCTTAGATCTGCCGAAGTATCAGGCCGTTCTAGCATGTTTTAAATATTTCAATGTCGCCTTCGATATGCAACTGTATGTTGTAGAACATTTTCCTCAGACTACATGAAATTTGACAATTTCTAATAGGGGAGAGGGGGGTACCTTCGTCCTTGGGGCACATTCGTCAAAGGCGATTTCGGTATGAAGGAGTCACCGAACATCACTGTTTATTAGTAAAAACTAACCCATCACTAGCATAAATACCCCTCACAAAGTTTGCCATCTCTATCTGAAGAGCTGACAAAGTTACGTTTGATTTTGTGTTTTCGCGCTTCGTTGCCGAATTTTCAGGTCGGTAACGTAAGAAGTTTGTGCCGTATTTATACTATTATTTCGAGCAAAATTGTATTAGTATTACTTGAATACCAATTATTGTGTAAATAAAAGTGTTTTAAGTGAAAATAAAGCACTGAAATTAGAAGTAAAAAAAATAAAAAGAAAAAAAGTGACACCAGGGTGGACTTGTCTTTTTTTCATGGGGCACATTCCTCAATATAACTTCACAGGTACTAAAAATCGAAATCGAGTTGAAGCTTCCAAGACCCTCGAACCTGGCTTAAACCTCCCATAACCACACAAAATTAATATTAGGGTCGATCTTAGCACTTTTAACATTATATATAACAAATAATTTATAAAAAAAATTTGACAATAAGTACATTTTTTTAAGCTCTTAAACATGATTTTTTTTAAATTTTTTAATGCAAAAATAATAAAAACGTGTTATGTAAACAAAAGCATGTCTTATCTATTCTAAACAAGATTTTGTATCACATTATGGTACTTTAAGGTGTGAATGCTGAAAGTGCCCCGCCAAATGCCGAAGCTACCCTGGCATGGGGGCACATTCAGCGAAATGACTTTTTTTACTAATCTTGAAAAAAATAATACAAACGGAACTTTTTAAAGAACTTTTAGTATAACATTTTATTGTTAAATAATGAGGTATTATAACAGTCTAATCGGTTTTTAAATATTTTCATTACTTCTGAAATACAGGCCTTCAAAAAAAAGTAGACGAAGGTATCCCCCTCTCCCCTACACATTTACAATTTAAGAACAAATAATTCGATTGAGATTTTTTACTAGCTTCCAAATAAACGACTAGCCTCTGTTATTAAATGGAATTAATCAGTCATGTTGTTATTTTGGAAATAGTGCCGCCAATTGCCGCTGATAACTTAACATTGGCATTACCATTGGCCGCAACTGCAGTCAGGCACTCATTGCATATGTAAATACAAAATGCGAGCGCAAGAGGGGAAACAGAGCAGGGAAGGCGACGCATGCACTGCCCGCTGGTCCGTATGAAAACGGTAAAGTAGTAAATTACCGCAGCACGCAAACAGGCCATAATAATCGCCTTTAATAAATTATCGATTCGCGCGAAAGCCAAACGAGCCGCTGCAGCCGGGTCTGGCCTGGCACAAAAGCGTGTCGAAGAGACCAACTCGGCAAGGAGTAGTCGAGTAGCCAGCCAGCCAGCCAGCCCTTTTGTGCAGCACGAGGACTACGCGCACTCGTGGTGTGGCAGGGTGCTGCTCCTTTGCTATGCGGCGGCAAATAAATTGCATGCTTCAAAGTTTTGTTGTTGCTGTTGTTGTTGTTGTGAGTGCATATTTTGCCATGGTCACTGGGGGAGCGGCGTGTATAGCAATTTTCGACAACGGTTGCACAAGTTAAATGAAATGATTAAGAAGCACAATGGGCCGGACGAAGCCAGTGTTGCTTCTTGCATTGAAAGCGCAAAAAATTGAGTGTGAAACATTTTGAGAATGCGCCTAAGGAGTTTTGGCTGCGGTGCGCCTGAAACTAACGCGTATTGAGTAGTTTTCCAAAGGGAGAGGCTGCATTTCAATTAAGTTGAGGTAAAGACTAAACAGAATAAAACTTAATCTTTCACGGCGAAATATTTCACTTAAAAATAAGTTAACTAAGCATATTACAAAATTTTTATATTGTACATTTTTAATATATTTGTGTAGAGAGTTACATATTTGAATTACTAACATTTTCTTAAATATAATATTCAAAATGTTCCAAAAACCTTTTTCAATTTCTTCTGCTAATCGCCGAGTTTTTTAACAGACAAAAATTCGATTTTTTAGTAGAAATTTTCTATACTTTTTACACGAAAGTTAGAAATAATCAAGACAAGTTCAAAAATATGTTGAATGTTTGAGTTTTGCAGTCAAAACCCCTACAGCGCATCCCCCGCATACGTTTCTGTGCATGTGTGCGCGCCAAAGTGGCAGTCAGACCAGACCAGTCACTGCACCGCCTGCCTCTGCAAGTTCACACGGCCACACCACATTGCAATCAGTGCGGCTCACTGCTGCTGCTGCTGGTAGCAGGTCCGCTGATACGCCCTATCTTGACCATGATGGAAGTGCATTGGTTATCAGGCAGGCGTCTTTGCCTTTTCAGCTGCTTGACAGTGCCTTCGCTTTTTCATACAATTTACTCTGAACTTGCATTTTTTACCACCTTATTTACCGCTGTCTGTGGCTTGCTGCCCCCTTCTGCGCCCTTAATTGAGCACTTGTTAAGCAAATATGATAATATGAGCTGAAATTATTTTATACGAATTTTTTACCTTGCAACGCACGTAAACTTTTGTAAATATATGAAGACGTGCGCAATTACTTTTCGTTGAATTAATTTTAACGTTGAGTGAGAAATTGCCATAATTTAATTTAAAAAGAAAAAAAATTTATGACTTAAAATTTCAAAAAAGCGTAAAAAGGAATAATAACATTTATAATTTGATTTTGAAGTGTCCTGCAGCTTGTTTATAGCGCCATTGAGGCGATTCTCGCAATAAAAATGTTGGAAAAATATACGCTTAAAGGTAAAAATCAGATACTAGTGAAATTTTTTAGAATAAGCCAGCGATGCACAACAGCTTTAACAAAAAGAGTTAACATTTTTATAAAACGTATACGCTTTCACAATAATTTACTACTTAGTTGGCTAGAATAATTTTAAATTCTCTTTGTCATTTTTTCATCATTGATTCACTTTCGACTTCGAGTGCATAAGATTTAAAATGACGATTCTAGTTCCGATACTGCTTGCTATATCAAAGTTGGCGAAATCGATTTATAATATGTATATATTTTATCGGTTCCGATTCCTTCCGTGAAGAGAAGAGAAGAGAAGAGAAGAGGAAGCAAAATGAATGATTTTTAGTTACATTTGGCACGATTTTGGCTTTTTATAAAAGTTTTAAAGTTGAACAAATTATGTAATATCGCTTTTGCGTTGTTTAACACTTCGCAACAATTTTTTAGCAATTCTTTTTTGCAGTCTCCGTTCGCCTAGTTTCAATTCCAACTGAATATAGATTGAACTTCCACGCTCCCTTTTCTGCTTACACAAAGTGCAATTCCATTTATTATTAATATCTGATGCAATGCATCTTAACAATATTTTTTTTTTGAAGCTATAGAATAGAAAGTAGAGAAATCCATTAAGTGCAACTATCTTTTTCTCATTAAACTTATCTTAACCTTGATGCACAAAGCTGGCTCAAAGGTTTTTGTGCTTTGAATGCAAGCTGCTGCAGAAAATACACCTGAATGCATTTCTCAAAATTTCCTTCTACTTGGCTCCAATTGTATGGCGCTCTATCTGCCCTCTCCCTCTTCACTGCCTGCTCTTCTGCACAGCATACATATCTTGCTCTTCAATCAATTAGAAGCCACAGCAAAGGCAAGTCGCCGCACAAAAAATAACACAGGAATTTCAAATATTTGCTTTGATAATCCTTTTTGCAGCTGCACACAACACCGACACAAAAAGCGTACTAAATGCCAACCTGCTGCAGCAAACAAAAGTCGCTTTGATATTTGGTTTCTTAAATAAACGTTGCCGAAACTAACGCCCCTGCTGCTCTGCTCTCCTCTCTTCGCCTCTTCACGTGCATTTCCTGCTTTTCTTTTTTGTCGGTCAAAGCAAAAACGTACCACTTTCAGATTGCTTTTTGCGCCGATTTAATGCATTGTTGCTTCATTTTTTGTTATGCCGCCCCACCCGCCGCCTGCAGAAAGATAAACATGCTTTTTGTACGTATTTTGTGCATACCTTCCGCCCTGCTGCCCTCTTGCTTATGTGGTGGCCCTTTTTTGGCCCACTGCCTTGCTGACCTTATGGCCAAGTTAAGAAATGAAATCCATTGGGGAGTTGTAATTTCAACCGAAAAGCGTCTCAATCATTGACATGGAGCAGGCGAACCGTGATGGAGCGAAAGGGGAATTCAGAATTCTTTAATGAAATCGCAATGCGCAAAGGGCACACACTTCTTTGTTGTTGTTGTTTGTGTGACATTTTCAACAGTTCCGCTTCCCGCCTTTTTCGTCGCGCTGCCATTTTGTTGGTTTTTTCCTGTGCGTTGCACAAGCAGCAAACGCCCAAGTTTAAAATAAATTAAAATTTCTCAAGTGCAAAAGCGAAACGGCGCATATTTTCTGTCGGAATGTTGAAGTCGTGCTTGCTCGCTCACACTTTCGCTCAATTTGGCGCACGCTGAAAAATTGAACAAATTAAAAACTTTTATTTTTTTCCAACTCTTTTGCTCTTTGGCGAGTAGGTACCTACTTTTTTGTTGGGTAAAGAAATGCTTAGCCAACATTTTAAAGTAAGCAAACGCAGCGTATTTTATTAGTATTTTTGTATGCTTTTATTCTTTAAAAACAAACTTGTTTAAAAACCAGCTTCAACGAAGATTTGCTTAAACATACTAACAGGAGTATATGGTGCTGCCAGCACGGCTGAATGTTGGCCCAAGAGCATACAACAGGTTAAGCGTTTGAACGATTATGTTGTAAAATTGCATTTCACATTGCAGCCACTCAAACCGAAGCCGCTATTTGGAAAAGGAGCCAGCGCCAGCGCTCAGCTGTTTTTTCTACAATTCCGACCGTCAAATGACAGCAATAAAGCCTCGTTCACATTCGACTTTTGCTTCGCTTTGCTTCAGAATTTCGCGTTGACAGATAAGTTCAATACATGCTTTTATATGAAGCTTGCTAAATAGAACGCGAGAAAAGCGAAGCGAAGCAATGCGAAGCAAAATGTTGGGCAACTCTCAACTTTTTTGCGCTTTGACAATCAGTTGTTGAAATTTTTTGTGATATTTTTCATTTTCTCGTGCGCTTCCAGTTGGTTTCATTTTCTCGTGCGTTTGCGTTTTCAATTAAGACACTCGCGAATTTCAAACTTTAGTAGCATAACTACTACTACTTAAATTATATCAGTAAAATCCAAAGTTAAAGCGTTCATTGTAGCAAGCCTTATACTTTTCATGCTTTGTTGTTGAATCTCGAACTGTCAAGCAAAGCGAGGAAAGTCGAATGTGAACGAGGCTTAATTGTCTCAACTCTTTGCTTTCATCATAAGCATATCAGCATAACAATTTAACCGCAAGTGGCCACAAGCAGCAAAAAAGAGGCGGCACGCACGCATAAATCGGCCGGCGCTGCTGCAGTGCCGCCAAGCCGCCTGCACCAATTAAGAGACATGCGGCCCCACCTGTGTGTTGCCACAATGCAACGGCAACAACAACAGACAACGACAAGCCAAAGAAGAAAATCGAGACATTAAATCAATTTTCTTGTCATCGCAATGGCACGGCACGGCGAAACACGAAAGCCGCATCTGTCCAACAGACCAAGAGTCGAATCGTCGACGACGTCAATTTGAAGCGTCTGGAGCAGTGAGTCTGTGCCAGGGATGACAAGTTGCAAGAAATTTTCCGCCATGTGGGTTACATTAAAGTCGGTAGATTCAATTCAAACGATTCTTGGTGAGAAATTCAAAGGCCGAACTAAAGAAAATCGTTTTAAAAAAGTAAAATTTTCATTTTGTTAACGGTATTAAAACCACAAATTAACTGGCAGCCCTGCTTGCTACTTCGGCCAACGGCCAAAAGCACTGCAACAGGCAGCTAGGCAGCTGTTCGATTCGATTTGGCCAGATGAAGCCGCGCCAGTGCTGATGACCGAAAGCCAGGCAGCATATGTACGCCCCAGAAATAATAACAACAACCAAAGAAGACCACTCGCAAGGAAAATGCAACGGAAGAGAACACCATGAAATTCCGCAATTTCGCAAAAACTCCGTCGAAATGTTTCAATCAATCATGCAACCTGGCGGCGGCGAAGGCTGCGCTGACTGCTTTAACATCAAGTGAATGAACAAGCCGAAGGACGGGACGCATGAACAGACTTCCCAGCGTTTTATGCTACCTTCGCTTTTATTTTCGTGCAAAAGTAATATGAAAAAAACTCTACACAAATGTTTGCTTTTCCGTTTCCCCTTCCCTATTACATTTGCTCTTCGTTCTTGCCCCGATATCATTACGGCAAGATTTCATTACATTTCGTTTCATCGTTTTCATTTAAGCTTGATGATTGCTGCAAGTTTTTATTAAATGACCTTTCGGGGGGGTCGAAACATTGATGGACGGGAGCGGCGATGCGTTCGTTGCCTTAGTTACTTGGTTTCCTGTTGTCGGCACGTTGCACGATATCCCTTTTTTTGTGCGCTCATTAATGGTATTTTGTGCTCAAACGAAAAGCATTAAAGTTTTCATTTTAACTACATTTTTAACGATTTTTGTGTAATGAGTTGATTATTATAAAATGTATATAAAAATCGGAGTAGATCATTGAAAATTAAGGACTATCAAATAGTTGACACACTAATATTGTAGATGTACGATTTCCGCTTAGAGGAATCATATTCCAATCGATGAAGCAAGCAAACAACCCGTGTATCTACTTTTTGTTAAGTTGTTGCAAGCTTGTCATTAAATCGTAGACATATTCAGCTTCATTAGTTAATCAGTGCTCCTATCTATCGTAGCAGCTGTAGGCATATTTCGTTCTGATTTCAAAAATTTCTTTGAACCAACATTTTTGCAATTCTTTTAAAATCGTTTGTTGTTATTGATCGTGCTGCCTGTTTGAAATTTTGTGCGTCCATATGTCGATTGTTTGAACGAAATGTTCGTAGGCCTATCTCCACGTCCATTTTATCTGACAATTTTAGCTTCTATCTGTAAGTTAATCTCGTAAGGCATATTCATGTACAAATTTTAGTCTAACTTCAAATTTCTTAACAATATTGCTTTTGATCGTTTTATTTTGTCTATATGTCAGTTTATTTGTCTTTCATTTTCCTGCTGTCTTTATCCTTCCTCTTTCTCTCCATACGCTTATTTATCTACTGCTCCAGCTCATTGTCTACTATCTCAGATTCCTTTACAAATATAAAGAACCATTATTCTATGTAAAGCATATCATTGGAATTATTTAACAATTTGGAAGATAAACTACTTGCTCTCCCAACAACAACAATCAAAATGGCGCATAATATACTACAATACCTTTTTAATCTACTGCATTGCTGCTTTTTCTGCTTGCTGCCCGGTAGCGGGAATTGTAAATTGAAAATTAACTGCTTTGCTGTGCAAGTCCTTTCATATCCTACTTAGACAAACAATCGAATAAAGAAACTACGCTGCTTCTTGACATTGTTAATGGATTTTCTTGCAACTTTTTTGTGCGCCAAAGACTTTTTATTGTGACTTTTACTGCTGACAGTCGCAAGCTGGTTGGCTGCCACCCGCGCTGTTTCTTTGCTTCCTACCACCCCCACCCCCACCCCCGCCCCCACCACTCTCTTCCGCTTCATCATAGCTAATTAGTATTCCATTTGCGTTGCTAAAATTGCATGAAATGAAAATGAATGTTTTTGCGTCTTGGCCAATTAAACATCGTTTAGCAACAAAAAAAAAATGTTGCTGGATTTGGCGCAGAAATTGCAACAACTTTTACGTTTCTCTTTCCTTGGTAGTCTGCCAGCCTGTGCGTGCCTGTTGCATGCACGTCATTTCCGTCATCGCTTTTTCTTTTCTTTTATTCATTGTAGCTGAAGCAAGTTTTGTAATGAATTTTTTAGTTTTTATAGCTTTTTCTTTTCTATTTATTTTTCGTATTTGCAACAAGTTTATATGTTGCTGACATTCATTGAAAATAGTATTATGTTGTTGCTTTTGAGCGTGAAACAACCAGATTATGCAGAAGTTAAAGGAACGGAGAGTTTAAGAAAGTAACGTACAAAGTTTTAGAGCTTGACTAATGATTTTCCATAAGCCCTTTTGACTTCAGCACTTTCAGCATGGCTGGTATATACATATGTATGCTTGTGTAGTTTAATTTCGAAAAATTATATCAATACTAAGAAGTGCTCTATACTTGTAAATAATATTACGCCAAAAGTATACGCTTGGGGTTTCAGTGACCTTAATAAAGGCTGAAGACCAATAAAAAAAATGAGAACGGTTGGGTTGCGTGGTTTACGAGTTCTCGAACTGCGAGACGATTTGAAAACGGATTTTTGTCTGGAATTCAAAATACAGCAGACAACTAACAAAATTATAACGCCGACAATTATAAACCAGATACAAATTATTAGATTCTAATTCTTATAAATTAGATATTCGATTCTAATTCTAATAAAATGTCTCTGGTTAAACTTAATATAGAATGTGTATGCAAATTAAATATTAGGTATGCAATTGAGAAACTTTTAATGAACGTCAGATAAAATTTTTTTTATAATGTGAGATGAATATCTTCTAAGAAAGAAGTCGTCCCAGGGGGAGGGGGGTTAACGTAGCACCTTTCCACAAACTTCCAAAACTCTTTTGAAGTGCTGACACTTTGCCTCGAAATTGAGTAAATACGCTGTCCCTTTCAGCTTCTCTGCCCCTATCAATTCACTGCGTTGTATGTAGCCTTCCTTGATTAAGCATTTTTATGTGTGTAAACAAAAATAGACTTTTTTGTAGTACTACCGCCAATCAAAAATGAAGCAATTCGCCAATACCAATAAAATTCAAATAAAAAGCTGCCCTTTTTTTGTGAGCAGGCACTTTTAATAGCTAACTTTTTAGTAGGCCAAGCGCGAATATCCAATCCAACCTGCATTGCTACACATAGTGGCCGCCTTTTAAGTTTTTAAGTGCTACAGCAGGCGTTAAAAGGCGAGAGCACAACGAGCGTGTTAGCTCGCATCGTAAAAAGCGGCATTTAAAAGCGGAAAGATACTTTTGGTTCAGAGAAACAGCTTCCTTTGACTTGTGTGCCGCAACCTAATTTAAAGGTATCTGAGCCGCGGGCGGCTGCTGCAAAAATCGAATGCGAGAGGGGGCGTACTCGAATTTTAAACTGCAATTTAAAAGTTATTGACATTCTTCCCCGACCGACGCAATTTTGGCGTGTTCCGCGTGCGCTGGCATTTTTATGCGCGCCGCGCGGCTGTACAGACGAAGAGTCAAGTCAGCCAGTCAGACAGACGGGTGGGCGGACAGGTACTAGATAGCTAATTTGCCTGAAGGTGTGAATATGCCTTTTTTGTGAAAAAAGTGAAAGCGCACGGCAAACATGCTCCAAAAAAGTGTAGCCACATATACCAATTACTTTTTTTCTAACCTGCCACTGTTGCAAACGTATTTAATTCTAAACTGACAATCGTTTTAGTATGTGATTAAAGCTGTGATTGATGTGTCTAGACTCTCGCGACGACGCGCATATTTTTTGTAGCGCTTTCTTTGCTGCTTTTTTGCCGAAGTCTATTCATTTGGAAGCAGGCATTTTAGATTAATTTTTATTTAAATAAATAAGTATGCCACTTTTAAAATGGTATGCAGATAATTTTGTGGAGAAGGCATCTGAAAGCATTGACGCAGACACACAAATATACTCACTATGGCATGCATGTCTGCTTGCTAGCGGGGCAACGTGGGAGTGGGTGCTCGGGAGCTCCATAAGCAGCATACCGGTTGAGACCAAGCATTTGAGCAATGTTCCCGCAGATCCGCACATAAAACGCGCCAAAGCAGCGCATTGAAATGAATTGGAAAATTGTGAACGTGAAGCCACCTCTTCCTGCTGCATCCCCTTTCCTACCGCCTACCCCCTACGTCAAGCATTTAAGCACACAGTAGTAAAATGTGTCGCGCGTATGTATGCGTATGTGCGGGGTTGCGGGGGAAGTGAGCGGAGGCATGGAGTAGCAGCCAGCGAAAGGGTTGATTGGCATCATTGGGCGAAATGTACCAAAAAATAAACAATAGCAAATTCCTGCGCTCACTTAGCGTGTATGTATTTTATTAAAGTATTTGTCTGCTAAATCCCTTTTTGATGAGATCAACATATTCTTACATACTTTTGCAACATAAGCGCTTCTTCTTCTCCAACTTGCTTCCCTTCTTCTATTTATGCTGCTTACTACACTTTCTACTTAGGCGTAGGCTTAAGCCAGAGAGCGTACATGACATTAAGCGTTGCTTTATCTGCGCGTGTGTGTGTGCGTGCATGTGTGTAGGAGTGGCAATAAGGAGACTTGTTTTTTAAAATTGCTGTTTTAAATTGCATTTGTGCCCATTTACACTAAAACGGCGAAATTCCAAAATTGCTTTTCGAGCAATAGAATTTGACAAATTGTATATAATCAGTTTGAATTTTCTATATAAAAATCGATTTACGCTTTTGGAATAGATACATCAGTTTTGAAATCTGATAACAAATACTTCCCTTGAAGTCTCTAAAATTTCAAATATTGTTAGCTTATTTCATAAAAGTTGCTGCTGTTAGTTCATTTTTCAAACTTCGACGATTTTCCTAGACAATCACCTCTTTCCAATATTGTTTGAAAGTTTTTGAAATTTTTTAGTTGTGCCTCCGTAAAAAAAAAATCGCAGTCCCAATAGGGTTCAATTCGAGGGCAGGAGAAGAAAAACTAAAGAAGCTTCTCTAGAGCTCGTCTAACCGAGCACAGACTTTCTCTTACTAGAAAGATAACTTTTGTTCTTTTCAGTTCCACAAATTTTTACTTTTGCAAAAACAATATCAATGATAAAGCGACAGAGTTTTTCAAAGAAAACTTTCTATGTGAAAATGCGTGAGGAAATTTAAACTAATCGCTTCAAAATGTGCGCCATCTGTTACAAAGCGTTAACATGAAAATTCAAATTAATTCTGTGACATGTCGTATTCCATCCTCTCATATATCCTTGTGCTCTACTTCTTGCACACACGCTCCTTTGACCTCCTTCTCATAAATAAACGGGCACTCGGAAATTCAATCCTGCTCCAATAACCTTTAAACCCTGCCGCAATTGTTTTAGTTCAATTATGTTGAGGATGTTCTTCCTCCCATTTGCAAGAACAAAACTCATTTAAATTGATTGTTGGAAAAAAGTGAGGGAAACTTTTGAGGTTTCATTTGCCAATTGCTTGTTAGGAAGGTAGAGTAGGAAATGAAAACGGAAGAAAGCTAGCCAGAAAAAAGAGTTGGTGCAATGGATGGATATTATTTATAGAAAGGAGAAAAGGACTCACATTAGTATGTAAAATATGTTTTGAAGTTTAGAAAATGATTGCATACATATTTGGTTTCCAGTCTCATCCTCAAAATTTATTTACTAGTTGAAACAGAAATATTGGCTTAAACGAAAATGTGTACTGTGACAGAAAATTGACTCTCAACTGGAATTTTAATTCGAAAAAACTGCTGCACTAACAGTGCAGAAAGTCAAAGACCTCCGGCGGAGACAAATTTTTTAACAGATGCTTTGCCAAAAAGAAAAATGCAAAGGAATTTGTAAGGATTTTTGACTTTAATGTCTTGCGTTAAACTTTCCAATGAAAAATACAGTACTTTCACAGTTGAAACTAGTAAAAATTGTATTGTATAATTTGATTTTTCTTAAATTTTATTGTGACCATACAAACATTTGCAAGTGCTTTAAAAAACTTTCCTTCGAGGTGTATCTCAATTATAATTTCACAAAAATGTCTTTTCAAAAAACTTGGTAAACTTAAAAATTATTTTTTTACACGTTCGGTTTGTTCAGCGAAAATATCCACTTCCATACCAAGTCTTGTTGCGGTGGTGTCTACAGATTTAAGGAACACAATCACCAACTTAAAAGGTCTTTTTGCTGCGCATAGGCAGCAGATTCTCCTTGGCGTAATTGAAGAGCGACAGTAGGCCCTGTTTCTTGCCACGCGCAAAGTAATTCGTCACAACGTCTGGGTGCCCTGCAAATCAAGAAAATGCTTAAAAGAATATTGCATATGCGCCTCTACACAGCTTTTAACATACCCAAATGCATGCTTTGCTCATTGACGGTTGGTAGCACATTGTCGTTGGCGCTGAGCGAGACGAACAGCGCGAATGGCACCATCCACAGGCAAATAGTGAAGTAGGCGAGTACCTCCATAAACGGAAAAAACACGCTGGTGAAATACTGAAATGCCAGCAAATGATTCACCACGAGGAACAGCGCAGCGCCCATAAACGGGACCGACAGGAACCGTATAAAGGGAAAATTTCGTATGATGCCAAAATGGAAGGCTTGCGCTCCGAAGCCGCACAACACCATGCTCCATGGCAAGTCGTCAAAGAACATAAAGAGCATGTAAACGAATGTTGTAAAGCTGATCATAAGTATTATTAGACGGCGCGCCGCTGAGCTGTACTCCTCCACCAGTTCTGCAAGATAGTATAGGCCAGCCGCTGCAGACGAAAAGTGGGTGTGTTAAAGTTTTTGGTTTGGCAAAGAGGATACATAGTAAATTTAGTAAATTAGTAATTAGTAAACTCGCCGATTGAAATTGTCACAAAGCAAATTTGCAAGGCCAGTGAAACCCAGCTTAAAATGTATAGGAAAGACATTGTAGTTGCTGCTGCTATTTTTATTGCATAATTCCTTTATGCATCTGTTTTTTTGGATATTTTTAATTTTGTAAACTATGGTATTTTACTACGACTAGATTTAATACAAACTATTTGTTCAAATGTCAACGTTGTTGAAAGGGATTGTCAGTAACAGCTGATTGTGAAACGGTTAAGCGCTGATCAGTCACCGCGTATCTTTTGTGAGCGGAATTAATCGTAACGGCAAAATTTGGGCCGTTCAGTGAAAATCGTGTGGCAGCTGTGGCTCTTTTGCACGTTTCTGTTTTGGTTATTGCTGCCGTGCTGCCATATAGTTTCGTGCACAAAGTAACAGCGCATTTTGCTTTTGAGGTTAAATTTTACATTCTTTATAAAATCTATGACACAGAATTATCTAAATTTTTAGATATATTTATTGTGGTCTACTTTTATGAATGAATTTTAACAATAATAATCCGGTTTTTGTACTAAATTAAAATCGAAGAGCAGTGGCAGCGCTGTTTTTAGTACAAAGCAATGCCATTCTCTCATCCTCTCTGAGCATCAGAGCAGACGTAAACGTGTGAGAAAAACCAATTTGGATTATAATTTCTGCGTTACGCGCCGATTAAATACGCAATGAGCGAACGCATGTATGAGCTCGGGTAGGGTAGGTTTTGTCTGCGCTCCGATTAAATACGCTATGTGATACGCGGTGACTGATCAGCGCTTTAGTTGTCTCTATTGTGACTGGCATTAGTCAAAGAAGCAGCAGAGTATGACAGTTGCATTGCAAAGAGGAAGCGCGTGGAGGAAACGAGCACGCAAAAAAAATTTCAGCTCAATAATTAATTAAGAAATACAATTGTTAATATTACTAATTACGTATGCAATAGCACAATAAAAAGTGTAAACGCGAGGAAAGAAAGAAAGCTTTGGAAAAGAACGAAACAAAGCGAACTACACAAGAATAAAAACTCGTACAAGGGGTGAAAAAAATCGTCTGCAGCGTTATAAAAAATCGGAATTACACGCGAAATCGAAATCGGTACAGCACCGTGCGAAACAAACGCAGGAAAATTCCATAATAAAAGTGAAAAAGTGCATTGTTAGGTTAGAAAGAGTACTCCTCAATAAGGAAAAGCAGGCAAAAAAACGCGGCCACAATGCCCAGCGAAACAAATGATGCCGAGCAACAGCCCGAGGAGGGCGAGGCAGAACAGCAACAACCAGCAGTGCAGCCAGAGGCGGAACAGCAAGCAAACAACGCGCAAGCAGCTGAGAATGATGATGTTCTAATGGTAGACTTGGGGGTGGGTGCGGAAGTAGCGATTGATGGTGCTGCTGCTGGAGAAGGTGCTGCTGCCGATGCTGACCCTTTCTATGGTTTTGATGAAGAAGATGAATCCTCGTTTGAGAATAAGGATATGTCGAAGGTGTTACAAATTTGGGAGTCTAAGCACACGCAAACAGGCTTCGATCCCGTGCCGGCATTGAGAAGGTAAGAAATTGCAAATAGTTCCCCTAGTGATGACGGCGGATCTATCAATAAGATACTGTTCTAGAAATGAATTGCTTGTATGTTGTTGTTTTTATGCATCAAGAAATATGCCAGTGTGCGTAAACGTTTAAATGAATTTCATGAAGCAATGAAATAAAATATTTTTATTTAGCTGAAAATTCGTAAAATTTTGCTTTAAAATTGTTTATTATTCCTAGACTGGCCGAAATTTTCGAAAAAGAAATGGAAATTTACATGAGAAAAGATCCAGATCCCTTTGATGAGCGACATCCCTACCGCACCGATCCCAAATGCCAGTTCGGCGTGCTGCTGAAACTGCTCTTTCGCAAAGAGCTATTCATGAATAAGGTAAGTGTAGCTTTGTTGTCAATGTGCTATTTTAAAACTCCCTCTTTTATGGCAGTTGGTGAATGATTACCTGCGCGACAACTACTTCACGCGACAGAACATACAGAAGAGCGCATTGGAACTGAACATACTCGCCTGCCGCTTAATATTGGTGATCATGCCCGGTCTCGAAACTTCAGCAGTTTTCCAAGTCGAATTCGACCATCTCATCAATCGCATTTACAGCTGGGCGGAGGACAGCATTGAGCCGCTACAGAGCTATTCCACCGGCTTGGTAGCCGCGGCAATGGAAGTCAGTGATATAGCGGTCACCTTTCGCGAGCTTAACACGCGGCTAGTGCCTAAAATGATAAAGCGCCTGCACATGTTGCAGGCCATCTACAAAAGTAGCCGTGAGTCGCAGCCAATATTGCCAGGCGCTGCTGAGCTCAATCCCGCTAACAGTTCAATCGACTCGGAAACGGCCGCCATGGGCGGCATGGACCGTGTCCTGCCCTCGTGGATGGCCGGCTCTGCACCACATTCACCGCAACGCCTCGACGACAGCGCGCATTCGCCGGAGCTGCAGCATTGTAGTCAAAACGGCACGCTGGACACCTTCGCCAACAACTCCAACATGTCTGATTTGCTGGAAGTCAGTCGCGAGCTCTTTCCCCTCGGCAGCGTCGGTCCTCGCTACTACAAAAAAATGTATATACCCATTCACCCGCCCACTGCAGAGACCAGCCAAATGCTGATCATGCGCTATCTCACCTCTATGGGCGAGTATCAGGAATTTCTAGGTCTCGTCTTGGAGCACAACGCCATGCAGCTCATCTTCGGCTACATTGAGAATCTGGATCGACGCGACACCTGTCTCGCCTTCGAGGCACTAAAGTACTTGGCTTCGCTGCTGTGCCACAAGAAGTTTGCTTTGGAATTCATTTCGCATGGCGGCCTGGAACTGCTACTCAAAGTGCCACGTCCGAGCATAGCGGCGACCGGTGTCTCCATAACACTCTACTACTTGGCCTACTCCGAAGATGCGATGGAGCGCATTTGCACCATGCCTAAGCACATTATCACGGATTTAGTGCGCTATGCGCTGTGGATTTTGGGACGTTCCTACGACTCTGGAAAATGCCATGCAACCATGTTCTTTGGACTGAGCTTTCAATTTAGGGTCATACTCGATGAGTTCGATGCTCAGGATGGTCTGCGTAAGCTCTACAATGTGGTATGTGTTCGCTGCCTTTTCCATTCTCTTTTCTACTAAATGCTTCCGTTTGATGATTTACAGATTTCCATATTGAAAATACTCAACCCTTCCAATAACGATGACGACGACGACAGTCAAGTCAACGAAGATGTTGAGCTCGCTTCGCGTCAATTGGTGCGTCATGTCTGTGTCGCACTCAAGCGTTACATGGAGAGTCATCTCTTCTACAAGTACAACAACTTCATGCGTCAACAGTGTCCCACTTCAAGTGAATACGGTCAGAATGTAATGAAGGCGACCAAAGTTAATTTGGAACAGATAAGCGAGCAGATACGCACGCTGCAAGAGAATACTTCGGTGCGTGCGCACTGGGCGCCTGTAGATCAGCTGCTGAAACTAGGCGGCATAACGCTGCTGCTCAAAATTATAGCCTTCTCCTATGAATGGAACAATGGTGGCAGGTTGGTCAAAAGTTGCCATTTTTTGTTAAGCAACTCTATATAGCATATTTAACATTTCTAGATCCGAGACAGTGAGATCTGCTTTGGATGTGCTCTCCATTTGCTGTGTTATACCGCGTGTGTACTTTACCTACTGCGATCGCTTGGAGCTGCCTGATAATGGCAGCACCACTGGTATTTGTTCCATACTGGGCGCAGCCGCTGGTGACATAACCAGCGACGCGGATGTGCAGAAGTCGGCGCTGGCTGTGCTCTGTCACTGCGTCTGTACACCCATAGCGAGGGTAAGTGCTCTTGCGCGTCTTTTTCTTTATTCGGAACTGACTATTAAAAGACCTACTCTCCCTACTTGCAGAAAGAACCCAATAATTTAATAAAGTGTTTCGGCTCCACGCGAAAGAATAAACTAAACAACAAATATTCCGAGGAGCTTGTAGAGAAGGTGTGGGAATCGGTTTGCTCCAGCAATGGCATCATCGTGCTGCTGTCGCTAATGCAGGTGAAGGCGCCCATAACCGATGCGGATTGCATACGCGGCATGGCATGTCGTGCTTTAGCTGGTCTAGCACGTTCGGAGCGTGTGCGTCAGATTGTGGGCAAGCTTCCGCTCTTTGCCAGTGGGCAGATACAGACGCTCATGCGTGATCCCATACTGCAAGAAAAGCGCACGGAGCATGTGATATTCCAGAAGCACGCCTTAGAGCTGTTGGAACGCGTTTGCGGGAAAACGAAACCCATTGGTAATCAGTTGGATCCCTCGCTGGCCAACATTCACAAGGCCAATGTAGTGGCACAGACGAAGATACAATACAACGAACTGCAGCTTTACCAGCTCATCTACGATCACCTGCATTCGAAGGGCCTGGAGCGCACAGCGCATATGTTGGCCGACGAGGCGGGTCTGCAGCTGCCATCGATCAGCACGAAGAACTTCCATCAGTCGCCGTTCGACTACTACAAAGTGCTGCCGAACTCCTCCTCGCTAGCACGCAGTCGAATACGCACTCGCATGCAAGACTTAAATACGACCCTTTCTGGACTGACCAACGTTGCTACAGAGCAGAATCTAAATGGCAGCTACTCTGAAGATATATCGAATACGGTTACACCCATAAAATTGGTGAAACGTTCTGAGCGCGGCAATGCTGCCAATACGGGCTCCGCTCCGGGCGCCCTTACAGCTGCCACTACTATTTCCACACAACGCTCCTTGCAGAAGCAAATCTCGTCTATGCCCGATGACAACCTGCAGGAGGACGGCTCTCCCACACCGCAACACACCGGCATCACGCTGAGCACCATTGTCACGGAGTATCTTATCAACCAGCATGCGCTCTGCAACAATCCCATGACCACGTGTCCGCAGTTCGACCTCTTCACGCCGCACAAGTGTCCCGATCCCAAACCGAACCGCGTGCTCGGCACCAACATCAATCTGACTGCGCGCCTCTTCAAGGCACAGAACGGCATCAACACGTCCCGACTGGATCGACGTTATGTGCACTCGAACTTCGCTCCCTGGCGCACCATACGCTCCAACGACTACAGCGAAGTGCAGTTCACCTGCTGCGACATAGTGCCCTCCTCCAGTCTGCTGATTGTGGGCACGCAGCAGGGCGAGGCGAAGGCATTCAACATGACCGACGGTCTTGAGCAGTTCTCCTCGGTCTGCCACAGCTATCTCATCGATTCCATACAAGCGAATCGTACCGGGGATCTGGTGCTGACTTCCTGCTCCTGGCGTTCGCCGCTCAGTGTGCTCTGGTCCATTCGCGACAAGGAATTTGCCTCCAAGTTACGCTTCAGCGACGAATTCTACTGTGAATTCAGCAATCTGACACAGGACAAAGTGCTAGGCACACAAAATCAAGTGAGTTGGATGCAATGCGTCCCTTATTTTCTTCTCTAATTATTTGAATCGTTTATTGTTACAGTGCGCTATCATTTATGACATCCAAACGAGCAACAAAATAGCCACCTTCACACCTACACTTGGAAATCAATACACCAAAAATCGCGCCACATTTTGTCCCACAGATGAACTGATATTGTCGGGTAAGTGCTCGCAAACATTTCCCGATCGCTTTATAATTGTTATATATCGCTATATATCTTGTTCTTTGTTGCAGACGGTGTGCTCTACGATGTACGCTCCGGCAAGGAAATACATAAATTCGACAAGCTGAATCAATCACTTTCAGGTGTCTTCCATCCCAATGGACTGGAGGTAAGTTTGCTTAAACTTCGTGTACATACATACATGTGAAACTTCTCCATGCAAAGCACACGAGTTCATAAAAGCTAATCACCCAGGGTTTTTTATTTAAATACTCGAGGGCCTGCGCCGCCGCATATACAAAAATAGGAATTATACAATTATCCCTTCCATTTGCAGATAATTTCCAACACAGAAGTTTGGGACTTACGCACATTCCATCTGCTGCAGACCGTGCCCGTTCTCGATCAATGCTACGTCAAGTTCTCGCCGATGCGCGTCATCTACGGTATCAATTTGGACATAGAGAATCGCGTGGATTTCGATGACACGACGAACTACGATACGAGTTTCAAGGTGCTCGACGCTTACGATTACTCCAGCATTGCGACCATCGATGTGAAGCGCAACATCTACGACATGAGCGTGAACGGCAACGGTAGCCTCATCGCGCTAGTGGAGAACCAGCCGGGCTACGACTCGAAGCAGGAGACGTTTGTGAAAATCTACGCAGTGGGCATGAAGAAGAACGAACAACAAGAAGAGGTGCGTGTCGGTGGTGCAGCATGCCTCGCCGACAGCCACGAGGCGGACGGTGTGTCGCCCGCTGTACGGGGTAGAGACGACATCACTGTGAATTTGTACAGCGGGGCGGCTGCCGGCGGCAATGGCGGTGTCGGTGTAGTAGTCGGTGATCGTGATGCTCAAGCTGCGCCGCGCCCTGCTGGCGGAGGGCAGAACGGCGGTAATGATAACGGCGACGTCGGTGGTCGTGCTGGTCGTCGTAGAGGTGGCGGCGGTGATAGTCGCAATGGCAATGGAGAAGACGGCGACGACGTTGTCGTCCTTTCCGTTCAACGCAACACGCACCGCACAAATCGCAATGTTACCGCTGCTGGTGGTCCGACCGCGCGCGCTCGCCCCGCGGCAGCAGGGGGCGCTAGAGGCGCTGGCGCAGCAATTGACATTAACATCGACGACGCGGAATGGGATGCGATTGCGATTAATCTGTTGTCTCTGCTTGCAGGAAGATGATGAGGAGCCAGATTCGGAAAACGAGCACACGGACAGTGATGCCACAGACAGTATGTTGCCACTTGCCGTTAAATTAAAATTGTTTTCTAAATTCGCACTTGTTTGGTTGCAGTTTTCGAACTGGACATTGGCAATGATATACGCTTAGCCCTCCCAAATATACGCAATCGCAACCGCCGCGACTTGGATGATGACGACGACGATGACGAGGACGATGATGACGACGAGGACGATGATGACGTCGATGATGATGAGGGTTGGATAAATATTGACTCATCGGACGACGACGACGATGATGCGAATAATGCTGGCGGTGTTGAGGCGGGCGCCGGTGGTGGTGGCGGTGGCGGCAGTGCAGGTGGGGGCGTTGGTGGTGCAGGTGATAACGACAGCAGCAGCAATGCATCGTCGCTGGAAATGCTTTTTAATTAGCGTAGAGCAGCGGAATGACGGACAGAGATTTTTGGAAAATTACAAATATTGCAATTTCGAAAGTGTGGCGCGATACACCTGCGAAAATAAGCAACAAAAATAACTGAGCAAGACTTTGTATCTTAAAGAGTTAAAATTTGTTTAAAGGTTTTATGATAATTGTCAATTTATTAAAAGCACTTCAAAAGCTAAACTAAATGTTACTTAGAAATTATCGAAGCAACAGGCTACTTACTGCAAAGCATTAGTTCTGTAGTTCTGTGCGTTCTGTGCTACCATTTCATAATTTTGTGTGCATTTTGTTTGTAAAATTTAATCGTTTTTTTTCTACTTTATGTTCACCGGAACATTAAGCCCAGTAATGTTTTTGCCAGCCAATGTTTGTGCTAACTTAAAACAAATATTTGTTTATACTAAATACGAAAAAAAGAAATACGATAAACAGCTGTAATATGGAGTAAAGCGAGCAAATTGTAAATCAATTTATGGCACTTTTGTAAAAACCGTAAAAATGAAAAGAATAGTTATTACCAAAACAAGCAAATAAAAAGAGAAATATTTAAATTTAAAAAAATCGTTAAACATGAAAAGTAATTCGGAATTGTGTTTTGATTCATTTTATCGATAAAAAAGCAGTCAAGTGCGAGTCGGGCTCGCTCACTGAGGGTTCCGTAGCAGAAATACCCTTTTTATCGTTCGAAATTAGTTTCCCCTTGCCCGTCTGGCCATAAAATTTTTTACATTTTGACCTACATCTTCGAAACCAATTCACCTAAAAAAAACATTTTAGGAATCCACGGACGTAGCCCTTTCTAACGATACCCCACAATATGTAAACAAAAAAAATTTTTTGCTAAGGAAATTTTTTACTATGGTAATCTTAAATAAAATTTAAAAAAATAGAAAAACAAATAAATCGAAAAAAGCTGCAGTTTTCCAGTAATCTATGACTAAAGACCTACTAACTCTGATTTTATCAAAATTTTAGCTTAAGAAATGTAGTAGAAACCCAGGGGGGGTATGGTCATTTTTTCGACATTTTGTGCTATATCTTCGAAACCACTTCACCGAAAATTATAAAAAAAATATGTTTGGAATCCATGGACGTAGCCCTTTCTAATGATACCCCACTCGATATAAACAAGAACATTTTTTTTCTGAGGGGGGTCATCTTAAATAAAAAAAAATAAAAACATAAAAAAATCGAAAAAAGCTACACCCTTACGGTAATGCGTGATAAAATACCTAGTTACTCCGATTTTATCAAAATTTTAGCTTGAGAAATGTGCTGTGCATATTGGATCATGTGGGGACAGGTCGGTTTTTCTCTTATATCTTCCTAACCCGTTTACATAAAATTGAAAAAAAATACATTCTATAATCTATGGATGTAGCCCTTTCTAACGATACCCCACACGATACGATTTAAAAATATTTATATTTTTTTTTGCCCCACCCGAAAACCTTTAAAAATTATAAAAAAATATTTCTAAAAATATTTCTTAACTTTTTATAGTGAAAATGTGTTTAGGTTATTAAGACCTAACATCGTGCAAAATTTCAGGTTTCTACGATTAAAAAAAGGTCGTTTTATATACACACTCCCAAAACAAAAGTGACCTTATAAGTGTTCCCGTTTTTTCCCTTTTAGGGGAACGGAACCCTAAAAAGAGCTACAACACGCGTGCAACAGTAATTAATTTAAATATTCCTGCCCAAGCTAATTAAACGTCAATTTTTTTAAAAATTTCAAAACAAGCGGTTTCGGCCACTTCACACACATGCACTCTCATACATACTAACTGAAAATACATGCGCTCTGACTGAACGACGTAACGCTTAGCGCCAAAAATTCAAAAGGCTTAACGCAAATCGCTCGTATTTACGTGTCGGCTGCGGGGGCAAGGCAGGTGTGCTCGCCGCCGCCTATGACTCGCATGGGAAAATCTAGCTACGGTATCTATCTATCTCTCTATCATGTTTTTCGTGCTTCGTTTTCGAAATTGATTAATTTTTGCGTTTACTTTTGCGTTGGCCGTTTCTTGCGCCTTCGAAGAAATTCAGTTCGATTTAAATTGATGAATTCGATTTTCAGTTGAGTTCTGGCACTTGCCTTGTGCACTTCGCACATTTCGCACACCTCAGAAAGGCGCATTTTCGCTTAACGGTCCGGCCCGAGCGGAACTTCCAATTCCCAAAGCTAGTGCTCCATTCGAATAGGCAAAGGTGAAATTTTCCTTGCCACCGTACAAAATGCACACTTTCCTGCCCGCTCTGCTGCTCGTGCTGCTGTTGGCCGCCGTGTGTTGTCGCCGCACAATCGCTCTCGAGGAGAATGGCAAATTTTGCATACACACCGAGCCGATGCTGCTGCCCGATATTGAAAAGCATGTAAACCCCATCGAAGACGATCCCCACTGTGAGGTGCTCGCCACGACATTGACCGTCAAGGAGAAGGTGAGCGTTTTATAAAATAAACAGGATTTTGAGCTGCTAATGCACTTTAGAGAAAGGTTTTTGAAAAAGTGTGATTTGTAGTAGAGAATTTATAGAAATAAGTGCTGAAAAATTGGCGACTCCTTTCGAAAGAAGGACATGTCAAAATATATGTTATCTATTCTATATCTATCTATCTATCTATGTTAATTTAGAGCAGATAATTTTATATGAAAGCAAAAATTTCAAACTCGTAAATGATGAATATTGCTTTTGTTTTCCATTCGAAGCTGAATGTTCTCATAAAGGTCTACAAAAACAACAATCATCTCAATTTAATTTAACATATTTCCAAAGACAGACTTCAATTGGTTAGTTGTAACCGAAAGTTCGGCACATCTTTTAAAGCTTTTACTTAACTCTAATAGCATAATTAAAACAAAAAATTAAGAAATCGGTAATTAATAACAACTGTAAACATATCACAAATATTTTGCAAATTCTAAACAACTGCTCCTTAAAATCGTATGGCATAAGCTAGTACATTCTTTTCAAAACCTTTTCGCATTAATTTTTAAAACATGTATTCATGACTTTTCATAAAAGTGAACTAAAATGGGTTGCTAACTGCCATGCAAAATAGAAAAAATAAACACTTGAACGAAAATCCATATTAAAGTACAAGTACAAGTATGTATATGCTAAGCACTGGCGCGTACATAGGCAGCAATCTTAGGGGGCAGGGGTGTCGCTTTAAATATCTAAAATTTCTGTAATATATTTTGAGCTGTTTAATTGGTGTCCAAATATTCTGCGTTAATTGTGGCAATAACATAAACAATTTTCTTTTCTGATATTTCGAGGGGTAGCAGAATATTATCCCTTATGCTTACGCGTCTCGAGCCATCTTTAGCCTCACAGTTAGAAACACACACAAGAAATCCAAATAAACTTTTGAAATTATAAAATATTGTTTATTTTATTATTTTGCTGTAAACTGTGGAAAACCAAATATTTAAATTTTGATATAGTGCCACTGAAAATATTTACTGTTACAATTGTTCAAACAAACATGAAAAATATTCGAAAAATTTTGCAGATCATTTAAAAAAATTGCTTCAAAGGCTGGAAAAGCATTCGCTCCCCTCTTCTATCAGCCTGATCTCTCTTTTAAGTTAAACAACTTTGCTGCAAATTTAAATTTAATTCCATACAAAAATCAAACGTTAGGCGCAGCTTACATTGACCTGCCGTAAGAGGAAACTGTCACGCAGCTATAAATGACACACAAATGCCATAAACAACGTAAAATAGAACAAAATTAGAAACAAACTTGAACAAAATAACCTCTAAAGTAAGAAAAAAAGCGCTCTCAATGGAAATATCTACAAACAGAAATACAAAAAACGAAAAACTGGTTTCAATTGCATAAATCCTTAAAAGACAAAAAGCGAAACAATGACAAATGCGTTTGGCCGCCTCGTTTTCTATTTACAGAGTAAATGAGTAATTGGCAAGAAATTAGAAAGATTACATTTTTTGATTGTTTTGCAATCTTTCAATAATATAGCAACAACAAATTGTAACGCTAAAATACATACATATGTAAAAGCGTAAGAGCGTAACGAAACTTGTATTAAACGTAATCAAAAAGTTGACTGTTATCAGGCCATACACTCGACGTAATAATATACATACCTACAGGCAATAAATACTTTCAAGTAACTGACTTAAAAATACGTACGCAAATTTTATGGTAAGCCTAATGGTCGCTTATCATAGGTAAGGGATTTTATGGCAGACTGATAATTTGGATATGAGTGCCGTGCAATATGGGCGAGTGTGGCGAGTGTGATTGCGTGCATGGCAGGCAGAAAGAGGGCTCATAAAGGGGTCTGGCGGCTCTAATCTGTCGAAAAGCTTTAAATACAGCAAAAATTACAGCTTTTTAAGAAAAAGTTAGCATAACTGTTAAAAGCCTGATAGCTTTAGCATTCGATAGTGAAAACTTATATGAACGTTTAAAATTGCCGCAGGACGTTCGAAAAAGTTGTAGATATTTATATAAAAGTAAACTTTGAACCAAAATTGGCTTGGGACAGGGCTGAGCTAGGTACGGAAAAAACTTCTTAAGTTATAAATTTTAACACTTTAAAAAACTTGTATCCCCATGAGACCGCTACGCCCATGAACCATGCGATGATGTCTTATCAATCAAAACAGTTGACTCATCAATTTTTAGCAAAAATAAACGCAATTGTCGAAGTAACAACTTTTCACCTGGTTTTAAGAAAATCCGCAAAAAAGCAGGGCACGTGTGAAATTCGTGTCGAAGTACTTGTGAAAATATTCATGAATGAGCTCGAGACCTGGTGTGACGCAGTGGCACCGCCACCGGCGCACGCACTTCCCGATCGCTTGAGATCAGATGTGTGTCTAATGAAAACGCTAATGGATCCCACACACAAACGTTATTTCGTTACTTGGGCATGTGATAATTTGGTTTACTACTAGAACGCATTATTAGAATGATTATTATTTAGAAATTATGGCGGTTGCACGTTCGCGCCTATGCTAAAATACGCTAGACTTGTTTTTTAAGTGCTATTAATAATATTATTGGCATTTCTAAGAAAATTATAATTAAAATGGAAAAGACACATGTCGTCTGTGCGTGCGTACTTTACAATGTCTACTTGTGGTACTTGTGGGACAAGAAAGAGTGGTTAACGAGAAGGTCACGAAAATTAAATACGATCTAAGAGATAATACCGAAATTGCTATGAAATAAATAATAACTATTATTTTATATTGAATTAGCTGAATGCCTTATGGAAAAGAATTAACATTTTAACTAATTCTTACTTTCTAATATTTACAGGAAAGCTTTCTGAAAACCATGTGCAAGGATCATGGCAGCACCATCAGCGACGACTTCCATTTCCTCAAAATGCGTAACGGTGATTTATCGGGCCGTGGCTCTTATCAGGAGATTTGCAGTGGCAACACCAATCCGCTGCTCGCTTGGGTGCCCTACGAAATGGTGCAACGGAATTTCGTGCAGGAATTAAATCCCAAAGACGTGAGTAAAAGTGTGCGTATAAAATTTAAAAAAACTAATAATATTGATTAAATCGGAAATAAGTAGCGAAAGAATGGCAAATGTTAAGGCTATCACTTGTGGAAAATTTCGGCGAAGATAAGGGGCGGGCGAGCCCAAATTGTTTACGTAAGGGGAAATTTTGAGGATTGAGGCTACTTTGCTGCAAAAAATTGAGTTTTTTTTTGTGAAGTGTAGGAGAACGACAAACTTTTGTAGAGAAATTTTGTTAAAACTTGCATGATAAGAAGTTTTTTGTTTTGGTGCAACTAAAACTACTTTTACACTGTCAACTCTTTGAAGGCTTAACAGTACATATATCTATTCGAACTATAATTTTATGGCAAGTGTGATTTAAAAAATCAAAGTCTCTCTTCATAAAAAAAAGAAAAATCGAAAAGAACTATAATCGAAAATCAGAAATGTAAATAATTTTCAACACCGCGTAAAAGAAGACAGACCGTGTAAATTGTTTTTGATTAGAAACTTCTCTGCTCGCTACCTTCATACATATGTATGTATGTACATATATGAGTTTTGTAAGATTTGACCTTTCTTCGCATTTTCGGCTACAAGTTTAGGCATTAGATAATAAATTTAGATATCATCAACAACAAAGGGAGCGTCATTAGTGAACAGGTGCTAATTTCAAGTAATTACCAGAGCATGCCACTTTTTTACTACATTTTTCGTTCGGATTTACACCACTTTGTGACAACATGTGACACTGCGTGACGTCTAGACGCACTTATTAAAACAGCACAAGGCGCTTAGCGCAGCAGCTTATCAGTGATGTTTGGCCATTGTCGCACGCTCACCTATTTGCGATCCATCGGCAATCATCGTGATGTCAAAATAGATACCGAGCATGGGATTGACGTAAAATAAAATAGGTGGTGATGCATTCTGAATACTCTACCTTATGTTTGCGATCTAATCTAAAGAAACTTGTACATGTTTTTTCGATTAAGGAAATATCAGCGCTGTTAATCACTCTGGAGTATTAACATTGATAGTGTGCGAATTTGGAGTGGCCACACTTCAAAAGCAAAAGTTCATAAATAGTGAATTGAGGTAGTATGAAGTGTAGTGGTTTAGTAGAGTCTATGATTTATAAACCCAGTTCAACGCAATATTCATATCAACTAAAAGAAACTATCTTTAAATAGCTTTTAAATCAGAAATAGTTTTAATTTCCGTTCAAGAGAAATACGGCTATATGACGCTTATGACTAAAAGGATAAGCTATCAGGTTAAGCTTTAGCTTAGCTATATTGTGTAAGAAATTAGTCGAACTTTGCAAAAACAAATTTTGGAAATGATGTAATGAACCGAAGCTAGATATCAAGGTGCTGCGGTAACTTCGAGATTAGATCCATGATTGCAACACCACATTAATTAATCCGCTCTTATAAATCACATCTAAAAATGTTCCAAAATCGTTTTATAGCGCCTGAACTATATAGCCAAGGCGACAGATGTGGATCGCGAGAAGACCGAACTCTGCCACTTCAGACACACAGATCTCGTGACGAACATCACGGCCAATCTCTTCACATGCGTTGTCATGATATTCGAAGATAACTTTGTGAGTACTTCAACATTAATAAATGGCTTTTAATTTCATAGACTAATTTTTGATGCAAATTCGCAGTATGGACTGGATGCCAATATCAATGTATTGGTGGAAATTCAACCGCTGATGTATGAGGTGCGCAACATCACGTACTTGCCCTGGATCAACAGCACGGCTAGCTATAAGACGCACTTGGGCAAAGCGACGCTGAAGAATCCCAAAAGCGACACGAAGCAGATCTACGGCAGCATCAGTTATGCCTACGTAGAGAAGGTGAAACTGAACACCAGCTCGGTTTATGGCGGCAGCTTGGACAAACTTCCTCTTCTGTTCGAGCATCGTGGGGCCGTGCTGGAGCTGGATGGCGACGGTGTGGGCGGTGTAGATGTGCGAGAGGTGAGTTCAGTGCAAAATGTAAATATGCGAGCAAGACTGACTGAATTCCTTGAAAATCCCATTAGAAATCATATTTCGGTCGTGTCATGGATGCCAAGTCCAGTGTCAAAGTGGAGGTTATTGGCCAGTGGGCGGAGCACAATCAACAATTTAACGCCGACATATACGAATACTTCGGCTACGGCATCAAACGCTTCAGGCATGAAATGCACAACGGTGCAGTGGCCTTTGTGCTCATCGAGAGCACTGAACCCGTCTTCGACATGCTGGACTCGACACACGTGGCTAGCTCCACGCTGCATACGGCCGGAAAGGGCAGCGAACAGCAATTTGAGCGCCTCACTGGTAGCGAGAGCGGCAGCAGCAGTAGTCTGGCAGTGAATATCAGCACTGAGAGCGCCGAATGGGATGCTGCAGATTACCCGCGAGATGGTCATCCATATCCGGGATTCTATCCCTGGTTCGTGGCAGCTGCTATAATTGTCGGCCTCGTTTTATTGGCTGCCATCATTGGCTATGTGCGCGCTTTCGGTGAGACCAAGGAAAAGCATGAGTATAAATTGGCTGGAGTTTAAAAAAGCGCACCGAAGAGAGTGTCATGCGTATTTTGGTATTATTTAGAGTTCGTAATGTAGATTAAACAGTTAAAGTGCTACTGCCAATACGATACAATAATATTTAAATTTAATTTAATAAAAGATTCAATTTCGAACCGTTATTGCAAGATTAATAGAGTCTTAAATACGTTGATGCATGAGCGACTTACTAAAAAAAAATCCATGATTCGACGAAACATCTTTCAATTAACTGTGATATTTATAAGAAAAGTTATGTTTCGACCTCAATTCTCGAAATTCCCCGGCCTTTTACGTGACTAATAACCCAATAACCCCGCATCCCCGCATCCCCGCGTCCATTAAAATTTACCTACATCACGCAAAAAAGTATTGTTAATTTGGTAAATACAGAAAACCTTTATTTTAACATTTAATGTAAACGATTTGCTTGTCTAATGACCAAATTGTTGTTGCCTAACCACAACCTCAAGATTGCATACATATTTATATAATAAAATCCCGATATCAAAAATATCTTCGGGCTTAATAGCCCTAGTGAGAAAACCATTTGACAAAGGGAACGAAATGAAATAAAATCGCCCATTTTGCTCATACACAAAATTCTAATGCCGTTTTTCTCTCCTTCAGTTTCGCATGGGTTTCCTCGGTAAAAGAGTGACGTTTTCTATGTCGGATGGGCTTTTTAACGTCACAAAAAATAATGTAAAGCCGTGCTAAAAATTTACAAAAGAAACGTAATGAAATTGAATGGAAAAGGTGCATTGGACAGAGAATTAAATTCCTTTCTTACAATCAACGAATCGCGTGCACTGTGACTGCCTCAATAAGAGTGAAAAAATACAGAGGTTATTTAATTGTATTTCAATAAGTAGGAAAAAATCAATTACCCTCGCCAAAGAGCAAAAGTGTCATAAGAGAAAAAGTGTTCTATCGTCTTTCTATTTGCATATAGTTTCAGAAAAAAACCATTTAACCCGCGATTGCCCATACAAGGATTTGCTGCTCATTTTTGTTAAGTCAAAGTGTGCAGCACTGCCAGATTTAAAGTTTGCTATAAGGGCTATAAGGTAAGTTCATAAAATTTTTCATCATTGATGTTCTCAACAGGTTACACAGATTTTCCGAGTGCATTGCATTCACAATGTTATATCTGAAAATTATATATTTTTGCCGTGGTTAAGCGTGTTGCATTTTTATAATATTGCTAGTGCCTGGCAATTGCCAACCCGCACAGCTGTGAAGATGTGCGAGCGAGAGGCACAGTTATTTCAGTGTTTGGCACACCATTGCATTCACTTGCGCCTACGACAAAGAAACAAAGCAATATCGAACGGAAACGAAACGAATTTTTAACACACGCACCGAAATCGACGGCGGCCATTATGGATTGCCGACGATAGAAGAAGACAAAAGACGTTTGCGCTGGCATTTGGAAAAATTCTACAGACTTTTTAGGGAAATTTGCAAAATCTAGTTATTTCGTTTTGCGAGCAGTGTGTAACTAAAATTGTAACGGCTGCCGCGCGAATTGTTTTCAAATTTAAAAACCAAACAATAATAATAAAGAGTCTGCGGTAGAGAAAAGAGCGAATGAAGTCTAGAAATTAAAGCAGCAGCAGCGAAACGTCGCACCCAATTTCAGACTAAATTTTCAACAAAATTATATAAAAGTGTCAACGTCAGGTAGGTCAACGTTTAAGCCTTCGTAGTTGGCGTGACTAGAAAAAGTTAGCAAAGATGCAAATGGGAGTCGAATATTGTACCACTTAAACCAAATTGTAACTTGTTTGAAGGTATAAATTTATAAAAATAGCGACGAAGACAATGACTACCTTTTTCGTGCGATTGAGCTCTTCGTTGGTGTGCTGCACTGATTTGTGTCTCTTTCTCGCTGCGGCGGATTTGTATAGCGTCTTTCGCTTGTGTTGTACACGTCTCGCTTCTCATTTGTTGTTTTGTTGGTGGACGGCCTTGCAGACACTGCTTGTGGATATAAATACTGGCAGTGCTATGCTGGGAGAAATTGTATTGATGGGTTATTTTTCAATTGCTTTTAAAAATGAATTTTTTGTCATCCCATTGCATTTTTGCTTCCGCCCGCCCATAAGTTTTTATTAAAATGGCAATGTAATTTATTGACTTTGTCTCCAGCCACTGTTGCAACACAACCACCGGCGCTGCTCAATAACATTTGCCGCCGACGACATGGAACGCAAAAAGGTACTCGAGCTGGACAAGATTTGCAGGGTCTGCATTGCAGAGCGTAAGGACATGCGCCCGCTGTTCAGCGAAAAAGTGTCCGAAATGTTAATGGAAATTGCCAACGTGAATGTGAAACCCACAGAGGGTTGGCCGGACAAAATTTGTGTGCAGTGTGTGCACGCGGTGTCGCGTTGCCACGCCTTCAAAAATCTGGTGGAGCGAAACGATGTGGAATTGCGTGAATACGTCAAGAGCCTCACCGTGGTCATTGACGATCATGAGCTGAAATTGCAAGAGAGTCAGGCGAAATTGTTGGTGCTGCAGCAGCAGCAGCAGGCGTTGTTGCAGCAGCAACAGGAACAGGAACGTTTGCAACAAATACAACAGCAACAACAGTTGGAGAAGCAGCAGCAGCTGCTGGAAAAGCAACAGCAGCAGAAACAGCAAAAGATGCTACAGAAACAATTGAAACAACAACAACAGCAATTGCTGCAACAACAGCAGCAACAACTACAAGAGGAAAAGCAACAAAAGCTGTTGGAGAAACAGCAGCAATTGCTCCTACAACAACAACAACAACAACATCAGCAACAACAACAGCAAAAGAAACGTGCCGCAAGCTTGCGCAAGTCGCAGCGTCAAAGCAAAAAGCAACAGCTACAACAGCAGCAGCTGTTGCAGGCAACACAGCAAATGCAGCCTCAAATACTGCCCGAACCTATATCCATGCACTCGGCGGTGTCCATGAGCTCTGCACGCGCACAGCAGCAGACCGTGCAAACGTCACAGCAGTTGATGCCCACCACAACGACGTCAATGCCGCCGCAAATTGTCATGCCGAACGGCCAAGTTTTGACCACAACGCAAATAGTCACACACGGCGGCCCGCCCCAAATTGCACAAATCATCAGCACCAACTCGGCGTCCGTGCAGGCGCAAGCGGCAGCGCCACCACAACAACAATATGCGCCGCAGCTTATTCAGACGACCAGCGGCCAAACGCTACAGTTGATACAGCAGCCGAACGGGCAGCACACGCTGCAATTAGTACAGCTGGTGCCGCAGCGCACCATCGCAAGTGGCGTAACCATCGTCGACGAAGTGGTCAGCGACGATGTGCTCATCGAGCAGGGAGATCACCATCTGCTCGACGACGATAACGAAGAGGAGGACGACGACACGCAGGAGGGACAAATCTGCGAGACGATTGTGGTGGAGGAGGAGCAGATGCAACAGCAGCAGCTGCTGGTCACACCCAGACACCATCACATGACGGACGAGGACAATCTGACGCAAAATGAGACGCAAGAGCTGGAGTATCTGGAGGACATCACGGTGACGACGACCACGGGGTCGCATGCGCAGCTGCTGCACGACGGCGACGTCAGTCAACAGCACATAGTGCACGACGATGACGACGACGACGACATTATCGAGGAGATACACATGGAGGGCGAGGAGATGTTGGATGACGAAATGCACGTGCTGGAGCACGGCACTGTCGTCGACAATGAATTCATAAGCGAGGATGACCTCAGTCAGCAGCAGCTGGTTGACGACGATTGCTGCGAGCAACACGAGCTGCAGTACACCGTCATGGAGGCGGCTGGCGACATGGATGACGACGCCTTGGTTGAGTCAGATGTGAACGAAGTGCTGCAGGCGGCCTGTGGTGCCGATATACACGTCGTAGCGTCGTCCGCCACAACACTGGACTTCAATGGAGCCGGCAACAGCGGCAGTGGCGCCTCCGTGGCCAGTCAAACGCCCACGCCGAAAAAGGCTCGAAAAGTCTCATCGAAGGCGATCGCCAATTCGCGGCAATTGGCTGCCACGGCCTCATCGATAGCGTCGGCTGGTGCGGACGACGACTTCGAAATCGATTCGAAGTTCATTGCCGAGTTCATCAGCCAGCAGACGACGTCACTCGGCGCCGGCCGCTATGTCTGCAACCTATGCCGCCAGGAGTTCAAGCAGTTCAAGGGCCTGCACAACCATATGCATTCGCACACGAACTGGATACGCGCCAACTGGAAGAAGCAGCCGCAATGCGAGATCTGCTTCAAGAGCTTCAAGGGGCCGGGCATGCTGAAGATGCACATGAAGACGCACCAGTCGGCGTCGCGTACGCCCACCTGCAACATTTGCGGCAAGTGCTTCAAGACGAAGGCCATACTTTACCGCCACCGGCAGACGCACCAGAAACGGTCCTACTCCTGCGCCGTCGACAACTGCCGCAAGACCTTCTCCGCCTCGAACACGCTGCGTGCGCACAGCGATCGCAAGCACCCCAACACATCGCAGCTGAAGTTCAAGTGTGGCGACTGTGGCACACTCTTCGACGATGTGGACGTGCTGCATGCGCACGTGGAGATCACGGGTCATGGTAATAGTGGCGCGGCTGCTGCCGCTCAAGCAGACGTCAACGCCATGGACGAGGACGGCAGTCAAGATGTCATCGTTGTTACGCAGGCGTAGTGATTGGCATATTAATTGTGTCACATGTCGAATTTCGTTAAAAACGATCTATTTTATTGTTCGTTGAAAAAAGGAAGAAAAAATATTTACAATTAGCAGTTAAAATTAGTTATAACATGTAATCTAGGATATTTTTAAAAATTATGAAAAATACATTAAAATATTGAATATGTGTTTATAGTTGTATTTACTTAATAAGTGATTGATTTTTGTGCAAGCTTCAATAACTTTTTAATAGAAAACATTTAACTCTGGATCGAAGTTAAAATCGATTGCAACGAAAGCTGAATATGTTTCTGAATGAATTTCAATCTTAAGTGAAATGTGCAACATGGCTTTTTGTCGAAAAACCAAATTTTTTGCCATGTGTCGAGAAGGCATACATTTCCACAATTGGGATTTTATCATTACAGCCCACTGTAATAATTTATTTGGAATGTGCTTTTTTTGCAAACACAATTTGTGTCTGCTCTTGGCCAAATTCCAATGCATAACTAAAATATTTCAACAAATACCTCAAAATTACAGTCCATTTGCTACGATTCGTTGGTAGTTACGCTTCAATGGTAATCGATTTGAAAACAACAATAATTCAAAGGAAATTTGCGGCCTCTTGAATATATATAAGGATGCTTAAATATTTTGGCGTATGTGGGCGATACAGCCCTAACAAGTGGGATATTTAATTAATGCCAGACTGCTGGCATTAGGCATTAAAATTTCAATATTCGAAAAAATATAGTATAAAATGTTTAACAGTTTGTGTTAATTCTACAGACCGGCTAAAGACGCCAAATAGCTGTGGTTCAGTTTCAAAAAATGCAACTCTTCTTTGTTTTGTCTGGCGCTGTCCTGAGAAATATTTCAAAATTATAATTTAATTTTGAGTAGAAACGTTTTCGGCATATTATGTCACCATTTTTGTTAACGCTTCATGACATTACTCTATTCAAAATCAAATAGAAAGCAAAGTTTGTGTCACGAAACACGAAACTGCAATTAAAATTTGAATTGCACGCCATTTTTTGGGCTAATTTTTAGTATTTCAGGTTGTATAAAAAATTAATTGCTTTTTGTTAAAGTACAACTAGCACAGCAAATTGTAGATATTTTCATTTAATATTCAAGTAGCAATACATTTTTGTTGCTGCTTGTTAACAATTTCAACTAACAACTCAAATTATATCCTTTTCCAAATTGCAATAGCTTCACAAACTTTTTAAGCCTTTTTACATTTATTAGTTTGAGCACAATAAACTTACTTATGGCAATTTTTAGCACACTTCTACGTGTTGTTTTTCTATAGTTTTTTTTCTTTATTGAATGGAAAATTCCATTTGTATAAGGCAAATAATTTGCTACGGTCTTACGTCAAACGTGCATATGCAGTTGTGCGCTACGCTCTTTGCCGATGACTTCATACTATTTTCCTTGTGTCAACAACGCAAGCGACAGCTTTTCTGCTTCTTAAATTTCAGGAAAAAAAAATAAATAAAGAACGTTCGCTAGGGAAAAACGATTTTTTAACCCTACGTGAACCGAAAATTTTAGCTGCGGTTTACTCACAAAGAACTGAATGAAGTTTGAAAGCTTGAAAGTGGAGAAGGCACTGGGAGAAGACGCGTGTGTAGCGTGGGCGCCTGCAAAGAAGCCCTACGTCAAGTCATATCCCAGGAACCCAGCACTGATACTGAATATCGGACTCAGAAGAGCGAGTGAAGAAAGCTGACGCCGGTTAAAATGAAAAATTTTCGCTTTATCAAGAACTCAATTTTTTCAGAACTCAGCCTCAAGTGGAACATTATCGTTGCCACAATTTTGACTCGATTAGGTTGCATACACAATGAAGCAAAAGGCGCCCCAATTCTTTTGCGTCCTATGACCAATAAAATAAAAAATTTTTCCATAAAACCTTTTAAAAATTGTAACACAATGACACAACAAAGTGAACTGAAATGTCACAAAATTCTCTTTCTCCATATCTTACCCATATTTTAAAAAATTATATAAGTGCACAACCAGAAACGTGTGCTTGCAGAGGTGCAGTCTTTATACCCACAACATAATAGGGTTAATTGAAGCAAAATATCATGTACAATTGATCAAAAATTTATGAAAGAACACAAACAAAAGGTCGACAAGTATCAGAGTGCTTCCCCCTGCGCACACCACTTTGTAATATCACTCACTATGAAATGCTGCTGGTTTTTTTTAATGTTTTCCCTTTAAAATGTTGTTCGAGCAATCTCCTTTACTGTTAAATTTTTTATGCGCTTGCATACATACATACGTAATTATCGTATTACGTATTAAAATTGCGCCTATGCGCTCAAAGCAGACACCCCCAAATCGATATGAAAGCACACACTTTTGCTTGCTGCTCATCGCTTGTCTGCCAGTAAGTATATCTGTCTATGTCTTTGCATTTTATTACGCAATAGCATTTGCATTGTTTGTACTATATGAAAATCTCAGTGTATTTTTCAATTTCCAAAATGACGCAGAAATTTTATTTTATGTCAAGCTTTGCTTATTAAAACCGAGTAATAAAATCATATGGCATTTTGAAACTACATACATACTCTTCGTTTAAATTTAAATAGCGAAAGTGCCCTAATTCTTGCCCTTTTCGGTTTTGCGCACATTTCCATTTTCCCCAGGGATACGCAATTTCTCTAACAACGCAATTGAAGGCCCCCAGCGAACTGCCCTAATTTGGTTGTCAGCATAGCGGCACGCTTCAATTACGTCTGTCGAGATTTTCGCCTTCAGTAATCATAATGACTAAATGCTAACTTGATTTCATTTCATTCATTTATTGTTGCTTATCCATTTTGATTTGGCAAAGGAAGTCGAGCCGAAATTTAAAGGAGCTATATTTGACATTTCTAATGACCAAGGGTAAACTCGAAATAGTATTTTTAAACTCAATTTTATTTTTATATACTCGCACATAAAAATATCTCGTCGCTACACTTGAAACTTTAACAATCTTGTTAATTCATAACGAACATTTTTATATAAATTGAACAATTTGTTGACAGCTGCCAATTGCTGCATATGAGCGTTTTCATTAAAAGTGGTGCACTACAGAATTTGCGCTTATCAATAAAGAAATTTTTCTGTTGGATTATATTCAAAATAATACTCGAACATGACAAAATATTCTATGAATAGTTGAGTTAAAACCCCCTTAAAAAAAGGCAATCGAATTTTGCTATCGCGCTCGTTAATGAAATTGAACAACTTGGGCTGAATTAATTGATTTCTGCGATAAGATTTCACTATAATAAATATGCAGATATCTGAGTTATGTGTGCCTGCATGTGACATGCGTCAAAGAAAAAACAATTATGAAAGTCAAAACAAAAGAAGTTCAGTGACAGCATTCGTAAAAGTAATGGAGTTTTGAGACCAGTTAAGTTGGTTCATAGAAAGTTGCAGAATTTTACTTGCAGCTTTATTCTGACTAAAGTCACAACTCAATATTCTGCATAAATTTTAAAGTTTTTCTATTGAATACACATATTTTCCTTTTTGAAAAAAACAACAAACAAATGGACTGGCAATCAATTGTGACTGTAATGCCAGAATAGTAATATTAGAGTACTTTTTGAATGTAGAACTGACAATTCTCTTGATTCTAGGCCTGTTCGTTGATATTGCAAAAAATGGCTTTTCCCATGTTCGGCAGCTAATTCCAGATATATCGTATATGTACTTAGAAGTATGATGACATTTTATTTCTTTAGTACTTTACGACATGCAATTTCTACAAGTCTACGTAATTCTATACAAACAAATGTACATTTTTACGCACACACATGCACACCTACACATGTCACACATGTAAATAATAAAAATACTCGTACTACCTTTTGTTCATAAAAAATTCTCTTTCATTGTGGGAAAAATCCAACCCCATTACCACCCCCTGCTTCCTTGTTTACATATGTGTACATATATGTAAGTTGCCTACTCTTTTGAAATGCCAACGCTTTATCACTTTTCGCTTTTTCATTTATTTGTCGTTTCCGGGAAATTTGTTTCTCTTAATTTAATTTATTACACGCTTCCGAGAATTCCGCACCACAAAGTGCAAAAGGTACTAAATAAAGAGAGAGCTCTTTTGTGACATTAAGCGTGTCGATTTCACATTCTGAATTCTGGAAGAAACACACAAAGTCACTGAATAATAAATTCAAATTTTCATTTTCATTTGTACTATTAAAAATGGTATGGCGAAATTTGTGCAAATATAACGATTAAGCTGTTTATTTTGGCATAATGTTTAATTTATAATTTGACTAGTTATTTAAGACTTAAGACGATTTGTTCGACGAGCTCGTTCAAATTGTTTACTTCCTCATGGGTTTTTGATGTTATTTTTTGTTGTTGTTATTGTGGTATGTAACAACGGCAGACAGCAAAACAGCAGCGCCAAACAAATACAATAACGATAACAACAACAACAACATCAAAGTAAACAAGTTTTTTTTCATTCGCACAAATCCACATTGCATCGTCACACGCGAATATCGACCGCCCGTGTTGGTAGCATGGAAAACAGCGGAGGGAGGCGGTACGAATCATAAACGCCGAAAACAGCTCCTAAAGTGAACAAACAGACGCGCGCGCTGCCACCGTGTTTAAGCCGTCCGAGAATGAGGCCAATGTGTCAAAAGGCACGGGACCAGCAGCCAGCAGCCAGCAGCCAGCAACCAGCGCTGCAAAAGTCCGCCAGACGCAATTTGAACAATGCAAACAAACGCTCGCTCCATTTCGTTCCATTTTGAGTGTAAAAATGTGTATTTGTTTTTTGTAGCTGCACATTTTTCTGATGTTTGTTTTTAATTAAACGAAAATGCACCTAGGAAAACTTTTAATAAAGATGCCACTCTTTTGTGCAAAGAGAGAGAGAGAGAGAAGATAATTTCCGGTGCTCGGTTCCATTGCAATTTTGTATGCTGTCTATTTCCATTATTCAAAGAGACAAAGAATTGCATTTCGTTCAGAGAAATTTTTTTATTTAAATTCAAAAAAACAGAAAATTATATGCTGTCAAAATCCTAGCTATGCACAGTGATCCCTAATCCATAAAAGCTGGGCAAACTCACAATTTTAATTCTAATATATGTATAATACTATGTACTGAGTTTGGAGTAGGGATCTTGTCTGCTAGTCAGCGCAGCCTGAAAGGCTTATTCTTACAGTTCTTCATGTATTGACCGCTCGTCATGGAAGACGTCGACTTACTCAATTCTGATATTAAGATCGAATTGAGCAAACAGCCTTGTTTCTCGAGTCTACTCTAGAACCATGAATCATTTACTATATTTTTACACTTTACCACTCTTTAGCGTCTTAACTTTTCTATGCGCCCGAATTTGCTGGCCTTGTTCCCTTTCCCCTCACTGTCTGACGTCTTAACACCTTTGTATTATTGCTGTTTTGTGTATTGCGCTGCTGTGGAATTGCGCGCCAAAGCCTCTTTTCGATATCTGCACGCTTTTCCAATAACAAAACGCATTTCCAGGCACGTCATGTAAACAAAATTCAATTTGATTTACGTTTCGCTCAAAGCGTAGACTTACTTTTGTATAAATTAAGTACATACATATATTGCGTTTCCCCTTTGCTTTTGCGATTCGGTGCTTTTTTTTTTATCAAATACTCGCACTCTCAGCATATAAATTAATTTCTGTTTTTAGTTCTCCGCACTGAAGCTTGTAAACATTTGCGTACCTACTTGGCTTATTTCCGTTTCGTCAGAGCGGCGGCGCAATGAGCGCTGTTTTTAGAAATGTACCTACTCGTGTTTTTGAAAAGACTAACTAAAGTTAATAAAGCATTTTAATTGTAAGCCTGAATTTTATAATTTGTACAGCAGCTGTCGATGTATTGTTTAAGACTTTAAAGTCCGGCTGAAGACTTCATCTTAAGAGATGTTTGTCAATTATTGGCTGTTCTCTGCCTGGGTGCCTCATTCGATATCTCTTGGTAAATTTAATCTAGAAACAAGTAAGGAAATATCAGTCGCACTAGCCGATAAACCACTGAAAGGAACTATATTAGAAGCATATTCAACCTACCGCCAAATAAGTGGGCGTAACACACCTCTTTTGGGTATAGAAGCACTAGAAAGATATAAAAGGCCAGACAGAAAAGCTTATATACTCTATTATCATAGCTGTAGGGCATAAAAAAAAGGATGTTCGGGTTCAGGATGTCATCGTAGCATGCTTAGAATTTTAAGATCACCCCCAAATTATTTTTAAAGTTTTTCATGTATTTCATGCCATGCTTATTCGATTATTTCCTACTATGGATTTTCTCATTCTAGTTTTTCGAAAAGTAAGTACTAAAGTATGATCTATTAACAATCTAGCTGCAAAACCTTAAATCGAATTGAGAACAAGAACGATTGAAAGAGTTGAAAGCATAAGAGTAGATACTAAAGACTAATTCAAAATATTTATGTTCAATGGCGCTGAACTTTTTTGGCACACCACGCGTCGACCGGGGGGGTTAAGGGTGAACTAAATTAGTATTCGTTTTACGATTAGTATTAGTTTAAAATCTGCCAAGTAAAAGCATATACATACATACTTAATCCGTTCAGAAATAAGTTCCCTTTCTTGCTTGCCTTTAAATTGTTGCCAACCGAAATAAACAATTTGCTTGTTATTTATCGTGAATTTGGCTTGAAATAAACAATACAGTTCAAGCAAGCATTTCCCTACACACTCGCACACGCCACGATGACGTCATGTGGGAAATTTCGAAATTTGCCGTAGTATAGTAATTTTAATTATCAGATATACATATAAACGAAAGCAGCACACGCTTTCGCCTGTGCAAAGTCTGCTGCCAAACTGCCAGAAGCCATCATAAATGGCGGGCAACAATGGCGGCGGCCGCTCTGGTTTATGGAAGTGCGGGCAGCTTTTTGATAAGCGAAAATAACACCAAACAAACAAAAAATGAAATTGGGCGCAATAACAAAGTCGCGCGCGGAAAAGCCACTTGGAAACTGTACCACTTTTGTGCATTATGGAATATCTATTTCTGATAATGGCGGGCCTTGAGACGCGTGCGTGCGTATTTGTCGCCGGAAGGCGCAATTAAAGATTAAGAAATAACGTCACTCTAATTAGTCGGTTGTTTTTATTTATGAAGAGCAAGTTTAAGCTAACTAAATAGTTGTAGATCAGTGTGATATTTTTGGCGGAGCTAATCTTGAAGTTATCCTCAACAAATAATGTGCCAAATTTATGTCAGATGATGTGTATATAAATCACATTTTCAATTATGAAGTATGAAGAGCGAAATGAAGTGGCTAAATAGTTGTAGATCGTTTTGATATTTTTATCTGTGTTAGCTTTGAGGTTAGCTTCACTAGAGGCTTCGGCATATTTACGACAGATCAATATTTTTACAAATCCTAATAGCAAAAAATTAGACAAAATATGAGCAACTTGTACTTTCAAAGCGCACGAATTTGCATTTGAATTTGAGCCAGAAATCACAGCTGAGCGACTGTCTGGCACATGCCGCGCATGTCAAAGCATTCACCAACAGCTCGGAATATTTTCTGTAAACCCGTCACACACAAACAGAGCAAAACAAAACAAATATTACAAAATCACAAAAATGCTCATTATTTTTTCATAAGCTCTCATTTGACCTATTCCAAACGATGATGGGTTGGGTGAGCAAGGGACGGTACACTTTCACTTTGACTTCAGTTTCATTATACAGTCCACTTTTCTTCTTTTCCTGCCCATCGCCCAATAATATCTTTTTGCTCTTTAGCTTCTTGATGCACGCTCGTCAAAGTGCTTCACTTATTGACAAGAATCAATCAGAGCGTATGCATACAATCAGTTTCAACAATCTGGCAACACTTTTGTAGACACACCCAACAAATTCAAAGCTTTTGTAATCAATTCAAAATATGGTTGAATAAAATTTGACTTGAGAATTGATGGGCTACATCTGAAATGACCTTTCAATAATGTTAAGCGCGATAAGCTAGTGATAAGAATTTGACATATTGTATTATTATTTAAAGTACTATCAACACAATTTTATTAGCAATTCATTCAGTTATATTCCACTTGTTTGCCTGTCTGACTGACTTTCTGTCCGTCTATTTGTTTTTTTATGCCTGCTTTTTGTTTGTTGTTGAGTTTTAATCTTCGATAAGATTATTAAACATATCTTTAGCCTCAAAAACCAAGCTTCGAATAATGCAATTGGTTTCTCATTTAAAGACTCAAAGGCTTTAGACAACGTCTAGCCGTCAATTTTCTTTTAGAGGTTACAGCAACAAAATCTAATGAAGTTCATAATCTAAAATTATACGCTTAAGTCGAGCCTATAACATCAGATACTCAAAATTCGAATGCATTTTCAATACATGATTTTAAGTTGTAGAAAAGATATTGAAAGAAAAATTGCAATTGAACCTATGCAACAATTCATTAAGTGCATTTTTCCCAATAAGATCTAGCGTTCCCGACTCACATGACAAAAATGCAAAGTTTTGCCTGCATATTTATTGACTATTTCTTTCTGCTTTTCTACGAACAATTTATTGACTTCAAAAGTACATACATATGTATACCATTTCTTGCTATTATATTTTCGAACACTGTACAACCAACTGTATGGGTGTATGCGGAATCAATTATTATAAAAATGTGATCTTTCGTGCTATCAATATTGATTAGACTTAGAGACAAAAATTTTAAAATGTCAATAGCCAATTTGCAGTGCAAAATACAAAGGACATCCCACATGATTCAGTTTGAAAATTAATGGCATAGCAGTTTATTTAATTTGCCAGCGAGGCATTGCAAATAATAGCACATGGAATTTGATATAAATATTCTAGCTAATAAATTGATTGGAAAGTCATTATTTGCTCTTCTTTGCTGGCATGAGTTGCCACATTTTTAACATTTTTGCATGCGCTAAACAAATTGCATAACGCCACGTAAGGATGGCGTGCCTGCAGGCGACAACGAAGAGCACAACAATCTCTCTCGTTCTCTCTCTCTCACTCTTTGGTTAAAGTGACAGCACAGGTTGACGCTGCTACGCCAAAGAAATGCTAAAAAAGCCGTTATTAGAGAAACTAAAGCCAAATAAAATTGCAGCACGATGGTGCGCGACTTTTGACGCCAGCAGCGCAACAATTTCTTGGCCCAATTAAAATGTGCATCGCTTCTGTGCGCTGGCAAATGGCAAATTGACACGAAAATAGTGTCACTTTTGTGTAATGTAATTTTGAAAATCTGTTTTATTTGAATTATTTTGTGGCCGCCTGGCGTCATAAACTCTGCCAAGCAACAGACGTGGCATGCGGCAATGTTGTGTGCTGCTATCGTCGGAGCGTGTCGTGGCATGTGGCATGCCTCATATGCTAGTCACTTTATGTTGGCATTTGTCGCCGCTTAAGTTCAAGGTTTGTCGCTCTCGCATGGCAAGCAGCGTTCAAAATTAAATGCTTTGATTCTTCTTTTCCACACTTTTTTAATAGAGACGATAGGAATTTTCTTATTATTTTCTCAACAACCATAACAAACATTTAAAATAATTTTTAAAATGATTTCAAAAGAATCCGCCTGAAATCAAGGAAACAGCTTATTAACACTTCCTCTGCACACGCCCACACTTAAAAGTGCTTGAACTTTTAATATAATATTTTCAAAATATTTGTCAATTGTTAATATTACTTTGGGATGGACTTTGGTGTATCCAAACGGGGACTGAAGCCTCCTAAACATTTTCTTTGAAACGGGGCAAAAATAATTTATATAAAATGAGTGATCAATTATCATAAGCAAACTAACAACGATTTAGACTTATGGGTAATTGTTAACAAGTGGAATATGCTATCAGTTTTGTTGCATATTTCTATAATAAAAATTTATAAAAATGAAATTGATCGCAATGAAAATTGAACGATAGTGAAATGTGAAAATATGCCAGTATATTCACTCTCAATCTCACTCCCTGCCAGCAAATTTTAGGAACTGCGCGACTGTTACCAAAGACAAACTGTCGTAAATGAAATAAAATTATATAAAAAAAAACTTTTTAAAAATAAGCTTTAATGTACTAAAAAGTAGAAAATAAGTTGTTTCCAAGTCACCTGTATCTTACTATCCATAAAAGCTTGGGCGCTCATGTGTTCAATATTTGTCAAACAGTTACCACAATATTTTATTTAAATAATTTTTTGCAAATAGATTCTAGTAATGAAAGATATTTTGAATATGGATATTGAGCGCACAAGCTTTTATTAATAGTAAGATACAGGTGACTTGGAAACAACTTATTTTCTACTTTTTAGTACATTAAAGCTTATTTTTAAAAAGTTTTTTTTTATATAATTTTATTTTCTACTTTTTAGTCTTCCATAAATTCAATTTTAGAGCTCTGAAATTTTTCGCAAAAAGAATTTTAAACTTGCAGAGCAGTACACAATATTTAGGGTATTCACAGTGTTTCCTTTCGTCATATGTCATATCCTCAATTTAACAAATAATACGGCAGTGATCGACCCTAATATTCGTGGCATATTTGTGACGCGGTGAGTTGTTGCTATTTTGCCAGCAGGGCGCGGCAAGTAAGTTCCTATCGTTTTTCATTCATGTGTGGTGTACCTATAATTATAAACTGAAGCCCAAGTGTGTAGTTGCTTGAAAAGTGCCACGCCCCTTGTCCTACGCCCATAAAATTTTACCAGTGGGACGACACATCCAAGAGGCGACTGCATACGAAATTTCAATGCTGCACGACCTTTAGTTCCAAAGCTAATCGAGATCAAAAATTTGGTTTGTATGGGCGGTGCCACGCCCCCTTATCCAGTGCACGCCTTATTTTCTCAGTAGAAGGATATGGATATGTAGTAAGTTCCTACCGAGTTTCATTGATGTGTGATGTGTAGTTCTAAAGTTATACACAAATCTGGAGTTGATAAAAAAAGTGCCACGCCCCTTATCCTACGCCAATAAAATTTTACCAGTGGGACGACACATCCAAGAGGCGACTGCATACGAAATTTCAATGCTGCACGACCTTTAGTTCCAAAGCTAATCGAGATCAAAAATTTGGTTTGTATGGGCGGTGCCACGCCCCCTTATCCAGTGCACGCCTTATTTTCTCAGTAGAAGGATATGGATATGTAGTAAGTTCCTACCGAGTTTCATTGATGTGTGATGTGTAGTTCTAAAGTTATACACAAATCTGGAGTTGATAAAAAAAGTGCCACGCCCCTTATCCTACGCCCATAAAATTTATTGATTCATGTATTGGGCTCTAGATTAGGCATGTATGCAAAGTTTCAGATCTCTAAGTAGTCGGGAAGTGGGTGAAAAATTGATTACTAGATTTGACGACATACATACCTGATTTGAAGTTAATATAAAGCTTATAAAAAGTGCTAATGGGCGTTTATTAATGACTTGCCAAATGTTGTCGTGGCAACGTGGCGTTCCTTGAGCTATACTATAGCCGCCGCAGCAACTGACGCCAATCTGTCAGATTGTGAAATACATTCGCTCTAAACAAAATGCCGGCAAATTTTTTTTATGCAAAGAAATGCACGAGGGGACTTTTTTGGCTGAAAGAACCACTCACAATGAGATAGCACAAGCAATGTAAGGCGCCTTCTACACGTAATCACAAGCTGACAGCTGCCGAAAGAAACCAAATTGTTACTAAAATCTGACTCATGCGAGCATTTTTTTTGTTTCATTTTTTTAATTGCCGACATGCTTGTGCATAAGAAATATCGTCAAAAAGCCGAACAACCAAAATGCCAAAATTTTTTGCCAGCTAAAATAAAAGTATTTCTATTTAATATAAATTATATATTTTGCAAAAAATTTATAGCGTATATAAATTGTTAGCTATTTGGCTTCTGCAAAATTCGGCGGCATTCCCTGGGTGTTCAAATTAACTGTGCCTGCTGTTTGGACTTTTTGACAATCTGCATTTGGCCAAAAGCAATTTGATTACGTCGCAAAAATCCGCACAGTATTTGTATTTTTTTCTTCTCTAAGCTAATTTAATCCAAAAACGCTGAACGTTTTATTTATTTTCTAACATTTGTGTGTGTTTTTTTGTGATTTGACTTAAAATAGTACACCAACATCTTAAAAATAGATAGCATTTGTATTTGTTTGGTTTGGTTTGGTTGTGCTGATTGCAGTCACTCGTACAATAACAACAACAATTGTAGGATTTCGCGGAAGACGACATTGTTTTGGCGTGACATGCCAATTCACATTTTTTAGTAGAGGAAACGAACTCAAAATACTTTGAAAAGTTTTAAAATTTTCCATAAAAAAGTACTACTTATTTACTACGAAATTGTACGCATTTTCTTACTTATATATAATGCCATACAAAATAATGTAGTAGTTTTAAAAAAACAATAAATGCACAAGATACGTAAGATAATAGAGATAGTTTAGATAATTGGGAAGAGTTTCTTTCGAAGTCGAAGGCGAAGCCGGATACCAGATTTTGGGGGGAAGCCGAATCAGCATTTTCGATTGGTCTTTATGTTGAGTTCTAAGATTACATCAGGACCCGCAAAGCACGCACACTTCACTCGCACGCACATTGTGCAGAAAACAGTCAAATAATCTGTACAGCCTCTTACAGAAACTGTGGGTCTTTATTGCACCCTAATACAATTCAACTGTGTTTGCAAGGGCTCTTGCAAAGCAACGTGAAGAGTGAAGTGCTGCTCCAAGTGTGACAGAGTGTAAGTGCAAGTGCTGCAATTTGTGAGAAATTTAACTAACGGCTTTTCTTTACTTCATACTTTTCGTTTGCTACTAACTGATTTCAATTCTCAGAAGCCGAACTTTAAGTAAACACATAGTTTTCAGTGCTCTTCCGCTAGAATTTAGATTTAAAGATTCACAACATTTTATTTTATAAAACCCATTTCAAGCTTTCAATAAGTGTATTTGTAGTTTACCTACGATTGTCATAAAATTATTTTCAGTTTTCAAAAATATCAAAAATGTATATATTTAAGTAGCTTACCTGACAGATGCTGTCTGTTAAAACCACTAACATTTATGGCAACAAATGTTTTTGTGCACAGCTGGCAACGCTATTTGCGCTGTCAAATTTACCAGAAACAAGCGCCCATTTGCCTTCAAAAATGATTTGAAATGCATATTGCATTTCGAAAAAGTCATAAAATGTTCGTTAATAATTGTCTTGAAAAATAAATTTCCATTTTATTTGTTGCATATAATGTGGCCACCTTTGGCAGCAATTGCCATTTGTGTATGGCCATAAAGATGCAATTTTAGTGAGCGCTGCTGGCAATGCCGTCGGCCGTGTGGCAACTTTCAGTTTCTTCCGCAAACGCATATTTTCAATATGTTTACGACAATTACCAAATCAAAGACTGAAATAGACAGGCAATAGACAATGGCAATGCAGCCAGCACAACACAACAACCACAGCATGATGGCAGCACTTAAAAGTGAGCATGTCGGTAAATTGACGAGCACAGAGCAAAAACGCTTCGAGTGTCAATTTTCGCCTCATTGCGCACATGCGCTGTGCAGGTATAAAAGTCGTTTTTGCTCTGGGCGCATCAATTGAATTTGCCACAAAAAAGTGTACATTGTGTTCAAAAGACACAAACAATAACAACAATAGAGGAAACCAATGAAAAAAGGCTAAAGAAAAGAGGGTAAACTGCCAAGAGAGGGTAAAAGAGGGAAAGGTGAAGGTAAGCGTTGCTATTTAAACCGTTCACTACCATCGTTTAATCAATTATATTACTGAACTAAAATAGGGTATACCATTTTTAAATTTCTTCTTATTTTTTTGTACAAAATATTTAAACTTTTGTGTGTGAAATTAATTGATATAAATTGAAACTTATTTATTAACAAGAACTGTTTCATTGTTATTCATTTGTATTGGACATAATTGCTCCCTTGACAGTGTAAGGATTTGCCTTTTTTCAAATAAGGGTATATGAAGCGAATGGATAAATTTAATTAATTTATGCTGAAACAATATGTGGCACCAGTAGTGAAAGGGTTAACGCAAGCACGGCACAGTTGATGGCAGCATTGTGTTGTGCAGTAGCGATTGTGGCCGCAGGCTTTCAGCCATCAAAGACACAAAAGCCAGCAAGCCGCCGGCGACCAGCAACAACAAAGAATCAGATATGGTAGAGAAGCCATTTTACAGTGCAACAAACTGTGGCAACGATGAGCGTAGCTAGACCTGCTGCCTGACAAAACAGGGATGCCAAATTGTGGCTTAATCTATGATTTGTGGTTAATCTAAAACCCTACGGGCAATGAGGAAATATAAAATTGTTGGCGGCATCAGGGATGTGAAACTGAGTAAGTTCCAATTTGTGGGTGATAAATGAAATAAATAAATGAAATAAATCGAAAAGTGCGACGCATCTTTTGCTGATGCAATCGCCTGGCGTAAAAGAAACCGAAGCTTATTTTGTGAAAAATCATGTTTATTTTTTTCTGACACAGACTGTAGCTACTATGGCGAGAGCAAGCAATATTTTCAGCAGCAAACAAAACGAAAATATCGTTTTTTTTTAAGTAAAAATTTGACCAAATGAAAAAATTATTTGGCAACCCTACAAACAATGCAAAAGTGCATAGAATCGCCAAAAAAAAGAGTATTTCATTTAATTTTTGCTTAAATTGTTACTTCTCCCTTTGCATTTACTTTTGCAACACTTCTACAGCAACAACAATGACTGTCAGCTACAATAGCAGATAAAATTTGTATCTGGGCTGCTCTTGAGGCCACTTGAATTGCCTTAACTCGAGGCAGTCGACGTGTTCTTTACTAAGCGTGCACACTTGGCTTTTGTTTGCTTAGTATTCAAATACAAAAAAAAAACGGGTTTTCTTCTTTTTTTTGGTGTGGCTAAAAAGTCGAATGTTATTCCAACTGTTTTGGCTTGTGTGTGTGTAGCTCATTTAGACTGTTGATCTCTTTTTCTGTTTCTATTGTCTGTCTGCACTCAATTGAGCGTCTGTCGCTTGACAAATTTTCTGCTGATCTTCGAGTGATGAAATTTGGCTAGATCTAAGCAAGCTAGCTGAAAAAAGATCAGCTGAAGGTGCTCTAGACAGCCACTATAAGCTAAACTAACCTTTGAAGTGCATTTCTTCAGACATGCTGGCAACTCTATGTATGTATATATTTAAATGACCGCATAAATCGACAGCTCTTCTTCTTCTCCCATTTTTTTTGTTGGAGCATTCTAGAAAAAAGCTGCACAAATGCAAACAGGCTTTTCTTTTCGCTCGCTCTTTCGGCGTGTATGTATTTTTAAACAATTTCACAGCCACAAATCAACAGGCCAAAGATACATTTTTGCCGCATGTATGCATTCTATATATGTATGTATGTATGTATGTTTGTATGTTAGTATGTGTGTAGCTGCCTTGGCCCATTCATTGGCATATTGAGTCAGTCAGTGCGACGACGTTCAATAAGCGCGCATTAAATAAGAAGTGTTTTTCAGCATTTGCGGAAAAATGCAATAAAATCCATTAATTACAAATAAAAGGTCGGTGTCGGCGGTTGTTGTTGTTGTTGTGGCGTCGAATCAACAGCATTGCAAATCCAAAATTAATTTCTATTTTTATACTCGCTGCTGCAAAATTCAATGCAAAAACTGGCAGTGCACACAGGCCACACGCATGCAAGCGGCCAAGAGCTGTCTGGGTGGCACTCTTGGCGGAATTGTCGCGCAGCCGCCTGGGCGGCAAGACTTTTGGAAAAGCAGCCGTACGACGCTCGGCCAAAGTTATTTAACGACGTGGTCAAGTGCGGTCCGGCCATTGCAGTTTTGTGTGCGCGCCATGCCACAAAAAGTGCTCGGCCGCAAACGCCAAGCAGAGGCAAATGTGTCAGCATCCCGCGTGTGAGCAGCGTTCGAAAAGAGCAATTGACTGCGTTTTTTGTTGTCGCGATACTGACCCCTTGCTCTTTCGTTCCCCACGCCTTCGCCAGTGCGCGTGCAAATTTGCGAAGATTTTACACAGGCGTCGGTCTCAGTAAATTGTCACAAAGAATTAAACGCGTACGCGCATCGAAAGCAACTAGCAAGTGCAAGTGCTAGAAAAGGATCAAGCAAGTTGGAAGTGCGTGTGCGTTTCGCTGTGTGCAGTTGCTTTGCTGCGCTTCTTCTTCTTTTTCTTTGAATTTATTGCCGAGCGAGTGCGTCTTTGTGTATTAAAGCAAAGCAAAAAAAAAGTTATTTAAGAAAAGAAAAAAAACTTCGTCAAAAATCGAAAAGAAAGTCTGCCAACAGAAAGTGCTAGAAAAAATTCAAAAAAAAGTTCTAATATATTCTGCAATTTCTGCGTAATTCTGCTGAGCAGCACTTCAACGCTCATGCTTGAGCGCCTAAAAGAATCAAAGGTATTTTTTTCCCTTCATATTTCAATTGTTTACTATTTTTTTTGAGGGTTCCTGAACACGACAGCATTTATCGACAAATTTAGCTGTAAACATAGGCACATGATGGCTTCGAAAATTAAGCTCTTTAGGCACTTAATTAAGACTATGCGAACAATAACTCCACGTTTTCGATTTAATAAGCGCAACATTCAACTGGCTACGCCCAGCTTGAAGCACGACGAAGCTTACGACGTATGCGCAACCTTTAATTATATGCTAGTTACTCATACGCTGTGTTGTGCGCTGACGTTGTTTACAATTTTTCCGAAACAAGATTTGAAACTAATACATTTTATTAACACTAGGTTACAGTTAAAAGAAAGTCTTGTGATCTTGCATAAATTAATAAAATTTTTGTAAAAGTCATATACAAAATTTGCAATGCATACGCAAAATCATTTGAAAAATTCATAGCTCTTCTTACACTATTTCTGCTTAGATGGCATTTCTTCACTATAAGCCTATAAGTGAGCAGCAGACTGCATTCCTACTTCTAACGCAATCAACTGCCAATATTATTAGTTTGATTTTTAATTTGTAAAAGTGTTTTGAAAAGAGAATAGAACGAAATTTTAAGTGAATTTTTTTATGCCAGGAGAAGCAAATCAGTAACGCAGAATATTCAATATTTGCATGGCATATTTGAAAAATTTTGCAAGGGAATAAAATATTGTATCCAAATTGCATATATTTTTTTTCATTTTGAGCTGGCAACGCTGCAATCTGCTGCTCTCAATTGTCATAAGCAAACACTTTTACATTTCTTGAGCAAAAGAAATCAATTGTCTGCTTTGTACAACGAATTGTCAGCGGTCATAGTTACTTGGACGCGCTCAGTAGCTGCGCTGCCTGCACCTGCGAGCGACTTTGCTATTTCGCTATTAATAATTTTTCGCTTCGCTTGTTGCTCTTTACAGCTGCTTAGTATTTTTTTTTGTCGTTGTTTGGCATATTTAATGCCTTGTCGCTTTGGCCCTGACAATGACATTCAGCGGCTTGGCTATTATCTATCGCCGCGCAGCAGTCAACGAACCTGCGAGCGCAGTTTGCGAAGATTGCACTGCAGATAGCGCCTATCTGCAAAGGTATCTGAGACGCAATTTTATGGCACGCTGCGATCTGCGAACTGCAGCTAAAATTTTTCGCTCAATTCAGGCAAATGAATAATATTCAGAAGCGTATGACTGCTGTGTCGTCATTAATTGCTCATGCAGCCGTGCAGCGTGCCGTCGCAGTCTCAGCTGTTTGCCATATATCAAAGCGTGTAGATTTGGCAACGCTTGTTAATATTGTTGTTGTTATCTATTAAAAGTCTTTTTATTTATACAACATATGCAAAATTGTATATTTGTTTATATTTTTGTGGTTGTGCTTGTTGCTTGTTTTTATAACGTCAAGTTTGTTGTCGCTGCGAAAGAACATTCCCCCTCAATGCTCGCACACGCACACGCTGACGTATGAGTAATATGCAATTACGCAATTTCCTTTGGTAATGCCGTCGCCATCGTCATGAATGTGCGCAAAACGCTCTGGCGATTTAATTTAATTTAAAAATGAATTGACTTATCTAATAAATACTGGCGGAATCAAGCATCAAAGCGTAGCCGAATTGCCCAAAGCAATCAGACATCAGACAAGGCAGCACAGTCGCTTTCTAGAACAAAATGCTTAGCATTTAAGGTGGCTTTTATTTTTTATCATCACTCAACCTCAAAGCGAAAATGCTTGCAGTGCTTTTTTCGAAGCACATAGTACAGTAGTGAGCGAAATTGACAGCAGAGTAATGAATTGAATTAAATTCTTGACCGCTCGAAAGTCGCCATAATCAAATAATAGGGTTCTGTTTAATATGTTTAACTTTCGTATGTTTTTGTTAAAATAGTTTTATTGATAACAAGTAGTACTTCAGAATTACTCACTTAGGTTTGACTTAGCTTCATAATCCCATTCGTCTTTGGCTATAGAATGAATTTTCTGAATTTAAACATGTTCAAACTCTTATTAGGCAAACCAATCTCAAGTAACCCTTTATTGTGGAATCGAAAAGTAACTAAAAAGACTTTTCAGTATAATTTGAAATTATATTCCTTCTGCCGATTTGCCTTAGTTTTACTAAAATGATATTTGAAGTCAAAACAATCTTGGCATATTTTTTTCGTTGGCTCTTGCAACTACTTGCAAAGTATTTCTCTTCATAACCAAGCCAGGATCATAAAAGATACGCCTTGTTTATTTTCTGCCAAAGTAGCGCTCTATTTTTTTATAGCAATTAGCAATCAATTTTAATGCAAATATCAAACTTTTTTCTACTAAAGAAATTTCTGAGCCACATTTTTCCGCAGCACTTAAAAGCAAAATGCTGTGTTAATAGCACGAGCTCAAATAAATATAATCTATATTATGAGTAGAAAGATTAAAGCATATACAATAGAAGTTTGCTAAATGCGTCGCTTATATAGAATTTATTTGAATTAATTTGAAACGTCAGCAACTTGTGTGTCATCAATTTTTGCTTGTCATCGAACCAGAAATTCGTGTAAGACGAGTTTAAATGCAGACAAAGTCTACAAAGCAACTGCAAAGGAGGCACGTCAATGCAAATAAAATCGTATTTAAAACGTTCTAATTTGATTAATTTCGCTTTGCAATAAGCCTATTTTAATTTTATTTGATTAACAAGCTACTTTTTGCTGTTGTTGCCTTACAGAAGTTAGCAAAAGCATCCATCATACACGTGCTTGTAATTGACAAATGAATGAACAATGAATGTACACACACACACACACACACACACACACACACACACACACACACACACACACACACACACACAACATGCGTATCTTACAAACAAGCACTAAATGCAGTGTTGCCAGTTGTTGTCTTTTGAAGCAATAAAATCGACTCATAAATTGGCAAAAAATTTTAATTTCATACAAAAAATTCCAAATGTTTGCTCTGAAAATAAGTTTTGCCACATGAAATGGCACAAATGTAAAATTTCACATTTCAAGGACATTTTTCCACACATCTATTAACTCTATTAGTAAACAACACAGCAGGCTGCCTCCTGGCCTCCTGGCAACTTTTGCCATACAAATGAAAAAATCGCTAGTTTATTTACTAGATTAACGTGGAGAAATGCGCATTGGCAATTGGCAGTGCCTTAATTTCGATATTCATTCAATTTGTTTGTAGCCAAATCAAAGAAGAAGAAGAACAGGCAGGCAGCAGATTATTTCTGCCGAGCCGAGAGCCACTGGTACGTATGATGAATATGTTGATTTATAGGCAATTAATATGCATCATACGTCCCTGTGGCTCGTGGCAAATTTATTGGCTTGCTTGAATGTCGCTAATGAGACGAAGGATAGACAGACAGAGTGAGAGACTTGCACATGACTTAAAAGCTGTCACCATTTTGGCTTCACATGGACTGTGTTGTTTTAACCCATTAGTGTCTGCAAATTGATTTTGTCATAATATTGCCTTTGCAGGCATGAGTTGTTGCTTTTCGCTGAACGCCGCTAATGACTACATGCCAGCATTTTGTCTACGTCTCTTTGACTGCCTTATGCCAAGTCGCACTTTTCAGGGCTAAGCTCGCAACACGCTAAAATCAATACATGCGCTGCAATCAACGACACAGCAGCAGCGGCAGCAACAACAACAACGACTCTACAAAATTTCACTTGAAAGACTTACAGCATAAATTTTACGGCCGTCAATTGTAGATGAAAGCGGAAAATTTTGATTTTCAAAGCCATAAGCGAGCTGTCGTAGCTCTGGCAGCGCTGAGAAGTGCAGGAAAAGGCAATTTCTATTGAGCTTATCGCTCAAGGCCAGTCTGCCTGCCTCAGTCCACTCTGCGGCTATCATTATCATTGTGGCGACCTTTACGCGGTGACGAGGTGGCATTTGACCCGCTGGCTATGGCCTTGCACGCCCACATGTATCTGCGAAGCATGTCACTAATACATACATACATGAATTTTATGTATGTATCTACTCATATGCTGCTGTGTAAGCAGAGGCGGCGATTTGAGCAAGTGGCTTAGAAAGGTTTCGAGCATAATTAATAATAATCAATTGACGCAACAGCGCGTGTGGCCTAGCTTTCTCGCATTAACTTGTGTGTGCTTGTTATATTTTAGCACAAATTAATGGGACCTACAAATAATCGTATCCGAAGGGATTGAAGAGCTTATCATGGCAAAGATTACTCTCGGTTAATTGCCTATTCATCGAAAGAAGTGGCGCCGCGCAAAGAAACATTATGAAAAAAGAATTGTCTTTTTGTTCGTTGCTATAAGGCCCCGGCTGAGATTTGAACCCAGATCTTGCGCATCAGCGACCAAGCACTTGTCCACTGCGCTACCGCGGCGCACGTATATTTAGATATGTTTATACTTTTCCCCTAATTCTTTTTCCGAAACAGCTCTAGCGTTCCCGACTCACATGGAAATTACTTTGTTGAGTATTAGCCTCAAAAGAGCAAAACATCATACAGATCCACACTACAAGCCGTGCTCCTTCAACGAGCTAGGACACTTTTGTTTACTGTCACATGCCATTATCGACCTTCAGCTTGTTTTTGCACTATTTCCACGTACCTATTTATCAATTCCGCAAGCGTTTGGTTTGCCATTTCGTCTTTGTTTTTGTTGTTTTTCTTTTGTTATTCTCTCCCTAATTTGACCTCATGATAAATCATAATTATGTGGCACTTTCTTTCTGGTGGCACGCACTTTTGCCAACTTTTTCTAGTCTTCGCTTATTCTTGCGGAGTGCGGAGTGTAGTCGCGGTGTCTCCATTTTTTTTCCAGCAGTCGGTTTCCATTATTTTGCGTTGTTTTGCTCGCTTTTTGCCCAAAAGTCACAAAGACACGCCGTCGCCTGCCAGGGCCAGCGCAAGGACTACGCAAGCAGCGCCTGTGCGCTCAGCCGGCAAGTGGCAACCTTCCGCTGGCGCTATTGACTTTGAACTTGTCCCCTGCGCTGCCGCACTTCAGCTTGTGTGTGCGCCCTTTGGCATTTCCCATTTTTGTGCTGCGCAAAATTGCTTGCTCTATTTTCTGGGTCGATTTCTTGCACATTTTTATAAGCTTTATATTAGGTTCACATCCGGTATGTATGTCGTCAAATCTAGTAATCAATTTTTCACCCACTTCCCGACTACTTAGAGATCTGAAACTTTGCATACATGCCTAATCTAGAGCCCAATACATGAATCAATAAATTTTATGGGCGTAGGATAAGGGGCGTGGCACTTTTTTATAAACTCCAGATTTGTGTAGAACTTAAGAACTACACATCACACATCAATGAAACTCGGTAGGAACTTACTACATATCCCTATCCTTCTACTGAGAAAATAAGGGGAGCACTGGATAAGGGGGCGTGGCACCCCCCATACAAAAAAAATTTTTGATCTCGATTAGCTTTGGAACTAAATGTCGTGCAGCATTGAAATTTCGTATGCAGTCGCCTCTTGGATGTGTTGTCCCACTGGTAAAATTTTATGGGCGTAGGATGAGGGGGCGTGGCACCCCCCATACAAACAAAATTTTTGATCTCGATTAGCTTTGGAACTAAAGGTCGTGCAGCATTGAAATTTCGTATGCAGTCGCCTCTTGGATGTGTTGTCCCACTGGTAAAATTTTATGGGCGTAGGATGAGGGGGCGTGGCACCCCCCATACAAACAAAATTGTTGATCTCGATTAGCTTTGGAACTAAAGGTCGTGCAGCATTGAAATTTCGTATGCAGTCGCCTCTTGGATGTGTTGTCCCACTGGTAAAATTTTATGGGCGTAGGATGAGGGGGCGTGGCACCCTCCATACAAACAAAATTTTTGATCTCGATTAGCTTTGGAACTAAAGGCCGTGCAGTATTGAAATTTCGTATGCAGTCGCCTCTTGGATGTGTTGTCCCACTGGTAAAATTGTATGGGCGTAGGATAAGGGGGCGTGGCACCCCCATACAAACAAAATTTTTGATCTCGATTAGCTTTGGAACTAAAGGTCGTGCAGCATTGAAATTTCGTATGCAGTCGCCTCTTGGATGTGTCGTCCCACTGGTAAAATTTTATGGGCGTAGGATAAGGGGTGTGTGTATAACTTTAGAACTACAAATCACACATCAATGAAACTCGGTAGGAACTTACTACATATCCATATCCTTCTACTGAGAAAATAAGGCGGGCACTGGATAAGGGGGCGTGGCACCGCCCATACAAACAAAATCGTTTATATAGAATAGCTTTGGAACTAAAGGTCGTGCAGCATTGAAATTTCGTATGCAGTCGCCTCTTGGATGTGTCGTTCCACTGGAAAAATTTATGGGCGTAGGACAAGGGGCGTGGCACTTTTCAAGCAACTACACACTTGGGCTTCAGTTTATAATTATAGGTACACCACACATCAATGAAAAACGATAGGAACTTACTTGCCGCGCCCTGCTGGCAAAATAGCAACAACTCACCGCGTCACAAATATGCCACGAATATTAGGGTCGATCACAGCCGTATTATTTGTTAAATTGAGGATATGACGATAGGAGACACTGTGAATACCCTAAATATTGTGTACTGCTCTGCAAGTTTTAAATTCTTTTTGTGAAAAATTTCAGAGCTCTAAAATTGAATTTATGGAAGACTAAAAAGTAGAAAATAAAATTATATAAAAAAAAACTTTTTAAAAATAAGCTTTAATTTATTTAATGTACTAAAAAGTAGAAAATAAATGGTTTTTAAGTCACCTGTATCTTACTATCAATAAAAGCTTGTGCGCTCAATATCCATATTCAAAATATCTTTCATTACTAGAATCTATTTGCAAAAAATTATTTAAATAAAATATTGTGGTAACTGTTTGACAAATATTGAACACATGAGCGCCCCAAGCTTTTATGGATAGTAAGATACAGGTGACTTAAAAACCATTTATTTTCTACTTTTTAGTACATTAAATAAATTAAAGCTTATTTTTAAAAAGTTTTTTTTTATATAATTTTTTTTCGTTTATATTTGCCTTTTTGTTTATTTTCTTTGAGGTGTCACTTTTAGAGCGTAATTTTTGACGCTGTCATTGCAACCTTGCGCTGCCCTCAATTTGTAATCTCTCTGAGATTTCATGCTGACACAACTGCTTTAATTTCCTGTCAAGGCAACACGCCATGAATTTTTTTCGTAAATAACTTTTTCCACTTGATTTGCAGCCTCTGCAAAAATTTCTATGCCAATATTTGCGCTAATTATGCAGAAATTTTCAGCAGATTTGCGACGCCCATAAATTCACTTAACACGCTCACGCTCAATTTCCTCATTCCGCAAATCCCACGAACTTTCCTCACCCTCACATGCTCATGCCTTTTTTGTGGCACTTAAAATTTATGAGTCAATCAAATTGAGCGTGCCCATTTGTTGTTCGTCTTCCTTCCTCCTGTCTGTGCGTTGGTCCTTCATATTTGCTCTTTTATTTGCTGCTTGACTTGTTGCTTGAAAAATTCTAGCAGTGTCACTAAGCAATTATCACATTTCATTCAGTCAATTGCGCTGACTTCTCTAAACGCATTCAACGCTCACGTGAAACTTTTAATTTAATTTTTCTCAGCTGTTTCGCTTATAAGAAATGTCACATTGCCATTTCATGTGAGTTGGCTTAATTTGTATCAATTGAAAAATTGCAATTTCACTTAAACAGCTCGAAATGTTGCACATGACGCGAGTGAGAGCGCTCTGAGCGTTTCACATGTGCGCTAATTGCAACCCTGTGGGTAGCGCGCATGATCATGTAAGCTCTGTCTTATGACACTTCTGCTGCCTTGGCACCATCTAACCTCAAATAAAAGCACTTTATTTATTTCTTCAACAAAAGAGTGCCAGTTAACATCTTTGTATAAACACATACTACAACGAGCTTACCGAATTTTAACCCAAACAAATTTCAGCGATCCTCAAATGAAGCTCGCTCTGTCACTTTCATTGTGAGAGCTTGCAAATTTTGCTAGAAAATTCAACACAAATTTAATTTTAGAAATATATTGAAACTTATTTAAGACAAAAGTAAAGTAAGCAATCGCGTGACGATTTTTGTCGCTGCCAATTTCCAGCGCAATAAAAGCCGTGAACCCGAGTAACGCCTATCAAATTGACGAAATAAGCCGTAGACCTGCTCATTTTGTCTGTTTTTTTTTCTTTGCAGCAACAAAAGCAACAAAATGCATGCCATTTCGCCACATTTTGCTCGTTTATTTATTTTCCCGCATTTTTAGGCCGCTTACATTTTCTAGCTGAGAGCCGTAGCCACACGCTGCTGTTGCGCCAACAATGACCGCGTTTAACCTTCTGAGGCCGCTGATGGTTTTTTTCCCTACCTTGTCGCTAGCTTAAGCCAGCCGATGAATTTGTATGTGTGTATTTCCTTTTGCTCTCGTGTGAAATTGGCAAATTTACAAATTCATATCTCTTTTTGTTCTTTGTCTGTCTGTCCGTCTGTCTGTCCGACGCTTATTGTTTCCGCGCGCACCACGCATTTTGATCATCTTTTTGCCTTTTTTGCGTGTTAATTTTTGTCTTATTGTAGTACATTGAACTCGGCTGCTTATGGCCAATTATTAGCAAAAATTTATTGATATGGATTTCGTCTGTTTGTTTACTTGTCTGTGTCGTGTTCCAGTTTGTTGCGCTCTTCTTCCGTTACTGTTTACATGTTGCAATGCAGTATGAAGCAATTGATTCCAATAGGTTGCCTTCATGGAACTCAAATTAGTATGTAGAAAACTGATGAATATAGAACTGGGATATACTCTGTATTGTTAAGCTGTAGTAGATCCGATTCGAAACTTAAATTTTGGTTTTGCGAATTTACAGAATTTTCAACCAGAACGCTTAAACAATTTCTATAAATCAAAATTTCTAATCTAATTTTCTACTTTCATAATTCATGCTACTTTCGCTTGATTCATGCTTCATTTATTTTGAAATGCTTCATTCTTTAGTGCGCGTGTGGGTATTGAGCAGTTCTAATGCATGTGGAGAGCGCTTCAAGCAATACTGGCGGTAGTATTGCTAACCCTGTATATTGATAAATTTTGTGCGGAAATCAACACAGAAAGTGATTCTGATCATTTCTATATACTTATGTCTATACCTAGGAGGGCTCCTTTAATGCGTTACAATTTTCGCACAAAGTTATTATACCCTATTACCATAGGTGTAGGGTATACAAATATTTTCTCCTTTTTTTGCAGGTAATGCTAGTCTATATGAATTATTTTCCGTGCACACAGTAAGTCTGTGAATGAATTTTTCTACTCTTCTATATAAGTATGTACATATGTATGTTTAATTGCAAATTAAAAATACTATAATTTGCTTGACAACCGGAAATATCACTTTTTTCCCATCTTCTCTTTCCACTGCTCTCTTTCACATTTCATACAAAAATTTCAAAATGTCTGCTTGTCTATTTTGCCCAATTTGAGTATAAACAAATGCACAAAATGTCAATCAAAATTTTAGTTTATTGCCAATTTAATATAAAATAAAGTATATGCCAATTCTTTTGCTTGAAAATGTTGAGCTGTCAGCTGTGGCTTTTCAAAAAAAAATTTACCGCAAAGGAAATGTTAATTAGCAGCGATTTCATAGACAAACGCAGCTGTTCCTGCTGCTGCCGCCACTGTCCATCGACACCAAAATGATAAATATTTCAAATTTGTACTTAAATCAGCGTTGCCATCTTGGCAATATACTAATTTGTGATATTGCTGAACTATTTTGAGGGAATTTTAGATTAAAATCAATAAATTTTTTTCTGCTCAAAACTTGTTTGGCTTTCTTGAGCTAGCTCGCTAGCTTACCCACTTGAATACTTTGCCAATGGCTGGCTATCAAAGCAATTTTTTCCCTCAAACAGTCTTATTCTAGCATTACAGTGACAAGTGAATGACATTTTGAGTTGTCATGATTTTATGCTTATTAAAGGTTTATTAAATGCAGAAAAAATATCAATTGATAGAAAATATTGCATTGTGACTTTTGTGACTCTCGTCAAATTTGTTATTCAAAGCATTCCGAAAGCACTCTTCGGCACTTGAAAGCGCACTTTTGTCACTCACTGTCATTGCCATTAAATGCATGACTTACTGCCAGCGGAACATTTTTCAAAGCTTGACAAATATGCCGCAAATTTTGCACGTATTCGAATGACTCACTCAATGCGCAAAAGTATGAATATTTAAGGAAAATGAAAATGTAAAATTTTGAAATTCAAAATTAAACTTTTTTTCTTTAGTCATAAATATATGACGCAAATTTTTCAACAAGAAAAAGCAGCCATGTGCAATGAAGCAACACAAAAATTTTTCATGAAATTTCTAGCTCATTTAAAGTTATGCTTTTTTATGAAAATTGAGAAAAAGAAAATTTATTTAATAGCACAACAAAAACATAAAATGCTATTTGAATCAAAATCATTGTTGTAATTGTAGTATAAACAATTCAACATATTTCTCCGACGGATTTCCTACGTCATCAAAAGTTTACATGTACAAGCATCAGCATATTTTCAGCTAAGAATAGCAGCTTAAAAAACATGTTTTCGAAGAGAAATTTCCTTCTGCTGTCAGATATCTGCCCATTTTAAAGTGGCCACGAGTGGAAGTATTTCATAGAAAGAATATAAAGCAGTTTCCAATGCCAACATAAGCGGCTTTTATTGCCCTTCAGTATGGGCTCTGCCAAAGAAAAATTAAGCAAACATTGCTTAACCCTCAAATGCATAACTTTTTTTTCTTAAATTAGAAAACTAGTTTCGAATTGTGAATTACAAATTTGTTGTAATTTTTTTCCATTTCATTCATAGTTTAATTTCGATATAGTTTTCAAGTTACTTTGCTGTTGCTCACTTTGTTGTTGCTTCCTCTACGGCTGCTTGCAATTTTCCTGCGTCGTTGTAATTTTTCACTGTCGTTTTCCGCCTGCGCTTGTGTCACTTAAGTATTTGCTATTGTTGTCATTGTTTGTTGTTGTTTTTGTTGTAGTATGTACTGTGCAAAGTACCAAGCATTAAATTTATTTGTTCAGCTGCTTCATTGCTTTTTGTTAGGGTAAGAATGTTCTATGCAGATTTCCAACCTTGACAATTGCTTTGAGTATGAAGGAAGTGCACTTTTAAATATTTTGCTCGTTACTGTAAAAGTACTTTGACTTTGTTGGTTTTCTAACAGCAAAACAAGACTACTTTTTTTTTATTTGATCATATTTGGATTTAGCAGACAATTTTGTATGGCAATAAATTTTATACTCAACAGAAAGAATTTTCTGTTTAAATAAAGGACGATTGTACATATGAGTCGAATATTAGTACAATACAATTTCATGCAAATGTCAAATACATACATATACATATATGTACATATACATACGTATTCTTTGGTTAAACCTCATTCCCCTGTCAGCTGCGGCAAAGGCTGTAGGTGGCTGGGTGACTGCCTCAAACCACAAGCAACATTTTCTGTGGGCATTTTCATGTTCATGTTCTCTTTTCACCCACTCCACCCCACCCTCCACATTTTTCGCAAAGTTCAAGCACTTCCCTGCTCCGTAGCGGCCGGCAATAGATATGTCATACGCCCAGCGCGCACACAGGGGTCCGCTTGCGTGGGCGTGGGCGGCACACTTACGCGGGCTAAATTGATATTTCTATTAAGAGAGAAAGAAGATAGCAAAAAATAAAACAGAAATTTCTAAAAATAAAGAGAGAAAAAATGTGGCAGTGTTAAGCTTCTTTGTTTGCCTTTTTGAGTTTTTTTTAGCTTGCCGCAATTTTCTTCCTCTTTTGGTTGTTGCAACTGCGAGGAGTGCTTGCCACTGTGACGCAAGGCGGCGTGTGAATTTTCCTACCACCTACCTTCTTGCTTCAGCCGTTCCAATCTGACAAAAAGCGCTTTCAAATGACGCACAGATGCTAGGCGCCGCCTTAGTGAGTGGCCCGCTTGCTGTGATCTGCCAGCATCGAAATGCTGGTGTCGCGCATGGAGGGAGTGCATCTGATTTCGCAGGCACAAGTGTTCACAAAGTCTTCTTCTTCTTCTTTTCTTTTTCGTTTGGAATTTCAGAGTAATCAAGCTCAGTGCTCAAGTTGCGCTTGCTTAAGCAGGCAGACGTCACTGCTCAAAGCCCTCCCAAGTCTTTTTGATGCATGTCAAACTTTTTGCTTGGTAATCAATTAAATTTTGTTTGTGGCAACACCGACAAGCGTTTGACATAAATCGATTAGAAAAGACGCGTTAAATGAATTGTGCGTCACAGAAAAGTTTTATTTCAAGCAGTTCATAGCCGGGCTCTGCTCTCTTCAGAGAGGTGCTAGCTACTTCAGCTACACTGTACTTTAAGAGCTCGTAGACAAGCAACGGGCGCAAAAATACGTCTCTGCTTGAGCTACTTATCAATTAATATAGCGTTATTAATACAGATTTCAATATCGTAAAAATTTACAACACAGACACGCATAACAGATACATACAGCGGTGTTTCTATATCATATCACGTATCTGCCACATCGTTTCTGGCTCGCATGATATCGGATTTCCGCATAAGCTATGAATCATGCATTATCATTGCGGACAATCGATAAGCTGACCCGCCGCCCGCCCCGCCTGCCATATACCATATGCGGCAATTCAGTGGAAAGTTTTCAATAAAGCACAGCACCATTCACAATAAACGCTAAAAAAATTCTTACAATCTTTTAATTACTTTATTACTATTTGTCGGTTTCGAACAAATATTTGTATGCTTGAATTTATTACAAAGCCAAAGGAAATGCTATATTTGCTTAAAAGCTTAAGCAATAAATTCGAATATGGCTCAAAGTAAATTGAACTTACCTACGCTAATGCAAAGTAGGTATATTTCTTTCACAAATATTGTATGGAATTTGCCAAAGATTCTGGGAGAAACAGCACAGCGGAAGAGGAAATCATTTGAACACGCTGAATTTGTGTCAAACATAAACAAGCTCTTCTGTTCTGTACAAATATTGACTTAATTAATGCCTGTTTTGATATGCCCTACAATTATGGTAGTAGGTTATACGGACTGTTTGCTAAAATTGCAACCATGTTTATTATAAACATCAGTTTATAAGCCCTAATAAAGAAAAGAATCCCATCAATCGCGGAATGGGTTTGTTAGTCAGGCATTTTAGAATATGATTATTCGAAAATTTTCTTGAATCTGCTCTACCAAGAAAAATTAAAAAGGTTCGAAATCTTGGAAGAGGCGGGCCTATTGCCAATTTTCGGTTATCTATTTGTCTGTCTTTTCCGGATTGCAGCAGAGAAAGAATCAGTCATGACTTTTTTCTAGAAGATTTTTTAAGAGCCAAAAGTTACAGCGGTTTATCGATATTTTGTTCTAGCAGTCACAGCAGTTTATTGATATTTAAAAAAATTTTTAGTTTTTTAACAATTTCGACTTTTCCAAAATCTACTTTCCCCATAAGTCCCCATCTCGCTCACTTAGTACCAATTTTAGACGAGCATGACAAAAAGCCACAACTTTTCAAGTAGAAAAAAGTAAATAGATTTAATTTAGAAATGGTGAATGGAGGAAAGTAAAGTAAACAAACAAATGTCAAAAGAAGCAAAATCGCTATATGGAACAGAGTTTTAAAAAAGAATGCATAAAAGTCGATTAGAACGATCGCGTCATGTGTAAAAGGACCCCTAATGTAGGGCTTTATTCTGTTGTTGAAACCCGACTCAAGCTTCCTGCTTGCTTTGTTTACCTCACTGTGTTGCACAAACAGATCCGCAATAAGCGAGACCACCTCCAAAGTGGCAGCGGCGGGTGGATGCCAGCATCTCTGCCAGCTTCGAGTTCTCCAACTTCATGAATGAATCGCATTAGTGTTAATTAATTTTTGCCTATTTGTTCCATTTTGTTCCAAAAGGGGGCAGACAGAAAAACAAGCAACCGCCAGCAATTTTCAACTTCTTTGTGTATCTTATCGCAGCGTTTCGATATTTTGCTGTTGATTGCTTGCCTTAGGTCTGTTGGAAAAGTACCTGCATACATACCTATACCGTTTAATTTAAAAAGACACACCACTTGTTTACATTTGCCAGTGTGAGTTTTCTTCTGTAAAAGACTTACAAACAATTTGAGCCAATTTATTTTCAGCAACATTTGAACTTGGCAACACAAACCACCAAAAGTGGCAATTTCGCGCAATTTTATTTGACGTCAACTTGCACTTTGTTCCAGCTGGAATCAAATTAAAATGCGGGGGGAGATGTTGGATTCCCTCGCTCAAGTTAAATATTAAATTAAAATTAAATGTGGCTATTTGATTAATTACGGGGCGGGCAGGTTCCAAAGAAAGAAGAACCGTTGGCATAGCAGCAAGTTTTGTATTTGCTTTGATTGCGAACAGACAAAAATTGTGGCCAAAAAAATGCTAAAAAAGGTGCTTGTAAATTATATATCACATTGCCATTCAACCATTATAATAATTTATATCGTGTAGCTTCAGTAGCTACTGCAAATTGGCTTTATCTCTCTTGTTGATATAGTCACTGATTGTTTGATTTCTACTGAAATTGCAATTAGCACATTTACACAATTAGCATTTAAAATTAGATCATTAGGTTAAATTTAATATATTTGGTCAATACATCTTTTATAGTAGATATCTTATACCTTCAGCTAATTAAAATTTTACATTATTCTTGCATGCAAATCCTTTTCAATATTCAGCCATTTTCAAGATACTTTTACAATTACTTTAATTTATAGTCACAGCTGTAATGGCAAAACAGATGCTCCTAATATCGAGTGGAGTCTGTCCGTCCGCCTTTCTGGCGTTGTAAATTTAAGTACGGAATTCAGTATAATCAGGCATATTGAATATTTAAATTCACAGTTACTGACGACACAGCGACTACTTTAAAACGAGTCTCATATGCTTGTATGCTTTTGAATGATGTCACTTCCGAAGAACCGAACTAAAACCGGATGTCTGATATCGTTTCATGTCATTTTATATATTTTCAATTGTGTGTTTTTTGCATGTATGTACATACATACATACATACATATGTATGTATGTGAATTTAGCTTGAGGCGACCATAAGCTAATTTTCCATTAAATCGTTTGCTATCATAATGCCATCGTTATGTTTATTCGAATTTGTATTCAGTTGGTTGTCAAGTTTAGCGTTGTAATCGATTGATCGTTATACTTGCACTCTCAGTCAGCTGATGCAGATAACTTGTCGTGTTAATGCGATTATGCGACTTGTTTTTAATTAATATACAAAACAAATATGTTTTTGATGTGTTGAAAAATAAAATGATGGAAGTATAGTTCATTGTTCGCAATAGAAGATAAACAATTTTAAGGGAAATTTTCATGCTAAAAAAGTGCCTTTCACCTGATAAATCGACCGCATCAGCTGATTTTGACTTATTTATAACTTAATATAGCCGGATCTGAAGTTAAATTGCCGCTTATCAATTAGAATAACAAAAGCGATTGTAAACACGAAAAACGTTCACTCTCAGATAAAAGGTTTATTTAAGGCTATGATGTGTTTGTTGTGTTCAGTGTAGGCCCCTTCACGGTAAGCACTTATAATGGCTCCCAAACAGCGTGAACTCTGTGCTCTCACCATTGCCAATTGCATGCTCTTTTTCCCCAAAAAACATGAACAGCAACAACAACAACCAAAACTTGTGAGCAATGTTTTGCGTGCGCATGAAAGAGCGCGAGAACGAGCGTATTTTAGTGTTTTGGGGAGCAATCAAAACAGAGCACACACAAACTACAGAAGCAGCGCTGCCAGAAAGACATTTTTCATGGCATCTAATCATTTTATTCAGAATTTTTGTTTCTTAATGAAAATGCAGAATTTTGTTAGTGATGGAATTTCTTAGCTTTTGAACTGTTGAACTTTACCCTCAAAGTGGAAGCGCTTAACTCGAAGCAAATATAGACTCTTTATTGTAGGGAAAAGGGTTCCAGATGCTCTACTTATTTATAAATTATTCTTGTCATTCATTTAATTATTTAGTATCGAATTGCCTATTGACGACATCGATACAATACATATTAGCTTTTTAATTCTTCTTAATAAATATATTTTGCTTGAAACAATTTTTTTATTGGGACTTGAAAAAACTGGCAACACTGCATAGTAGGGCGACTAAGGTACGACACCGACTGGGGCTGGCTGTGTGCTCTTTTGCACTGCCATGTCCAAGACGGCAAACAGCTTGAAGCAAGTGTGCACTGGCACTACAACCATCTCCCTCTAGAGCCGACAACGATTTGCCTGCACTCTCGCCGCGCACAGCGGGCTACCTGGCTGGCGCAGTGGTGTTGTTGGTGCTCCCACTGTCGCTGTGCTCAATAAAGACACTCAGTCTAGCCTCGTATCTCGTTTGCAACGGACATAAAGTGCGGACTACTTGTGCAGCAGAAACGTACAACGAGCGTGAGAATTTTTTTTTTTTTTATTGAATTCAGCAAAGTTATTGTATGTGTGTATATACTCATATATATGTATATATGCTATCTCCAATACAAGTGTGCGTGTGTGTACAAGCATTTTATGCAGAAATTGAGTGCAAAGAAATTTTGTTTGATTTAAACAAATTGCAATTGAATTAAATTACTGTTGAATATAAAAGAGAAATAAATCACAATTTCAAGCTGTGATAATAAAAGTGAGCAGAGCAGTAAGAAGCGATTAGAAGAGCAGCAATACGACAAGACTCGTATATGTACATACATGTATATGTACTTATGAGATACGGATACAGAAATTTCCCAGCGTATCGTGTAAGCGTTTTCAATATATACAACAAATACAACAACAATAATACAAAAACGTATATTAAAGCACTGCAGCAGCAGCAGCAGGCAGCGTTGCATTGCGTTTCGTTTAGTTTGTAAGTGCAAAAGGTAAATGGCTGCCGTCGAGGCAGACAGAAAGACAAAGCAACAAAAACAAAACAAAACAAAAACAAATTTTTAAATATGAAAACGAAAAGTTCAAATTCTTTTTTTTTCGAGTTGCTGGGAGTTGGTTTTTTTGCATGGTTGTTGTTGTTGTTGCTGCTGCCTTTTGCTAGCAGGAACGCGGCGTTTCACTCAGTGTGTGTGTGTGTGTGTGGCGCGCTGGGGCCAGTGGCTGTTTGTGTTTAGTACGGCGAAGTGAGGAGTAGGAAGTGGCGCTCGTGGGTAGCGTAGTGAAGCAGTTGGCCAAGTGTGCATACGCCGTTAGTGGCAGCGGCGGCAGCGCAGTACGCAATTAAAGTATTGTGGCACAGCTGAGCGACAGGCAAACGGCACAAGTTGCTGGGGCAGCGTGGCAGAGGGGCGGGCAGTGGCAACGCAGCAATTAATACGTCACGAAACTTGAAGTAGCACATCTTTGAGCTACTTTTGTCTGCTTCTTTATATGTACATATCTCTACTGTGTGCATGTGTGCGTGTGTCTGCGCTGTAATGCTTCAAGCGCATTTCGTTATTTTTTTGCTTTTGCTTGGCGTTTTTGTAGGAGTGTGTGTGTGTGATTTGCTCGTACGTTTCCTGCTGCTTCTCAACGTTTAACGCATGTTGAACTGCCCCTCATTTTCTGGCTGTCTATTTAGTTATTTATTTATTTATTTTCGTGCTTGCGTATTTTGCCTACTCCGCTATTTGTTTTGATTCGATTTGCGGTGAAATTAATGCATAATTAATGATTTGTGTTCATGAGATACTTTAGTCACTATGTAAAATGTAGCCTACTTTGCATATTCCAATCGCTCGCATTTATGTACATATGTACATACATACGCTATATGCATTTGGGTGTGTGTGTGTGACTTTGTGTCTGTGTAGTTTAAGTCTGTGTAGTGCATCTGGAGTGCGTGCAGTTTGACATGCAGACAAGCCAGCAAGAAGCTGCAGTCAAAGCGTTGAGGTGGAAAATGCATTTTTTTGAAACTGTTTGTCTATCAAGTTCAAATTTTTTCAAAAGCAAAAAAGTGACCACTTTGCAAATGTAGATAATTTTTTGAAAGTTCTCAAAAATAATTCAAATTCAGCTATCAAAACAGGTTTCTGCTTGATCTGCAAATTTAAACTTTCAAAAAGAATTAAGGCCTTAGCTTCAAATAAGCTGTCTATCGAATAAAAGTAGGTATGTGAATTTCAAAATATAAGAATATACATATAAAAATGCTGATTTCTAAAATACGACTCATATTGATGGCTACGTGCAAGAGCAGTATATTGAATTCGATTAGTCCCATTTTACATGCGGATATTTTGCTTTCTAATTGCCAGGACATGTAAAAGCGAAAAGCGAACCAACACAGACTTTCTCGTATTGTAAAGTTTTCTTCTCATCTTTTGGTTTTCACAAATGTTTGACATTTGCAACAAGATCATCATTGACAAAGAGACACAATTTGTCAAAGAAATCTTTTTGTGTATAAAAACATGAGGAAAAGCAAAATGCAAGAAAGAAAATTTAATATTTCACTATTTAAATTGGCACTTGCAAGCTACATACATATACATATATATGTACTAAACTGTACTCTTGTTACTTCAATTTAAGCATTTAGTGGAAAACTGAATTTTTTTGAAAATAGAATCAATAAAACTTTAGGTATGGGAATTTTTTAGTTCAATGTTGGAAATTCTTTGAACTCTCGTTGATTATGAAGAATTTGTTTATATGTATATTTTCCAGAGCATGTAAATATAACACAGTCAAGATTTCCCACATTATACGTTGAAAAACCAATACCAATATTTCTGTATAAGCTCGATATTTGCATAATTCCAGTTGAAGCAGTTATTGGCTGTTATGGGCTTCATATTCCCTTTCAATGCAGAAAACAGAAAATACACCTTGGCCAATTGGCATAACAATAATGTCTGATTCACACGCACACGCACACATGGATAACGCGCTTGCGTAAATACTATCTCTGTGATAATGACATACGCCTTAACCCTGCCGCCACTCTACTGCCCCTCGATCATACCTTCTGCACTTGACTTTATTGTGACGAATAATAAAAGACTAGCAGCTAGCAGCAGGCCAGCAACAAACTCGCTGAATTTTTACGCTTGTTTACAAATATGTACGTACGCCTTATCATGCCATGCCTTTTTCCTTTGCTTTTGTTCCATTTTGTTCGCTTTGTTTCCAAGCGATTGCAGTTGTTTCCGCTTTGACGCGTGTCAATTGAAGCGCGTAAGGGCGAGGCAGCTCGACGGTCATGATGCAAACCCCTCTTGTTTCCTGCAGTTCAGCTGCTGCAACTACTTTTAAAGTTATATAAAATTTGAAAAAATTTAATATTTCTTGCACGCCACGGCGCTTGCCAGTGGTTAAAGGTTATCTCACTACTTAATATTTAAAAGCAAAAAAATAGCAGCAAACGCTCAGCAGTTGTTACGCCTTGAAGCACTCGCACTTCACTTGAAATTCGCCAATAATATTTGCCGTCAATTTGAGCAGCACTTCAAAAATAAGATTAAATTAAATTACTGTCCAACAAGCCACTTGACGGCTCCCTCATTTCCCTAAGCTTTGACGATAGAGAGTTATCACCTTACAAGTGGCACATGCCAGCAAGTCGTGCCTAACTGAAACTTCAATTCGGCTAAATACTTTGCCGTGTATTAATACAGTATGTGTCGGCAGAAAGAAACCGCTGCCGTTAAAATTTGTATAAACCCAAATACCAACGCCTTCATTATAATGAAGTTACATATTATGGTTTAATCATCATGTTCTCAAAATGGTTAAAATGCACTTTTGAACTTCTTCGGTTTTATAGAAAAATTACTGAGTAGTTGAATTACGTTTTACTAGTTGCAAAAAAGAACTGGTCCACTTTTTTTTTAATAGCATCGAAAACAATAACATTTGTTGATATTGACTTTTTTGTTGGTTTTGTTTGCATGACTCAATATTGAAATGCATTTTACTCCACATCAACTTTTTTAAACTTGCTCAATTTTGGTTAGCTATGTGACGAGTTTTTTGGCATTCAGCTGATTTAGTAATTTTGCACAAAATTATAGAAGCAGTTTTTATAGCAAAATTTCAAAAATATGCTAATTGCATTCGTTTGCTTTTTGTTTCCTTCTCTTTTGTCTTGGCGCCGTTATCAAATTGAAATATTTTGTCTCGCTCGTCATAGTAACGCGCCGTGATTCTATATGCATTTCGTGCACTGTACGTACGCGTAACCATTTCAAGCATTTCGCGTCGCCTGTTTCGTTATTTTTGTATGTCGTTCTTCTTTTAACAAATCGTTTGCTCACTCACACTTCACATTCAGTTTGCTTGAATTTCTCGCAATTTCTTGAAAACTTGAATTTTTTTAGTTTTTACAACTGTTGTTTGAATTTCTATTGTTGTTGTTGTTGCAGTTACTGCAATGGGATGCTGTCGTCTGCGCGTTGCGTTTCCAGCTGATTTTTATTTGGATTAAAGTTGCCTTTGTTTTGAAGTTTTTGCTTTATTTGAGTTTGTGTTGCTATTCTTCTTCTTCTTTTTTTATGTTGAGTTGTTTTTTTTCGGGGTTTATATTTTTTAAGCTATTCTTTACTAAGACCAAACTATTGCCAAAAACCAGTTTAGTCAAACTTCCAGAGTTCCATAAACATTGGCTATCTGAAATACTTTCAATTTTTATGAACAACAAAATTTTGTCAAGTTCAATTTCTTCTAATCGCCCATTGAGATGCTGATAAATATTTGCAAATGTGTTTCATCATTTAACTTTTTGAAAGTTGTGAACTCAAAAAACACCTTGTTGATTATTTCATTCGAGCTGGGGTCAGACTTTTGCCAGACGACCAAACAATTTCCGAGTTTCATAAGTAGACTAATATTTGAGCAGCTGATAAACAATTTTTTAATTTGACAAAAAAACGTTCATTTGTTTAAATTTAAAACTTCAAAGCAAGCTTTGAGGAATTCCGCTGACAAATTAGAATCGCACTGTTAACAAATTATAATAGCGCTGAACATTTTAATAAAACCAAAAGAAATGCAAAAAGTCAGACATGAAATAGCGAAATAAATTCAAATTAACATTTTAAAATAAAACAAGATGTTTATTATTTTTTTATGAATCTTTGGTTTCTTTTATGACTGCGCACGGCTTAACTCGTTTTCCACAATCTTTATGCAATTGCTCTTTGTTTTTTTTTTTTTGTAATGCTGCATAACTCCTTGTAGTTTTACTTATTTAAATAAATGATGTGCCTGAAATGGTTTTTTGAAGGAAATTGCATAGCAGCAAAATAAATAATTGAATTTATTAACTAAATAGTCGTTCAGTGCGTAATACTTTTCCACTCAATCGGGATCTTGCAATGAGATAACAAATTATTTTTTATAAACTGCAATGAAAAGTGCATTATTTCATTTATATTATTATCACGAGTCTACCTCGTGATTGATTGACAAGGTACAATGTTTTGCTTTATACGAGCCAGACTTCTGACTCCTACACAAAGGGTTAATATATTTTTTCCATTCTGCATAAAATTTGTTTAAACTTGTATTTATTTATCTACATATTTCATATTTTTTTCATCACAAATGCAACACTTAATAATTTCATGCCAATATCTTGCATGAGCTTTTCAACTTTTTGTGGTTTATTGACCCAATTTTTGTATGGCCACGCTACTTTGACTACGCTATCTGTCATTTATTATGTGTGCTACTTCGGTTTGAATATGTGTGCCACCTGTCGTTTGTGCTCTGCCCAGTTTTGGGCGGGTTGACCCATTTTGACATATGAGCACTGCTTTCCATGCACAGTGGTTTCTGTTTACCTCTTGTAAATGCTGCTCCCTCTACTTATTTTAATGTAGTTATTAGCGAAAAAAGGCGCGCTAATGCAGCCCAAATTGAAATCTGTGGCCGCTTCGCATGCCAAGTTTAGGGCTGCAAAATAAGGGCGTTTCCTACATGCTATCCATTAAGCTTGAATTCTCAAAAATTTTACTTAAGTTTTGGCATGTTTTTTTTCAATTTATACAACTTCTAGTACGCTTAAGTATCAAGCTAATATAAGTCTTATTCAACTGTTTCTTTAACTGCGCTATAGCTGCTTATGGCAAACGCTTAAGTTGCTGTCTTGGTTTCTGTCACAAATTATGCAATGAAATGCCAAAGATAAAATATTTTTTTAAGTTCCATCGTTTTTTTTTTAGAACATTCTAAAGAGCTTCAGTGAAATTTGAAACAACACAGCTTAAACCGCACTCAACTATTCTAGCTCGCTTAGCTTACAGACCTACTGAAACCGCCGCTCAAATTTTGAGCTCCATAAAGTCTTAAAAGTCTTAACCTTTTTGCATGCGAGTAGAAATTTAACTTAGCGTCTAGCTTAACCTTTAGATCTAGATCTACTTTAATTTTATTCAGCCCAAATATTCTCATTTTTGCAACACAACGCGCTTTATAACAGAAATATTTACAGCCCTTTGTTTTATTAAATTATAATCACCAGCTATCAACTCACCGCCCACAGCGTGCAAGTACGTACGTGTGAATTTCACGTAAGACAGAGCGAAATAAATAATAGCTGCCCACGTACGCCCATTAACACGCTTATCTTATTGCATAGCCCTGCAAATGCGCATTTAAAAAGTACGCTTTGCTAAAAGCCAAACGCATCACAGCTGCCAGACAGAAAGATAAATACGACTGGAATTATTGCATTAGCATGAAGTGGGATAATTATTTTATATTTTTTAAATAAAAAATTTAACAACATGATTTCGAAGTAAAGAAAAAGTGATAAAAGAAAAGAGCTGACTGCGAATTTAAATACATTTTTATATCGCTGAACCAACTAAGTACAAAGTATTTAAGCACTTTTCATAGTTCATTTGAAAATTGGTTTGAAATAAGTTTTCTGTATAATATATTCTATAATGTGCATACTTAAATAAGATTAATATATAGCAAAATTGTATACATACAATATTTCAACTCTATGAAAAAAGCGTAATTTTGTTCGCTCTCGAAAACCGCATGATACATTTTTTATGCGCAAAATATTTCTGCTCCAAAAACGAAAATATTTCAAATGCTTTGCAAATAAAATTTGTTGTTTTTACCATGCATTTTTTTCAGCTCATGATTTACAACAACTTTCGCTGCTAGTTTATATTTCTAGTTGCTATAACAAAGTCGCTAAAGCAAATACTTGCTTTGACTAATCAGCTGTAGTGCGCTGCTGTTAAGCGCTAGAACAGCTGTTTTGTCGTATGTATTTAGCAACTCGCTGCGTGATGTCAGTGTGAACAACAACAACTGCAAAAACATATACAAACATACCTATATGTATATGTGAGTGTAATATTCAGCATGACAGCTTTAAGTATCCCACAGCACAGACATTTACTTAGTTATCTGTCGCCGCTATACTTGCTCGTAGCATGTACGTGCTGACTTGGCTATCTGCCGCTAGTCGCAGCTAGAAATATTTATGTATGAACATGCAGACCGACAGACAAACAGTCAGACAGACAGACAAGCTCAGTCAAAGCAATGTCAAATGCAACAATATAACGTAGATTTAGATTAGCATTTATACTACGAGTGTATAAATCGCACATATAAGCAAATGATACTAGATTCATCTAGATAGTGTATTCTTAATTGGCATAAGCTAAAGGAAAGGAGGCTATTGTTTGCTAATCGCAGCGTTCTCTGCTCCCTGCGCTTTGTACAATTTATATTGCCTTTCTTAATTATAGCGGTTAATGATCTCTACAACAAAGGTAGACAACAAAGTCAGCATATACGAATGTGTCGAAGCTATGTTATCTGTAGTTGGTATATAGTATATGCAATTCAACTTGGACACGCGCCTTAATCTTAGAAGTGCACATCTATTTATTTTACTTTATTGAAGTCGTATGACTTAGCGACGTCTGTTTCTTCTGTCTATTTTATAATAGCAATAAAGCTTGCAAATTCAAGCTTAAAGCATGATTTAAGACTTATAAACTACGAAAAAAAGACTAGTTAGTATATGCCAACATATTGCAGCGCTTCATTTCGTTCCGCAAATATCTTATAGTAATATCGTAGAAACGTAAAATTTTGTTTTAAATAAGATAGATATTTTTTTATTATAAGAATTTGTCTAGATTTTTTTTACTTAAGTGCTAATAACTAAAACTTATCATCATAAACACTTTGCTAGTGAAATTCCAATTTCTTTTCGTAGTAAATTGTTCAGTAAAAGTAATGAAAAGCATTTCTTTACCCAAGGCAAAGGAAATTTGTTCGAAACAAAAGTTTTAAAAGTAGTTTCCTCTCTTGAAACGCTTGAGTGTTGAGAGAGCCTTCTGTACTTTTGCGCAGTCTTTGAACTATCGCAATAAAATAAAAATAATGCATTCTAATTTCTCAAATTTTATGACATGATATTGTGTACGAAACTTTGCGCCGTTTATGCCTACTTTTAGACGCGATATTTTTTTGCGCCGAAATATGACTGTCTTTCTTTACTAATCGCCTCCTTAATCTAATATTTTATGTGGTGCATTAATTATCCTTGCAAATTGCGTGGAATAGCATGTGAGCTATTTACTGTTTAGGCATGCAAAATATGTTGCGTGCTTTTAGGCGTTTCAAAGCGAAGTTTATTCGTGCAATTGATGGCTGGTTTTTGCTTGCTAATAACACGCCATCACACTGACAATTGTCAATCGCATGAGTACCTACTATATAGCTGAACAGGTACATAGGTAGCTATATACATATGTGCATATGCATTGCATACATATGTATACGAGCATGTATTTCTATTCTCCAGCACTTGACCTAAATAGATGTACTCATATATATACACATATACATATATGTATGTTTCCTGTGCATATTATATTAAATTTATGGCAGTTCGCAGCACTTGACAGGAGCTTGTGGAGAATGGTTACTTGCAGTTGACCTTAATTTTTCCAAGTAACTGGCCTGCTGCAAACCCAGTGGAATTGCACTGACAGCTACACTTTGAAAGCTTATTTATTATGCTGATTTTTCGTATTTTCCCTAGCTGATTTGTAGGCAACGTTTTCGCCTAAACTTGAGCAAAGGAGACATTATGTTTTACCCAAGTTTGAAACAACGCTGGAAAAGGACAACTGCATTATTCTATTAACAACATTACTGTAGGCACTAAAAGCATGTAAGAAATTTCAATTTCCGCTGCCAAATATCCAAACTTATATACATATATTTAATTTATATGTTTGGCAGCGAAGATTGAATTTTCTAGCATGCTTTTAGGCGCAGTGAATTCTTGCTATTTTTTCCACATTTGCGTTTAAATTCTTAAATGGGTTGGAATTACAATAAATTGAATCTATTTTGATAATATTTGTGACATGTCAAGTAAAATTAATATGGCAACGCTGTGAATTTCACTCGAAATCGATATCAACGGATATCGATAGTTTGTCTTTAGTGAATCAAAGTTGATTTTATTTCTCATTTCAATTAAGTTATGTTATGTTATAACGTAACAGACAAAAACAGTAGAGCAATTTTTGATTTCAGTCGATTTCGAGGGAAAAGGGAATTCCGAATGTGTGTGGAAGCCAACTTTTAGGGGTCTTGGAAATATTTTTTATATCGTCTTCTAGTTATGCCCCAATTGTACAAAACAGAGGGCATTATTAAGCATACTTTTGTTTTGTTGATCCTTTTCTAAAGCGCCTTAAAAAACTTCTTGCAATTTACTAATCCACAGTATATTTTCTTATTCTATTTGCAGTTAAAATTTTAGCTTTAAAGCGAAAAAATAATTCAACGCAAATAAATTGAAACCACGGAAAGTGGCAGAGAATTCAAATCCCTACTGGCAACAAATATTCTCCCGTCCTTGTAACGGTATACCAGCGGCGAGAATTTTTTAAACTGTTTTACGCGGAAGGGAATGGTATATTTCTTGGGGGACTGGGGCATGGGAGATTCTGACTGTGCGTCATATCATCAACATGTTCCAAACTTGCAACAAAATCTTAACCAACATCATCACCAACTACAACAGCAACAACTCAATCTTCACGTGCAACATCATGAACAGCAGCAACAGCAGCTGCAGCGTGAATTTGAGCAACAACAGTTGCAACAACAACAGCAACAGCATGTTGCTGCAACACTAAGCCAAGTGTCACCCATACATTTCGGCCATAACGTTACTACTAGCAACAGCAACAGCGCTGCAACATATCTCAGCAGCAATAGTGCGGCAACTGCAGCAGCCACACACCAACAGCAGCAGCAGCAGCAACAGCAACCGACACCATCGCCACAGCATGTTGCCAGCAGCTCTGCGGTTACAGCCAATCTGCAGCAGTTGTCTGTAAACAGCAGCAGCAATGTCAACAGCAACAACAACAGTCACTGCAACACACCAATTAAATCGGTGCTACCAGAGCAACAACCACTAGCAACAGCGGCAGCCGCTTTGCGTCAGTATTTGGAGCGGCAATGCTCGGAGTCATATGCCGGCAATGTTGTTGGCTACCCTGAATTCGTACACAAGCATGCCACGCCGCTGCTGGGCGCCGCAGCCACAGCCGTGCCACAAGTGCTGCTAAGCAAGGATCTCTTAGACAATGAGGATGAAGTGGCACTGCAGCCGCTGTCCAATCAGGTAAGCAATCTAGCCCACAGCCATTTGTACTTGTAGATGTACTAGTTTGATGAACGCTTTATGCAAGCAAACATTTCTGAGCTGTTGGTCTGGTCACTACGGCTTCATCATCTGAGGTTCCACTGAATACTGCGAGCACTCACAAATATCAATTTTCATATTAAATGAGATACCAGCAACAATTTTTCTCACTCGATTTAGCCGTAAGTCCCGATGTGAATTACAAAAGTTGCCCACTTTCAACTCGAATGCGCGTAAATTCCCCCCTCCGCCTCTACGCTGAATATAAGTCTTAGCTATGCCGTGAAAATGTGCCGCTGATTCATGATTTGCCATTATTTTTCAAAAAGTAAGCATCTCAATACAATAAATACGCCGCAATTGCTTTCGTTACTTGCTCTAAGCTGCGCCATTTAAACGGACTTTGAGAAATTTAAAAATATTGTCGAATGCGTTTATTTTTAAAGTCGTCATTCGCATTGTTTTTACGCGCTGGCGACATGCTTGACACTTACGGCGAAATACTCGAAGACGTCTGTCTTGTCTTGTCCTGTCCTTCCATTAGCAAGCAAATGTGTCGTCGCCTTGACCAAGAAACCTTCTATTCGTTTTATTTTAAGTGTGTACGCACACTTTTTACACTCACTGTGATTGTGCTGTATTTTGAGAATTTCATAAAATTTTTAGCAAAACAAAAATAACCATAAATAAATACTTTTAGTACTTTATCCATTTTTATATATTGTTTTCGATTGTTGCGATTTTTTTGTGACTTTGAACTTGAGCGCTTTTATAAATTACACACAATTTCTTTAACCTCTTTCACCATTAAAAAAGCAGTAGAAAATAGTTTGAAAAGACCTTCGTTTAAACGAACGATTTTCAATATTCGCAGTCTTTATCGAAGCAGCGCTGCTGTGGATGACCTCAAAAGAGGCTTTTTTTTTTATAAACAAACACTGATTTTGAAAGTATTATAAGTAAGTGTAGGAAATTGGCTTGAACTTCCGTAGGAAGACTATTCCATAACCAGGGCGTACCACCGAATATTGTTCCTATTTTCAATACTCTTTCTTTTTTCCATCATCTCTTTAGGAACTGATGAATTTCCAACATCTCTAGTTCCATAATAAACGAAATCCCTGTCTGCCTTTTTCTGAAACATTATTTTAATATCGTGTTCAACAAATTTGCAAATGTGCAAATTGCACGAAGTGGCGTGTTTTTGTCTGCTCTTTACTTACGCAATTTATTTGTCGTGTTTGTCTCGGCTTATTTTTACACAATTTATTAACAAAATGTTATTAACGTCTTGCACATAATTTTGCCTTATTTACACAATTATCAGTCAGCTGAACTTTTTAATATAATTCAATAAGCTCGTTAATAAGACTGATTGCCCTTCTTCCGTCGCACTGAGAATCACAAAAAAGTTGCTTCTGAGCAGCGGGTGTGAAATCATTGGCCAAGTAAATATTAAGCTTTAAAGTTTTGCAGCTATTTTTATAACTTTTATATCAGCGATTTTGATATTGCTGCTATATCTGTGTCTGTGACGTAGAGCGCGCACAGCTGGCATATTGCATGCCGCTCCGATAAGATATAGGCACTTAATTCATCATAATTGTTGGCTCTATCATTCTTTTGGGCTTAAAGAGACGGCACTCAAAGCTAATATCTCTACCGATTACGTGTTTAAATAACTGTATAAAGTATCATCGTTTTTTTTATGTTGATGCTTTAATACTGCATTTATATGGGTATTCTGTCAAAAGTATCTTGTGTCATTTTGTGACAAGTCAGTGGTGAACTCGAATTTGAAACGATATAACTTTTCAGTGTCTAGTAACTAATGACGCAACTCAATTTTGTTGATAGGCCAAAACCGCTCTTAGCGTCTTCTTTATAAGCTTATTTAAAAATGTTAATAAAATTTGCCATTGAGCCCTGAATTAGTTGAAAGAGGTCCCATTCGCAGTTAAAATCAAACGATGACTTTTGTTTGGTCTGCCATTGGTAGTATTTATTAAGAATCAGCTTTATGAAAAATGGAATGGAATAAAGGAAAACTTTTCGAACTTTTCGCTTCAGCATACCAAAGCAATCTCTAGTCACAAGTGCCATCTCATATACGTAGTCATAACGTTTTACAGTAAACAGCCAGAAAGCCGTTACTAATTTGCATTTTTTTTTCTCTTTCTGTTTTTTTATTGCAGGTCGGAGGACACACCCGCCTATTGTTACTCAATCAGTCCACGGTTATCAAACCATTGAATTTGCGTGAATTGGATTTCTATCAGAACATTCCGCAGGATATACAGAAGTTTGTTCCCAAATACAAAGGTAAGCCTCGGACCTTTACACACACACAAAACCACCCTCCCACCCACCAAAATCACTACTTCCCTGTCATGCTCTCTCAATTTGTCGCCGATCATTGCATTTTTTCAGTTGAAATCTTGATGCCTTATGTTTCATTCGAACTACATCAGAAAGTCAATGAGGTTGAACAAAATTTTTCTTGCAAAAATAATAAATATTTTACAATAATAAAAAACAGCTTATGAAATTATAAAAGCATCACTATTTTCAATTGTTAAGCTTGGCATAAATTTGCAAACTGTTTAAATTTACACGTTACAAATTTAAAAAATATGCACGCAATAAACAAAAAATAACAATTGTAAGAAAAAATACAATTGTCAAATGTATTGTATGTACTTCTAAACTTAACCTGCGTTGTTGCTGTCTCATATGAATTCTCTATGTATGTACGTCTTGTTTTTCAGTATGTTCTTTTGTTTGTTTGTTTTGTCTCTCTTCCTCGACTTTTATTATAGCAATTTTATAACATATACGTACATTAGAAAAAAGAAACTATTTGTAATATTTGTATTGTATTATATACAACTGATGCTGTGATATACTCATACATACATATATACCAAATATATACTTTATATAGTACTATAATTTTTGTGTGTTCAAATAAAGACTTTATTTCGATGAGCCTAAAAACTATATAGCATAACAAAAGTTGTAACTGTAATTTAAGTAGGCATTATAACGTAGTTCTGATATGGTACGAAATTGGAAAATTGCTTCGAGCAATAAATTACAAAGAAGTGCAATAAAACAAGCAATAAAAAATCTACAGAAACTTCTAGAAAGTCAAGAATTTCTATCACATATATTTTTACAGGGTTTAATAAGTATCTGTTCGATTTGTTGCTGGTGCTGGCCCGTTAGAATTAGCTAGATTAACGAAATAGCGAATATATTGATTTTATTATGCCACAAACAATGTATACAGTTTTGCGCGCCGTGTAATACGCAGCTTATGCGCGTGCCCCAAAACGACAGCTCACTCTGAAATCGCTGACATGATTTTACCCACTTCACACGGCTTGCCCTGGGATCTGAATTCCGTTTAATTTGACACACTTGAAAATGTCTGCCTTTTTGTGTACCAAAAAAGTGTTAAAGTTATATTGCTCATGCAAAAGAGAATTTACTAAAAGGGTAAGTGCAAATTTCACAATTTATTGCATTGCATATATTTAGCTGAAGCAGCGTTCTTTTTTTAAACAATATAATGCATTTGTTGCTGGGTAAAGAATATGTATGAGTGACAAAAAAAGTTTACTCTTATCTACCATTTTCGTATTACGCCGTTCGTCAACTTCGACTTTTGCTTGCAACCATAAGAAAATCCGAAACATTCTGAAAGACTTACAGAATAGTAAATAGTATACATATATAAAAGTTTTTTCTCATGTGTACCAGCTTATGTCGGACGGTGTGTCCTTGTATACTCTCTTGTATCGTCGTTTTATAAGCAGCTACCTCCTATCGAGTTATGCTGCAAAAGCACGCCGCTGCATGGCTCCCCTCTCGAAGGGGGATGCTGGCATCAGCAAGCAGAAACTGTCATGTTTGTAAGCATATGCCTCAGCGGAATGCTCTGCTCTGCCGCCACGAGCATCATAGGCTTTACACACTTGAACTGATTTTGTATTTTGCTTTCAATATTTCCATATATCTTTATATGTGTATATTATATGTATGTTAATACAGAAACGCACGTCGTCCCGCCTTGAGGACTGTCTGTCTCTGTGTCAGTCGTGCCCTCAGTGACGAGTGCCCAAACCCGGCGAATTGCGATTTGCGCGTTGGCCAATGCCACCAAAGGGTTTGTATACCACAAAATATTTTCAACTTATAATACCATAATTATAATACCTAATATTTTTTTATGAACAATATAGAGATGCCACTAATTTTTATTTACATAATAATATAGCATAGCATTTGTGATTAGGATGTGATTATAAAAGAAAAAGCTCTATATTTTTTTGGAATAAAATTTGTTTGGCATATAAGCGTGTATGTTTCGAGGTGTATCACACATAACCTTACAAAATTTACCAACTACTACATTGGCATGTTCGATGACTTTGACTAGTAAATTCTTAGTTCCCATTTACATATGGACATTTTTCTGTAGAAAGTTATCTTTCTTCCCTTCTGCTCTTTCCGTGCGCATTAACGAGAGAGATTGATGTTCTGGTTGTAAGTGTCAAAAACTTGTAAAAGCGAACAGCACAAAAGAAAATTTTACAGGACAAGCACTTTTGAATTCGTCCCCTTTCGCTTTTTCTGTCTTGCCAAAAACTCGACTTTCAAGAAATACAACATTCCGCTTATAAACCGCCACTTACAAGCAGAAATTTAAATCGTAAAAATTTTCAAGTTTTTCGGCTCAAAATTAGCTTTTTTATTAGCTGCGGTACTCTCTTTTATAAGTTTTTGGTGTAAAGAATGTCTTTCCAGTAAAGGTACAAATTTGAACAAGGTTTTTTTCATCGAACAGACCTAAAATTTAGGGTTTAAGTTTATATATTCGCTTTACATCGCATTTCTACCTACTTACACACATGCGCGCTTACATGCCATTGAAAATGTTTCATATTTGAAGCTCGAGCTCGGTCGTGAACTCGCCTCCATTACTTTCTCACTATAATAAAATATTGCTTAAGTCAATTGCGCTCATCTCACGTCACACACGCGCAACATCGTGTCGCCCTCACTCGCTCGCTCTCTGTCTGATACGCTTTCATTGACAGCAGCCGTCCACAAAAGCTGCTCTCTCTCGCACATTATAACTGTATCCTTCTTATGTGATTGTATTACTGGCCGCCTTGTTTGCATTTACTAATCCCGCTTCTGTGCTCTGTTATAATTGTAGGCGTGATGCAGGCCACCAGCATGGGCGGCGCCAAATTGGAGAAACGCTACTCGCCCAGTTTCCGCGATGAGCCACCCACACGCAAGATGAGCGCCTCCAAACGCAAGCGGGACGATGTCTTAAGGTGTGTAGCAGTCATTTGTGCTCCCTGTTATCGCTAATTCATATATAAATATATGTACATATATACATACATACATATGTATGTATTACATGGCATTTCATTACAAAATTTTTTTATTATTTGTATTGTTAAACATTTAAGCCCTTCACAAAAGCGAAATAAGTATGGCAATGCATTTTATTTTTGTTTTAGATACTTGCAAAATATTTTGTGATTGTGTTTGTGAGAGAGGTGTTTGTGTATGTGCCAAAGAGTTACAAAGCCAAAACAAAAAACGCATGTTCGTTAAATACGAAATACGAAAACATGTGTTAATAAAAAGATTTGACCAAAAAAGAAATGGGTATGAAAATTTGCATTCTAAAATTTTTTATCTATTATAATATATCTACATGCTAATTTTTTATTCAATTATATAAGTAAAATACACATATAAGCAAAATAAAAAATTTAAAAAAACCAACAAACTCGAAAAAATACCTACAATATTTCTTTTAGGCCAATCTCTAACTCTACTACGACTCCTCCCCCACGACACCGTCATAGAACAACAACACACCCACCCATCCCAAACAAATCGCAAGATCAGGCCATCCCTGACGCTTTTTCTCAGCCGCACAGCTCAAGAAAGCGCCCGTTCGAAATTCGGAGCCAACGCACTCCGCTGTTATCGTATCGCCTGCGAATCTGCGCAGTGTCCCCCAACTGCGGGACTGCTCCTATTCATATAAAATTCTTACGTTTACTACTTAAAATCAATAAATATTGTAATATTTTTGCTTCAAATACTTTTTGTGTGTGTACTTCATTAATGGCTACAATTGTCTTCTTCTCTCTTTTCTTTTACAGGATGAAAGTACATAAGAATGGAAATGCTGCCGATGTTATTAAAAGTATTTCACAGTTAGACAACTCCAATAAGCAATGTTAGTATCAGTGTCCTGTCTTCAAAACCGCCTTCAATCGTCCACGAGATACACATACACATGCCTACGTGTTGCTGTGAAGTTGATCATGTTGATGCGTCACATAAAAATAACGAGATGCTCGCAGTAGGCACCAAACGATATCTCGTAAATGTTCACAAACTTTTGTGTATCTCGCCGAATTCTCAGCACGAGCTTTCAAACAAGTCTACCAAAAATTTAACTTTACTTTCAAAATCTTATGATTTTGCGTGAGCATAAATTTATACGTGTGGGCAAGTCTTCAATGAGCATGTTTCAACTTGCCTGAAATATATTTGTGCATAAGAGAACTAACAGAGTTGTTCATCAATCCATGTCCCACGATTTCTAATGGGCATGTGAGTACAATGGCAGCACTACCTTTCAGCTCTTACCACCAATCAAACGACAAATCCCTGCATGATTGCGTTTATGTCTGCCTCTAGGCCTCATGTTCATATGTACATAACTTTAACAAATCAAAAAAAAATGCCAACTCCAAAAGAAACTAACCACAAACAAAAATCTTCTTTTTCTAACTCTGTTTTCCGTAGATTTTCTGATGCTCGAGAATATCACGTCGCAATTTCGTAACCCATGCATTTTGGATTTGAAAATGGGCACACGTCAACATGGTGATGACGCTTCTGCGGAGAAACGCTGCAAGCAAATGGCCAAGTGCGCAGCCAGCACATCAGCCTCATTGGGCGTACGCTTATGCGGCATGCAGACATACCAGGCGCATCTGGATCAGTATGCCAAGCGCGATAAATACTGGGGCCGCGAGCTGAATGAGAACGGCTTCAAGCAGGCACTGCACGATTTCTTCTACAACGGCTATCGGCTACGCACACGTGTCATCAAGAAGATTGTGCAGCGTTTGTTGCAAATGCGACGTGTCATCGAGAAGCAATCCAGCTACAGATTCTACTCATGGTAAGTGTTGAAATGTACATTTTTTTTCTTTTATTTTCCTTTTAATGCATGCTTTACGGCCACTTCTTACTTGCAGCTCACTACTGATCGTCTATGAGGGCTTCGAGGAAAATCCAATGGCTCATCCGATGGACATCGAGTATTGGCTCACGCCCACCACGCCGAACATTACAGCTAAATCTGATGCATTCGACTACCATCTCGACAACAGCATCGAAGAGGACGACGTTGAGGATGACGAGGATGATACCGCCGGTCACGATGGCGGCGATGAGCTCGAGCTGCATGACACAGACGAGGATTTGCGTTTGGTGGCCGCCGACAGCGGCAATGCGTCGGCAACCAACAGCAGCACTGGTGGTGATCAATGCTGCTATGATGCTGATGCCTCCAATGATTCCACCGCTGGGCTGAATCTAGCCTTACGAAGAACAGCGTCACACAACCAGTCTGGAAATAAAAGCAACAGCTCTGGCAGTACACGCAGACGTGCGACCGCCCCCTCAAGCTGCTCATCGTCTGAAGGTGAAGATGAGTCTCATACGCGCACGCAGATCGATTGTAGTTCGATGCCACCACCACCACCCGCATTGGTTGCTGCTACCGCCACCTCCACACCCGCATTCATTCCAATTTCCGAAGACACAGTATTTCTGGAGCCGGAGCCACCGATGCCCAGCATCGCGACTTCGTCACCGCACTCGGGCGATTCGTGGATGAACTACAGCAGCAATAGCAGCGACGACTTCTCCGGTCTTTCCGAACAAATCAAAGCGGTAACAAGCGGTCGTCAAACTGGTAAGTCAATTTAAGAAAAGCTTATGAAAACATTCGTTTGATCATTATCTTTCACAGGCGACAACAGCTCCGATGAGGCAAGCTCCGACTATGACAGCAGCATCATCAGCCAAACGGAGGTTATGCTCAAGCGCTATAAATCTCAACAGTCGCAGCAGGATTCCTGCGATACGCCAGCGTCCACTACAGAAACGCCCACACCTGCGCCGCTTGCCAGCTCGCCGCTGCCGCCAAGCAACAACAAACTACCGCACGTATGCACAGCATCGCCCAACTCTTCCACAGCATCCTCGCTGAAATCGGTTAAAGGTGCAGTGAAACGACTGCGCTGCAAGGAGGACGATGACGCTGACGATGAAGTCGACGCCAAGGACAAGCGCGACTCGAGCCGCTCTTCCATGGCTAAGAAATCTACGACAAATGCCACCGTCTCCACGCCCGTCTCAGTAGTGACTTCGCCGATCAAAGCATTGGTATCGGTACCGGCCAAGCAGCTACATCAGTTGTCTGGCCTGCTGCGGGACACACTGCAAACTGGCGAGCTGGAGGAGCGAGATGCGAGCAACAACAACAACAGCAATCCGACAACCCGCAACACCAACCAGTGCAGCAGCGGCAGCAGCAACAGCAACAAGAAACTTGCAACGCAGCGCCTGCTGAGGCAGCACGCATCCAAATCGCTAGACATTTCCGCTTCCAACGCCGCAGCTACCGATGACTCGCGCTGCCTGGTCGATGTGCGGCTAATCGACTTTGCGCACACAGCATTTGCGATGCGCAACGGCAGCGGATTCTTGCCAACACCGCCGTCCATGCCGGTGCACCATGGGCCTGACGGCGGCTTTCTGACGGGGCTAGACAGCCTCAACCGCCTACTCAATGACATACTTGCCGAGGAATCTGTGTAGACGAGCTAGGGAGGGGTGCTTGTTTAGGTTTAAGCCTACATTTAAGGTGTGCAAGCGTGAACGAGCGTACGTGATGGAACGGAAATGAACGAAAGCGGATGCATCCACATTTTGAGAATTTCACCAGAGTGTGCAAGCAAGGCAGTTATTGCACGATACAGCTGAGGAAATCCTGCGGAACAAATGCATACGCAAGCTATTGAAGCAAGTAAAAATACTGGAAACTCGAAAATTGGAAAGTACAACACAAAAACAACAAAATTTTACAGCAAAAAATGTGAATCAAACTACAAACTTCTTTGGAGGAAATGACAAAAATTGAACTGTGTTGCGCAAATGAAAATTCTGCCAACAAATATGCCGGCAGTTTGTTGCTCTTCAGCAGATGGACTGGCAACGTTGCAGCAATGCCTGCAACAATGTTGCATGTGAAATTGAAAACGCAACGAAATTGTTGCGTCACAAATTTAGCGGAATTTAGCTAGTAAAACATGCCGGACTCACAACAACGGAGGTCGTACAAACTTGGCACATTGCATGTGCGTTCCTTCGGCGTCAAGTCGCGCTTCTTTGTTGCTAAACGCGTTTTGTAGTTGACAGGCTGTCAGCAACTACAAAGAGGGTGCGGCAAATTCTGCCGCATTTGCCGACGGAACATGCAAATTATTAATTTAATTAAAATTTTAAATTAAGGCAAAATATCGAAACAGTATTTGCTTTTAATTAATTTTTTTTTCAAATATATATTTTTGTTACTTCTTTTAATTTGTTCTTATTTGAATTTGCTTACTAGATAACAAACAAAAAAAATTTTTAAATGAATTTTGGTTTCCTTTAAAATAAAAAACAAATCTTTTAAATAACAAAATCAAAATAAAAAAGTGAAAAAGCTGAAAAATTAAAAAATGTATGCCACAACAATTATTACAACTACCATCATAATAACAATTGCAACAAAAACCCCTGATTAATATTTAGTTATTAATTAGTTAAGCGCAAACAATTTAAACAAAACAAAATCAACCAAAATAAAGACTGCAAAATGCTGAAATTATATTTGCCCGAAATTTCTTCTTTTTTTAGTTTATGTTTTTACTTAATTGACAAACTATCGAAATGGCATGGTTTCAGCATTTTGCATGCTTAGCATTATAACTTACAACTATCACTACATTAAAGAGCAAAACAAATTAAATTTAAAATGTATATGCTTATTTTAAGCACATCAACAAAATTACAAAAATTTTAAAAATGTGGCAGAAAATCGCATATAAAACATTATCAATACTATATACACTTCATTATAATAATTAATTACTAAATGCAATAAATTTTAGAAATTATCTACTTAAATGTTGTTTGAAGCGTGTTTTCTATTCCTATTGTGTATGTGTTTAGTTTTAGTAATTACACATTGTATTATTTGTAAATATTGAGAACGTGTTGCGAACAAATGCAAATGTTTCCTGCCTCTGAGAGGCGCTAACAAAAGTTTTAACGAAATGTGGCAAAACCTATTAGAAGTTAAATAAACGTTTGATTTGATTTTTTAAATGTATGCAATAGTAATTCTCTCACGCTTTAAACGCAAACTTTTTTAACATTTCTCCTTGAAAGCTGTACTATGAATATGATTCTTTCGATATAATTTGTTCTTTCCTCACGAATTGTGTGCATACAAGATGGTAAACAATTTCAAGTGTTGGCGTATAATCATGTAATCAAAAAGTTATGAGCTGCATAAAGAAATAAAGGTGAATTAACAAAAAAAATGCGTGTTTTTAATAAATGAACTTGGTAACAAATCTCAGCAACTCCAAATTTTTTGTAGAATTAACAGCTGTTGCTGCAGCGAAAAGAAATCGCCGTTGTAGATATGCCCGAATGCAACCTTGCAAGTAGCATATGTAAGCAAACCGCAACAGCTGCTGTGCAAATTCTGACATCTCACAAATCAACTGCACGGTAATTTGTAATTAGATTCGTTTTTAGACGGTAAATATTATAACTTCCAACGAATAAGAGGCTTGAGAGTAAAAGCTAAAGTGTAAGCTTTAAGTGCTATTGAAAAATATTTACAAACTAATGTGCAATAACTAGGAAAATTCGGCAGAAGAAAATTATGTAACGTCAGCTTTGAGCGCTGAAAGCAAAAAAAAATCTGCATTCGTAGTTTATTTGTTAAGCATTTATTTGCGCTTTACAGTTACAGGGATATGGGCGGCCACGGACACGCACATGCAGAACCTTACAAGGTGCCACACCCCTCCATCTACAAAGTGGAAAATGCGCCCAAGTTGAAGGAGGTCCAAGAGGCTTTGGCGCGTCAAGGACTGAAGGATCCTTGGCTGAGGTAAACGGCACAGCATTACTATAAATTACATTCTAAGCGTGCTATTTTTAAAGGAATGAAGTCTGGCGCTATGATCCCAAAAATTTTGGCACACACGCTGGCCGCTTGCGCTCCTTTTTGTTCCGCGGTTTCCCCTTGGGTTTCGGCCTGTTTGTCGCAACTATTGGAGTGGAGTATGCTTTGAGTTTGCGTGATAATGGAGATGCACATGGTCATGGACATGGCGAACATAAAGGAGAGCACCATTAGGCATATTTTACCGTGGCTCACTCAAACATTTGCTGCAGCACTGATTTAACGTTGAATGCTGTGTAAATTCCCTATAGCGTCAAATAGTAAAAAATCGAAAAACCATTTCAACTTTCTTGTGTGTTTTTATAAAAACGTTTTGTAATTTGATATTTTGGAATTACTACAATTTGTTGGAGTCTATGGGATACGTGGTTTCAGTTCATCAAAACAAGAGCGCAGAAAAATCTGCGGCTTCTTGGCGGGATTAAAGTACTCGTGGCCTTTAGACCAATCATATCCCACAGCATACGCGAATATTTGCCCATTGGCATTGAAGCCACACTTCGTAATCGATTGGTCCATTGTTTCCGACGATTTCAACTTGGTGCGCGCATCCTTGTCCCAAAAGCTGAAAGTGCCATCGGAGCCTACAGTCACCAAAGTGCCATGCACCGGGTGAAAAGCAATATCATTTACAGCGAAAATGTCCTGATAGCCAGCCGTGCCGGTAGTGCGATGGCATTTGAATGTGAAATTATCCTTGGGATTCACCGGGTTCACATATTGTATGGCTACGCGGCCTTCAATACTGCCCAGCGCATAACCTAACAAACAAATTTTGAATATTTAAAGCATATAGCGGCCAATTGCACAAATTTGCCTACCTGTCGGCGTCTTTTTCTTGTCCTTAAATATGGATATTGTGCGATGTTGATATTTGAGCGGGCTTTCTTGCCGTTTAAATTCCGTGGGGCTATTCTCAAGCGAATAAACAATCAGACCGCGTCCGGCTGTGCCCACCACGGCCATGGGATAATCAACATCAGCGCAATAGCAGCGCTCTGGCAAATTAATAGCCATCATGGGATTGGCCGAACGTGTGTCCCAAAACTGTTAAAACATTGCTTACGTATTAGTTGCTCAATTAAAAACACACATTATATTTTTCAGCTTACCTTTAAAGTTTTGTCCCACGATCCCGTCATTAAACACGTGTAATTCGTGCCTTTGACCCAGTGACACGTTTTAACGGGTCCATCATGTGCTGCCACTTGCATTACCTGATCCGAGCCCAAGTCCCACATTTTAACCTGCTTATCGCAAGCAGCCATGAAAACTTTGGTGCCATCATCAGACCAGCAGACATCTAGCGCCGGACCGCCTAGCGTCTTCATGGATTTTGGCACTGTTTTGCCCGTCTGCTCGACCTCCCAACAGCGCACGCTGCTATCCCAGCTGCCGGCTATCAGGAAGTTTTGCTGCATTGTGCCCGGACTGAATTCCAGCGCAGACACTGAATCCTCCGGCGGCGACACAACTTCGAAATCGTTCATGCGATTGGTGGATGCTGCGGTGGGAGTGGTGCCGAAACTGTTGGCACCTCCCAACGTCGTTTGGCCAAACATTTTTTGGCACCCGGCGCGGCGCGGCGCTACCTCAACGTTGTCAAACTGTTGTCTGCTGTGCACTTTTTGCGGAAGTTATTTTGCACAGCTTCACTTAAATACTGAAGCAATAGTCTAGCTCTGCCACTTTTATCAATTTTTCAGAAATTAATTTAGAATTTCGTTCTTAATTTGTCTCTTTGAAATTGCGCGATTTTTTGCACTCGTTTTGACAATCGCTTGAAACGTTGTTGTTCTATTTGTCAATTTTGTATGCTTGTTTTCTTTACAGTGGATAGTTTCTTTACAGCGGACTTTTCCTTGAGCCAGGCATTGTTTTGAAACGGAAACCGTTTGCTCTGGAATTTGAAGCACCGGAAACGAAAAACGCATGAAACTGAAACATCAAACAAGCAAATTATCTATTGCTAAAATCGGTAATTATATTTTATATAAACTCATTGTGTTAATGTGTTCTTAAGAATTCTTGAATAGTGCACAAATACTATTGCCTCATGGCTCTATGCGCTGGTATTCAATTGAAGGCGCCGTTTTTCAAGAAAAGTGAGCCGCGAACAAATGCACACTCATTCCGGAATGGACATTTCAAAATAAACGATTTCTGGCGTGAAATGCGTGGGCGCAGGTGGTTGTAGTATAAATCAGAAAATCAGTGTACATTCATAAATTTCAGCAAGTGGTCCCGTGCCCGTGCGCACAACAACAACACAAGCAAGCAGCGACAAAGCAATGAAGTGAAATCGTACAAAAGACACCAAAGCTGCAGCGACGCAGCGACGGACGAGCAGGCGAAATAATGCATGAAATGGTGCACGCGCTGGCGCTGACAGGCAGCCGCAGTACCGGGAAAGCGCGAACATGGACAAGCAGCCGAGAAGAGCGCCAGAAATGAAGAGCGTATATGAAGAATTATGCGTGAAGCTGTTATGTAGATTTTTCAACGAAACTAGCGCTGACAGGTTTCGCTGGGGTGTGTGCATGTGTGCGAGCAGGGAGCTAGACAGCGTGCAGGGGCGCGTGCTGAGTGCTCGCAAAATGTCTTGTGACAACGCCGCGACATAATGAAGAAATATCTCTGCTACCTTGCTTGCAATGCCCGGAGTGGCAAACAACAACAACAACAACAACATCATCATCATAATCATGTGAAGATCACATCCAACTCATGCGTAGTGCAGGCGGCGACGGCAGCGACTCCAGCTGAAATATGTAGCAGCGCTGCATAAAATAAATCGTTTGCTTTATTTTTATTTTATTTGCTTGCTGCATTTCATTTTGATTTTTTATTTAATTGTTTGTGACATGTTTTTATTTCTTGGCGGCGGACAGTAGTCGCTGGAGCATCGTCACGTATTGCACCCCAAGTGGCCAGGCAGTATCAACACTCGAATGTCACATCAGTCAAAAGTGGCCGACGATGGTTGGAAGCAGTCACGTAGTCGCGAAATGACTATGAGAGGCGTCGTTCAGCGAGATAGGAATCTGCTTTAAACTGAGTCATATATGTAAAGTCAGTGGTACAGCTATGAGCAGATGGAACCAACAAGCCTTTAATAATAGACATGAAATAATATCACTAACAAGAGGAGACTTTAGGCAAGAGTTTCAGTCCTAAAATATGTATGTGTAGCGATCAGAGATTGAGCTGAACAGATAGCAAAATCCATTAAACTTGCGGAACTGCAATCGGAATTGATATACGGAAAATCATGGACTTAAAATTGTGGCACAACAGTTGAGTTTCCCCCTGCTGCCTTGAGCCCATGCACATTTAAATGACATCAAATTGATCTGTTAAGCAGTTGCCGACAACCTTTTGCAATAAGATGATGCTAAGACTTCATTCGAGAGCTGCCCGCAAATGGAAGTCACGCTTTTATTGATTTATGCTGATGTGTGGAAATGACTTCATTATTGCTTGTTGCCGCTGAAGCTTCATTTTATGTGTGGAAGTGGCCATTAGCCTTTTTAAAAGTGCTCGTACGAGGTAAGTGAGCTCTGCATTGAGAATTTGTCTATAAGTTATATTAATTATAGCCGTGCTCCTAACAGGAAATCCATTGAGTGCGTCTGCTCCAATGCAGTCTCTTCTTCATTTCCAGACACTGGCAACAAGAAAGTGTTTTTATAATTGTGGTATACAGCTGAAAGAACTGTGTTCCAATTCAGGCGTTTGGAAATGTTATTTGAATCACAAAGAAGAACGCACACACACACACAAATGCAATGGATTTACCTGGCATAGTAAACGCCAACAGCATAACTTGGTTTTACATATGTATGTGTATGTTTGGCTGTGTGTATGTGGTGCAACGATAACACTCAATTATCTCGCAAACAAATCTGCACGTGGGCGTCCAAAGTTGATTTCACACCACGCCACACAAAGAGAGAGAGCCCACAAGCGTTGCGATCGTGTTTCTCTGTTTATAACCGCGGCTGCTTTGCATGGCGATCGTTTTGCTTAATTTGCAAGGTTGACTTGACTTGAAGGCAGAAAATTCACCACGCCGCACAGTGGAATGACCTAGTACAAAGCGCGGCAAAGAAGCAAAGAAGAAATAGAAGCAGCAAACTTAGAAAATTTAAACTTTACATCTGCTTCTCTTTAAGCATAATTAAGAAAATTTGTCTAAAGTAAGAAACTTGTTTTTATGCTTTGTGTTGAAGAGTGTAATTGAGTGCGTCAATATGAAGTCAGAGCAGCCCAAAGATGTTTTTTTTTCTATGGTAAGAATTATTTGGTAAACATTTTGGTGAAAAACTGCTCATATAAATTCTCAAAAAGGGTTAGAAAAGACCCATTAGAGAACTAGGCAATGGACCAGAATGTTGACAGAAAATATTCTCGTTAAATTTTACTAAAGACAAGGCTTCTAAAGACAAGATTCATTATATATAAATCATAAACTTTTTCTGCAATTATGATTCGTGGTTTTCTTCACTATAAAAAAAAATAATATCGAATAACAGTTTTTGCTTTCTTCACAAAAAAACTTTAAATCGTATATTGTTCATGTTTGGCCGCTTCGTGGCACTGTGCGCAAAAGGCAACGTGTTACCTGTGCGGCGCGCAGCATCTGCCTGCAGCAAGACTGCGACGACTCAGCTCAGCAGCAGCAGCATGTGCGTTCGCGTTGTTGTTTATACAGCAACACGCTGCTGCGCCGCGGTGTTTGCGCAGCGCATGCCCATTTGCTTGCTGCCTGGCTGCTTACCACGACGGCGACAAACAACCACTGGCTGCTGCTGCTGCTCCGGCCACAATTGTCAGTCTTAGTCTGCGTTCGAGCGTTGACCACAACAGACCTGACCTGTCCTGTCCTCTCCGCCTTACTCGTAGTGGCATATTCCGCTGTCGTGCTTTTTCGCCCCGTGATCATCACACTCACATTTGTCATTGTGCGTCGCGTCCTAGTCGCCAGTTGCTGCTTTCAATATTTATCAGCAATAAATCCTTTTTATTGCCCACTGCTGGCAGCGCTGCGTGTCGCTCGTTGTACATCACCTGATCAGCGGCGGTCCGGGCCGCCATCAATTCGTCAACGCGCAACGCCTTCGCTGTGGCCGCGCTTGCCTCATATGCCAACACAGGCAGTGGCCATCAAGAGGCGTCCAGCGCTGCCGTGAGCTGCTGAAGTGCCGCTGATCTATTTTGCGCGCGTTTCAATTGCGCAAACGGCGCTCGTAAAATTCTACGCTGTTTAGTCACAGCCCGAAAATTTGTCAGCGCGCTCCGCGCCACAATAATTTGTGGAGCTCGCGTCCAATAATCGACAGCATTCTAATCGCACGGCGAGCGTAGATATATTATTCGGATTTTTATTGCCTGCCGCCACCAAGAAAGACTGCGGCACGCCCAAGTGAGACCGTCCGCTGTTCGTTGTGTTGTTGTTGTGCGGCAAATGGCTTGAATTTATTTTCAGCACACTTTGCGTGTTTAGTGTTGTTTTAGTGAGTTGTTGTTGCTTTTTTATTTTGTGCTCTCCGGACTTTTGGTGCGAGCGCATTAAGCTTGTGCGTGCGTGCAGCTCCTTCAATTGCGCGCCGCCAAATCTTGTTAACCTGCAGCTGTGTGCAGCGTCCCAACGACCGCCCCACCCCTCGCGTTGCATGTCTAAAGTGCATTTTTGTGTAATCGACAGCAAGTTATACTATATGCATATATATATTATAAAACGGAGCATCTGAAGTTTATTTCGTGACAGCGCAATTGTTGTTCATTTCTTGTTGGTGCGACAGCAAAAGTGAAACTTCATCGTCATCGTCATCGTCATTGCAAAGTTGTAAGTAGTTGCAGCAACAATTTATTGTAAGAAACATATGAACTTTTTAGAGTTTTTAGCTAATTCGACCAATTATGATTTTTATATTAATAAACACATCATTCTATTTTTGATCACATATAAAAATCTATAATTGATGTTTAATTTTTTTTTTATAAAAAATATAAATTTATACTAGATTGTTATTTTTTCAATCAAAAATTAAATAAAGTGAAGGTGAGCGTGCCCAGAAATGAATCAGCGAATAAGCTTTCTGTTGTTTAACTGAGCAAAATTAAACAAAATATTCGAAATAAAAAACATACATATGCGAAAACGAAAAACTGTGAAAGCAGATGAAAAATACTTCGAAAAGCAGCGATAAGCATATAATATTTGTGAATTTTTGATGCAATCGAAAAGCTCGACTGTCGCCACAAAATTATGGTATATATTTTCCATAAATTTTTGTAATTAAAAAAAATTTAATATATGCATTTTATAGAACTCTGCAGAAATGTTTTGTTGAATTTCAGTTTTTGAGTGTGAAGGAAAAATTTTAATACTGAGCGTTTATCAGGACTTTTTCAAATTTGTTTCCTCTTGCCTCAATCTGCTCCCTGCTGACAAATTTATTTTGGCTCTACATGAAGAAGCATGAGCAGGACGAGCGTCCTGTAAAGCTTACATTTTGTCGATCATGAAAGAGCTATATGTACTCCTCAATTGCCGGCCTGTTGGCCCAAGTAGCATCTATTGGCAGGAGTACCTCTTCGCTTGATCTGCTCTCTGCTCTGGCCTTCGCCTTCGCCTTCTCCAGTTGCTGGTTCCAGGTTTAGCTAGGGTTTCTGGCACTTGGTTGATCTAACGCAGATTCGGTCGCTCTCTCTCTCTCTTTCTCCCACACTTTTGTGGTTTAGTTCAGTGTTTTTTGAAGCTTTAAACGAAAAGGTCTGTGCTGGAAAGAGCTATAATATGATATTTAAACGTAAATCGCTGCAGTTTCATGCACATATAAAAAACATGTCCTTTGGAAGTGTTGAGCATAAAGAAAATGCCTTCTTGATCATGTTTATAAACTGCAAAACCGATTAAACTCAAATGGTTATTGAAATCGAAATCCATATAGCATATATAGTTTTCATCTAATACGAAGAGGCAGCATATTTATTTTAATTTTATTGTTACGAGTATTTGATCCTTTTTTTAGCTCTGCGCATATTGCTGCCCACCACATGTTACGAGTAATAACAGCTCTGCTCATATTTTAAGTAGGCTTATTTTCATGCCCGCTCGAAGAGACTGCCGCCCTACCCACCGCTTCATTAAACAGCCGCGCATGCTGAATTTACCTGCGATGAGTTTGCCCGTATTCCAAGCCGCAGCATCTCTTTCCTACGATCTTTCTAATATGTATATATGTGTGTGTGTGTGTGTGTGTGTGCTTGTAGTATATAAGCCGACTGACTGAATGCGAATTCATTACTTATGCAAAAACGCTCGTTTCTTGTGGGCGTTAAGCTGATTGAGATTTGCCTTCTGAGCCGCTGCTAATTAAACAATTAATAGTAGGTTTTAATTAGAAATGCGCTTCATTTGGTTAATTTGTGGTGGAGGCGTTTTCACAGCAACATCGATTGACAATTGCTTCACGGTTGCGGCGAATTATAAGCAGTTTTTTATTGCAGCAGACGCTCCATTTTACGGAATAGTAAGCAACAAATGAGAGCGATCTAAAGCAACAGAGAGTCTTTCAAAAAAATTATATCATAGTTTTTTCCATCAACTGAAACGCAAGCCTATAACATTTAAGCTCAAACTATTAGGTTAGGGTTATGAAATAGCTCTTAAAATGTTTTTTTTTCTTCTAAATACCTCTAGCATTCCCGACTCACATGTCAGCAGGAATTTTTATATTCATAACGATTTCATAAAACTATAAATAAAGAATGTTGCCGGCAATTTCAATCTAATAATTTTAGTTTAACTTTCATGCATATAAAAAACAACTTCGACTTCTTTTTTGCAATCGATGATTTATTTCTGTCAGCTGCCTGCAACATATTTAAATTAGCGCTGCTTTGACAAGTCACTGAGCACTTGAACAAACTCAAGTGTCTACCGGAAGTCGCGGGCTGCCACAGAGCACACGCCAAAGCCCAAAGCGCTTGATGTATGTACATACATATGTATATATTCTATGGCTTCGAGCTGCTACCAATTTTCCCAGAAAGCACAATTCATCACGGCTTTTCATGACGCTCGGCTGCGACGGCGGCGGTAAGCAGCAGCTGGCGTGTCTTGAGGCCTTGCAACTTGTTGGCATGTGACGGTTTCACAATCGGCCACTTTTTTTTCAAACGAACTGCACAACAAATTTTACACAAAAAGAAAATCTGTTAAAATTGAAAATCCGTTAAGGAATTTTCATCAATAGCCAAATCTCATGCTGCTGCCGTGAAAGCTTCACTCTTGTTTTTTGTTTCGCTGCCTGCCTGCCCGCTTTTTATTTAATCTCTCTTTTGGGCATTTTTCAAACTCAATTTTAAATCCGTGCGTAGGCGCCAAATCTTTTCACGTCAGACCAACTGATATGTGTGTTTGCCGCAGCAGTCGCCAGCGCCAGCGCCGCACGGCGTCGTATGAACAGACAAGTTTGAAGCAGGCACAGCGAGCGCGCCTGCGCTTGTGCCGTAGCCTCCGCCGCAGAATGCATTAAAGGCGAAAACAGCCCACATGCGCATGCGCGAACGCAAAGAGTAATTGCAGCCACGGCCGCTCGGCGTCAGGCCCAGCTTTGTTGTCGGCGCGCGGCTGCGGCACTCTTTCCTGCCAAAGCTAAACCTGTCTGCCTACGCGCTGCTGGCGCTGTTGCGGTTGCTGTCGCTGCCACTGTCGCCGCAGCTGCTCCATTGCCTTAGACTCATACACTCACTCACGCGTTAGAATTTTGCAAGATCAGTTGGATTCGTTGGAGCAGTTGGCAAGTTAGCGCAAGGCAACGTCGCAGAAGCCGAAGCAGAACTAGTCGAATTGTTAATGCTCACTTCCCCAGTGCATTTTGCTCTCAGTGATGCCAACTCTTCGCTGTTCGCACCACTTACTTCTTCTTCTTCTTGTTTGGTCAAAACAACCCGTTAATGGTTTACGACCAGACGTAGGGCACTTCTTCAGTTGAAAATTACAAGCGTTGCTAGTGCCTTCTCTACGTGGTCTTTTCAACGTCTGTCCATGTCCTTGGTCTTCGCACCATTTAGGTTACTTTTAATACCAACCTTCTTTGACAAAAGCATATGCGGACTTTCTATGAAAATTGTTACGCCTCCAGGAACTATGCGTACTAGGCATAGCATATCATAGATCTGAAGATCAGCAAGATCGATCTATCTTTCTATCTTTAGGATTGATTTAAGTCAGACTTATCTAAATTCAGAATTCTTTTAAGACAAAATAATATGCAATGCAAGAAGAATTGATGAAATAACTGCTGATATTTTGATCTTTGCTGATCTTATTTTTTTCAAAGCAACAACTTTGTGTATTTCATTTAAAAAGTTGTCATCACTGTTTTCAACTACGCGCGCACTCACACGCACAAATGCGCCAATGATCATGAGCATGACCGCGCGTTGATCGCGTTGAGCGAGAGCGCGCGCCATCAGTCAAAATATTAAAATTTGAATTTCAAATGCCCCAAAGTGGTTCTGCGCGTGTCTGAACTGGCTGGCTTGGCATCGCATGGCACGCTGTGTTGACTCTGCGCCGTGTGAAGTGGCAGATCTGTATCAGTTTATTTGTCATAGCAGCAAAGAGCCAAACCAAGTTTGAGCAGAGAAAGAGCGATCAAATGCAGGCATTTCTAAACTCTCACCAAGCTGGCGCTTTTGGCACTCAAATCGACTCTGCAAGTCTCCAGCTCTTCAGCCGCACTGCCCAGTTGCCCACCTGCCTGTCAGCCTGCCCGCCTGTGCGTCTCGGGTCCGCCTACCTCATTAACGTTCTTAGCTTGTGATGATCGAGATCGATTGACGCGCGCGCGACGGTCGCTTGATTAAAGCCATATCATTTCAACGATCACAGTAGGTTCCGAGCCATGCTGTCGATAAGATCGCTTTTTGGCTGCGCGTAACACGATCGGTGCGAAGTGAGTAAATTGATATTGCAAGAGAGAGGCGTGCAGCAAAGACATTTCATTAAAACAAGCCGCAAGAGCAAAATATATGAAAATACCAATTTTTTACATATTTAAAAAAATATTGCTGCATTTTTGAACGCTTTCTTCAATTGTTGGTGTCGTAAACTAACAGTGTTGTAAGTGTGTGTGTGTGTGTGTGTGTGTGTGTGTTTAGTGTGTGGGAGCTACAGTTACTCTAAATCACTGTCCCGCTTTTCCATATAGTGTCAATCAACGCTCAGTGTACTTCCCAAAAGGTATCAAAGTTTTAACGGCGCACTTAATTGCCAAGCTATCTTAAACTACGATCAATTGAAATGATCGGAAATTTCTGAGAAATAAGCGCACACAAACGCATTTTTCCCAAGACCTCAAAGTTTGTTACATTTTTGTGCTGGCCGTGGGAGCATGTCAACTTGGCCAGGATAAGCCGTTGATGACTACCGTTCGGTAGACGCGGCCGCTTCGCTACTTCACACGAACTCTGCTGTATATGGGTTGCGGTTGATGATCTTGAGAAATGATCTGCGTCAGCTTAAGCTTAGACCCTTTTTCGCTGCCGCCCCTACCCCTACAATATACTTGTATGCTTTGGAATACGTCATCCTTTACAGCTAAAGCCGGCTTAACTTCACACTTCGGTGTTTGAGCGATCTGGCATGCTGTAGTGAAGCGATCTTTGCGATCTTTGCCTGTGAGCCCGTTTGCCCCGTTTGTTGCCCCAATACGGTAATGAGTGTGTGTAGCATCCAAAGAACTGTGTTGGTCACTTGTCCGTATTCAGCGCACATCATATGACATTTTGGCATTTCCACTCGACCACTGTTCCATCCAGTCTTCAAGTATGGTAATGCACATGAAGGCCACGCTCATTTTGGCATTATCACATTCCACGCAGCCGCAATTCGGTAATAGCTGGGCGGTGTTCCAAGAGTTCTTCTACGGCATGTTGTGTGCCTTAGTTTTGCAGCGTGATTTACTAGAACTGGCTGAAGCTATTTGCGGAAAGACAGCAACAGCTTGGTTGGCTGTTATTCTGCGGAGATCTGATCGCTTTAAATTAGATCACTGCAATTTGTTTGGCGTATCAAACTGAAGACTTGAGAAGCTTTACTAACTAAGCTGACCATTAGCATCTGGAATCTGGCGCCAGCTTTTATTTCTACTATATCTATGTACTTAAGTTACCTTGACTTTTGGTCAAAACTTAAAAAGACAGTCTTCTTATCTTTTGAGCGAATATTCTCAGTGACTGAGCTCAGCAAAAGATTGATGCCTGTACTTGGGTGTGGACACGCCGATCTTAACATACATAGGCTTGTGTAAATTATAAGCTGTCAAACTCAAAATCGTAGCGGCCGTTCGTTTTAAATAAAAAAGCGTTTCGCATTTTAATGAAGATACTTCACACCAACATGGTGCCAACATTTTCACTTTTATTTGTATAATTACATTGCTGTTTACTTGCAGCTTACATTTGCCGCCCATCTTCAGCTACCCCACGCTCTTCCTTCCTTCCTTGAGTGCAATTTTTTAGCTCTCAAGTAATATATCATATTTTATTTGCGTTTGTTCAAGAGTTTTGTAAGAAACTATGTTATTTTTGTAATTCTCCTTTTCGTTTTTGCTGTTGTTGTTATGTTGCAGTGTGTGCAATCACTTATGTACATACATATGCATGTGTGTGTATGTGCTATATGTATGCAAGAGCATATGTATTTTTGTATGTATTTCATGTTGTGATTTATCTTTGCAGCAGACGAATGGATCAACAGAGAATAATCGTTGAGATTTGTGTTGACAGTTTGGATAACAAAATTTAGCGCAAAAACAGCAGCAGCAATAACAACAACAGTCACACTAGTGATAAAAACAAGAAGCAGCAGAGGAAGAAGCAGAGCTATTGCAGCAACGACAGCAGCAAATTGATGACAACGATGAATTGGCTGCAAGTGCTATTTGTTGCGACAACGGCGGCCGTTTTGTTGTTTGGCCATGTTGCGTCACTGTCGCTGGATCCAGGTACAGTTTTTACCAGAGTACAACTTCCCTTTAGCGATTTTCCGTAATGCAGTTACGTAACTCAAATTTAACCTACTTGCATATTTTTTTTACAAACGCTGGCATTTTGTTACCATTTTTGTTACTTCTTTATCATTTCTGTAATTCGAATTTTTCGCTGTACTTGTTTTTTCGCTGAATCTTTCATAAAACAAACTTTGATAGCATATTTGGAAATTTTCTTAAACTCGGCATATTTTTCAACACTAACATTTTGTTGCACTTTTTTAGGCATACAAATTTAAATTGAAATAATAACTGTAAATGTAGTTTTAACTTAGTGAAAATATTTTTGCTACTTTATACTTAAAATTTTCATAAGCGAAGCTAGAATTTTAGAGTAATTCTATATTTTTATCAGCATTTAAATTTTTAAATTATTTTCCATTTCGAATTTCGGACAACTCGAAAAATTTTACATAAATTTATACTCTAAATTTTTCATAAGCTCAACTTCTTCTATAGTTTGAATTTTTGCTCAATTCAATATTTACTAAAATAACTGATACATATATAATTTTTTATCCATATTACATACATATTTTTATCTATGTGTAAGCGAAAACTGCAAGCGTTAAAGTGCCACAGATCAAGCACTTCATCTTCAAGCAAATGGTAGCCCCCCATTAAATTTGTTATAACCTCAAATTTTTTCGCAGTGCCTCGAAATTCTCTATAGGGAAGTTTCAGCATATGCTTGAATTTGTAAGTGTATGAGTGTTTGTGTTTTATGCGCAAATTGCATCAACAGTTGTTGCAATTTCCACGAAAGTTGATTACCACACACACCAACACGCGTATGTGTGTGTTGGTGGCATGCAACAGCGTTGGCAGTTGTTGACCAGCAAATAAAACCGCTGCCATATGAGGCACGCGCATGTGGCACAAATTGTGGTAATTGTCAAGGCACAAGCGAAGGTCAGCAGGTTGACCTTCGCAATGGAAATGTGGCAACTATGTCTACATGCAATTTATTTTGAAACAAACTTTAATTTTCCAAAAACCCACTCTCTTTGCAGTGGCCTCCGCCGAATTGGAGCAACAAATCAAAAATGGCGATTGTGTGATATCAATGCGACACATACGGTGGGTGATACCTTGACACCTCCCCCCCTCTATTACATGCACAGTTTGTCATACAATAATAAAACAAAACCCTCACCTCACTTGCAGACCACGTCGCAAAATGCACATTTCCATAGAGGCGCTCTTCATGATTGACTTTCCCACGCTCAAGCACAAAATGTCCTTCTTTCTGGATCGCAAACAGCAGCAAGTGACGCTGGACATCAGCGCAAATGGCGCTACCGCTTCCAAATACTTTCAGATACCGCACATCAATGAGACGAGCACCATACGCTCACTGGCGCTCCACTTTCACAAGAATCACATCACGCTGCTGGTGGACTGCAAGGAGAGTGCGGCGCATGAGATCGACATGAATTTGTCCAAGCTGTATATGCAGATGGATGATCCCATTATTAAATTGGTGAGTTGGGTCTTTGAGCGGCTGCTTTCATGCAACGTTGCATGTCTTCATGTCTAGATGCCAGGTTTGATTCCTGTTGAGATCGATTCTATGAATTCTCACATAGAAACCATTGTTCTTTCTATGATACTATTTATATGAAGCGATGAACTTATCTTTCAAGTCACTCAAAAGCTGGCTTTGGTAAGCACACTTCAGTGTCCCTCTTCTGCACTCGTTCTTTGCACAACTTCTTTATAAAAGCATCCTTGTTGAAAAGAAATTTCGCCTAGCTTATTGCAAAAAATTTTATATAAAAAACATTATTTTAGCTATCAAAAAAATGGCGCACGACTCAAACCTGAAAACATTCTGTGACATATTTTCAGGCTTCTTTGAATTCCCCCAAATTGATATTCCTAAAAAACCTTAGCGTTTCCGACTCACACGTCAAGTGAATTATTTATTGAATATACATATTATTTTCATCGAAAAGTCATGCTTTCCATTCTTAAGCCTCGTTCACATTCGACTTTTGCTTCGCTTTGCTTCAGAATTTCGCGTTGACAGATAAGTTCAATACATGCTTTTATATGAAGCTTGCTAAATAGAACGCGAGAAAAGCGAAGCGAAGCAATGCGAAGCAAAATGTTGGGCAACTCTCAACTTTTTTGCGCTTTGACAATCAGTTGTTGAAATTTTTTGTGATATTTTTCATTTTCTCGTGCGTTTGCGTTTTCAATTAAGACACTCGCGAATTTCAAACTTTAGTAGCATAACTACTACTTAAATTATATCAGTAAAATCCAAAGTTAAAGCGTTCATTGTAGCAACCCTTTTACTTTTCATGCTTTGTTGTTGAATCTCGAACTGTCAAGCAAAGCGAGGAAAGTCGAATGTGAACGAGGCTTTATTGACTTATTGCTTGTTCTTCTATTTCCATTGCCATAGTTCCGAGAGCGCAAGTACCCACTGCACTTCGACGGCAACGTGGAGAGCGCGCTGCAACGTGCCAATTGCCAGAAAGGACAACAGCAGCGCCGCGGCAACAGACGCATGCTGAAGAATAAGATTTCGGAGCGTGGTAAGTATTCGCTCTAGCTGACGGCATAGTGGCATGCTTGATAGCTTGACATGGTCCCAATTCGATTTCATAGCGCTGGAGAAGAACAAGAAGCGAGACGTGCGCAATTGGTTCAATCGACCCGATCTGGACTTTGGACAACAAACAATACCGCTGGATTCGGAGCGACGTGGCGATATACCCATGATGCATGGCGACTGTGAAGGTGCGTTTCAAAAGATTTATTTGGAAATATTCAGCGTGTCTCTAACGTCAGTAGTTGAGTCTATTTTAATATGAACTTTTCGGGCCGACAATACTTTAGAAAAACCTGTAAGGAATATATAAATTTTTAACTTTTGAACTTAAACTTGAAGGGAAAATAATTTTTGGACTTTCTTTCGTTTTTATAAAAACAACAATATGTGCACATAATACGTTAAAAAGCAATACATCGAAGGTTTAGAAAACCATTCCTAATCAATTCGCTCGGAGGCTTCGAATCTTCGAATACCCGCGAAAAAAGCGAAATTTTGCGAAATAGCTTTTGCAACATTCAAAGACGGCGCAATTTTTCATAGGACAGTCACGAAACATGGCCAAGCGCCTTCGGCTTAAAAGCGGCACAAATGAAGGCGGTCGCCTTTGGACGCTGCTGCTGTTGCCACTGCCCAAGTGCATGTTGCACGCTGTACGATTGAATGTTGCTGCTGCTGCTTTGGCATTTGTTGTTATTAGAGCAATATTGTCACCTTGCATTAAGCTAGCCCGCAGTGAATGGCGGCAGCATGTTGGCGATGTCCGCATCCGCGTATCCGTGTACATTGCCTGTGCCCGTGCACTCGCTCCCAGCATGTGGCACTCACTCGCGCTTCGACTTACGGATTATACAATAATGCGAACGCGGCGAAGTCTTCATCTTGCCCAGGGTATGCGCGCAGTTGTACTTGTGGCGCACTTCCCACACTAAGCCGGCAAAGCAACAACAACAACAACAGCGGGCAGCAAATCAATCCGCTTTGAAGCGCGCAGCAGCAGCAGCACTTTGGAGCGTGTGTGTCTCTGAGCCGGCAAAGGCGCCAGCCAAGTTACTATTTTGGTTGATGTTGTTGTTGTTGTTGTTGCTGCTGCTGCTGCCGTGTAGAACAGCGTGCAAATCTGCTTCATCATCATGTGCACACACACACACACACATTCATATGGAGCTACACTATGCTGCAAAAGCGCATGCATATACTATGTATATCTTTTTTAATTTTTTATAAATTCAGAATTTTTTATGAAAAACAGCTACGGCCAGGCTTTCTTACATTGTAAGAGTGTGTAAACGTTCATTTTGAAACATAAATTAATGGGACCTTCAATTTTATTCTAAGCTTTTTTACTAAGCTTTTTGACTCAGTTTTTTTTTTTTTGTGAGAATCCTTTTATCAAGGCGAAGTATCTGCCAACTATCTCGCAAAATATGGCTCATTTTTATATTTTCAAAGTACAGAGTATCTTCGATAAAACAATAAAACAACTTTGATCTTTTTTTGTTTTTTTCAAATATGACTACAATTTCGAAAGGATACTGAAAATTCTTCAGACTGCTAACTTTTGCAGCACAATGTCGATGCATATGAAGTGCACAGCTGCTATTTTGCTACGGTTGTCTGCGACTCATACATGCAAGAGTTTCCGCAGCCACATGAATTATGGCTACTCAGTTGGGTTCACTTGGCTTCGCGGCGATGCCACCACTCCTCGCAGCACCGCGCCCGCCCACTTCGTGCTGCTTTTTTGTTGCTTGAATTATGTTTATGCTTTTCTTGGCTTGTTTTTCATTTTGTCTTAAGTTTTGTTTTTACATTTCTTATTTTATTTATTTGTTGGCGCTTTTTTTTAATATTTTTCAGACGCCCTCGCAAAATCGCTCAGCGATTTAATGGCTTTGGTGAAGCTGCTGCGTGAAGATATCGCCCACCAGCGTCAGGAGATCGCTTATTTGCGCATGCTGCTTGAGAATTGTGCAGGCTGCAAGGAAAGCAACAACATACAAGTGGAGCCTACGTGCCGCACCTCGAATCCTTGTTATCCTGGTAAGTGGGCGATGCCGCGCAGAGAAGATGTGACTTCAGGTGTGACCGAAGCATCGAAAAGCTGAAAGCATTTTAACGCTTTCCCAAAATATGGCAGGTTTTCCAAGCATTATGCGGATTTCGATGCTTCTCCTTACAGTTGAGAGCAAGAGTGCATATCACACAAAAATATTTTTATGTCTATTTATAGACACCTTTTTCGAAATTGCTGTAATTTAATGCAGTTAAGAATGGCATATCAATTTTCGATACACGAAAGCCTTTAAACTAAAACATACTGAAGAGTACGCAAAAGTTTGTTGGAAAAAATTTCATAAGTGCCCCATTGATGGGCACCGATTAAGCCGATCATTTCGCCGATCGATTATCACATTTTTTCGATCAAAAATAAATGCCAGTCATTGAGCATCTTTTTTTCAACAACTGATCGATTTTTCGGTCAAAAATTAAAATCTAACATTGATCATTATTTTTTCGATTAAAAATCAATAATTTATCGATATGTTTTGGGTTGATTGGGTTTCTGAAATCATGCGCATTTTAGTCGACTTTCTTCTTCATCTACTTGATTGACCAGAACAACCCGTTACCAGGTTACGACCTTACGTAGGGCTTCTCGACTTCTCGTCGACCTTACTTGAAGATGCACATGTCATCATAGAACGTCACTTCAAACTCAACTTGCATCAGCATTCGAGAGCGTGCTACCAACGTCCTTGAAACACTAAATCCCTTGATCTTATCTCGAAAATCATTAAATATTTAATTAATGTGCACTATGACTTCCCGAAAAGAAGCCCATAAAAAGATACAATACGAATCTGAAACGTGCTGCTCCCGGCCATGCTGCAGCTACTCTCACACGCTCGCCATGCATTTGAAGTTCACTGCCGAGCAGCCAACGGGCAACTTGCCACTAACAATTCGTACTCGCACTACTGTCAATGCTCAAGTTTACTGATCCCATATTCCTTTTCTTGCTGGCTTATCTCGTCCGCAGGTGTTAAGTGTCACGAGACGACATCAGGACTTAGGTGTGGCCGCTGCCCCAGCGGCATGGTAGGCGACGGCAAAGTCTGTAAGCCGGGCATTACGTGCGCCGACCGGCCGTGCTATGTGTAAGTACCACTGCAGAGCAGAGCCGTTTTATGGCCGTTTCTGCTTTATTTATCGCTAACTTTAAGTTACCACTTTTAATTTTCAAAACGCATTAACCGAATGCCACAAGCGAAAAAGACAAAAAAATGCCACAGCGTGAAAAGTGTGTGAGTGCTTGGCGTTTAATATAGGCCGGGCCAAGTCAAGCCAGGAGACCGACCAGGCAGGAGTGGCTTCCCATGCTGCCGCCTGCTCAAAGGCACTCGGCGTTTGTCGTCGTTGTCATGTGGCCGTTGTCACTCAAAGGTGCCGCAATGACGCATAAAATCGCTTAAAATATTGGGGGCGCATGCGCAGCAGGACATGATGGGCTGCCGAGCCGTACACCCGTACACCCTTCGCTGTTTGCATGCGCACATATTTACAAAGACAACAAAGTCGCACAATAAACAGCGTCGCATTCAAGAAATGGTCTGCGGTCTTCGAAAGGGCTGTGCTCCAAGCGGCAACTTCGAACCGGCACGCGCTAGGGCTGTTAATACCGACAGGCCGAGTATTATTCCGAGCTGGAATCACGCTATCCCATGCCATGCGATTTTCAGTACCAAAAATCCGGAATGGTTTTCGGAATCAACTCCTTCTGCATGTAAATACAAAGAAAATTATAACTTTTTGCAAAATTTTTGCAGATCATCAGGACTGCAGTCAGGCAACATTTTTTTGTAGACATAGTCCGCTTTTACACGATGCGACTCGGCCCCGGCGATTTTTTCGCATTCCGCTTTGAAATCGCGCATAGCTTTTACACGATGCGACTCGCTGGTGTCGAGCATTTTGACACTAGAGTCTGCAGCTGGTTTTATTTCTGTAATTTGTAAACATTTAAAGCACTTATTCCACTTTTTGCTCATTTTCTTCTTTATATTTACTTTTATGCGTAAAATTCTTTAAATTTTTCAGTTTATTTGCAATACGTATTCACTCGATTTCAAGTTTTAATTTACAGTCGACAGCGCGAAGCGCGAAAACGAATAAAGAGGAACGTCAGAAAATCAGAAAATCGCAGCACAATCGCTGCCCGAGCGATTTTGCGCGTTCCCCTGTCGTTTCACCCCTCTTTCCTACATTCTTCCGTGTCTCCGGGGCCGAGTCGCATCGTGTAAAAGCGGACATAGTTTTTACCTCAAATAGCGGCGCAGCCAGCAAAAAATTGGAAAAGGGTTTATAGTTCATTTAAACCTATGTATACACAATGTTTAGCCGACTTTCAGATTTTTGTGACTGAGCGAAAAAGTCGATTTTTCTATACTTTTTGTACACGTGCCCCATCATTTATTACATCGTCTGCACCTTCATTTTAGTTGGGATCGATTCCAAAATTTGAGATTGAAATTTTTTAGCCCGAAAATCCCGCATTTTCAAAAACTTTCTGACATTGACAGCCCTAGCACACACACACACACACACAAACGTGCTGAACCAACAGGTGATCTTCATGTTGCATTTGATGGCCTTTTAATACAAGCCATAACTCTTGGACGTTTTTGCTTTGTGCGTGCGCCATAAAAATGCTCCAAATTGAATGGAATTAGAATGATTGCGCTTGTGGCGTCTGCAACAACTCGGGCATCTTGTTCTACGAGCTGTCAAATGTAATTTTAATCAAAAACAAAACAGAAAAGGAACAAATGATAAACTAGTCTAAAACCCCGCGCGCGCGACTGTTGACAGGCCGATAAAGGCACCGGCATTTCTAGAATTGGTTTTTCAGGCGCTACCTCATACAAGTTCATATTAAATTTTGGGGCACACATTGGTAACAACTAAAAGCAGCTATGCTAAATACTATAAGCTAAATCTTATAGAAATGTTCAGACATGAAATCTGAAGCGTTTGTGGCGCAACTGTCACCCTGCCATTCTTTTCCAAAAGTTTTATAACTCAAAAGCAAATAGCATCCTTGGATGTCCTTGTTTCAAAAAGTTGCATTTCCGCTTCCGATGAAAACAAGTCCTTAGAAAGTGCTAGAGACATGACTGTATTCTTCTTCTTCTTCTTGTTTTTCTTCTTCTTATTATTATGTTTTTTCTTGACTGGTCAGTAACAACCCTTAACCGAGCTACGACCTGAGGAGTGTGTTTTAGAAAAATTTTTACAGAGGTGGAAGAATTGTCGACTGTAGTGCATTGATAAAAGTCGACATGATCGACATTAATTTCTCATTGGTTGTCTTTCATCGCAGTCTTATAGCGGCCAACACACATTAAACAGCTATTGCGGACTTGTGGCCCTTCGTCTTCTTCTTCCGACAATGGTTGCCACAGCTTGCTACAACTTAAATGGCCGCCATGCCGTGGCTTCTAAATTAAAATTATTGTCAGCTGCTCTTAATTTATAGGCATTTTCTTATTGTGAGTTATTTATAAACATTTGAATTGATTCTTTCGATGCGACTTTTTCAACTTCCTTTTGTCTTTTTTGTGTGTTTTGTTGTTGTTGTTGTTGTTGTTGTTGTAGCCAGCGGAATGCCGCCACACGCAATGTATGCATAAGATGACCTTTTCGCCGCTGACGGTGTGGGGAACCCTACCCTCATTGCCTGCCCCTCATACATTTCATTTCATTTCGTTGCATTTAATTTCAATTTCATTGATAACGCAAGTTGACATTTACGATAATGTTGCAGCAACATGCAATAACGTTGACAACAATTTATATATCTTATGCAAATGAGTGGCTTTTGTTGCTGCCAGTGTTTGTGGTTGTTGTTGTTCTTGTTGCTGTTGCTGTGCGCTTGCTTCGGCGCACCTTGCAGCAGTTTTGTTTGCACAGCGCACAGCGATGAGCCACCATGTGGCTGGAACACCTACAATCGCAGCCAATACTCAGCACCCAACACAAGTGGGATGCTGCCGGTGAGTATCGGTTTCCACTCAACTCGCCTCATTACGCTCGGCTGGTTCTTCCTTTTTTCTTCTTGCCCATTCTGACACTTACCCCGCGTTCTTTCGCCTCTCCAAGCCGCCACTCTCAAAATATGGCTAATTTATACAAATTTATGTGGCTTATTGTGTCTGTTGTCTAGTGGCAGGCGCTGCAGCCCTTTTTTTGGAAGCAGTGGGGCCTCAGTGGGCTCTGCTGCGGGCGAACAGCGAACACGTTCCATTCATGCAGTTGGGCGAGTGCCCTGGGCGACATCCGCGGGCCCTTAAGTAGACAATGTGTTAACAATGGTTTCACATTTCAGCCGTTTTGTCTTTTGACTTAAGTGCGGCACTTTAGCGGACATTTAGTGAGCACATGCCTTATTTATGAGTGTGGAGGACCCCATTCATAGTATTTTTATTGGCATCACGTCAAAATGTTTGGCTTTAAATAAACAAATTTGTGCCACCTACCTGTCTGTTCTAGCCAAGCTCCCACCTTCAGATGCCACATGCAAATGATTGTAGTTCGGTGGCAACGAGAAATTCTGACAAGCCATCACCGGCAGATCATGCCGAAGTGTAACAAGCACATTTTTTTAGAATAGATCGTAAGCGTGGGGTACACGGCATGCCGAAACGGCATGTGCATGCCATTGTAACGTCAAAATTACGTCAAAATTGGTCCCATGTCATGATTTTGGATTTGGGAGTGTTGTGATCCATTTAAACTAAGTGCAGAATTTGTTTTCGAACTCAGTTTGAAGGAATAGAAGGGAACTACCCCTTTAAAATATCACAATTCGCATCATTTAATGGTCTAATTAGTCCAGCGGTGTCGGATTCAATCGTGCCGGATAGCAATTTGCCCAGTTACTCTAACAGCTAAACGGATTGCAGCTGTCAGTCTTTTCTTTTTGTTAGTGCTGCCGTATAGTTTTGGGCACAAAAGAAAACACACTGTTTATTTTCTTCTGAGATGAAATTTTACATTCTTTATTAAATTTATGGCACATAATTATCATAGTTGTTACATCTCTATATTGTGTACTACTTTTTTTAACTAATTTCGGCAAAAACAATCACTTCTTTTGTTTAACTAAAATCGAAGGTCACTGGCAACACTTTTCTGCAACAGAGTTCACAAACAAAATATATCGTGAAAAATGAATTCAAACGACGAAATAATTGACTCAATTTGTTGAGTGTTGTGTAAAATGTACGATGTGTATAAATTAAAAGCAAACGAAAGCGCAGGTGGACTGTATTTCCAAAAAATATTCGCTTGTTTTAATCAGTGTTGCCATATTACCTCTTGCATAGGAAAAGCATTAATTCTATTTCAATTTTCAACGAATATTTTGGGTGGCAACATTCTTTTCACAGCTGACACGACTTTTGCAGTAGTTTTCTAATCGACGCAGAAATTTCTACTACTCAATCCGGTCAGAGTAATAGCGAACATTGTGTTCGGGTAAGATAGATTGTGTCAGCTGACACGATTTCTAACCTTACCGCTAGAGTAATTCAACCATAAGGCCTAATTATGTCTTCTTTGAACAAAGCCAATAATGTCAAAATTAAACGATATTCCCTACAAGAATGGATGAAGTCAACCAAGTCAACCTATAGACTAGATTTTCCCATGACTTCAATTTTGACTAATGCTTGAAGCGAACGAACAAACTGTATAGTATGTCCAGTATCAATATAGTGGGCGCATCTACTTTGAAGATTCAGTGCCTCTAAAAATTGCCTGTGCCGTAATAGCTTCCTCCCACACCATTGCCAATAAGTCAACACCGGCAAAAAGTTCAACAGCAATTCTTCCGCAAAGACGTTCGAGAACAATTGCCACAACGGTCATGCGCGCGCGTCTGACGTCGCGTCGAACCAGCCGACGCCAGCGCCTCATGCAATATGGGTTAAATTGTGGGCGGCAGCGGCTGCCAAAAGCGAACCGTTGCCGATAACTCACAGCTGCTTAAGACAAAGAAAGCGCGAAATGTGCCGCCCGTGCTGTGGTGTAATGACAGTCACGTCACTCAGTCACTTATTAACTCAGTCAGTCAAAGTTCACACTTGTTAAAAGTCATTTGCGAAAAGTCACAGCAACGATTGTGAGCAGCGCATCAAATCCCGCCACTGCGCCAAGAAAATGCTACGTCGCACAGTGCGTCCGTCGTCCCATATATAAAATGCCCACAAATTTCCTCTTAGGGATATTTAAAACTTTGATATTTTTGAAAAATTTAATTCATACTTTTATTGCTTACATTTCAATTCAAAAGTTGGCTCTTTAATCTTTCAAAAAAGTGAAAAGCATTCACATAGTCGAATTTTGCTTCGGCGGTACTTAGTTCAAGCCTAAACAAATCCTTTTCTTACACCATTTTCACCCACTCCTTATATGAAGCCGAAGCACTGTGCGTCGCTGCCGTTCATGGCCTTTTAGTGTTTTGTTGCTTTTTCATTTGCCAGGGCAATTAGCAAAAAGCGTTAAGTACTTAACCTGCTGAAGTGCTACGTGCTGTGCGCGGCTACCAAATGGGTCAGGCGCGTAGTCGAAGTGTTGGCGGAATGCGTCGCGAAGTGAAGTTATTTAATGGAAATGAGAATGCCTGGACTGTTCTTTGAGGTAATGAAAAAAATCAAAATGTAATCGATGACACAAAAATTTCCAAAAATAATTGCATTTTCAATTTAAGTAATGCCAATTTTAAAAGACTTATTTCAGAGTTATTACATTTTTAACGAAAAATTCTTATTCTGCATCAATTTTTGACTACTTTCAAGAATAGAATATGTCGATTTTAGAAATTAGTATGTTGGATTCCGGCATTATTAAATGAAAAGTTATTTCCTCTTTCCCTACTGCGAACTTGGTCAGCTCATGTCCAACTTCCTGTACAGCGCTGTAAGCCCCTTTTGGTGGTTCCTTCTTCATACCAATCCCTCACAGTTTCAAACAATGTATGGATTTAGTGTGCCGCACAATCAGAACCGGTGGCAGCAATGAAAATCGCATCATGCGTGGGGGTTACGACGCTTGATGATGCTGCGAATCCGCGGATAGTGGCGCTGCTGGCAGATGGAAGCTGGTCAGCGTACTCTGCGCTTAAGTGCTAAAAGCTCAAATGATAATGATGATGATCATCATCCCATGCCATCCCATGATGATGACGATGATGATGAAATGCATGAGTGCCTGGCTTGCAATAGGGGCTGCTTTGTTGTGGACTGCTTGAGTCTGCTCTTCAGCTATGCTAATACTTGCGCTGAAAAGGCCAATTCCTTTCGCGCTGCAGCACTTCACTGCGAATTGCTTGGGCCTGAGAATGTTGCGCGGTCAATTTGCACACTCAACGCTGGCCGCATTTGTAAACAATTTTGTGCTTGCCCGCAATTTGCCGCAAAGATGCCTCATTTTATTATCCTTGCCTGTTCTTGATGCCGGTGCGAGTTATGAATTTGCCATTAGCAGCGGCACAGACTGGAGCACTGCCGCGGCGTCTGCGTTGGAAATATTGTGGCTGGTTCTAAATGATGTGTGAACGCGTTGTGGCCAACGAGCAGCCACAATGGAGCTGCAACTTAAAATGGTTACTTGCGAGTAACCACTGCTCGTATATCAGTTGAATATCAGTTGAAAAATTGCAATTTTGAATGCTGCCACTAAGTAATCCCAGAGATTTGGCAATGAAAAGTTGAATAGCGAATGAAGGCGAATGCCTTCTTAAAATCCAAAATTTGTTTAATTGCTACTAAAATAAATGCAAGTAAAAAAAAGCTTGAAATCGACTCAAATTCCGGTACCTCCAAAAAAAGTTTTAATCGTTGGTAAATTTAAATGGCAACCAATATTTTTCTTAAGGCAACATTAAGTTGGAAAAAGTGCTGCAGTAGTACTACTAACAAAAAGAGCGTAACTCATGCATGAGTATCCGGTTACTTAGAAGTGGATAACATACATATGTAGAACCTGACTTAGCTAATTTCAGGCTTTCAATGCATGCTGTTGCACCTACTTTTGACGATTTGTTGTTGTTGTTTTTGTTGTTGGCTGTTGCTGGCTGTGGGCTCTTTTTAATTCAGGCAGTCAAGTCGTTGGCAATCATGCAGCAAGCAACTGGCAGCAGACGCGACAGCAACAACAACCAGCAATGCGCAGTTTTGTGACTGCTCACCTCTCAGCTTTGGCGGCCTGCTCGCGATCAATGGCCGCTTTTGTTTCTCGTTTGTTGTTGCAGTGCGTAGGCGAACTTGATTCCAAGTGATATGCAGCCAAGCAAGCACTTTTGCCCCAGGCAACAGCAGCAGCTCCACACACACACACACACACACACATGCGCCGCAGCCGCAGCAAAGCAAATGTGAGATCCCAGCGATTTCTTAACACATTTTCGTATCTTGTAAATTTACGTTGGCGGCGTGCGTTCCGCTCGTACTTTTTTCAACGCTCCGCGTCATGATCACTGATCAGCAATGCCCAGCCGCACCGCGTCGCACCGCACCGCAGCACCGTACAATCAATTTGTAACTCCGCGTCTTCGCTGACTATCTGTGGGAAAGTTGCACACCGAGCTGCATTTATCGACGATCTGCTGTGAGATATGTTGCTGTGTTTTCTGATATTTCTTGTTGTTATGTGGCATGTTGTTGATAAGCGTTGCCGCGATCACTTGATCAATTATGATCGCAGCAGCCACGTAAACACTTTGCTGCATGATTCTGTTTTAGTAGAAAAAATTGCCCACATTCAAATTGAGATATTCTTAAATGATCGAGGAAGAGAGGCAGCAACTTGAAGGGCATGCTTAAAGAATAGGCGTAGAAAATAATGAGCTCTTCTTTAGTATTAAACGATTGTCAAAATCAGTTGCGAGCTCAAATCAAAATCATTGAATTTATTACTTAATTGAAAATTACATTATTTTCTTACATTATAAGAATTTTGACATTTCTCAAAAATCCTTTTAAAATTTCTTCAATAAGCAACAACACTTTTGCAAACCATTTGAATAATTTTTTGCTCGTTGGCATGCGCAAATTGAGTGATTTCTCAGCTGCGCTCTCTCGCTTGAAAACTTTTCTTTCTAAAGAGCTGTGCTCGCTCTCAGTCGGCGTGAGCGGCTGCTGGGAAGAGTTACTTTACTTTGTTGACGAACAGTAATGCAACAGGTATGTCGGCAATTTGGTATGTCGGTTCTTTAGCATTATCGTGTTGTTGACTAATTGTTGTTGTTGTTGTTATTTAAATAACAACACCTTAAATCGTTTGTTATTGGTCGCGCGCGCGCTCACTTCAATCGCAGCTCGGCTTCGCCATTGATCTGCCCACCAACATCCAATATCGTCGTCGATCAGACGTAACGTTGCGGTTTTTCACTTGAATCGAGCTAGCCCAAAGGCTGTTTTTCTTACCCCCCTTTTCAGCATCCTGCCCTGCAACTGCAGCCCACTCGCGCATTTTAATAACATTTTCATGTAATTGTAATTTGTTTTCCTGCTGTTGTTGTAGTTTCTACACCAGCAACCAATACAACCAAAAATCTAAACAAAACAAATTACCCGGCATGGTTGCACAAAAACCTTTTGTGGCGGCTGCTCTCTTCCTGCAGCGCTTGCTCATATGTGGCCGCTGAGGCACAAAAGTTGATTTTGTACGGCGCTGCTAGACAATATCGGTCTGTCTTCCTGGCTGATTGCCTGCCTGCCTGCCAGTGACGTTGTCTGTTAGACTGATTGTCTCTGATCCATGTGGCCACTAAACAAAGGCACTTTTGTAGTCAAACATCATTTATAAAGTTTCACGTTGTTGTTGTTTTTGTTATTGTTGTTGTTGCTTGTCAAAACGAGCCAAACACAAGAAATATGCATACAAACTCAAAGAATTTACACTTCTCCCTTTCGTTCTTGTGCTTGCTTTCTTTCAGAGGCGTTCAATGTCACGATACCGTGAGTGGAGCCCAATGTGATCCCTGTCCCACGGGCTACGAAGGTGATGGACGCACATGCACCGTACGCAACCCTTGTTTGGATGGACCGTGTCCCACAGGTAAGCATGTCGGCTGCATCAAGGGCAAATCGCTTGCCACCGCCAGTCGATCGTTCGGTCGTTGGGTCATTTATGATTTATGGCATTTTTGGGATTGCGCATTTAGCTTTGGTACTGCGCCACAGTTTCCAAGTCGTTAATTTGCGAGCTGGTAGATGAGAGCAACAGTGGTGGTTGTGTCTGCGGTGGCACCAAAGGCGTTAATTGATTTTACGAACTGCCAATTAGATCTGCACACAGCAACGGGCGTCTATTAAAATGCAACACTTGAGCATTTTTGCAAACGATTTCCCTTTCCGGGGTTTCTAAATAAATGGCTTGATTTATTTGATTTTAGGTAGTCTGAAAAATTGTCGAATTTCAAATATCGATAACGCAAATCGAAGGATTACTGTAGTCAGCATGTGTGTGTGTCGCCTCTTTTGGGGCGTTGCCAATTTCGTAGAATTTACGCGAATCTTATAAAACGATTTAATATGCTGTTGATTCATTTTGTCACATTTTACTACTATATAATATTAAATATCGATAGGGTGCAATTCCTGAATTAATTTCAGAGCCGGTTTTTTTTCAAAGTCCTTTGGGCCATCCTTTCGTTCGCTTGTCCGGCCATAAATATGTACATAAGCCTAATCGAAGTTCACAGTAGAGAACTAAATTTTATTTTAGCCAAACTTTATGACCCTTTTCCCACAACATGTCAATATGTTGCTTTACTAAAAGAATGGAACGTTCATCGAAATACAATTAAAATTTGCCACTTTTTTAATTCCATACTAATGCTAATATCTTTCAATTTTTCTCGTTTTCTCGTTTTGATCGTCACACTTTTAGGTAACACTCTTCTGCCAAGCCATAATGTACAGCACTATCAAAGGCAGTACACCGCCAGAAAATATTCAGTTATCACTGCATAAATTTTAATCTACAATCAATTAAACCGTTAAAAACTAAAAATACTATCGCATAAGTTTAAGCGTTGATTTTTTCTATACTAAAAAAGTATTAGCATACCCAAAAGAAATTCATGATTTAACAATTCTATTATTAAACATAATGTATTTTTATTTTATGCATAGGGGAATATTGTTAATTTTTAACATACGCGCATTATTTAGAATTTATGTTTAACTGGAATTTTTAATTTTCTTAAATATACCCAGAAAGTGGAGATTATATATAGCAAATGTTCAATTTACGTTGTAAACAGTTCGTTTTAAATAAAAAAAATTTTCGATTTTACATACTAAAAATATTTGAAATTTGTTTTATTTATGCAAAAAAAACCTATTTGCCTTATATTTGAGGAGAAAATGCCTGGGATGCCACACGAAGCATTTTGACAATGTACGTAAATTTCAAATTTCCTATAATTCATTAGAGTTTCTGTAGTTTTTGTTGTAGCTTGTATATCATGTATACTTTCCATTTTCTGGTACACTCACTAACTTATATATTCATAAGTATTAATAACTTGTAAATATACAACATCAGATGCCGAAAGCGAGTTCACTTGTTATACTGTTTAGTTTCCGCTTCTGCTTCTTATCAATTACTTACCATAATACTACTCTATTCACTAACAGCAGTCACAAACGTTTTCTATTGTACTTCAATTGGCGAAAAGTATCAATTTGTGACTCTCGCCAGAATAGCGCCAATTGACTGTCTTCACTATGCATTTTAATTTTTATAATTTACCTTTATTGTAGTTTCTCATGCTGTATTTTCTTTACTCTTCGAAAATTTGTGAACGAATTCTAACATTTTACTATACCATCTTTTGCATTAACTTCCCTTACAGGTGTTGAATGTGTACAGACAAATTATCCACCACACTTTCAATGCATTTCCTGCTCACATGGTCTGCGCATGAACGGCACAACTTGCCAGGATCTGAACGAATGCGAACTGTACAAACCATGTGATCCGAAGGTACTCTGCATCAATCTCAATCCGGGTTTCAGATGTGAACCCTGCCCGTTGGGTTTCGATGGCATACATTCGCTGGGTAAGCTTTGAGAGTAATATTTCTGTCGTAAGAATACGGCAGACTAGTGGCGAAGCCTCCAGAGAGTATTACGACCGGCCATAGAAAAACATTGCGCGGATGCTCAGATACGCATTCTATATATTATATAAGCTCACTTGCTGTGCTTTGCAGGTTACCACGCCGAGTACTTGCCTCCTAGCTATCAGAAGCAGACCTGCCACGATATAGACGAATGCACTACGGGGCTCTCCATCTGTCAGGCCAATTCGATTTGTGTGAACACGATTGTAAGTGTCATTGTCTCACCATCTCACCAGCTCATACAGCTCACAATCTAACCCGCTCTGCACTTTGGCAGGGTTCCTACCAGTGCCAGTGCCGTGAGGGCTACGTGTCCAACGGCACCTACGGCTGCTTCCCCGTGGCGGATATGTGCCCCGATGGCACCATTTGCGATCGCAATGCCGAGTGTGTGCTGGCGGAGGATTACCGGTACAGCTGCCGTTGCAGCACCGGTTGGGCGGGCAATGGCTTCGTGTGTGGACGTGATCGTGATCTGGATGGTTGGCCCGATGAGCGCCTGAACTGTGCGGATGTGCGCTGCCGTGCTGACAATTGCCTGGATTTGCCCAACTCCGGGCAGGAGGACGCCGATAATGACGGCATCGGTGATGGTTGTGATGATGATGCCGATGGCGACTTGGAGAAGAACGATAAGGACAATTGTCCGTTTAAGTATAATATCGATCAGTTGGATGCGGATCATGACGGCGTGGGTGATGCCTGTGATAATTGTCCCTTCGTGCCGAATCGCAAGCAGCTGGACTCGGATGGCGACGGCATGGGCAATGATTGTGATGAGGATATGGACAATGACACCGTAGTGAATGTGTACGACAATTGTGCGACAGTGCCGAATCCCTCACAGTCCGATGTGGACAATGACGGTATTGGCGATGCCTGCGATAACTGTATCACGATACCGAATCCGTCGCAGGAGGATCGGGATAATGATCTGGTGGGCGATGCCTGTGACAGCGACATTGATGGTGATGATGATGGCATACAGGACAGCGAGGATAACTGCCCGCATGTGTCGAATTCGGATCAGCTGGATACGGACAGCGATGGAAAGTGCGTTGCACACCGGGTCAAACCACTGACTATATATAATTAACGTATAACTTTACTTTTCAGAGGAGATGCCTGTGACGATGATATGGATGGCGATGGTGTGCCCAACTACAGGGACAACTGTCCATTGACGAGAAATGCCGACCAAGCGGACTTGAATCGTAGGTAGCTTACAATTTGCGAGTATCTATTTAATTTCAAGCATTGCTTCTCTCGTGCCGCCAGACAACGGCAAAGGCGATATCTGCGAGTATGATGAGGACGACGATGGCACACCAAATATTATTGACAACTGTCCCAACAATTCCATGATATATTCCACCGATTTTCGCGCCATACGTTCGGTTATACTCGATCCCGAAGGTGATGCGCAATTAGATCCCAATTGGGAGGTGCACGCCAACGGCTCGGAAATTGTGCAAACACTGAACAGTGATCCGGGACTGGTGGTGGGGCACGACGCCTTCGGCGGTGTCGACTTCGAGGGCACATTCTATGTGAATGCCGACACCGACGACGATTATGTGGGCTTCATCTTCAGCTACCAGAGCAATCGCAAGTTCTATGTGGTCATGTGGAAGAAGGGCACACAGACCTACTGGCATTCGACGCCGTTCCGTGCCTCGGCCGAGCCGGGCTTACAAATCAAGTTGGTTGACAGCGTCACCGGACCAAGTTCGATGTTGCGCAACAGCCTATGGCATTCCGGCGATACGCAGGATCAGGTGAAATTGCTGTGGAAGGATCCGCTGAATATGGGCTGGAAAGAGAAAACCTCATATCGCTGGTCGCTGGTGCATCGTCCAGCTATTGGACTCATACGTTTGAGGTGAGTGTGCATTATTTGGAATGCGTCCGATTTGCTTAACAATTTGCAAACTTTGCAGAATGTTTGAGGGCTCGAATTTGATACTGGACTCCAATAATGTGTATGACTCCACGCTAAAGGGTGGACGTCTGGGAGTTTTCTGTTTTTCACAGGAAATGATTATATGGTCCGATCTGATCTACAAATGCAACAGTGAGTATTTGCTATATCATGCGCGTACATGCTCAGCATTTTACCGTTTCTTTTCTTGTGTGTTTACAGATCGTGTGCCTGCCTTGATCTATAATGCTTTGCCGGCTAACCTGAAGCAAAAAGTTGAAATCGATTGATATGCGAATTAATGCAATTTTATGCTCTCAAGCACTCAAGTTTTTTCAAATGTAGTACTTAAAGTTGACTTATTTCTCTATCTAATTTTTGTTGTATTCTCTTGTATGACGCGCTTAACTAAATATCTTTTTTACCATTAAATTTTCACCTAATGCAGTCGAAGCCATATACTCACCAAAACTATAAGCAAAATAAATTTCTAAATTATTTATAAATAATTGACTAGTTTTCCTTTTTTTATTTAAGCATAATGTACTTCTACTTAAAAAGGGAGTCTTTGAAATTCTGCCAAAATACTTTTACTTTTTTTGATATTGAAAATCGCGATAAAAAAAAACAGTGTGTGAAAGGCATTGAGCAGCTTATGGAGGACAAAGAGAGGAGTGCGAGAGTTGCTAATTCACTGCGAGAGAATTTTCCGTTTGTTAGTAACAATTGATTCTGCCAGAGATTGAACTTGACACCCCTGTCATCAGGCACCGAGCACACAATCACTGAGTCACTGCGATGCCGTAATGAAGCTATATCAAAGTCATTCTCAACTTAATTCAGCTCTCTTCACACTTAGTGCTTTTTACATGAATTGACTTGTGTTGTGTCAGAGTCCAAAGATAAATACATCAAATTATTTTGTGCAATCAATTTGTAAAACACATACGAGATTATACGTTAATCCTAGCAAACAGGGGAATCCATTTATAGCTGACTATGATGACATGACACTGTGCCAAAAGTCGTGATTTTTTCGAACTCACGTTTGAAATTGCCATTCGAGTTTAGACAGAAAATTTATTGACCATGTAAACTAAACATCCAAAAAACTAAAAAGAAGGTAAGAAATTGAAGTCTTCAAGATAATAGATAGGTTGAGATATTTGAGATATAAGCATTTGAGCGCCTTCTAACAACGTCGCTGATGTTGATTGAGTATGGGAAAGCGAAATCTGATGCAATGCCGCCATATTGTCAGCATCGAATTGCAGGAGACCTAACAGCCTGGCACGGTGGGGTACTTTTTCTGCTACTGCTCCAGTGAAGTGGGTCAGCAAATGCATGTGTATGCGTGCGGACAATGAGCATGTCAACGTGAGCATGATAAATACTAATTTACTAAAAAAAAACGAAATTTAGAGAAATCGCTTTGTGGTGAAACAGGTGGGTCAGGGTCATATTGTAATTGGCAATACAACAACATCCCGCACAACCTCCCGCTCCTATTGACAAGCCTTAAATTTGCGTTAATGCATCATCAAAAATATTAGTAAAAAAAATAATATTGCACTATCATATCTTATAACTCAATAGAAAACTTGTCATATTAAAAAGTGACCAAATAGTATATAGAATATTTACTTGCATTATCTATCGGAAAAAGTACCTCACACCAACTGATAAGAGAAAGTACACGTATGTTTGTTTCAATATTGATGCTTATCAATTATACATTTATTATGATGATTTATTTCTTATGCATAAATACAATTATGTAAGTGTGTATGTAGCTGATGTGTGTTTGTTTGTATGTGTGTATGCACATTACTCATTCACAGAATGATAATGCTTGTTTGAAGCTTCCAATGCTGCTATAAATTACATACAAATAAATAAAATTTTGCTATATAATTAATTAAATGACTATAAGCATAATACTTTCTTTCCTTGTTAGGTTTTTGTCATGACTATATTAATGCTAAATGACTGCTTGCCTTTTTAAAGGCGTTGGCATTTTCTTACAATATTGCTACAATGCTAGGAACAATCTGATTTGCAGTATTACAAATGGGCAAGTTAAGAAGCATTTTAAACAGATTTAATTGCTTTTTAAAATAACAAAAATATTTGTATAGTATACATTGTATTTGGAATAGGAATACAGTCTGCTGGACATCGCGGTCCTAAATATTAGCTTTAATTTTTAACAACAATTTTAGAAGCAATAAAATTTCAATTATTTTGTACAGCTTCTGAGTACTTTAAAAACTTAACAAAACTATTGTGTCAGTTTTTACGCCACTTTCTCAATGCTTTCAAAAAATCAAGAAATTTTTTTTGGCATATTTTGGAACTTGTCAAAGCTTTGAAACAGTTTGTTTGCACTTTTTGAGTGCTTTAAAATGCACGATTTTTTTGTGATAGATTTTATAAAAATCACAACAAATTTTTCCATATGTTTAACACTGTGAAAGTCGCCAAATTCTTCTTTTTGTTTGCTTTTTGTTGCATATTCCTCATATGCTCACATTTATGGCATTCTGGATGACAATATTGCCAATATTATTTATGACATTGAAACGAAAATTCCCATTGTTAGACTTGGCACTCCGCTCACGACATTTGCAATTGCATTTACATTGCTTCAAATTTGGCAACGACATATTTATCACATTTGATACGTTGGACCAATTCGCACTTTGACGCTGGAACTGACTGTCGAATTGCGTCCATTCCTTGTCCCTGCCATCGTGTCCGCCATACGAGGCAGACTTTGGTATGTGCGACGACCTTAGTTTTGTCGCCTCTTCAGCTTTTGCTGCGCCGCTTGTCGTTTGCTTTTTGGCATTTCCGGCAGCCATTTTAACGCCACTTCTGCGCTCTGCGTCGCCGCACTTTGTCTTACTCTTCTGACGCAGCGTGCACAGCTCCATGGCGTTGATGATCTTCAATATGCCATTGCAGCCGATGTAGTCCACCAGCTGCTGCGTCGATTCGCTGCCCAAGCAGATGCGACCATCGTTTCCGGTGTACTTGATGTGACCGCTGTTGCTGTTGATCTTCAGTCTTGTGCTGTTGCCAATTATCTGCAGAGTGCCTGCGTTCTCGCCGATGCGCACTCGATTGTCATTGCCGATGATGCGCAGATCGTATTTGTTGTGCTCAATGCGAAACTCCTTGCAATTGCCCACGAGATCCTTGCGAGCGCGGCTGTAAGTGTGTGTGCCGTGTGGCTCCGCTGCTGGCGCTTGGCCGTGACATGTTGTCGGCGATTGGTTTGGGCATTTATTATTGCTGCTAGTACTACCACTAGTTTTGTTATTGTTACTGCTGCTGTTATCAACGTGGCTGTAGTTGTTACTGCCCGCCTTGGCTCCGCATGCATAACAGCCTGCCGTGGAAGTAGCACTATAACCTGCATAATTGCTGGTGCACTCTTCCTCTTCATCGTCTACTACTACACGCACGCCCATTTTGCACTGCCTTGATACACTGTCTGCCTGCTCGGCCTGCCGTGACTGTTTGACTATGCTTTTTGTAGTGTCTCTATTTATACAGCTCCAAGTTTCCGTTTAGTTCATTCACGAAATCAAAAAACCACCAGCTGTTTTTGCAAAATATTCAATGTACTATTTTTGCGCTCACTTTGTGTCTGTCTCGCTTTAACTTCACTCACTGTCAGGCTTTATTGTTGTTAATCGCCGTTTAAGCTACGCTTGTATGCGCTCACTTTTCTCACGCTCACTGAGCAGACCACAGTTATGCCTTATGCGCGCTCTCTCCAGCAATTATTAGCTTCGCCAAAAATGACGTCAGTTGATACGTCTCTTGCGCCACTTTGGGGAATCACCTCTACAGTTTCTAACAAAGCGCGCACAATTTGCTGTGCTATTTATTTGGCTCACTTCCGTCTAGCGTTTGTATTATGGTGTCTGCTTCACTCTATCTCTCTTTCCCTCTTTTGATAATTTTTCCAACAATGGTTTATGTTCTCACTGCGCACGCAACACGCCACGAATCAACCGTAACGACTGCTCGTTTTGCAATGAATCGTTGGCATTCGTTTGCCTCGCATTTTATATGAACGCGTGCCGCCGGCCGTCCCCAAAATATGCTCCTGCTGTTTCTTGTTGTTGCAGTCTGTTAAAGCTTCGGGTGATTTTTTTGCGTGTGCTTCTTCTTCAGCAGCTGATACATTCAACTGATTATTTACTTACGTGTATTGAGACTTATATGCGAGTATTTACCGTAATTTCAAGCAATGGCAAATGAATGCAAGCATTCATAAACGTAATCTTTGCGTATTTATAAATATCTAATTATAAAAAGAAAATGTAAAGTTGAAAAGAAGCAAAACAAAACAAAGTTTTTCCGCGCTGATAGTGAGTGCCAGTTATCAAGAGCTGCCATAAATGTCACAACTTTTTAATAAATTTAGTAGCGAATGTACATACTATATGGTAAAATTTTTATTATTCAACTTTACTTTAGAATACGTTAAATGTTTGTTTTAATTTTTTGTAAAATTTGAATAAAGCACCAACTATTTTTTGCTTTCATATTATACTAAAAAATTTTGGCGTCGAAATATAATTTTCTAAATCAGAAAGATTCTGGATATCTCCGTGGTCATGTGGCAGCTCTACATACATTAGTTTTTATAGCAACACTTGTCGTTCTCAGCATGCACTTAAACGGATATTAGCTTTGTTTTTATGTACTATGTATGTACATACTTATGTACATACATATGTACATATGTATGTTTATATGTATGGACATTATCAAGCGGTGTAGTCATTGTCCGACAGTGACCAGTGAAATAAGTTAATTCTGAAGTGTTCCCCATCGTGTGAGAAGCGTCTACATTTCGCATTGACATTGTACCCGTATCGTACGACGTTGACTCAGAGTTATGCGAAAAATTCAATGTTACTACATATGGCACAGTCACGGCTGCACTGGTAATATTTTGTTTTTGGAAATTTTATCAAACACCTGTTTCTGTGTAATCAAAAATGATTTTTTCCACAGGCCTTGTAACGGCATTGCTGCCAATGTGAACCCCAGCTCAAGTTGCTCATAACGATCATATAAAATAAAATTTTCAAACAAATTTGGTCAAGTCATCCTTTGATTTTATTTTTTTGCATTTAAATAGGTATAATTTCTTTGAAGATATTTAAGCAACTTAAAAGCGAAATTATATTGTGTATACAAACAGCGTCAGGTTGAAGCAAACCTGTTTCGAGCGCGTTGCCTTGAACCTGGCAGAAATGTAATCGATAATATGAAGATGCTCTGAAATACATTAACAATGCATATTTAAAAGTTGCATGCAAACAAGCATGACATTTCAAAAACTTCTAAACTAACCACTCTAATTTTGCAAAGAATAAACTGCACTTTCTGCTTCGACCACAAACCAGTTCAAAGTAAACCGGCAGTTCTTTTGTTTATACCAAATACCCAAAAATGTACATTTCAATAAATACGCTTAAATTTGAATTTTTGTTAATTTAATTCAGCTGCCAGTGTGAATAACTTTTAAAATATTCCCCGCAATTTGCGAATTCGAAAAAAGGTTTGATTATTTAAAACGAGTAACCGTCGAAGCGTTGAGAGGCGCTAACTGACAGAACAAATATGCATGTACATATGTATGTATGTTCCACAAGTCCAACAACAAATGCTCGTTTTTAAATATGCAAACATATTCCATTTACATACAGATAAATGTGTGACGTTAGCAAAAATAAAAGCATTCTTTATGTGCGCTCAGTGAACTTTCGTAACTTTCATATAGAACGGAGACGAGGAATGCCCGCTCTCGGACTTTGCTCTCTTAACGATATGCTCACTATGCACAAGCTGGAAATCGAAAGTAATCAGATCACATTTGTTTATATTTTCGCTGTGCTGTTATTATTTTTGTTGTCTCTCTGCTTGTAATTATTACGCTTATCCGCAAATAAGCACATGAATGCAAATAATACGGTCATATAATAACACGAAAGCATGAGCTTAACGAATGAGTTAAAGATTGCGCTGGCACCTTGTGTTGGTTGTTGTTGCGCCAGTCGCACGCCGACATCTCGCACGATATCAGCACAGAAAACACTCGTTTCTTGTCGACACTGCTCAGACTTATACCCCACAGACTTCAGCCCCAAGTCACCCGCAAAAATGTACATACATGTGTACTCGCTAGTTCGAAAGAGTGAGCAACACAGTGCGTATGAGCAACCACCTGAGCAAACAGATGAGATTAAGCTGGTAAGTAGTAGAATAACGCGTAACGGTTAATAAACAAACTTAAACAAGGACAACAATTGGAGACTAAATCGCCTTATGAAGAAATGAGGATTTGAGCATGATTACGGCAATTTTATCCTGTGTGTGTGTGTGTATGCCTTAAATAAAAATTTTTATTTGATTGTGTAAAACTCATGCATAATCGTTGTCAAAGCAGATTCAAATCTTTTATGGAATATTTTTGTTACGCCTAATCTAGCCTGCCATAAAAATAATCAAATTTATCGTACCAGAAAAAATGTCCACAATATCTCAAACATTTGCAATCAGATCTTGAATTAATTGCTAGCTAAAATGTGAAGTGGCTGTTTTGTTGAAGTGTAAATTTATTATGTAGTCTGATATTGACTTAATTCTCTATGGGACGCTAGCATGCATACTGAATTTATGTACCACGACGCCACCCATGCACTTCACTTCAATTAGCGTGAGACGGTTGCTTTACTGTTATATCAGAATCATTATTGCTATTAACAATTTGCAAGCGCTAATCTATTTAATGCGCGGCTATTAAATTTCCAATATTATAAAAGGCCATCTATCAACACAAGGGAATAATTAAAAGAAAAAAGACCGGCATATTTGCGGGAAGAACCGCGAAAATGGCTGATTTGCTACAATCTGTGTGTGTGTGTGTGTATTTGTTAATCTTTGCGACGGCGTGTATGTGTGTGTTCGCAAATTTTTTTCCATACAAAATTGTAAAGCAAACAAGCCGAAGCCTTTCCACAACAGAAAATTCAAATATGCGCATTTGTTTATTTTACTCTTATTTGAGGCGTGAGGGCAAATTGTAATTTTTTAAGCATTTGTTAATAAATATCGAATATTCCCCTGATACTCGTAGATACCGTAAATAATTTTGTGTTGATAACAAATTAAGTTTATGATTGCGCTTTATTGATGTCGAAATTTTAGCTAGCTTCCTTTTTGGGGGCATTTATCGTTATTGATTGATTTCACGGCGATACAACAAAAATTGTATATTCTATTAATTCCATATCGTACACACGCTTATTAATTGGAAAATTTAAAGGGCGGTGGGTGTATGAAAAAAGATATGCAGACAGCTTGGCAACTGTATTCTTTCGCCCTGCATCTATCTCTCTTCACAATGTATCTACAAACATATATAGAAAAGCCTTTATCTTCCATTGAGTTACTTGGAAAATACTAGTAACTCGAAAATTCCGAATAGCAAATAATTTATGTGATAAGAGGGGAAGATGGGAGTAGTAATTTCACTTACAATGTTGGCTGCAAATCCAATTTAGTACCAAGAGTCATGCCGATCTGTGCATTATGGAACTCGCAATTTTTTGCCGTAGCCTTGAAATTAGCTCCTTTACAGTCTCCCTCATTTTATTACATTTCGATAGATTGCACTTAATTATAGGTAGTAAATTTTCGTACACACTTAATTTGATTTAACCAGATTTACAATCTGCACACACACTTTCACACACAAAATATTATTATTATTTATCGTTATTAGACAAGCAATTATTATTTATTACGCGCGCGCATTGAAAACTCATGCAAAAAGTTATTTTCAAGTTCCAGTCGAACGTTTAAGGGGAATTTTCATTTGGAATAAAAGTGCACTGATTTGAAATTGGTGCAAAAATTACAATAAACAAATTGAAGGTAATTTAATTTGCCGCCCGTGACGCAAATCAACAATTGAGGTTCTTTTCTTTGGCGTACTAAAGAAATCACAGCAAATCAAAGAAAAAGAAGAAAATAGAAAATAAGCAGGAACCCAAGAAAATTTGACTAAGAAATAGTTTGACATAAACATAAAGGCAACCAAAATTAAAGCGGTCTAATTAGTTATTTCCAATTGAGTTAACAGCAGATTTCTGAGAATTCTACAAAATGTTTAATACCATTTTGTCATAAACTGAATAATTCTAAAGTAAAAATATAGCAAATTGTATACTATCGGAAAGTCCGTTATTGCAAAATCTTGGCGAGCTTAAATTTCCCAGCTGGAAGAAAGGAACCTACCCGATTGTTGAACTGTTAAATTTGTTGGAAATGTTCCATCATAAAATTCAAATCAGCTTGCAACCAAATAAAATTGACATCACATACCTACACTTTGAATACCGGTAACCAGTTTGATAGTAATTGCAAATTGCCTGCCTCACAATATCCGCTAGAAACTGCTACTAGGTAGTTAGGGCTAATAATTTAAAAATTCTAAGACAACATGCCGCTTCATTCACACGTTGAAAGGCACACAAAATGAAAGGCACACAAAAATTTTGAGCAAATGTTTTGAGTAAAGTCTTTAGTGACATTTCGTCTATTACTTTTTCACACAGCTTCTCTAATATGTTTCTTTCTTTTTCTTAATTTTTGCTTCCGACATGGCGTGACAAAGAATTCACCATTGACGCAAAAATTCTTCCCTCCAAATTTCCAGTTTTTACAAACGCCACTGAACAAGATTGCTATGTTTTATTAAAAATAAGTATGCATGAATATTAAAAAGAATTGTAAATCAAACTTAAAATATATATATACATATGTACATACATAGTTGTTTAACAAATGACGTCACGGAAACTTACTAGCAATGTTGTTATATGATCAATTAGTGATCATTGCATATTTAATCGCATACTTTAAATTCTTAATTGAATTATAGCTGTTATGTATTTTCCTTATATGTATATACTAACTACAGCTTGAGAAAGTGCGCTTCTTCTTTCGGCTAAATGTTTGGCAGTTTTTAAAAAGCAAGCAGCTTTTCTCAAAAAAGATTTTTGGGTGAGAATTTTTTTGGGGTGAACTTGAAGCATGCCACGATGTCATCATCAGCCAGGCCAACAACAGCCACTATGCTAGAAATCGTGTGTACAATTGTTTTTAATTTTAAGCGCTGTTTAATCGTTATGTAAAGAATCAATCTATCGAGAGCCTCAAGTAAAGCTAAAGCTGTAAAACTGTGTACTTGAAAACATTACTTGAAAAGCGTTTTAAAAATTAACAATTGATGTCTGCTGAGCTAAGATGAGCTCACGTGCAGCGATGGCAATGCTCTCAACAATCTCTCTCCCTCTCCATCTTTCTCAATCATCAATCAATCTAAGCTATAAGTGGCAATGATTCATGCTTGTCGAATCGTTAACTTAAAAGAATAAAAAAAGTTCAAAGAAGTCTTGCGAAAATGATTGAATTTCTTCAGTTTGGCACAAGTAACTAAATTAGTAAAGCCATATCTAAGCATTTATACTGCATTAAAATAACTTTGAAAAAATCCCCATCGACAGGTGCGCAGACCAAGCCCAATGTCTGCTCGTCTGACTTTCCTCGTGAGTTACATTCATACGTATGTATGTTCATATGTATATATGTATATGCGGTACATGCGTGTACATAGATTTATATATGCATGTGTTTGTGTGTGTGTGCACATAGTATCTTTAAATTAAGATATGTTGATTTCTGCAGTTGTTTTATATTATTTCTCTAACATCTTTTGAAATGGAACTTTTTGCTTGCGTAGTAAAAAGATGGTTGCCCCAAAGAAGAAAGCCAAAATCTATAAGTTACTATTGTTAAGTATTTCTTGAGGGAACGTATTTTTGAATGTTTTTAGTAGCTTGCACATATTTTATTCTTAAACAAATTTGCCTATTTTTGAAAAATTCAAAAATACTTTTGTCAACTTTTGGGACATGTTTTTACAAGATTATGCATATTTTGTACGGTTATAACGATTTCGAAAATATGCTCCGGTATCGATAAACCTATTTTCAGCTTCTATGGATCTGAGCGCCCGCCCATATCATGGGCTGGCTAGTGTAGCGTATCATAGTAACACATTCCATTTCACATTTATCAGTATATCTCAGTATATTTAGGGGATTTTTTCCGTTTGAAAGTAAATGTAGTTATGTTTTCGCAAAAGGGTCTTAGTGGTAAACACTTTGAGCGAACTGATTGTGTAAACATCTGATAAAATAAAGTTTTTGAAAGCAATTTCGAGGCCAGCTGAATAATACAATATTATATATGTATATATGTATACAGGTCTTATAAGTGATTATAAATGCCAATTGACCAAATGTAAGCAATTACTTTTTAAGGCCTTCTTCAATACCATAAAGATACCTTATTTGGCACTAAAAAGCAATTTCCAAGTCTCGTGTCAAGGAACTGAAATAGTTTAATAATGGCATTACTGAAATACGTTAATTATTGCAAAAAATTTCCCCCTTAGAAATTTTACTACTTTAAAAGAATCTTTCGTTGTATTTTAATTGTTTGTCTAAATGCATGACAATACGAATAAAGAAAAATCAAATTACATGTATTAATTGTTATAAACTTTGTATTGTTCGACGACAAATTGTGACTCGCTAATGAATGTGCGAAGCTGTAATTCTCGTAATTCTTTATTAAATCTAGGATTAAGTCGGATAACGGACCAGTATAATTAGTAAAAAAAAATTTGAAGTATGTTTGATGTACAATATATGTATGTATGTTTTTGTATGATTTACTAACATAACCAAAATGCCAGAAGATCGTAATAATTAACAGTATTTCTTCGATACTCAACATCTAAGAGCTTCAGGTAAACAAATTTGGATTTATCGCTGAGTGTAACCGTTTTATTTCGCAATTAATTGTATGTGAATTTTAGCATTTTACAATTTGTATGCTATTTCATATTTCTAAAATCTTTTGGATATATGACGCGCACAGAGCAAAAACGCTTCGAGTGTCAATTTTCGCCTCATTGCGCACATGCGCTGTGCAGGTATAAAAGTCGTTTTTGCTCTGGGCGCGTCATATGTATATACATATATACTGTATGCATGAATCGAATATATTTATTAAAACTGTAACACTATACATTTTTGTCTATAAAAATAATTGCATTTACATATTTTGTTTAGTTAATATTGCTTACTTGGAATAATCTATATTTCATAATTGGCCTTAGCGAGATATGTACCTGGTACCGATGAGATTCTTCTATATATGTATATTACAGTATTAGCAATAGGAAGTGGGTGAGTATTTGTTGGAAGCATTAATCACAATGTTTCTTTGTGTGGTGTTCTGAGTTAATTTGTGATAGAATTTAAAAAGTGCTTTAAGACTATGAGATTTCTTGCATGTATAAAAAGAAAAGAAATTAGTAATGCTAAAGCTGAAAGTGTTTGAAATTTAGTCCAACGAAAAAAATTGCCGATCAGAGAAAAGCGCTTTAACTGCGTCCTAAGCCAAGCGTCTCAAGCGTAACTAAATGTACAATTGCGTATTCGTTGGATTGCTTGCTAGTTCTTAGACTGACCTTCACCAAAACAAAGCGCTTAAATTTGGTCATTATCGCTTATCGCTGCTTTGCTTTAAACATTTCTTTCTGGTGAACACTTTAGCGGCTTTCGAACTACAAAAACAAAGAAGAAAATGAAAAGGAAAATGTGAGGTAGGTACAAAGGAACAAGCGATATTAAAACATTAAACAATTAAGGACGGATCAGTCGGTTTTCACCGACAGAGTAATACACTACACCAAGTAATCGGATTGGGGCCATACATATGTATGTATGTACATGAGAAGTAGATTTAGGAAAGGTGGACCCAGTTATCTTTGAAATTACAAGAGAATTCTAATAAAAGTATTAATGCTCTTTTGGTTACTTGACAAGATAGTGCCATTTAACCTCTAAAAACTGGAGGTATGTTGTTTCATCTTGAACTTTAACTAGAAATGATATTAATGTAACTTTTTAAGGAAATTTAGATCAAATGGGATAACGCGTCCTTTTGCTTCTTTGGCCCCGCACAAACGGACAATCATTTCTACAAATTTACTCATATGCTACACCGAAGACGCTGAAGACGCTGGTGTAGAGTATCGAAAAGAAGCAGCAAAATAAAAAAGCATGTTAGTAACAAATTGTTAAAAATGCAGATAAAAGCAAGATTATTACGCTGGCAAATTGTGTGCCACCGGAGCCATGTGTCATCTCATGCAATTCCTCGTCCGTTTGAGTCTCCGCCTCAATTTTGTAAAGAAATTCAGCAGAAACAGGTTTATGATCGGAGATAGTATACTCTGGGTGCGATCTGTATGAGAGTTGTTGTATGCTTAGCTTAATGTCGGGATATTTGTCCTCCTGCACACGATACAGTATTCGATCACACCAGGCCGGGCGCCGTTTCAAATCATACTCGGAGGTGCCCTCTACAAACTTGAAGGTAGGCGCGAATGTGGGCAACTGCTCCTGCAGCAAACTGAAAGCGTTGCCTGTGGTACGCACCAGCGACAATTGATCACGCTGCAGCAAATCCTCCAGCTTGCCCTGTTCCACCAAATTGCGCACATCCCAGGCGGAATCTTCGCCCGTGAGTCGGAAATTCAGATCACCGAACCAGAAGACATAGTCATGATCGAATATACTGCTGTACTTGGGTGTCTTATAGTGATGGTTGTTTACGATTTGATTGTAATCTTCGATGCGCTCCTTCAGCTCACTGTCATGCGCTGCCAAATGCGCACCTACAAAGCTGACACCCGTGCCGTACAGACTCATGCGTATGCTGACGGCGCCTTTGTTGCCCCACAGCCCACCGAAACCAGTGCGCGTACTCTGCGCCTCAATATCCTTCATGTGCGGTATGTGCTGGCGCTGCGAGTAAAGCATAATGAGCAGTCCCTGCAACTGCTCCGTCTCCACTTTCACAAACTCATAGCCGTCAAGATGTTCACGCACCTTAAATGTCCACGGATTGTCCTGGAAGATGCCGAGTATTTGATGCTTAGCCTTAGTGTTTATCTCTTGCATCGCTATGACGTAAATGTCCGGCAGCCGCTGTCCGGGACAAGTAGAGGTGCCATTTAACGACAACGCCGTGGTCATGGACATGTCATCGGGATTGTGAGTGCCGACATTCCACGTAAGTATGTAAATACACAGTTCCGCTATTACGCTTGTCGTCAACATTTCAAGCTTAGAATACCGTTCGCTCTTATTTTTATCACTTTGAGTCAGCAGCGGATGATTTCAATATTAGGCAGCAATTAGCAATAATAGCTAATACGTAATCGGCTGTTCTTTCTGCTTATGATTGAAGCTGAAGCTGAATGTGATTCCCTTTTGCGTTGCTGCTAGACCATCAGCATCCAGGCACTTTTCTCTTAGATTGTTTCACTTGCGTATTTAATATACACATAATTTTTCAACTAAAATTGTTCGAAAATTAGTATTTTCCTTCGTGTGTCATACTTATTAGCTTAACGTTACTAATACATTTTCTTTACCTTATTTGCTTGTATTCAATGTTGTTTGGCCACTTGTTGTTTTTATTTTGTGATTGTGACAGGTTCAAACCAAAGATAATAATGGTCGCGTTTCGCAGACGCAACTGCTATGGCTAATCTTTTATACATTCACCGCAATCAACTGTTGGCTAGTGTTGGTAGAAGTGTCAGACAGTGTCAGACAATAAGCGCCAATAAGTTAAAGCAAAAGTAATTGACGAAATCCTAAATCTATTCTTTGATCTCTACTCTCTCTTATCTCTTATCCTCCTCTTAACTGTAATAATCTCTTTTTTCCTCTAAATCTTTTAATTTTAATTAAGTTAAGTTAATTAAGTTAACATGTTAATTTAAGTTAATTTAAGTACGACCAGTTGTTTATCTATTAAATGAATTAATGTATGAATGTATATACGCGGCATGCAAAAGACTATGTCTTAAATGCCAACAGCCAATAATAAATTGAAATTGAAATTGAAATTATATGTGTATTAAATATTTCTTCCCACTACTATCAACGATATAAACAATTCCATTAGCTTAATTGATTAAAAATATGAATGCACCAGTGGAAACAAAGCCCTACCACATTTCTGCAGAGTTGCATCAGAATTCTCCCGAAATGTCCAACCAACCAGCTGATCGATGTTGATCTAATTATGATATAAATTTGATTTTAGAGTTTGCTTTATTTGAGCGAATTGTGTTTATTTTTTAGTGAATTTTTTTCAAATCCAAGTAAAAAGCGGAACGAAGGCATGACGCTGGATACCAACAAAACAGATGAGAAACTCCTGACCACAATTCATCAGGAGTACAAAATTCTGGCTGAGTAGTAAGTTAAAGTAAGTTAAATTTGGCTGCTGAATTATTTCCATATTCCTTGCAGCAAAATGATTGAATCAGAGAAAATAGGCGGCTTGTATGCCATACCTTCCTATGGGAACTCGCTCTGTAAGCTACAGACAATTTTTATTTTCAATTCACTTTTTTTATGGATTTCCCTCTGCAATTAAGTGTGGTACGGAGTCATTTTTGTGCGTCAAGGCTTCTATATGGACGCAGTGTTTCGCTTTACCATACTGCTTCCAGACAAATTTCCAGATGATAAATCATTGCCAGTGAGTACAAGCGCATATTCCAATCGAGCTCCGTTTGTTATACATATCCCATACCCTACTCTCTTATAGACTGTAATTTTTCAAAATGAAATTGTGCATCCATTGATCTGCCCCTACACCGGCTCACTTGACATTTCGCAAGCCTTTCTGCAGTGGCGCACTGGTGAGGATCACATTTGGCAGCTGCTAAAATACATACAAGCCATCTTCGTGAATCCACTCGAATGTATACGTTTACCCAGCAATGGCACAAGTGGCGCGTCTAAATTAAACAATGCCGAAGCTGCCGAATTACTAACACAGAATCGCGCCAAGTTCATAGTACGTGTCAAGGATTGTGTGACACTGAGCCAGGACCGCCTGTATGATGAGCCTCCTACAGAAGATCCGCACTACATTGTTTTCGAGAAGTTTAGCGAGGAAGAGCACGGCCAGATACGGGAACGCATACGCTCGGGCAAGGATGCGGCGAGCGCCAATGCAACAGCAACAGCCAATGGTTTGTCGTGGGTTAAGGAGGGTGAATTTAAACCGCTCAGTGTGGAGTAACCAAAGCACTGTGCATGTCTCCAAGCAATAACAATATACTTTTTTTATTATGATTACCCCATTCAAATTTAAAATTTTTTTGTTTAAAAATTCTAAAATTTGCTTATCACAGCTACTTTTAATTCTCCTGCAATTCCTGCTCGAACATGCTGTGTCTGCGTGTGTGCGCCACCCAATCGTTCTCCAGCTGCAGTCTTCGGCCACGCCAGGTGAAATTGGTGGGCGGCTTCTGTTCACCATTGCCAAATTCCAAGTGACGACTCAGTTCAATAGCAAGCTTAGAGCGTATCAGACCAATGCTGCCAACCTTCTCCCACGCAGGATGATATACTCTGCCGGTGTGAGGATTCATGTAGATTTTGTGCGGCTGAAAATCGATGGTAAGCAGTTTGCCAGCGTGCGCATATGATAGCTTATCATTGCCTAGAAAAAGAGCAGTAGCGAAACTTTGAGGATCTTTCTTGCAAGCGGTTTCCGCGTCACGCTAAACCTTTGTCATCCTGCAGCACATGCGTAAAAACTATGGGCGCATCGTCGCAGCGTATGAAGTTGCGTTCTCGACCACAGGGCGACAAATATGGAAAGTCATCCCTATAGCGCTGCGTGTCGTTAAATTTGAGGCGACTAAAGAAAAATTGTAGAAATTTCTGCTCTTTGAAGCAGGAAGTGAAATTCTTCATTCTAGCATCGTCCAAAAAGAGCTGTTAATAAAGAGCTTAGTAGTTGAGTTGAAGGTGCAGCTTGTGCATTTCACCCACCATTCCTTCGTGGTCTATGTAGTAGAAATATTCGCGTATCTTTGGTTCCGGTTCCTGGCCTTGTACATAGGAGCTGGTTCTGGACGATTGACAACGTAGTGCCAATCGTGCCAATCTACTTATGCGCAGCATGCCTTGTAGCAACATTTCACAACAGTAAAATAAGCACGATTTAAATTGTTGCCGTCAAATAAATTCCGTTTGAACTTTGTCAACTTCTGTAAATTTCTATTTCAATTACTATTTCTTTTCCTACCTCCACCAGTGAACAACAGCTGTTTTTTGTTTAACTTGTGCAGAGTCGCATTTTGTTAAATGGAATTTTATTTCACTTGCATTTTAATTATTTGCTCTTCTTTTTTCTTGCGCCTGTTCCAGCATTTGATGCTCCTGCGCCGCCTCCACCACCTGTTTTTTGCATGCGCTCCACTTGCATATCCTTCAACTTGGCTTGCAGCTTCTTTTTCGCTTGCACCAGTTCCTCCTCTTGCCGCACTGTTTTTGCAGGCTTCGGATGCATGAACTTCTTGCGCTCATCCTTCTTCACCGCCTCGCCACAACCGTGCACTTCCGGCAGTCCATGTTTGATGCAAAATCGCTTCTTGCACAAGGCACAGCTCAATCCCATTAGACTGGTCTTGGCCTTGCAGCGCTCATAATCGCACAAGTTATCGACAGTCTTCACTGCTGTTAATACATCGTCCAGCTTCATTTCCACCACTTTGCTGGGAATTTGCTCTAGTAATTCTAGTGTGCTATTTGTTCCATAATCGAGTCGAGAGCCTGAAGCGGCTGCTGGAAAAAGAGGCGCATTTGCATTCGTATTGCTGCCCTCCTTCGCCAGAATTCCTGATGTCGCGGGTGTATGTGTGTTTTTGTCTGCAAATAAAAACAACAGGTTTATAAAAATTCAACATTTTCCTTGGTATTCGCTTACCAGCCATAACAGAAATTGTTTACATTTGATAAATTGGAAAGGAATCAGCTGATGAACGGCACGGCAATTCACAGTCCGATTTCGAAAGATTTGTATAACTTAAAAAATTACAAGTTTTCCAAATAAACATTATGCAATATTAAAAATTGATACAACAATAAAATAAAGCCGTTAAATTATGAAATATTTGTCATTGCCTGCATAAATAGATTTTTTGACACTTTAATTAAATGTCGTATGATTCATTCTGTAATTGACGTCGCAAAACTGCCCGTACATAAGTAGTGGCGGCTACTGTTACTGTAGCAATAACAGAATTTAGTTGGTGTTTAAACTTCAGTGCACTTAGCAAATTCTGTAGACGATGGCATTGCAAATTTATAAGTTCTCTTGCTGCTGTTAGCTCAACGGTTCTATGGTGTAATGGTTAGCACTCTGGACTTTGAATCCAGCGATCCGAGTTCAAATCTCGGTAGAACCTGGTAAACTTTTTTCCCATTTTCTTTAATTGGCCAGTAAATTATTTTTTTCCCCTTGTCAAGAAACTTAATCGTGGATTAGCATAAAAAATTTAATTGGCAAGAGGCTGGGAAAAAAATTTACAAGGTTCTACCGAGATTTGAACTCGGATCGCTGGATTCAAAGTCCAGAGTGCTAACCATTACACCATAGAACCGCGGTACCAACTGCTTGCAAGAGTGCGCTTTTATTCGCATGCTCATGAATGTGCTCAAATATGTTCGGAAAGAAGAGTAATCGTACAAAACACTGCTGGTAAGCTGGATAGTTGAGACTGCAGGGTGATGTGAATGCAAATTTTTAAGTTAAATATGAATTGAAGGCCATGCCTATTCTCTTCTGTCTCTCCGGCTTTGATATACATACATATACGTTTTTATACTAACACACTCGCACTAAAACTTGATGGCCCAAAAAACCCGCGCATACACGATCAGGTTTTGGCCATCAAGTTTCGAATTCCTACGTGAATCACTAACACACTCTTACGGATTTTGAGCAGAGGGCAATAACGCCGGCAGAGCTCCTATGCATTTGCGAAATCCACCAGGGCAATTTCATATTCAACAGACGGTTTTCAGTTTTCCGGTCAGTTTTTGGTGAATTTCTGTTTGTCTTTTGCCAGAAGCAACCAATCAAACTGTTGTTGCGCAAATTTAGAAATTTTGAGCTACGTTTTAAGCAACAAAAACAATGCGACAGCTGACTGATAAGAGCGTTGTAAGATCACAATAAACGCTGACCAGATTGCTGATTGCAGCAATTATCATATTAAACGCATTTTAGTGGGCATTCAAGACGCTCGTCCGATTAAACGGCAGAGCAGAAACCACATGCAGTAAATTTGGTATTTCCTGAAATTTGCTTAAAATTTTATGTAAAAGTTAAACTGAAGCTAACAATATTTCACTTAATATAAACTATAGTCTATATTTCTATGTGAAAGCTTAACCCGCTTTTTTCATGCAACGGAATATAGGTAAATATTTAAACGAATTTCATGATTCAATTTCGTTCTTCGAGTCAATTTATAACAAACCTTGCTGCAGCCGAAGAGATTTTCGCTACGACAATTTGGACAGTCCGCTGAAGTAATGTTATGAGTTCAAAATTTCGATTTAAATATTCTAGAAATCTTAGCTGTCGCATCGCAAAACCAAGTATGTATGTAGTAGAATTTGTATTCTTGCATTATTGTATCAAATTTCGAATATTTTCTATTATAATTCGGTCGACCTATAAATATAGAACATAATTTGTACGGCGATAATTACAATTTAGAAAGGCCTTGGCTGGCAAATTATTTTCTGTGCAAAATGGCGGCCGCCACAAAACGGTATTTCTGCAACGCCGCGTTCAGCGCGGTTCTATGGTGTAATGGTTAGCACTCTGGACTTTGAATCCAGCGATCCGAGTTCAAATCTCGGTAGAACCTGGTATAAACAACCACTTTTCTTTTTTTTATATTTATTTCTGACTAATATTTTTGTCGATTTTATTGACAGCAAACTTCTCAAATCGCTACATTACGCACTCGCTCGCTTCCAAATAAATCTATATACTCGCTTATTTTTATTTATTAATATTTTAGCGTTTTATTCAACATTCATGTCAATTTATTACAAATAATTATAATAGTCGATAATAATAATATGATAATCATAAAAGTTATTCGTGTTTCTCACTTTTTAATAATAATATATTTTGTGTCGAATTTCTTTAACAAATGAAAAGAAAAGAAATTACAATTTGGCTTGTTTTTTTGTTTCTTAATGCTTACAAAAGTGCCACTAAATATTTTAAATTGAAATGCTTCTTCGCTTCTTCGTTCTGCTCATACTTTTTGCGTTACGTTACGTGGCTTGTGTAAATTATTGTTTATAATTTAAGAGCATAAAAATGTCATATCATATTCTTGTCCAGATATTTGTTTTTTTATAGTTAATTATTGTTCGTATTATTTATTTGTTTTACACACAAAAATAGTACATATTTTGAAGAAAAATATTGAGTTGCTTTTTTGAAGAGTTTTTTTTTCGTGTACAAAACGTTGGGAATTATATTTTATTTTCAATAATCTCAACTCAACTTATCAAAAGTTTGCATTTTTGCAGCGCGTAATCGGTTTTCTGCTTTTGCATGCAAATTTATGAATTTCGTCCGCAAAATTTCAACAAAACGTTCAAAATTCATATTAAAAAGGCTATTGACATTACAGTTACATATATTAATAACGATGTTAATCCGGTCAAATAGGCATGCTCGAATTAGAAGCAAATATTCGCCTAAACGAATATTTGACTAAGAGCATTAATAAATCGAATATTTCCGAATCCGAAAACTTTGAGCTGCGAGTTTAATATTCGAATTTTCGAAAATTCTTTAATTAGTATTCGCACATGCCAAGTTACGACTAGGTTTTTTAAATAGAGAATTTTGAGCTTGCTTCTCGATTGTCGCAATTTTTTGAAATGCTCTAAATTGATAAACAAATTGTGCTGAGTTTTTGCAAAAAACCGATTACTCTGCTTCAATTTTTCACTTTATATTTGCAGCTTTGTTAGTGTTTTTTTTATGTTAAAATACAATTCACACATAAATTATCAAATTTTTCAAGAGAATTTATTATATTCATTACATGAATTTTACACTTAATCAATGTATATGTATGTATATTTATAAATATGCGCTTATCTTACTTATTATTTGTTGTCGTAGGTGATCTTTGTTTCTTTCTTTTAATATTCTTTGCATTTTTTTTAATATTATATTTACTGTAAAATAGACTGACATAAAATTGTTTTGCTAATGTTTGCCTTTTGTTCTAATTTTTGTTTGCACATTTATATTTGAACTTTCTAAACAACTGATCTATATATAATAATTATGTGTATATATATGTATGTATGTGTATATATTTATGCTCACATTTATGTATGGTAATTTTTTGTTGTTAAGAACTTGTCAATGCTTTTTTGCTTACAAAGAGAATAGATGATGATCACCAAAGTTGCTAGTTTCCCATATTTCGTTTGCTTTGTCGTGTTTCAAAGATCTTTTGTCGTTTTTTGTTGTTTGTTTGCTTAGAATTAAGTTTTGTTGGTTTTTTCTTTACGATTTTAAGTTAAAAGTATATAAATTATTCCCGGCTTCATATACCCTGAACAGTTCTCCGCAGCGCGCGCCCGCTTTTACATTTTGACTTAATAGTAGTTTTTTTTTTTGAATTTTTTGGCAGCGACGCGTTGCAAGAACTGTTCTTAATTGTTGATGCAATTGTTGTTTTTGCTTGTCACTTAATTTCATTGACTCTTTTGTTAAGGTTTCAATATTTTGCTACTAAAACTACTTTTTGCATTTGTTGGTTCCTTCTTTTGTTGTTGTTGTTGTTGTTAAAAAACGTGTTTTAAAATATACATTCAAGCGACATTTACATTTATCTTTAAAACTATAGCAAGTATTCAATTTTTGCGCTGCCTCTTCATCTTCAAAAGCAGCCAGCATCAATTATGCTCGAGCTTTGATATAAATACTAATTAAGGGATATAGATTTAAGGGATATTTTAAGGTTAATGCATGCTTCAGTGCCTTCATTTGAGATGTACCAAGTTCTTGTTCTTCTTCCTCTTTCCATCAATGATATGAGCAACATTACGAACACAACAACAAATGTGCACTTTTAAAGTTTAGCTTAGAAAGCTCACATGTGGATAAGAAGCAGAGATTGGTTTTTAGAAAACAGCTCCGGGCTTTTCTGCTTTTTGGCGGGAAAACTTTTGATGGAAGTGTGAAAATTGCTTTGGAATTTTGCTGAATTGAACAATAGAGTTTGCTTATAAAAACTGATATTTTCCTTTGGTGTTGGCAACATTTCACATAAGTGCCAACCAAAGAAAGTACAATTTGTGGCAAATATGTTTTTGATTACTTAAAATAACACGATTGCTTAAAATAATTCGATTTAAAAGTGCCCAAGAGTGTGTCGGTTGGTTGACGGCTTATACTAAGGCTGGCGTATAAAAGTACATAGATATTTCATTTTAGTAGATATTTAGTTGGTTTCACTAACTTTACTTAAGCTGCAAGCACAACAGTTTTTAGATTAAAGCACAAAATTATGAAAGCAAATTGCACAAGTGTCATCGGCACTAATACTTGCGCCGCCCGCAATTGGAGGACAAAATGTCACTTTCATTTTCACGGCTTGCCACTTGCGCTTTACATTTGCTTCTGTTATTTGCATGTCTGCGTAAAATTTAAAGCATTCGATTTCAAATTAAATAAGCTAGCTTCTCTATGCAATTGCAGTTTAATTGTTGGGCCGCGTTCACACCAGATGATTGTTGTTTTTGTTTACCATTGCCATTAAATGAAAACGAACGCGCTATCATCACTCTCACAGTGGCAAACAGAAACAACAACAAACATTTGATCGCTTGTGTTTATGCGCAACTGTTGTGAGTGCGAATGTGTGTCTGTGTGTATGTGGTTGGCATAGTCCATAGTCTAGAGCATATATTATTATTTGTTTGTAATATATACTTATGTATTTATTTTTCACTTAAAAATACAACACGCAAGAAACCATTTTTTTAAAGATACTTTTTGCAGCTAGTCGCTGCTCTACTTTTGCTGCCTCCGCTTGAAATCATAAGAGTTGCATGTGTGTGTGTAGTTAGTCAATTTTAAAGCTGCAATTGTTAGGCAGACTCTCTGAGTCGCATGTGCGCACTTCTTCCTCTTCTTCGCTCTGCGCTGAAGCAAGTAAGTAATCGGTTACTGCCATGTTCCACTTTTCAGCATTCAATTTTCATTGCAATCGATTCGTACACAAAAATATTTTAACTAAAATGTACAAAAAGTTGTTAAAATTTGCTTGCTAAAGTGCTGTTGTGTGTGTGTGTTAGTGTGTGCGCCACTTCTCTTGGCCGCGATTTTGTCTTAAATTATAAATTGTAGTTGCATTTAAGTAATTCTTTAATAATTAAGCAAAAATTTCCTGGTGTAAAAACTTGTCTCCCTGCTCAACGCACACATTCATGCATACATATGTATGAATGTTAAATATCTCGTCAGCGACACATGTATGTACATAAATATGTATGTATGATGCATTAGTACGTATTTTAGCTTTTAATAATTTGGCTCACTTAAAACTAATATCAAGTTTAAAAAAATTTACATAACATAATTTCTCTTTTAATATTCCTTTCTTTTTCGTTTTTAGCATTGGACGCTTTGTTGATGTTTTTCAACGTTTTTTATATATATGTACATATACATATATAGTTAAACTAAAATTAAAAAATGATGTGCCCTTGTATTTGTTGTTTTGTTATAGTTTAGCTTTGGAAAGTATGTAATTATAAAAAGTATTACTAATTTACTAAATAAATATTTTCTTTTAAATGATTTAAAGAATTTTGCTTGGCATTCATGTGGATGTGTGTGTGTGTTGATACCTTTGTTGCCTTTTCTGCTGTTTCAGTTGTTTGTTATATAATTTTAATTAAGCTTAATAATTTAAATTTAAAAATTTAGAAAGAAAATCCTTGAAAGTTTTTCTCGTCCCTTGCATTTGCAAACACAAAATATTAATGTTAACTTTAAACTGTGTCCGTCCTTGGCGTGTATTCGTATATGTATTGGCAAATTAAACTTTTCCAGAGAAAACGGCTCACAATTATTTGTATGTGCAGCGTTGTGAAATGCGCAGATTGCAGAAATTGGATTTGATTTCAAACATAATGCACATTTCACTTTCAATCAAAAGCTCTGGCTCGCTTCTGTAACTGTTCTCGACTCGATGCCACACTCACTCGTACTCTGATTCGGGTCTCTTTTTCAAATTGTTTCATATTCTCACGATCGATCGATAAGAAAGAATTTTATGTAACAATATTCGAGCATTTTTCGATTCAAATTACAGAAACGAGCTGCCGAATTTACATTTTGTCGAGCTCGAAGCGTTTTCAATTTCGATTTTGTTGAAAGTTGAAATATTGCATATATGTAACTGTTTAATTATTTAAGTCAGTTAACTGAATAAAGTACGCACTTCGCGCCACTTTTCAAATTTATGCGCACTGCGCATTTCGATGTTTATGTCTTTTGACATTTAATGAGAGTTGACAAAGAGAGCTGTCAATAAAATGCAGTTATGTTAAGTGATTTTGCTAAGCCTCTAAAAAATGACTATAAAAATACATGATTATCGTAGAGAAATTTGTGAAAGGATGTTCAAAAGACAAGAAGCCCGAAAGAATCGGATCGAAAAAATACTGCCTTGTTTCACACATTTCACTTTCGAGAAGAGAAGAAAAACAAACGTTGACGTAGGCGGTGACTGCATTTCTCTGCCGCTTTGCTTGGCTCTTGCAATAAACTTCTATCATCTTATATGAGAAATGTATCGACACAAATTTATACGTAAGATAATCATTTTTAGCTTATTAGTATATTTACTTAACACTTTTTAACACCGCACAACACAAATAATTGCTTCTTTTGAGCTGCGCTACTTTTTCCATTTTTGTATGCGTATTTACAACTAAATAAACTAAACTAAATTCTTGCTGCAAATTGTGATTAAAACAAAGACTTAAATTTGAGGTTATATCTTAAAACAAACATTTAAATCGCGTGCAGGGATTGTAGCGTAGCCACAAAAGCAAGTGTAGCAAAAATTTTAGAATTCATACAAAATAATGCCGCTGTTTGATTGCTGCTCCTCTACTAAAACTAAAGAAATCAGGATGCGCGCGAAATTGCCTTTTGAGTATGTATGTGTGTATTCCATTGCAGGAGCAACTGTCATGCTTCACATGTCACTTTCGATTGAAGAGGGAAGAAAGAGGGAAGAGCAGGGAAGTAGTAGTAGAAGAAGTAGTGTGTGTGCATGTGGTCAGGCTGAGCAAGGAAAACAGTGCTGCGAATACAAAACATCTGGAAGCAGTCGTAGACGAGATAAATAGCATTCGCATTGGATTTTCATATTTTTGGTACTACATTACATTACATATTCCTAATGTAAACACTCACTTTAAAGCTAATTTCTCATTGTTAGAAAGAATGCATATCAGTCGCATTGGCAAAAAAATACATAAATACTTTTAGAAGGAAATCAAATGTTAACAAGTAAAAAAGTTTACAAAACATAAATTGCTTTTAAGTCAAAATTATTGAACTGTAAATTTGTTTTAATTTGATTTTTTGCATTGGCATTTTGGGCTTGGTTTGCCTGTGAATGGCACATGATGTGTGCGTGTGCGCGGTATTAGGATTTGGTATATAGCTACACTAGTGCGAGGGTTTAGGCGGGGTAAGTGCTTTTGCTTCCAAACATACACAATGTACTCCCTTTTGTATTGTCGTTATCTTGCTTGCTCTTTCGCTTCCTTTAATGCTATTTTTACTGCAGGAAATTGCCTATCTTTTTGTATGGCAGCCGAATTCGCATACAAAATGGCGCCAAGTGCAAGCACAAAAAAATAAAAGTTTGGTTTAAAATTGTTTGCACAATTTATATATACGAATTTTAAAATAAAGAAGAAAATTTGCTTTTTTAGGCATGTTAAAAAAATGTTACACTCTGCTACACGCTGCTGTTTTGCCGCTGCTACGACGACTGATTGCTTTTTTTGTGCTTAATTGCATATCATATACATATATAATTGCCGCTTTTTTTCCATATCAAAGTTCACTGCTTTTAAGTATCATTTTTAGTACTTAATAATAATAAAAATAGTTATGATAAAAAAATCAAGCAAGGAGTAATCCCTTGTCTTACAAACTACGGGTTCAATAACGAAATTGAGATGTGTTTAAATGTTGTTGCTGCACTTCCATTGTCGCCGCTGCTCGCTCTTTACATGCTTACAAAACTAATTTGATACTTTAGTTATATACTTCTAAAACAAAAACAAATTATTCAAAAATATAAATATATAGGTATGCTCTTACAACAACAAACAACCTCTGGACTTGCTGCTGCTGTTGCTGCTACTACGAATTGTTGCTTTGATTGGTTTGCGTTACGTTACGTTATGTTAAATTACATTACTTTTGTTTGTGTTACACTTTTGTGTATGTTTTGTTGTTACACTTTTTAGCTGATATTCGAATGTATTCTTTCGACATGTCGTAATTAAGGGGTTTTGGGTGGACAGATACGCGCACATTGCTTGCTGGTTGAGACCATTTGCTGGGATTATGTTGTGGTTCAATTGATTTGTTGATCTTCTTTTTTGTATTGTTAATTGGTTGCTTCTTAAAATTGTTGTTGTCACCACACTCAGTCCGTCTGTCTGTCTTTGGTGGGCCTGCTGCCAATGGTGTAGTGTGTGTGTGACGCAAACACTTTAGGCAAAGTACATGACCTTCTTGGTGTCGGCGTGCACGGTTATGGCACGCGCCATGGCGCCTGGTGTGCGATCCTCAGAGCAGCCGCTCTGATGTGAGCCCTCGCCAGAATCGTGCTCCTTCTCAACCAAGTGATATCTGCAATCGGAAAAAAGATGAGCTCAATGTATGCAAATAGGCGCGATTTTATTATTTGAAGCATACCTGGCTCTAAAAGCCACCAAATGCGCGTAGTAGGCTGGCGCTGGTATGGACACCGAACGTGTACAACGTACGTAGGTGTGGCACAGTTGATATGTTAAACATTGCAGCTCATCCGAATCGAAATGATTGTCATCCCACAGCACATGATAGTGCGAGGGACGGCTGGTACCCTGCAGCAAGAAGAGAGAGAGGACAAAATTTAAATATGTATGTATATGCAAAGCTGTGTTCTCTTGCAAGCGAGAAGATCAGGTCAGCGTGTAGAAAATTATATATATTTGAATTTGCAAATGATGAGAAATATCACAACGTTGTTGAAAGCAGCAACACGCACTCACCTGTATGCCCTGATGACTGCACAAGTAGAAATCAAATTCAGTCGGATGTGTGATGCCCACATCGACGGTGGTGCCGGCGGGTATGTTGCCCGACTTGCCGCTCTGCTCCTTTTTCTCGGCACAGAACAGGCGCGTATGATGACGCTTCTGCACGACTATGAATGTGATGCCCGGACGATATTCCGCCTCCAGTTTGATGCAAGCCTCGCGTATGGCGGTCAATTCGTGCTGCAGCACGTGCGGGAACTGCCCCTCCGACACGCCGTCACGATACAGTATGATGCGGTGCGGCTTGTAGCCGCCCGTCGACTTGTAGAACATGATGAGCAATTCGCGCACCATGCTGCTCAACTCTTGTATGATCTCCTGGCGGTGTTGCTGCACACGCACTGTGGCCGCGTAGCGCGAAGGGTGTGCATCCATTGAACCCACAACGGCTGCAATCGAGGGTTTCTTGTTGTCGCCGGCGGGTGGGTGTGTGACGTCGGCTCCCAAGAAGATGACCGGCTCGTTGAAGACCTTTGGACGTATGGAGGGCACGAGTATGGAATTGATGCCACCAAGTTTCACATTGATTTTGAGGCATAGGTTGGAAAGTGTTTGCGGCGAAGTTTTGTTCACGTTCTTGGCCTGCACACATTGTGTGGCCATGCCAAGCACAGTGTCGCCGACGCGTTTCACCTCGGCTGCAAGCGAACAAGAGTTCATGTTAGCAATTGATTCGTGAGCAGGATTTCTCGTTTGCTCTACAACTCACCATAGACCGGCGTCTTGCCCGGCAAGACAACCACCACCAGCTGCAGCGCATTGAAGGAAGACTTCAGATATTTGAACATGGGCTCCACCTGATCGGGCCCGGTGGCATACTTGCAGAAGCAAGGCTGTCCAATTATGGGCATACCCGCGTCATTCGAGATCTTTTGCAATTGCTGTGTAAAGTTGCGCAGCGCATCTTCGCGCACGGTGCGTTGCGGCGCGAAGCAAGCGATGGCCCAGACGCGTATCTCGACGCCGGTAAAGAATTGCTTGCCACGCATATCCCAAACGCCCTGATTGGGCGAGGCCAAGCTGACCTTGTTTTGTGGTGGGAAGAGTTGCTGTTAAGGCAGAATTGCCGGTTAATTTTAGTTATTTTGCAAAAAAAAAAAAAAAAAAAAATTTTATTTTAAACCGATTTAAAAGTGTATAAAGATTCAGCATAGTTAAACAGATAAAGGAAATTCGTTTGTTTCCTCTTTTGTTACGCTTTCTCAAGAAGCCCCACTCCCAATATGCTTACCTGTCCCGTCATGCTGGATACACGTCCCCCATACTGTAATTTCGGCGGTGGCAGTACACGACCGCGCACCTCCATCATCGAATTGGAAATAGTCAGGCCGAATTCCTGCACATAAGAGTCATTGTTGAAGTCGGCGCGCTTCACCAGATTATTGATTTCACGCTCACGATCAGGAGCGGAGCGTGCGGTAGCCTTGATCATGGTCGAGGTTTGCATGTCGGTGAGCTTCTTGATGCAGCGCTGTCCGGCTACGATGTTGCACACTTCCAGTGGCAAATAGGTGTGCTTGTGCTCCTGTCCCACTTGCAAGCAGGGCAAATGGGGATAACGCAGCTTCATGTGATACTTGTCCAGGAAATACTTAGCCACAGTGCACTCGACAGTTTGCCCATTATCGAGCTGCAGAGGGAAGCTGTGCAACGACAAGAAAAAAGAGAACAATTAGCAGAAACATTTCAAGGATCTTCATAAATTTGGATTATACACTAAAATCATTCGATTAAAATACATATATTCGAATGATTTGTGGATGCACGCCTCGGTCCGTATGAGAAATGACGAGCCGTGATAGATCGTTCTTTCGTAGGTAAAGGAGTGTCCCAAAAACTTACGATTGCATTTGTGCAGGACGACGCGTGACATTGCAAACGCGATATTTGCGCCGCATTTGACCGCAATGGGTTATTTCGATTTTGAGTCCCTTGATCTCCTTGGTGAACTTCACGCGTTGTGAATCGGTCAGCGGCTTGCGCTGCTCATTGATGTCTCTGATGTCGAGCACTTCACACATAAAATCAATGACGGGTTGAGCCTTGTAGAAAGCCGTAGCAGACACTGTGTAGCAGAAAAATGAAAGCATTAGTTAGAGCAGCGGGCAGACTCGTCTATCACTCACCATCGATGTTCAGCATCATCTTCCACTGCGATGGACGCACACTCTGATGGAAACCGAACCACACCTCACGGCCGCCACCCAACGGATGATAATAGCCTTCGGGCGAGCTGAAGAAACTGCGACCCACTGGCGTATAGGTCATGCTGGGTAAATGGCGCATCACCACGTCCAACGCGAGTATGGCATCGTAGGGTATTTGGCGCGTGCGCCCCTCGAGAGCCTCCTCCAGATTGAAGAGTGACACCTGCGCCATCCACTTGATGGTGACGCGGAAAATGCGATCCTTGCCCTCGCCCGGCAGCGTCACCTCCAGTTCCAGCCGATCGTTGCCGATGGGCAGCGGGTCGCGCGTGTACAAGTTGTTTCGGCCGTCGAAGACGGGCTTCAGCACGCCAAAGATCTTGCTGTACGCATGCACCATCGTCTCAATGATCTCGCGGTTCACCTTGCGCGGGCACTTGTCCGGCTGTATGTTGATGTCGTAGTGGTGCACGTAGCCGCGCGGCATGTTCACTTGGAAGTGGTTGGCACGCAATATTATGGGGCGGCCTTCACGGCCCAGATTGGGACGGCGCGGACACGTGAATACTGGCAATTCGGGTTGCGCGGTGGGCGTGGTTGCGGCTGATGCCGCCGTTACCGTTGCGGCTGCACCCAAGGCGGAAGCAACGGCCGCGGCTTGCGTTGCCGCCGAGTTACCGCCCACTGTCGCAGCGCCGGCAGCCACATTCTGCGCACTCGGACTGGTCACGGCGGTGGGATTCACTGATGAACCGGGAGCTGGTGGCGCTATAAACGTAGCGAGAAAAAGAGAGCAGAAACAGGGCGAAAGAAAAACAAAACAAATTAGACAAATTTGCCTAAAACAACAGAGCACAACAACAAAAAATACAAGTTAGAACAACAATTCAGTTCAATTACGTAAATAAACTAAGAAACTAACAACAATGCTCTGTATAACACTATGCTGCATGGAGGCCACTTGAGGAGTTCGGTTCTGACACTTACCAGCACTCTCATTCGACATCTTCCTTATTACATTATGATTCGCAATAAATATTTTCTTAATCAAATAAAAATAGCATTTTGCACAAATCTGATACGAATATTTGTAGTGCAGCTTTAGCTTGTAGGCGTCTATAGAAAATAATTTATAGCCGGACATTTCCTGGATATGCATTTCTTTTCTTTGCTCATCTTCTAGCAACAGTTACAAATCTTATAAGCAGCATAGTGTGTATACAATTTACATGGGAATAACATATTGCAATAACATGATAAGCTACAAATTCCCAAATTGTTTCAATATAATCGGATATACAGATCAACAAGTCTATATACACTGGAAGAAGTTTTGTCTGATATGAAAATTTTAAAATGCCAACACTTCGATTATTTTTTTCAGGGCTTGTCGCTTTTTGCAATATGCGCTCCATTTCAAAATAAAATGTTTAAAATACATTCAACTGCTCATAGTGAGTTGGCAGTTAATATTTCTCGTTTTCCAAACATGCACAAAGCAATTTTTGGATTTAAAAAAAATGTCTACATGCTAAAATCATTTCTTTTGAGAACATGAAACATTCAAGTAATAAAGTAGTCAAAAAAGAAAAAGAAATAAAAACATAAGTTTTTGCAAGTTTTAACAAACTCTACGGTGGTTAGTTTTAGTACGGGGGCGAAACGGGAGATGCTGCTGCCTACAAAATTTGTTAGTAAATTCAAACAAGGTCGTTTAAACGACAACTCTTTGTTAGTTTGTTAGTTATATAAAAAGTTAACAGAAAAATGTAAACAAAAACGTAAACAAAACAAAAACGTAAAAAGACAAAAAATAAAAATTTCAAAATTCAATTTCAAATTTTGATCGATTGATGAATTTTTTGGTTTTTTGTTTTGATTTGGCAAAATAATTTACATGTGAGTGTATCGAAGCTAGTCTGCGCTTGAGAGGGGCTCTGAGGCCTCGTAGGCGAGGAGGTCCATTGTGATTCTATAATAAAAAGAAATGCAAGAAAATCAAAAGGAAAACAAAAAAATAATAAAATAAAATCAAAACGAAAATATGAAAAAATAAAGAGAAAACGAAAAAAGACAAAGTAAAATATCAAAAAGGAGCCAATTGGTTTTTTTTAGCAATTAAATATAAAAAAATTTAAATGAAAATGTATGAAAAAAAAATCCAACAAAAAATGCAACCGAAATAAAAAAAAGAGAGAGAAAGTGATTAATATTGTTTGCATTGCAATTTAGTTACAATTTATTAATGGTTGTGTGAGTTTAAATATATGATTAAAGCTTCTTTAAGTTTCCTGATATGATTACTTTTGTGTGGTTTTAGAGATTAGATAATGACCCAGCAACAAAATGTGCGTGGAGGGTGAATGTCTAAATTGTGAGTGTGTTTTGTGTGTATGAGATGAGCTATCTGGAAATAAGACCTGAAACCAAGGAAATACATACATACATACATATGTATAGTGTAAAAGAAGGCGGGGAGCATATGCTGGGTATGATGTAATAGTTGATTTAAAAATACGCCGTACACACGTAGAAAAAGTTAGTTTGGAACGAGAAGCGCAATATGAAGAGGGAGGGATAACTGCAAATATATGGCTAGTCTATCAGATCTGGTACATAAAACTCGCTCATAGCAACGAGGTAAACAGAAGAAAATCGGCGTTGAAAGGTTGAAGGAAAGTTGATGCGAAGTTTACCGGAGTTATTTATAGGTATGCATCTTCGAAATCTGCAAATATTTTAGCTACTGCGACTACAGACAGAAAATCTGCACAAATTACTTAAAAGCGCTTTAGACTGATTCCAGTCTAATCCCAAAAAGATACTCCACAATGGGTATGACAAATTGTACAGCGCAAATGTTGGAGATTCAGCAATGTTAATTACGACGCAATTTCGCGCTCAAAAATACGACGACAATGACAAGAGGGTGCAGGAGCACAAGCAGCGAAACAACAAGCATTGAAAGATGTTGACGGTCGTTGACCTAATTTTTTTTTGGCATACGCAAACGCTCGCAATAACCGGGACGGGGCGGATACGACGACGAATAAGCAGAACTAGATACACGCGCAGCGGCTCTGGGGAACTAAGGATGACGTTAGATCATTTTTGCGCTTTGATTCTGATCGTTTCGGTCTTGCATATAATCTTAAAGCATAACAGACAGTGTAGAAATGGGATAAAAATGAAAATAGCAAAACGCAATAAATTGCAAAGAGATGCACTTGCAAGAATGCTATCTGTGGATTTTTTGGGTATTCACAGCGAAACTCTGCTTGCTCTTAATTAATAAGTGTGGGTCACATAGCAGCAGATGCTGCTGTAAAAGGTCACTCCCACCTGGACACCTGCTGCGTTTCACAGGTGCAAGTATAATACACACACACACACGCATTGCGCCAACAGGTACACACAGGCGAAGACTATGCCGCGTCATGCTTTGCGCTTCTGCTCTTTTTACTGCTCCTACGCCACACCTCTTACCGCGACTTCAACTAGATTCTTTAAAGTACTTATGCACGTACATTACATATGCTCATGTGCCAGCACTTGGGCGTCGTCAGCGTCTTTTGCTGTCATTTAAGGCAGACAGACTTAAGACTGGAAACCACTTGGCGCTGCGCGTTTTCAATGTTGTGTGCGAGTTGAGCTGCAGAAGATGGGGTGCAGTAAGTAGCATAAACACTCAAAAGCTTATTGGCAGTCATAAGCAGCAGGCATTTCTCATGTTGCTGGCTGGAGTAACGTCTCGAGGACCTATTTCCACAGCTTGTGCGTATCATCGAGGCAGAGCGGCTCGATAAGTAGGAAATATGTACTATTTTTTTACAGCAAGTAAGCAAAGAAGCCTTATGCAACGCCCTTTTACACGCCTCTGCACTGCAAATAAATCTGGCAAATGAGCTGTCAAAGTTGCAGTGTATACAAAATGAGGCAGCGCAGTCGTTGTCGGCAGAGGCGCTGCCGCCGGCGACGCCAAAGCTGCGACCACCAGCTAACCAGCTACAACAATCTACGAATGAGTACACCAAAAGGGAATGACAAATAGACAAAAGAACTAGAGTTGATATTGTGTGGATTGAATGGTGGAAGAAATGGGCACACGGGGGAGGAGCAGGAGCCTCTGTTGGCAATGGGTTAGGGTACTCGGGTACTCCACGTTTTTATTTTGTTCGTGTGGCGGGTGGAAGAGATCGGAGCATATGTTCTTTGCAAATCATTGTACTTCATAGACTTACGCTGTCCAACTGGATACATTTTTAAAAATTTTGTTTCAAATGCTTCGAGTGTTTATATTGTATTTGTGTTACTTTTGTTTGTGTTGAGAATTGAGAGTTTGACTTTTATTTCGCTATTGTTATTTTATTTAAAAATTCAAATCAGCCTTTTTGCTATCACGTAGTTATTTATTTCGTTTCGATTATTTTCTTTATTTGTGTTCGCTTTAATGCTTTGATTCGTGGGAGTGGTTGGCGACGACGATGTATATCGAAGTGTTGTGTGGAATATTCACTTGGGTTTTTTTATTTGTTATAAATTTATTTTTTCACAGATTAAAGAACACAATTTTAGGCACAAGTTGCAGTTTTTCTCTATGCGTTTTTGCAGTTTGCACAATTTCTCAATTGCATAGTGTGAAAAGTAGCAAGAATTCGAAATTTTACATGCGTTGCAAATTGCAAGCGCTGGCGTCTGGCGCTCCTTTGGCAGGCAGGAATGGAGTGTGAGTAGCTGAGCGTGAGAGTATAAGTGCGTCGAATAATCGCACGGAGGAGTGAAGTGCTGACGGCTGGCTGGCGACCTGTGCTGAGACTCCGCTGGACAGAGACTTTTTTTCTTCTGCTTCTTCTGCCACTGAAAATGTGCCTCGCAATTGCCTTTGATTTTGTAGGCTTTTCTCGCGCACTTCCAACGTTAATCGCCGCCCGAATTTTTACGCAAACGCTGCACCGTCACTTTATGTGTGAATTTTCAGTATTTTTACTAACTTTTAACATCACACATAATGAAAAACTGCAATCAAAAATTCTCTTCACTCACACAGTCGCCACAAAATTTTTCGATTCTCGACGTTCTCCTTCCTTTTTACGTTTCATTTTTCTCTATTAGTATGAGCGAGATAGATAGCGTTTTGTATGGCATTGTCGCTTTTACACACACGCGCAGTGCTGGCAAACATGAAATATGAAAAACAAAAATGGCGGCGTTATAGAGTCTACAAACACCAATGTTACCTTACACAGAAAAACAGCCGCTGTACCTATTTACAGCAGCTGTCTCATTCTGTTCGTGCTGGAAAGCGGTGTGTACAGAACGTTACAAAATCGCCGGAAAATCAAATGAAATAAACGCAATTAATAGATAGCATGTCCATACACTACAGTGGCGCACTAAAGCGCTCCAGTGGCATTGTTTCTGCCATAGGAAAACAATTGAAAAGTGTCAATTTGAAAGGTGTCCAAAGAATTACTATCAGCTTCGATCCCTTTGGAGAAAATGTGAAGTCAACAAGGTAGGTACAGGATTAGGGGCAGTGAGAGCGGCGCAACAATGCAATGCCAAATATGTTCCGACCCCTTTTTATTGAATTTTCGCATTTTTCTACTTTTCCCTTGTGAAATGACCAGGGGACCAGGGCATAGCAGATGAGGTTATTTAGAGCATGCGCACTACAGCAATTACCAATATAGCAAACTGTCAAAATAGCCCCCCCATATTGATCTTAGTCAAAAGAATAAAACAAAGGAGTACATTTTACAAAACCCAGTAATACAATATTGATAATAAGACATGGAATAGTGGAGGAGCTGAAGGAGCAGGAAACGCACAACTTACCGTACACTTTGGAAATAATACCAACTGCCGTGTTCAGCTGGAGCGTCGCACCCAGATCCGAAAAGGTGACAGGCAGAGTGTGGAGCTCACGCTCCGTGGACATTTTCGTCGGTGTCGGCGTCAGTTTGAGGCCGTTTGCTTACGCACCCAGTTTGAAAAGGACAAAACAAATCTATAAGTAAAAAACATATTTTAATTAGTCCTTTCAAAGTTATATTCGTTGGCGAGGGCGGAGCATATTTAGTTAGGTGTGTCAAGGGACTATAATAAAATCATCTCAATCACACAAAACATTAGCTTTTAGGAAGCCATTTAGTGTACAATGAAAAAAATTTGTTGGCATAGTGCCTAAAAGTGTGCTTCATTTCTTTAAATTAACTGATTTTTTTCTTTCATCTTATACGGAAGTTATTTCTTTCCGGAAAGTCGAGTTCGTTGTAAGAATAGAAAAAATCGAAGGACGATACCTTCCAGTGTAAACGCATTTAGAAAGAAAAACTTCCACCGAAATATTTCCGTGTGTAAATTGATTTTGACATATAACCCTTTTATATTCTATATTGCAGAGAATTTCTCTTTCTGTTATCCTCACCCAAAGTGCAACAGACCAACCCCAAGTGTGTGCTCAAGACGGACGTTATCTGTGACCGAGCAGCACCGCAAGTGAAGTTTTCACTCATCGAAGCAGCTCAAGGTATGTAAAATGTTTAAAATTTACAGGCAAATAATTAATCTTAGTTAAATAATAACAGCTCAAGCCAAAGTCAAGGAAATACGTTTCAATAGTCAAAATCTTAATACCTTGGAGCTGCTGCAGCTGTGCAATAAACACATTTCCGCTTTGGCACCACCCGAGGAAGCCAGCCCAACAGTTGCTACCAAAGCAGAGAAACAAAAGTCTGCGGGCAAAAAGGGCAAAAAGTAATTGCATGCAACTACAACTACAAATAAACGAAGATGACTAGAAAACACAAAGGCACGCTGGCTGTCATCGAGCAAATCTACCAGGATATACCCTCGTTCACCGATATCTTCACTGAGGAGTCATTTTATATGTTTGCATTTTGTTTTGTTTGTGGCACCGTTTTGTTGGCATTCATACTATCACGTTTCATTACTATCAAACCTGTTGAAATTTAAGAGAAATGCAAGAGCTTACGTAAGCTAAGCTTAAAATGTCTACATAAATGAAAAAGAAAAGAACTTGTTGAATAAATGTTGAGATATAAAAATTAACATATGCACATAAAATATGAATGCAATGTGTAGAATTCTTCAGAAACAGAAACAAAACTTGCTCAACTCAAAGCACGCACTGTTAACTTTCAAAAAGCAGCAACAAACCAGTTTTAACTTGACTTCAACATGCAGAGAAATCCTTTAAGTAACAAAACCCAAAAAACGAGCATATAAAACGCCATAAAGAAATTGCAAAAACCGCAAAACTACATTTAAAATATATATATATAAATTGCCCACTTTTAAAACGAGCCACAAAAGAAGACGAATTGGTTGCATGAAAGCAGCAGCAGTAACAAAAACAACAAAATGCAACTTAAAAGCAAAAATTGAGTTTCATTGTTGTTTCCAACAAAATTTGCTGTTTAAAGGTTTGCAAGTCGACTGAGAAGAATGAAGACGGCTTACAGTGATTCCATGTCCTACATCGACGACACAAAATTTGAAGGTGATTCGATTTTTAGAAAATTTTGGCCTGCTGAACTCAACTCTTCGCCAGACTTCAAGTTGAAATTTTCGTCATATTTGGCTATAGTGAAAGCAGCTGTTAATTTGTTTTCCAATTATTTATTGCCTTTCAAACAATTTTGGAATTTTATTTATACGAATTACTGTGCAGCTGGGCTGTTTCTCTCCTTGCTATCTTGTAATTGTGCACTTAAAATTCGCAAAAAAAACAAAGAAAGTGCTGATAAAAAGAACTCGAGACAGTTGCAATCTGAAAATGGCACACCTAAATCCGGCTTGATGCATGCACTTGAGTTGCCTTCAATTTTATGGCTTCAAATGGTCTGTTTTTTAAACAATTCTCTTGTTCCTTTTCTAAAATTTTCAATCCAAAATCATTGTACAAAATTGAATTCCCTTCCCGAATTGGCTGACACACACTTTTAGTGGCGTAGGTATTAGAGTTGTGAGATGGGAGCGCTGAATTCCAGTCTGTCCAACTTTCATTTATGCTCAACTCAAAAGATTCACCTAAAAAAGGCATAATTTTTGGTTGCCTCGTAGCATGAGACTCAAAACTTAACCCGCTGCCATGAAGTTGAAGCTTTGCAATTAAAGACAAAAGGTACAACTTTCGACGGAAATGCTTATATTATAATATTTTTGGCGAGTGGGATTGCTTAGCTGTAAATGAAAACAGATTTGCAGGATTAACTTTTTTGAGCTTCAACAGCATATGTATACAGAAAACCAGAGCTGGTTGATACCTGTTATTACTATCTCGTTTTTATTGTCTGAAGAAATTATTTTTCAAGTGAGTGAGAGAACTATGTATACGATGAGATAAGAAGACTTCCATTTAAAGAACTGACCATTTCATAAAATTGTTAAATAGGAGAAAGCATATTCAGTTGTTCTCTGTTGGTTGAAAAGAATGTGACCCCCACTCAAAGCTTTCGTTTGAAAATGGCCTTGATTGTTTCTTGCAAGGCGGCCCCAATTCCCCAATTTCAGCGGACAGCGTTGCGAATTTCGAATTCCTTTTCGCAGTGGGGCATGAATGGACGGACGGCCGGTGAGGAGTATGCTATGGAACGCTCTCTTTTGCTAAATTGCTGACAGTACGTGCCGCCAGCTTTATAAACTGGAATTTAAATTTATTGCATGCGCGCATATTTAGTGCAGGAGTCTGTGTGTGTGTGTGTGTGTGCATGCGCTTGTGCGTGCCCAAGTGCAAATTTTATATTATTGCACTTCCATGAAGCGCATAAGGAAGGGAGCACATAAAATTGCGACGTCTTCCCCTGCTCCACGGCCATGACAATCAATGAAGGAAAAGGAGCACGAAAAGCAAGAATGTGCAAGCCAAAAAAAGAGTTACACGTATCTGGGGTAGCAGGATAGTCAAATGCTCACATCAACTCCAACAGTGGGACAGACAAATGCGAAATATTGGCATAAAACTACTCTTACTTGCATGAAAGCCAAAGAGCCTGAAATAAATGCATTCGTAAAGTTAGAGATACAAATTTATATTTACGAAAGCAGCTAAGTATTAAAGATTTGCATCTAAAGTGAGAAATATTTTCAAACATGTAAAAAAATTAAAGTGTGTAAAAGTTCATAATTTCCAACTTTGAAATGGATCTTTTGATTTTGGGGCTGCTGCAAACTGCCGGCAGGCAGCAGATACAGAAAAGGTATACATATCTGCAAGATGCACGACTGCAGCAGTCGACAGCGGAACAGGAGCAGCAGCAACAAAAATGTGGAGCAGCTGCAGATGGCTGGCAAGCAGCAGCAGAAGCAGCCCAGTTAAGAAAGTGCAGCAAGCGAACACACACCACCCACTATGGAGCAGGGGAGGGAGGGAGGAACAACAACGAATTGGGCTAAAGCTCGAACTGCAACCACATGGAATGGCTTCGGCAGAGAGAGTGCTGGTGGACTAAAGGGATAAGACTACAGGTTAGATACGAAAAATTAGTTGCCAAAAAATTCACTTTTAACGCTTTGGCTAAGGCAAAAAAAACAGCAAAACGTATGTCATCCAATAAGGAGCAGAAGCAGACAAATTTCCATCTAAATTTAAAATTTTTAATTTTGCATTTCTGTTGCTGGAATGAAACTGCGGACATTCGAATTCCCAGTAGCAAACAATCCATTTCCGTTTTGTAGCGGAGGACAACTGCGAACGTGGTTCATCGATGATCGTTGAAATATGCAAATGCGTTTAAGCTACCGAGAGGGCAGAGCCTTGCAAATGCTACTGCTCTCGGTTGATGGCAACGCCCTCGCTTAGCCTGCCAACGAACATTGGAGGACAATCACATGCAAATGACATGCACACGAAATACTTTGGGAAAACTATTTTTCATTTTCATTGACCAAGTCATTAGTAATCTGTCGATCTGACGATTCATGCTGATGATGCAGAAGAGGCAATCGTAAAAGATGAGTCATTGTAAACAAATTTTAATGTGGATATTTGAAGGTATGTAAGTCTTAAGAAACGTTCGAATACATACATATGTACATACAGTATTTAGAGTAGGGATACAGTCTCCTAACACAATTCTAAAGATATGCTATTGAACGACGCAAGGGGTTTCATAAATTCAGAGCAAAAGCATGCGCCTGGACTAACTGAGCCTTTAGTCTAGCTAACTCCCTCCGAACTCCGAATATCTAGCTTCATATATACGCCGCTTTTGCAAATAAGCTATGTACTAGGTACATTCAACAATAATTATTATAAGTAGTAAGGAATTCATACAGTGGCTCGTTTTCCTAACATGAATCGAGAAATTTTCGACTTTAGTGACGTAAAATTGTTTCGGCTGCCAGTTATTGTTTGATCGAGCTTTTTAAAGTTAATATTTATAAGTTGAGAAAAACACGGAATATTTTCGAATATTCGAAAAGAGTCTCAAAAATGTTATGTACCTGTTTATGAATGTGTAGTTTAAAAGTTTGTTGACCTTCCATTGGAATGTTAGATTGACGCATTTTTCACTTCAGAGGCCAGTGTTCATATCACTACCAAATTAGAAATTTGGATTCTTAATTCAATTTTGGGGTACGGAGCAAATGAGAATGCCGGCAATGCCGATGGTTAAGTCGAGCAAGGCAGACTTGACTTTGAAAAGTGCTTGAGCAAAATTAGCTTAAAACAGCAGCAACAAATTAAAGTAAGCAAGAGAAGGAGGCTGACTTAAATGGACTTCCCCTGCATATTGTGCTGCCTCCAAAGGCGGCACTCAATTAAGAAAGGGTTAAATGCGTAGGCAATACAAACGACGAGAAATTCTACGAAACCGACAACACAATTCAATTACATACAAACAAACTTTGTTAAAAAGAGCGAAAATTCATACATACATATGTATGTACATAGTATGTACAAGAATAAAAGTATACGTTTGTAGATATGTAGAGGACGAATAAATGAGTAATAATAAGAAGAAGAAGAAGAAGCAGCGGCAGTATAGCTTGACAATTTCGCTTTCAGTGTGCGATAAAAATTGCAAAATGCGCAAAAAGTAATTTTGTTTGTTTTTCTCCATGCACACAAACAGCACGTACACATTTTTACTACATATAAAATATACACACACATGCATACATATACATATGTACGTTTGTATAGGTGTGTATCTGCATCTGAAAGATAGACAGTCGAAAACGAAGCGGCGAATGAGCCGCTAAAATGCTAAAATGGTTTATTTGTCAACAAATGCCGCCGCCGCGGCCGTCGTCAGTGAAGAAACGAACGAAAGCATCAGAGAAGCCGCATGAAATGGCAGTGAGCGAGAGAACGGTGAGAGCTTAGCACGAGCGCCACACAGCTCCACCGAGCGCGAGCGCTTGACAGCTGCACTGCAGCACAACAACAAAGGAAAGCACCAGCTGAAGGTTGGGGTGCGGTCAGAGCTGGAAATGAGGAAATGAGATTGCCGCCGTCAAAGCAGAAAACAACACGCGAAAGTAAAACGAGGCGCATTTTAGTGGGCGGCATACGCGCAGGGTTGGGGTAACGATTGGATAATGGCAAGCCGAAGTACTATGTTTGAGCATATGTAGCGTTAACGGTACGTTGAGTAGTGGGTGGGGGCTGGAGGTCGCCAAATGGTAAATATGGTGGCTGGAAAATGTAGCTGAAAGCGACGATGTCGCGTTGTGTCTGCTGTCTCTTTCTAGCTTTCTGCGGAAATTGAGGAAAGCGAGGAAAACTATGAGCGCCGAGCAATCGATAAAGTTTTAACAAAACGAAACAAAATTAGAAATTCATACAACACAAAACATGAGACAAGGCAGCGGTGGAGAGAAGGGGCGAAGCTGGCAGACAATTAAATGATACGTTAAAATTGTGCAGCCAGCAAAATTGTAGCGCCAAATTGCCAAGTACCTATGTATGTATGTATGTACAACAAAAACGTTGCAACATGCAGCTGCAACAATTTCTCCAACTGACAAGTCGAAAGTAGCGAAAGTTTTAACAAATACTAACTGCGTAGGTACAAAAAAGCACACATACCGATGTTTGTATGTACATAAGTGCATATATACATACGTAGCTACAGTAGTGCCCGTCTAATTAACACACGCTTAAGTGAGGCGCTCGCTTAATTGTTTGAAAGAAAAGTTATCAATAAAATATTAGAAATACATACAATATACAAAATAAACCATTTAATTTAAGCCAATGGAAAAGCTACATAACGTGTTGCTCTTTTAATCTTTAAGTACCCCGGAGACCTTTTTGTTCGAAACTTTTTCTACGGAGCGTTCCCATTTAAAAAGTCGCCAAACATCTTCGTAGACATAAAACAATTGTCGGTGGAATCTTTGATAATATGTATTTGGCATGCCAAAGCACAAAAGTTTAAAGAACGAAGCCTGAAGTGAATACAAGATACAGATACCCCCCAAGTGTTATTATTATGAGCGCTCGAGAAAATTTCTGTTGCATTTTTTCTGTCATTTTGCCTTTAATTTTTATTTGGTTTCATACAGAAATATGACAGATAGTTGTTGTCTTTATCTCTCTACCAGTAAATCCGTATAAATTGGTTCCAAGATTTTTGAAATGGCTTAAAGCAAAAACTGCTTACATGCCTGGTGTGAACAAGTCCTTAGAAATGTTGTCGTTTTTCAAGCGCACAATAGTTAAAGCTTTCTTTTGACCTCTATTATCATAATGTTGTCACTATTTTATTGTTGTTGTTGCATATGTACATTAATACACACACACACGCGCGTATATAGTTTCATAATCTGTCTGCTGCGGCTACAACAAAAATCAAACTTGTTTTTGACTAACGAAAATAACTTTTTTTTATCATATTTTAGTTTAGCATTTGTGTGTATTTGTGCTTTTATTTGTTTCTTTTCCTCTGCCTTTCAAAGTTCGCTTGTTCATTATTGTTGTTGTTGTATGTGGTTTTAAGTGCTGTGCTCCATTCACACACACATACACACGCGCACACAAACACATACAACTTAAAAATCGTATCTAACGCGGCATACGCGCCTGTATCTATGTATGTATGTATGTACAAACATACATATGTATGTATGTATGCAAGTAAATTTTGTGTATGCATGTTTGTATGCGCATGTGTGTTTGTGTGTGCGCAAGTGCGTAACATTTTCAAGTTCAATGTCAAAAATGTTTTTTGATGTGCTTGCTTCTTCTTCATCTCCTTTCTTGGCTGGTCTTTTTCGTTGTTGTTGTTTCTTCGCCTAATTTTGCAGCTTTTTGCAATTTTCTTGTGTATCTGCCTGTGTGTGCGTGTTTTACTTTCTACACTATCGACTGTTTCGCGTAAGTTCTCTGTTTGTTTATTTAAATTATTAGTCAATTTTGTTGTTGTGGTTATTTCGCCACGTTTGTTTACAGCGAAATTCCGGCATTTCTTCTCAGAAAAAACAACTTCTCTTATTAAAAATACATCTCAAATTATTTGACGAAAAATTGTATTTTTAATGTATTTTTCGTATTTTATAATTCTAAAAGCAAAAAACCAAAGTACATGCAGCAGTAACTCGATTCTTGCACATACTCGATACTTGCGACAACCTCGAAACTTGCACCGAGCCTGGTTTTCATTACACGCAAGAATCGAGTTCCTACTGTATATAATCAATACCCTCTATTTGCTCTATATATTTTTCATGTGTATTTTTCAGAAGAATGAATAAACTCATTCTAAGCTATTTCGAAAGGTATTAATCAACTGTGCAATTAAAAGAACCGTCACAAGCTACTGGGCGCCTGCAGATACATATATGTATGACTCGTGTGGCCGAAACATTCCATAGGTATTGGCCACATATGTACATACATACATATGCATGTAAGTAAGTACATATACTAATAATGCATAATTAGAAAATAGCAAAGAAGAAATTCGTCAAAAATTGTTGATAGTGGGTATTGAGCATTCGTATTCGTGGGTGTGGGATTTGGCGTAGTATCTGTTCATTAAACCAGGCAGGTTAGGTTAGGTTAATCTGGCTGCCCAAGAAGAAGGCCACGCATAGACCCTGTTGGGTCCTTAGCGATAACAGTTGGAGCTCCGTTTAGGAGCTGTCAAAGCAGTGATCTGTCAGAATTTGGGTGTTTTTCACAAATTTCCAAAGAGGCTTGATTCCCAGTTTCGAGATCTGTTCGAGCCCTGAGAAGATTGGTGCTCCTAACCAAGTCAGACGAGTTCTAGCGATGGCGGAGCAGGAGCACAGTATGTGTTTAGATTAAACCAGGCAACATGGTTGAAAATATAATAATTGCAATTTTTGTTGTCTTTAAATCGAATTACATGAACCAGCTGTAATACACTCCTTGTATGCAAAATATGAAAATTTTATTACCATGAGCAAATGAACAGACTCCAATCAACCCAATGAACACTCGAACTGGCATACGAAAGGCCATTATGATTTAATACATGCATGCATACTTGAACAGGAATATGCTTTAGACTTGGCAAATGTGGACAATATTTTGTATGGATTGATCGAAATTGGTACGACGAGTACGCTGTTTAAGTTATAAATGCGAAACACTCCTGTTAGACCTTTCCGAAAAAGCTGAAGGATTGCGTGGGTCGTCTTTTAGGCGCACGCACACGCTTTTTGTACTCACGTACAAATGGGAATGGGTGTAAGGATGTGTTTATATACTTATGCCGGCGGTTTGAGGCAGGTCTCGTCCAGCAAGGAATCTTCTGTCGCTTTTCGCATTCTCTCTTTATATTACTGGCGCCCGCTCAGCAATAATTTTGTCTATCCTTTGCCCAGTTACTCTCTGTTTTGGTTCGGTTGCTCGGTCGCAGTTCAGTTATGTTTAAAACCCCCTGCTGCAGCTACACCCACAATTAAAGACACACTCTCTCTCTCGACTTTCGTGTGTTGTGAGCAACAACCCCAACAATAAATTTCAGCTGTTCATGCGTCGTGTGTCCTTAAAGCTTCTGGAAAAGTTTCTACATACATATATCTCCCTATGTATGTATATGTATTTTTAGGTACCTACTGTTCATGTATATATATGCATATAGATATAATGCTATATATGTATGTATATCTAGCTATGTAGCTTGGCACGAAGGGTAAAAAAGACGACATGCATATACATTCTGTATTCTATAGGGAATATTTGCTCAGTTTCTCTGCATAATTCAACCTTATGCGGAGCTCAGCAAGTGTCAAGGAAAGGAATTTTATCGCTCTCTCTATATATGTATGTATATTTTGTGCATGCATATAGAAAATATACATGTACTACATATATATGCATTTATATGGATGTGTGTTTCTGCCGGTGAAAAGGGAGAGTAAAAATGTTGCTGAATTTTTTGTTATGGTTTTCACATTTTGGCTACGAAAAATCGTCGCAATTATTGAATTTTATATACCGGAACTTTTGATTTAAGAATTTGTTTTATAATTGTCTGCATTTATTTATATATTGAAAAATTCAGCTCAACCAAAATTAATAGGTAGTTAAATGTGGATATTGTTATAGCAATTATGGTCTTCAGCCGCCTTCCTATCTTTACGTTATTTGGGAGTTGAGATGTTAATTGATTAGTTGAGAGAATGTAGCCTTCGTAATATTCTTACAAATTTAAAAACATTTTCAAATTGCAGTAATTTTCTTTAATACATGACCACATCAATAGAAAAATAACATTGATACCGATGCTGAGGTCCTTAACTGAACAGCATTGCCTCAAACATCGGAATTGGAAAATTTGGCCGCATTCATTTGCATTCAAGTTCCTTTTGCGTGACCGGCATTCGACCGGAAGTTGACAAAAGTAACCTTATATGCCGATATTTTGACTGCGTGACTAATAGCTTGTTGGAAACCTACAGATAAAATTATAAGTGAATATTCAAACAAATGCTTTATTTAAAAGTCACTTGCTTTTGATCTAGTCACTTGCACAATTTGCTTCCAGGTCCTTTCCTCCCTAAGCTGTCGCTCAAAACAAAGAGCAAATGTCAAGTTCGATCCTTAAATTTGCCTCCAAAGCATACGCACACACACATGCACTCTACCCACACGTTTATATATTCATACATAGATACGCCTGCTTGCATTGTATGTGTTCTTTTTTTTATTGCACGTACCTTTTATTGATTTGTGCGAAAATGGTCGCCGCCACTTTTTGCCACTTCTGTTTTCTTCAAAATCTTGTGTTTGTTGTTATTGTTGTGCAAAAATATTACAGCAAATTTTTTTAACTAGGAACTTTCAAACGAAAGTGTAGCCCAGCTTTTACGTTTCACTTTTACTTGATGACTTTTATGTAACATACCCACACAAACACGAAATCCAAGCCATTACAACAAAAATACAAACGCGCAGGCATATTAATTAATATAAATTTAAATGAAGTGCCGTTTAAATTTTTTCAGCCGAAAACTTTTGCATATACAATTTTTTTTGTGATTCACTGTTTGCACTTAAATTTGTACTGTATTTTTATTTTATTAGTATATGTTTTTTAAATTTTTACACTTTCATTAGTATTTTCACTTATTTTGCAGTGTGCTTTTGCAAAGCTGTGAATGGAATCGCATGCGAATGATAAAGAAAGCACATTTAAATGAAAAAGCGCTAAAACGCATTTAGTTTGCCCACTGCCGGCAGGTACTTTTTCATATTGGGGCGTGTGATAAGCAACTCCTCATAGTTGTTGTCGCTGTTGTTGTGCTGTTTTCCAGCACATCAATTATATCTTTCAAATACTATCAGTTTTTTTATTGTTGTTTTCCATGCTATTTTCACTGTTGCTCTTGCTATCTATTTTAGCTTCAGCTTTGCCGTCCACCACCACCTGCTGCCGACGATACGACGATACTGCTACACTGCTACGCTGCTGCCCTGTTGTGAGGCTGGTTGCTATTGTTGTTGCTCAGCGCTCATGCAAAAACGCAATTTCCTTCCACTTTTGCTGATGCGCTCGCTGCTGCTGCGCCTGTTATATTGTCGTTGCAATTTTCTACTTGCAGTTGTTGCAACCTCTCCTTTCTTAGTTTATTTGCAAGATTGTAAATATGTGATTAAACACAAGGCAGCGCTGCCTAAGCAATTGAAATCTAACCTATGCTTTCGGTTTCGCCCCATTCGGCCCCCTGGCCCGGCTGTAGCACTTCTGACTCTCGTGCAGCAGCATCAAAAATTTATTATTGGAGTGTTATAATTTTAAGCATATTCTAGAAAATCACATTTCACATAGATTAAAGAAATGTTTGCAGTACAAATTTATTGAAAACTTTGTTACAAATTTAATTTACATTTCATATATTTCATTTATACATATTTCATAAAAGGTGGTTCGTGTACCGGTTCGCCGGTTCGCGTCCTGAGTCCACTTGCATGTAAGATTGGGAGATTGGGTGTACGGGTGTACGGGCTGTACTAAGATGGCGTGGAGTTGAATTGAGCTGTACTAAATTGAAATTGTCAGCGACGTTGTCATATTATTATTATTATGGTTTGTTGTTGTTTCGTAAGAGCATATGTGCATTTGTTTTTGTTGTAGATGAAGACGACTGCGCTCCCAACTGAATTTATGTATTATCTTACTGTATTCTTTACAACTTTATTTTTTTATAATACGTATGTATGTAGATATACAACAGCTCATTAAAGCAATACACTGTAGTGTGAAATATTTGGTTTAGTTGGCAACGCGGTGTGAATAAATGACACAGAATAGCCAACAGAAGTGTAACTGAATCAGCTGATCGAAAATATTGCACTTTTTTGCCTCACACGTACACTGTCCGTGAGGGCAAAGGTCCAGCTGTTTGATGTTAAAAGTAAAATGTGTTAGTGCTAGAATTTGTTACAGTATTGATTAGATACACTTCTGGTCTCTTCTGTGATAAATGATGCGAACTACGTCGTTCCTGAAAAACAAGAGGCAATGGTAAAATTGAAAAACAAGAGACAATGGCAAAGTTGAAAAACAAGAGACCTCAGCCGCAAAAGCAAGAAAGTTCTTTTGCCTTTGTTAAAGTTATCGTCGTCTGGGAACTTCCTGCGTTCAGTGTTTCAGTGTTGGCACTTCGCCGCTTTCGTTGTGCAGCTTACACCATTTCATGACACGTATTTCTTGAAATTTGTAGCATGCGGGAACACTTTTTCGATTTCATAGAACTTATCTCATAAAATATTGCATGGTTCGAGGGAAAGAGAGATGTGTCGTGCTAAAAACCAGCTGAAAAAGATCGATCCCGAAAGTAAATAATTACTTTAAAACGATAAAAACCTATCCAGATTATGTAATCCATCTTTTTACAAGATGACAAACAAATTTCGATCCATTTGTAATAAATTTTCTACGTTTCCATTTCGTGTTTTGCAAACGGCAACAGTAGGATAATGACTGCAGAAATTTGTCACTGCGGTGCCAAGCCGTTGCATTAACGAACGCGTGTCACGCAGTAGTATTGCGCCATTTTGCTTTTACGAACGCGTTGCTTTGCAGTGCAACCGCTGGGTTGCATTTACGAACGTACCTATACATATATAAAGTCTGCGCAAATTACAAATTACGATGCAAATGGCGCAAATGGCTAGACAGTTGACAGTTGTGTCAAAATTTGCAACGTGGCATATTAACAGAGAAATTTTTGATTTGCAGCCCTTTTAACATAACCCAACATATTAACATTCAAGAACCACCCAATATAGTAACATTCGAACATATTAACATGACCCAACATATTAACATCCAGGAACCGAACATATTAACATGACCCAACATATTAACATCCAGGAACCGAACATATTAACATGACCCAACATATTAACATGACATATGCGATTCAAAAAAAAATAACGTACAATAGTATGTACATATAATTGCTCTATGAAGATCGCTGTGTCGACATTGTCGAGTTCACCGCTCGTTCATCTTAAACGAATGTAATGCAGTTTTATAAAAATCTTTTTAATGCCCTGTTTAATCGATTTGAAGTCTATATATATATTTCTTTTAATAATTGAATATATGGATATATGCCACTTTGTTTTTAGTACAGTTAGTGTGGGGGAAAAACACAAAACAAGAACAAGCTGACAAATAATTGCGAAAGATCTGAAGCAAGCGACAATGCACGATCGAAAAGCCTACTGAACGTAATTTATAAATGAATTGTTGCTTTCGTTGCGCTCTTTCGGCAGCTGCTGACTTGGCTCAGTTACTTTTATTTTATTCTTTCTTATCGCTATTTTTCGATTGACCGCCCTCCTCCTCCTCTTTAGCGACACTCTTCTCTTTGGTTGCGCTCATAGTGGCCCCAGCGGGCAGCGCTTTCTCGAGCGCCTTCACAAAGTCTTCCAGATTGCCGGAATAGGCAGCGGCTACCGCTTCTGGAGTCAGTTCGAACTGCGAGACAACAGGACCCAGCTGCGCCGATTGCAGTGCGTTCGAGAACAATGAAAGCGCCTGCTGAAATTGTGGTGATGCGATTGTGTCTTTGATTTGCTGCTTCTTGTTCTCGTCGGCATCTTCGGATTCGGGCAGGTGCACGGAGAGCATGTTGGCGCGATCCGGATCCGCAATAATTTGATTAATGGCCTCGGAACCGGCCAGTGCCGTGGATAGGTCAATGTTAAGCGAACGACCGGAGCCAGCTTCGGGTGAGAGGTTCGATAAGTAGGATTGCAAGTCGTTGCTGCTGAAGGGATTCGATGTTTTCTTACCAGCTGCTACTGTGCTGCTGCCCCCATTGCCGCTAGCCGAACTATTGCCACTTTTGGTGCTCTTGCCTTTGGGCGCGGAGGGAGAGCGCGGAACTGCCGAGGCATTGCTTTCGGGTGTTAGCAAGCCCGCGGCGGCGGCAGCGACAGCACTACCACTACTTCCACCGCCACTGCGATTAGCAGCGGGAGTAACGGCGGCACTCCGCGATGAACTGTCCGAAGAGCGGCTATTAGACAAGCATGACACAAATTTCATTATTATTTTTTATAGCAGAACTGTACATTAGCGTCCTGCAAATAGTACTCACTTCATTGAACCCAACAAGGAGCTGAGTCCGCCCATTTGCCCAACGCCACCGAACAATTGCATTAACTGCTGCTGCGACATATTGTTGAGCATGTACTGCAAATCACCGCTGTCGCTGCCACTTCGTTGCGCTGTGGGCGGATTGTTCATCAGTTCGTTGACGCGGCGGCAATACTCCTCATCCTTGTCTATCTTCGCTTCTTGCATCCAGAAGAACATGCGGCGAGAAGACGATTTGAAAATCAGAACATACACTCTACCCGTCTTGCACTGCTCAACGCGTTTGAATTCGAAATCGTCAGGAAACACAATCAAATCATCCTCAACCTATATATAAGAATGAAAAATTAAGAAAACTTATTACAATGTCTTATCTCTGCCTTGTCACTGTGTCGCCACACCTTGCCAGTAGTGCGATCCTTCCAGCAGAAATGCATCAGACCATCTTCGCTTTGCGTCAAATACACCAGACCTTTGCGCGTGTCGGGATGCACCATTTTCCCAATCATATTCATGCGCCCGGCGCGAAACTCTACCAAGTGAGTGACACCAGAATTATTTCCACCGAGACCACTTTGACGTCCGAACATTTTGCTTCACGCTACAATACCAGCAAATGTTGATTAACGTGTCTTGGGTTAATTAGCTTGGCCATTGTGTACTCACCGTATTTATTGCAAACTTTAAAGGAAAACACCCGCAGAATAATCACTTGCTGAACACTACTTCAATTATTTTTTTTTTATGGTTTAACGTTGCTGTCTGAACTTGGTTATATTGACCAAAGTGAGTTGAGTACTTCAATTACCAGCTTGCAGCTTGAATGACAAACAGATTTCGTCTGACGTGTTCGTAAAAGAGTGTAATTTAGAAAATGTCAAATTCATTCCGGTAGTGCTGCCAGACTTTAGAAAGAATCTAAAGTCTTCTAATTTACTCTGATCACTAAGCGGGCTATAGTATGTAGGATTTCTGCTCTATATGTGTGAAATCGCTTTTTGAACTATTTATGATGCCTGCAAGTAGCGTAAAATATAAAGGGATTTCAGCAGGCGGATGCAATTTACTATCAATTTGCAATGTTCTTTTCGATTTTTAAGTTGGTAATTATATCAATTTGTTGTATTTGCCATAGATTACACAGAGCTGCCATATATTGCAATCTCGTGCGATGAGCATTTAAGGCATTCCTGAAATTTCTTCACGTGAAGATATTGGATTACACCAGATATGTACATGCAATATACCTTCAGAGAAACTCATTTCATATCAGTGAGAAAGGAAAAGTTATTTCCATCTGCACGAACTTTCATTACAATGCATTTTTTGCACACAAAAATTGCACGTGGTTTCGTTTGTAAACTGCAGTTAAACAATTCTCGAACCTAGCGTGGCAAAAATTTGCTTTACATTAGAGGTGTGCAGATCAAAAGAAATATATCGATAAGCTCCCAGCGCTGAAATATGTGTTTTCTTCTTGACTTGATCAACGAAAGTTGTGTTGGACAGCGTGGAAATTGTAAAAAATAATTTGAAATTTACTTGAAAAAGCTAGACTGTAAAAAGAAATATCAATTATATTTAATGTGGTCATTAACTGGAAAATAGTTGCTGTCTAGATTTTTTCTTACTGCAAAATCGACAACGTATGAAATAGCAGCAGAAGCAGCAGCGGCAAAGAAGAAGAGCAGGTGAAGAGAAAATATTTTGGAAAAGGCCGAAGTTGCAAAATTTATATTCTGTTTTTTTTGTCTGTGTTAATATAAAAAAGCAGAAAACAAGAAATACAGGCGGCCAGCAGCAATAGCAGCGACAAAAAACAAATTTTCTCCCGAAAGCCCATTGCAAGCAAGCAAAGGATGAGGTGAAGTAAAACGGAAAGTGACAACGCAAGCAAACGCAAATCAGAAAACCGAAAACCAGCCGAAAAACGTAGACGAATAAAGCAGCATAAAAAGCGACGGCAAGAAAGCGGTGGCAGCAAGGAAAACAGCAAACCAAAAGGTAAAAGGATAATAAAATAAAACTCTTAGCTCCGTATTTTGTCTATTCCAATTGGCCGAGTTAAATTTGCGACCAGAATTTTCACAATTAAAAAAAAAGTTTTGTGAGGTTTTGTTTTCTTTGCTGACCATTTTTCGAGTGTTAGGTGATCGGCTAACTGTGTTGATGGTGGTGCGAAAAACGTGCTTCGCATACGCGATTAGCCAAATCCAAACACCAACTCGGAGTGAACGCCCAAATTGCAACTGAACCTACATTTTTAGCAGATTCCGCAATCAATTGCATGCGAGCGCTTAATGAACCACCGAATTTGCGCTACGGGCGTGAATCGTGAGTGCTTGCTTATGCGGGTTTTATTGGGACCTTCGTCCAAGTGCTCACCTAGTGCGAAAGAAGCTGCCGGGCATGCTGCTCTATGCAAGCAGTAATGTTATTCGGTGTGAAAGCATAAATGAGCACTACCAATCTACATACAATGATATCTTTTGTCTAAACGAGGATTCCAACTTCTGTGGCCCTGCTACGCTCAATTTGGGGGTCACTGCAAGGAGCAGCTTCAAGAAAAAACTGAATTTGCATTTAACATGGAGTGTTCGAGAGAAAAGCGCTGTACGACCTCTACAACGACATTGACATTGTCAGCTGCATCAGCATCCATTTAGTATTATTTTATCACATTTATCACGACCCTAAACTTATAGTGTTGCACTCGTCAGCAGAGAAGTGCACAGTCTAGAGTCAAAAGTTGCAGGTTCGATTCCAGGGCGAATCGACAATGATAGTACGAAGAGCATCATTTGTCACGCCTTTGTGACACCTTTTATAAAGATCAGAGAAGTGTACCTACATCTGCAACGACACGCAAGGCTAAACAGAACTAAAAAAAATTCGCAGACTTCCAAGCAACATTGATTACTTCATTGAACGCATATCGCTGCAATGTTACTCTTAGTATGATTGAATTTTAAATTTACACATTGTAAGTAACAATCTTTCTATCAGCCCTGCTGCATCACGAAGAGCAGCTTTTAACACCTGAAAAAACAGTGTGGCCTATTTGCATCTGATTTTCTGTGTGTGTGTGTGTGTGTGTGTGTGTGTGTGTGTGTGTGTGTGTGTGTGTGTGTGTGTGTGTGTGTGTGTGTGTGTGTGTGTGTGTGTGTGTGTGTGTGTGTGTGTGTGTGTGTGTGTGTGTGTGTGTGTGTGTGTGTGTGTGTGTGTGTGTGTGTGTGTGTGTGTGTGTGTGTGTGTGTGTGTGTAGTAACCTCATTCCACATGTGCCTGGCCTGAAACGTTGGCAAATCTCTTGTTAAAAAGTTAAAAGCGTTGCCTGTAGCAGCGCTGGTGTCATATTTTGTTGCTGCCTTAATTAAAGACTGGCAATAAAAAAAGTATTGCCGATAAACCACTAAGCCAGCTTCAAGTATAGATACGAAATAACAACGACGACAAAACGACACAAATTTGAACCAATTAACATATTCTCTTTATAAAAAAAGCATATTAAGTTGGGGTAGATTGTATAAATGTTGTAATGTAGGCAAAAAATAATAATAGCACATTTAAGGTGATATGTCTGAGTCAGCAAAAGTTTGATTGCGAAAAATATTTCAGTGGGAATCTAAAATTTTAATTTGGTGGGGATTCAGGCTCCTAGTCACCGCGGCCTGAAATGCCTATTGTGACAGTTCTCCATGTATTTACAGATCTCATGGATACTTAAATCCAAAATGTATGAAACCATTTCTTTTGGGGATCTGTCCGTACATTAAGGTAACGACATGACTATGAAACTGTCTAACTGCTCTATTCTTTAATTCAATTTTAATACTTTCTTATAAAAGTAACTAATCTGAAGACGGATTAGCTTATCAAACCGTAATTTAGCTTTTAAATGGCTTAATTCTGCTCTCAAAATTAAGAGTTTACCTTCAAATATATGATCCTAGGGTTCCGCGGGACCCTTTTTTTATTTGAGTAGAAATTTGTGTGGATGATTTTTTAATTTTGATGAAAAAGTAAAATTTTTCTGTTTATCTGAATTTTTTCGAATTTGTTGCTATATTTAAATTTTTTGCATTTTCCGCAGACATTTTCCACAACAAAAACAACGAAAACGAATTAATTCAATTTATACAAAAAGAGGTTATAAAATATATACGAACGACAACGAAAGTTCGCGCTAGCCTCCATACAAGCAGCTCGTCATGGAAATCACACCCGGACGCGCACCCTTCTCCGAGGACGAGGACTACGCGCCCTTACGCAAGCCCAAATCAGCGAACACGACGCCGACGCACGGCAATGCCTACGGCGCCGGCGGCTTAGCAGCTGGTGGCAGCGCCGGCGGCAACAGCGGTGGCCAAGGGACCGACGCCTTTGGACGCACGGTCTCGCCATCGAAGCTATCCCCATTCGCCAAGGAGTTTGTGCCACGTTTTGGTGGCGCTGTTGGGGGCGCTGTTGAGCAGCAAAGGCAGCCGCAGCAGCACTACCAGCAGCCACAACAACAGCAACAACAACAACACTATCAACAGTACCAGTCGCAGTCGCCGCAACAGCGTTATGCCAACGGTTATCAGCAGTCGCCGCAGCAGCAGCAGCAGGCGGCATATTCGCCACAAATTACCTCCTTGACGGCATCGGTACAGGAGCGCCTGAAAATTACCGGCGGTGGCGCCAGCGGCAGCGGCGCTAGTGGCAGCAGCGCCGGCGGCAGCAGCAAATCCACTGCCAACAACTACTATCAGCCACGCCACAGCAAGCATCATCACTACAACCATCAGCACCAGCAGCATCAGCAGCGCTACCACAATCAACATCAGCAGCCGCCGCAGCAGCACCACCACCAGCAGCACCACAACAAACAGCACCACCAGCATCATCAGCACCATCACCACCAGCAACAGCACGCCTCCGCCGCCAATGCACAGCCCACGGCCGCCGACATGGAGACCATCGCGCTGGACTACCTGCAAACGGTCGTACAATGCCTGAATCAGAACCCCGGCCAATTTGACACGATCGCCACACGCTTCCTCACCATCTTCGACGGCATGGAGAACAACCAGTATGTGCTGTCCAACGCCATGGAAGACATCTTCCAGGAGTCCATACAGAATCCGAACTTTCGCTATATGGGCGCCAAGCTCTACAATCTGCTGCACATGCTGAACCTCAAAAAAGACTCACTCTTCCAGACGCTGCTCAAGTGCAAACTGGACTACCACCAGCAGGAGGTGCTGCAATTCATGCAGTCCAACCAGCAGCAGAAGGTGCGCGAAACGGCACTCTTCCTCGCCGAGCTGTACATGCAGTTGCGCGGCGACGACTCGCGCATACACCTCATCGCCGAGAACATTGTCTACTCGCTGAAGCAGCTGCTCTCGAAGGAGTGCGCCGACAATGTGCGCTGCATCTGCCTGACGCTCAAGCTGGCCGGCTATGATCTGACTGCCGACTGCCCGCTGGCCATGCAGCAGATCATTGTGCAGCTGGACGGCATCAATGCGCAGTCGCCGGGCAAGTATCCGCTGGCGGCCAACGTCATCTCGCTGCAGAAGAACAATTGGGGCCGTAAAGTGTCCTCGTCGAATTCGCTGAGCGACCCGTCGGAGGTCATTATGAAACCGCCCGAGCCGCTGCGCACCAGCGATGAGCCTGTCTTTTACGGGCCTGACGGCCGTGAACTGACCGCCGAGGAGGCGGAGTTTCTGTCCGGCGACGCTGCGGGAAGGGGCGAGCACGACGACGACATGCACGGTGACGGCGATCTGGATGTGGACCTGGATCCCGAAATGGACGAGGAGACTGAGAAGGCGTACAAGGAGTTCTGCAAGCTAAATGCAAGCGCATAGGAGCAGCGCAGACACGCGCGAGCACAGACGTCGAGGTTGTGGTGGTCGGCAACGACAGAGGCGGTGACGATGACGGAGACGGCGCGCTGAAATTACAGCGCATTTGACAAACTGGTTGTTGTAGTTGTGCTGGGTAGTTGATGTTTTTTGTGCGCGTGTGTATTCGTGTGTGTGTGTGAAGCTGGCGGTTAGGCAGACGCACTGACAGGCGTGCTTGCAGCACCTTTAAGCTTGTGATACTTTTAAGTTGCAAAATGTACGAAACGGAAAAGAGTGTAACAGTAGCAGTCACTCTTCTTCTCCTTCTTTTGTTTTTGTCTGGTTTTCTACGACTACTAACATTGTTGTTGCTTCGTTTGTCGAGCAGCAAAAGCGCCTCTGGCAGTTTAGCATTTTTCGAGTTACTGAAATGGTGGACTCGCTTGTGGGATGCTCATTTGCTAATTTGCACAATTTTCGCTTAAGTTTAGTGCGCAGACATTTAAGCTCTTATTTATATCTCATTGTAAATTTAATAACTAATTAATGTTTATTTTCAAAATGCTTTATTCAACAAATTTCAAGAAGTAAAATTTTCTTATGCGGCAATTTTTCGAAAAATGTTAATTTGTGCTTAATATTAATTGCTGAATAATCTGCCATATTTCACATTGCACGTTCGATTCGATCGAAATCGATTCAAGTGCGAACTGAATTTCAAATACGATCGATTTCAGTTGCAGTTTTGTAAATGAAAAAAAGACATTTTGTTGAATAGCGTAGTTTTAGTTTCTGATCTTACAACAAAGTCACTAAGAGAGCGCGTCGTCGTCGCCGCCGCCTGCAGCACAGTTTAACCAAGCCCACTGCTGCGCCAGCGTCTTTATCTTGGCCCAGCTTCCTGCACAAGTAGCTCATCACTTGCCCCTGCTCAGTCGCCGTACTCCTCGCGCTTTCGTTCGTTCGTTTGTTTTTACTTTTTGTTTGTTTCAAAGGCAAAATTTGCTTATCGCATTTGAATATTTTATGCTTTTTTAATTTACGTTTTTTATATATAATAATTTTCTTTAGTAGTTTTAATTTATATATGTCGTACACATTTTTTGCTTTCCCGAGCTGTTTAAATACAATATCGAAATTTCGAAAGTTCAAACATGCGCATATAAATATTACAATATTTAGTATACATAATATGCATGCCAGCAATTGCTGGCCCGAAAAACAGTGTGATTTTTTTGTGACGCTAAATTAGTCGTTTAAAAATACATAGTAGAAAAAAAATTTAAGGAAAACTATAAAATATAAAGAATGCTCATGTTTGTGTATTTGAAAAAAATAATTCTTATTGCAAAATTCGAATTTTGGCGACATTAAACATTTCACTATCTGCAATGTTGCACATTTCTTTTGCGTTGGGAATTTGTAGTGAAATGTCCGTTTTCCGACTTAACTCTTAATTTTCTTTTTGCTCGACTGCTTTTTTTTCTTATTATTCTTGCTTCTTGTATCTTAAGTTTTATGCTTTTGTGTTTTGCCCTCTTAATAGTTTTTAAATACAAATAAAAATTTAATTTGGCTGCAGTTTTTTCACTTTTTTTTGCTATTTTTTCTTAGAAATTTTCTATTTTTAGTGCTAGGTTAGGCCAGAAAAAAAATAACACAAATAAGTTTAAGAAAGAAAGAAAAATTGATTAGTGTCTGTCTCCTTTTGACACGCTGTCGTCCTTGCTCCTCGGTGTATTTGTAATATCTCTGCGTATCTGTATGTTTTAGAGAAGCCACAATTTTTTGAAGACAAAATTCCAAAAATTAAAAAAGGAAATTGTAATTTTGTGCCGTTATGTTTCATAAAATAAATTATGTATAAGCGATGGTGTTAATTTTGGTGCTTATATTGGAAATCAGCGAGCATTGAATGAAAACTACTTTTGAAGACTACATAAATTTTAAATCCGAAAGCTCAAGCTACACATATCGAATGGAATTTTAAGAAGAGAAAGGCGGATCTTGAAAATCCTGAAGGTTTCAACGGTTTTCTGCTGCCAATGGGACCCTCTATAGGAGCTCCAAATCGAGAACAAAGTTTTAAGAAGTTCAACTAACTTCTAATTTAAAACTGCATACCTTTAAATCTGCTTGCCCTAAATTTGACTTTAGCTGAAGCTTTAAAGCTATAAATTATTTTGTTCTTTCATATGCAACACTGGCAGAGTGACACTTTTCGTAGAGATCCACTTGTGGATTGAAATCCAATTGGGCTGAGCGGCATAGTCACGAAACAACCACTTTGCAACAACGAGAAAAAACAACAACAACGGAACGGCAACTGTACTAAAGTGATTTGATGGCAGCTAACATGCTTGCGCGCACATCACATAGATACAAACAAACACACACTTAGGCACAGAGGCCCGTTCTTTGCGCAGTGCTGCCATGTTAGGTTTTCTTCTGCATTCAGGATTCTACTTGCTTTAAGTTGTGTTTTGCACATGTTTAACCCTTTCACTTCAGCTAAATTAGGCATTTTTTTATTTGTGCTTTTTAAAATTTTTCTAGGCTAAAAATTAATTTTGAGCTGGCAACACTGGCACCGCATTAGCCGTATCTATGAGCTACTCATACATTCATACTTTTCTAATTGGACAAAACACCAACAACAAGATGAGATAAGAGAGCAGTACACACACAGAAGCTGCAAATAGAGAGAGACCGCGAGAGGGGAGTGCCATTGAGCTGCCTTCGTCGCTGCCTCAAAACGTTGCGCCGCATTTCGACCAATTCAGTTCGAGTCTCTTGTTCGTGCCGTGCGTTTGTACTTTTACTGCAAGTTATCGCAGATACAATTTGTTTTGTATCCGTAAGATACAAAAATTTGTACTGTTACAGCAACAAAAACAAGCAGCAGCAGCAGCTGAAAACGAAGCACTTCTAAACTTCTTTCTTTTACCCTCGTGTTTAGGCAACAGCAACAACACCAACAAATTTACTTTTTTCATATTTATAAGAAAAAAGCAATAAGGAATTTGTTTTACAGCAACAGCAACAACAACCACCACATAAAACGAATTTTCAAAAAGTTACAACAAAAAGACGCCACGAGTTAAGCGAAAGCAACAAAAATAAAGTCAAGAAAATCAAGCAGCGAAAAGGTAAAGGCAAGAAAAAGCAAAAAAAAGGAAAAGCAACAACAACAATTTTGACTACTTTTTCCCCATCAATTTCGCTGGGGTTTTGTCTTTCAATCGCTTTTGCTGGTGGTGTGTGCGTGCAACAAACCATAACACAACACAACAACAAAACAAGTGTTGCATGTGCTACGAATAAAGTGTTGAAAAAAATCTAAATTAAAAATTATAAAAATCAAAAAGTTTTAGAACTTCCTTTTTCGAACGCCGTAAAGCGCGCTATAGTCAACAAGCCCACTGTACGACAATCCTGTGCATATCCTGCGAAAACTGGCTGTCAGCCGTCACACTGAAAAAGGTAAGCAATCGTGTAGTGAATTTGAAATCAATTTTTCCATTTTGTGTAACGAGATAAAAAGCATTTTTGGGCTGTGGTCACTTTTGAGTTTGTGTTGGCATATAGAAATAAATACAAAAAAAAAACTGAAGTAGAGAAAAAGAACAAGAATGGAAGGTGCTCAGCTACAAAGCGCTAAAATTTTAAGTTGGCAGCGAAAAAATGCGCACGTAGTATGGCAAAACAATGACAACAACAACAGCAATTAAAAGCCAAAAGCACAACAACATGCAAAAAAAACAGTAAAACTAATGAGCGCTACGTCAGTATGACTTCATAGGCCACAAAAACACACACACACACACACACATTCACACATATGCATGAACATAGATACTCACACATACACAACAAGCTCTTGCCGCCACCATTTCCAGCAGCTCGAACGCTCCAAACTACCACCAATATATTTTGTTGCCTTTACACATTTTAGCCATAATTTCTTATACGCCGTTTTGAGGCTCTCAAGGAACTCTTCTTCACACTCACTAGCTCTGCTCTCTTGCTGCTCTCTTTCTATGCTCTTTACCGCGCCCCTTTTAAAAGCGTCTTTTTTCCATCAATTTATCTTCTCTATTCTATTCGCTTCTACTCACCTCTTTCGTTTTTGCTTCGGCTTGCGTTTTGCTTTTGAAATTCTTATATGCAATCGACAGTTTGTTTTGTTTTTGTCGTTGTTGTTGTTTTTGTTGTTGATTGCAGTAGTCCATGGGCGCCAGCAGCATTTCATGAAGGCAGGGCAAACTGATCGGCTATCTGAATTTACGAACCGCCTGACAAAAGTACACAGAATATCATTTTCTTTTTTTGTGTTCAGTTTTGAGGTTAAGATGTCTTTATTTCATGCTTTATCATAGCAATATGATGAATCAAATGTCTGAAATATTTGAAGATTTCTCAAATACATTATCCTATTTTGAAACACGCCTTGAAATTAAGGCGTCATTTCCCCAATTTCTAATTTTTTTTTCGGAACTTCGAAAATATCGCATTTCAAAGCACTTTTATTTCTTTCAAAGTCAAGGCAATTATTTGTGTTATGTGCCGAAGTCATGACGTCATGCTTGCTGTTTACCTGCTCTTGTCTCTTGATTAAAACTTTAAAGCATCTCACAGATCTACAAATGTACATACATACATACATATGTATATGCATGTATAAGCCTGTTTCAAAAGTATCTCATGTGTGGCTTGTGTGCGATCCTGTTCGCTTATTTCAGCTATTTTGTATATTTCTGTGTGTGTGTGAGTAGTAAAAATCACTTCGCTTTTATATAACAACAAGCTGATACAAGATACGAAACGTGCTTGCCACAAACTTGTTCGACAAGATTTTTTCTCCCGTTTTGTTTGAATTTTTCATTTTGACTCTGATGTGAGAATCAATTCAAAAACGACTGTAGAAGAAGTTGAAGGTAAAATGGAAGCAGAAGCAGAGAAAAACAACTTTTGTTGGACTAAAAAAGTTCCAAAATGAAGCCACCAAAAATTATGCTACGTAGCAGGGCGTAACAGGAAAAAAAGTGTTGTTTTTACCGCCAAAATTATAGCCTTATTTGCAATGGTTTGAGACTGTTTTATTGTTTTTGCCCCCCTTTTTTGTTGTTGTTGGTTTAACCTTGAGTGACGGCGAGGCCAACAGTTTCATGTTTTCAGCTTCCTTGGCTGTTAGTTTTTTGACAAATTATTTTTCTTCGCTACGAGTACCTGGCATATTCTTCAATGGCCATCAAAATCTGAAGCAGCTTTCGAACGGAAAGGCAAAATTTTGTCTTCTTTTTAGTGTTGCTATTCTTTTTTCCAAAGATTGTTCTGACACTCGTTTTCTTAAATTCATTTTGTTAAATGTCTCTTAATTTTAAACCGAAAATTTGCATTTTCTTACTACTACATACTAAGAAGAAAAGAGTAGTTAACTACGCGACTTCCCTTATTCTACTACGCTTTTTAACAGCGATTGCTAAAGCATAATTGAAAATTTTAGGCATTCAGACAGTACAATTTTTGTGCACCGAAAGCGCGCCAGACACACCTTAAATGTCAATATGCACTTTCTCCACCTTCTGCTGTAGCCACCTGCCCCTACCTCTTCCCCCGACAGACAAATATTGCGTGCTAACATGTTTTTCGTAGGTTTGCTGGTTTTTTAGTTTCTTACAAAATTTTTTTATTATGATAGAAAAAACTAGTACTTTTTATGAATTCTCAGCTGCTACTACCATTTTCGGTACTCTGCTACCTTGTGCTACTTCTTTGTTGTTGCCTGCTGAACCAAAACTTGTTTGCTTTTGTAGCTGCACCTAGTACTAATACTCGTATTACAGAAACAACAATGCCACTCCATTTTGCTTTTTTGTTGTTTGTTGTTCGTTGCTATTGTATTTAGGTCAAAGTGTCAACGTGCCTTATCCATTAACCATTTCCTACCATTTTTCCATGCCTTGCATTCGTCATGCCAACCCATAACGAAGGAGTAATGGGTACCTTCCAATTGCTTAGTTACCTTCTTACATTAAGTTCGCTTCAGCTTCATATTATTTTACCACGATTTTTGTATTCTTTGCTCTTTCCATTTGGAAAATTTAATGCTGTCATTTATTTAATGAAAAGGAAATTTCCAATTAGTTTGCAATCTCTTCGTTTTCTGCGGTTTTTTCAACGGCAGTAAGCAACAGCTCCAAGTGTACTTCTAGCAAGAAACCTCCAAAATGATTTGCATTTGGACAAATAATTTTGACTATTTTCGAAAGTAGTGTAAATAAGTTCCAATTGCTCTGCTATGGGAACACTTCGCAATTAGTTCGCATTTAGCAAGCAATTTTCGCAAGTTATTTCCCTTAATTGGGAATTTTCGCCAGCACTTGCTTCTTTTTCCAGAGTTAATAGCAAGTTGTTCCAATTTGTATGTCCCCTATTGGAAGACTTGCCAATTAGTTAATGTTTCTCATTGGACTTCTATCAGTTTGCTGCAACTGACTGCGGGCACTTTTCCTTTCATCAATTCGTCAAGCGGAAATTTCTCAATTTCCAATGCTCTGGGCTACATTTCTAATGAGCTTCTGACTATTGAAAGACCCGGAGCGTGTGAAGTGTTAAACAGTAGCCATCAGTTTGTTATTTTTCTACTTAATTGATAGTTAATTGATTGTAATTTATGACTTGAAACGAATTCGATGTGGGCTATGAGCATGCAGTTTTAAAGATAAAGGTTGGGAAAATATATTCTAGCTGGAAAAGTATAATGAAAATTTTAATTGAATTAATTCATTAATAATAATAATTTAGCGGAAAATCCGACGTCTGTTTGGCAGGCATGTCGATTTCTCTTCCCCGTGAATTTATAAAAAGTGCATATCTCAGCCATATTTATTTATAATTCGATACAACTTTTTAGAAATTTATAGATGAAATCTGAAAAAAAGTGCCTGAAGAAAACTCAAAAGGCTGAGTTGCAGAATTAAAAATGTCTTCTTTTCTATTGTACTTCATTCTAGTATATAGGTACTCTATATTACGTGAAATTTAGTACTCATTGTCAGAGCAATTTTTCGATGACTGTTTCAATGTGTAATTCATTCACCATTTCTTGAAGCTGTTCAGCTATTAATTCAACTGCTTCTAAGCGCAATGCCGTAAAAATACTCGTGCCAAGAAACTACGCCAACTCTCGTACCCAGTATCGCAGATAAGAAGTGAAAAAAGTGGAATAAAACATATGTTTGGCATTCATCAATAAAATCATAGGTCTTAACTTATCTTATCGCAGCCGATCACGATTGCACTTGCCAAATGAGTCAATATTTCCAGCGAAGTTACACTTGCTATCGAGGCACACTCAAGCATTTCAGCATAGGGCCAATATAGAGTGGCGCATATCTACCGCCTTCCCTACACATAATGCCCATCAGTGTTACGCTCTAATCCCACAAGTTTGCACATTCCAAGATTTCACTTATTTCATTAACGACTGAAATCGGCGGCGGCGGCGGTGGCGGCGGCCTTATCGCTTGTTTTCATTTTCCAATGAAGCTCGTAAAGTTGACATCACGCTTCTATGCATACACTCTTATCTTATCTTGACGTTTTGGGATACTTTGCTATGCTTTCCTATTTTTGTTGGCAGGTAGTTGAGCACCGTCGCCCTTTTTTGCAAATGCAAAATGAAATTGCAAAAGTTTGTCATACTTTTTGCAGTGTCTGCTCTGCAAAGTAAATATTTGCAAATAAAAGATAAAAAATGCATTTATCAATTATGTTCCACATATGGGAAAAAGTCAATATGTTGAAGTACATACCATAATTGTTATCAGTTTGTTGTGTGCCAGAGAGACCTGACACTTGCAATCCACAACTAAGCAGGTGTATTTTACAAATGAAAAACATTTTGCATGTAGTTAATTAATGAAAATAGCATAAATTTTCACATTAGCTTAATTGCACATACATTCTACATACGTTCCACTTGTAATTTTTGTACAAAATAGAATTACTCTATGCGCACAACTGGTAAATACTTGGAAAATTGGACAAAATTAAGTTCCACACACAATGCACTTACGTTCCACACATCTGATTTTTGAAAATTCAAATATGATATTAATTTGAATGATATTTTAAATTCTGACTCTCTGTAAAAATTTGCTGCTGCCTACGTGCGCCACACGAAAGAGGCGAACTTTTTAAACAAATCTTTTGTTGTTGCCAAGTTCAGGCACTCTTTTTAACGCTTGCCATTATGGTTGCCCAAAGCTTCTGTTCGACAGTTGGATACACAGACAAATCACAGCGCGACAAATCAATAATTTCCTAAAAATAGCGGAAGTACTGAGTGTGTATATGACAGGCAAGGCAGACACTTTACACGCAGACACACACACACACTTACATTGTATAGAAAACGTAAATCCTCCCAAACAACGGCACTAAATGTAAGCGGACCGACTGTAGAACGAACGGATGCGGACGCAAATTTGACAAAAAGGGGCAGCCTTAAAATGCGCAGATACCACATTTTTGTGTGGAGTCACACTTGGTAAAAAGTGACAGGCTTCGGCTGGGAGGTGCTGAAGAGCATACACACATTGAAATGTTGACAGTTTTAAACCTCTTAATTTTCTGCAAGAATGGATTTAGATTTTTTTCTTCTAGTTAAGTGCTCTTCGCACCTTTATTTATGTAAGTGACAACATGAGTGGAGTGCAGAAACTGGCTGTCAAAATAGAATTGATTTAACTGTGAATCAATAATTTATTATTATAGCTGGCAAAAGGTTTTCTATCAGCTCCCCAAAATTGTCTACAAATGCGGACACATTTGTGGCAAGATTAATTTACACTTTGAAATAAATTCCACATTCGCTGGAGCTTTTAAAATGCCACAAAGGTGCGGTGTGTGATGACTTAACAGCTTACACGGCAATCATGAAAATGCAATAACAAATTTTGGGGCACTTCTTTGCACATATTCTGTTGTAAAGTCGCGTTGATTTATTGCTTCGAACTTGATATCGCTTTATGGACTCTGGGGAGAAATGATGTGAGAAAGCAGCGCGCGCTTTGTATAGATTTAAAAATTCCTGGCTAATAATATAATGCACATAAAAAAGCAATTAGAAAAAAATTTAAAATTTTGTATATGCTAATTGAACGATCTTCCAAGCTGCTTAAGTAAATGAACTGAGTGGGCCAGCTTTGAACTTCTTTAAAGAATTGAAAAAAAGAAATGGTTATATTAGAAAATTCACTGCATGCAAAGTAAAGTAAAGTTCCACACATAATTCACATACAAGGGACTTATTATGTTCCACTCAAAGATTATTGCAAAATGCTGAAATGCAGTAAATTGATAAATATTTCAAATATTTTCAATATGTACATTTAAAGTTTTTCTGCTGTATATGTGGCTTTTGTAAGTTTTTTTGATATAAAGGTTTTCATTTATGTAAAATTTTTATAATTTTAATATTTTTGTACTTTAAAATTAAGTTTCACACACGTTCCCCACAGGTTCCACTCTTAAGCTATTGCAAAATCCAGCTAATGCACTAAATTTCAAATAATATTTACTTCTGAGCTCTACACTTTTATATATTTGATGCAGTTTTCTTCAAAATTACTTGCAATTCGTAATTTGAATTTTGCTCTGAAATTTAATTTTGTTGTTGTTATTAGCATTGCCTTCTTTTGTGACGCAAATTTCCCATAAACAAGCCACTGAACTTAGAGCCTTGCAATGAGATATACGCCCATGTCTCAAGGTTTGCTGCGGCTACATAAATAAATAAATTAAAAGTATTCAAAATTTTTAATGATATTTGTCAATCTTTTGTTATCTATAAGGAACATTGTACACTACCCACGGTAGAGGGACAGGAAGGCTGGGCCTGAATTTGTTGAGAATATTTGCAATGAGAGCAGGTGTTCAATTCTCACAGCGCACCTGCTGTAGAAGAAAGCAGTGTTACTCATTCGTTTATAACAAAACAGAAAAAAAAACAATTACGTATTATGAAAAATACATTTTCACAGGTGGCTACTTTGCTCGGTAAAAAAAAGCTATATACTATATGCTATAGCTAATGCCTGTGCGCCTAAAAATGGCACGCTGCCAAGCATTTACACACATTTAGCGACGGCGGCAGCACGTGTATGCGCATTCCATGCTGAAAATACTCGTAAAATTTCTTCAAATGTTCGGAAAGAAAATTTTGATAGTTTGAATTATTCTAGTAAAATCGAGCAACTATCGAATTCGATTAATTTTCCAAATACATATGTTAAAAAGCGAGTGAAAAGCGTAATTTTAACAAACGGTTAACCGGTTAACCGGTTCAGCGGTCGTTCGAATTGAAATCCCTAGTCATATGCAAGTTCACTAGCCGTCCCACAAACTCTGTCTAAGCCACAACGCAGGGCAGCACTTTCCAAATGCGCTCTCAAATCACTCACACTCGCATACTGACACGATCTTCAGATATGCGCTGCCGTGTTGACCCACTTTTCATGGCATGCTAATCAATTTAACAAATTTTGTTGCTTGTTGGCTGACGCTGGTCTGTGCCGCGTCGGCGTGCATGTGCAACGCTGATGACGCTGCTGACGGCTGTCCAATGACGGCAGATCATTCAACTTGGCATTCGTACGCATTTCGCCTTTTTGGTTGTAAGTCGCTTGGGGCATTGGAGTTTTCCTGAGTTACGAGTTGTGTTGGTTGGACGAAGCTAAAACAAGTCGGAAGAATCAGGGGGACCAGGCTATATCAGGGGTATCCATGATCCCTTGGCTATTACAAACAGCTGCCAAAATTCAACATGCACTCACCGGATGTAGCGCACAAAACAACAAGCTGACGTTCCAACTCGTTGAAAGCCACAACAATAAATAAGCAGAACACACTTAAGGCATTCGATGTGTAGGGCAAAAACTATGATTAATTAATTTTAGTACAAACTGCAGTGAAAGCTTGTACAACTGCAACATAAAGTTTGGTTAGTTGCAAAAAAAAGGTGGGCGGGTACAGAAGCATTTTTCTCAAATACATTTAATGTCCACATGCATTCCAACTGCGTCTGCACTTTGTGCTTTCCCTTATTATTAATTTTCGCCAATTGCTGTAAATGAGCACCAACAGATTAACAGCAACATTTTGCCCGTGGAGCAACAAGTGAAAATCTAATAAATCTGCAGGCGCTGCTGCTGCCAATGAGCCATGCTGAAGTGGGCCAAACTGCAATCTAAGGTGCCTCCAGCATCAAGCGCAACTTGTAACATGTTGCTTATAAGTTTGGCTTTTTTGGGAACACAAAATTATTAATTTTCACTACACTAGGTAATAAGCTGAAAACCGAGCGTAAAAATGTTGAAGAAAAAAGTCCTATGCAGGTACACTGAGCTAAAAAAATAGTCAAATCGAATGAAATAGTTTTCAATTTAAAGAAATGGCAATGCAAATTTTATATTACGCGCCTCCGGACGTGGAAGACCAACTGAAGAAGGCGCGCGCATAGCTGGAGCGCCTGTTGAGAAGTCCTACGTCAGCTCGTAACTCGGTAACAGGTGTTACTGAAGAAGAAGAAGAAGTTGAGTATTCAATAAACAGCGAAAAAAAGCAGTGTTAATACGAACATTTTCCAAATGAATACATATAAAATTAAAAAGTAAATATTAATTTTTACATTGCGTTTTTTCGCTCAGTGTATAGTTGCAGGCTTTGGCGTACAGTTAGAAAAATTAAATATTGGCCAAAAGGTTTCAGAGTAAAGACATGAAAGTAAAGGCAAGAAAGAAAGAAGAAGCACATGTGAAGATGTTGCCTAAAAGATATAAAACCCAACGCTAAATAATGGCTAGTTTATACTGCCAGGCTGAGTAAAAGTACGCTTCTGTGGTTGCCCGCATTCATTAACAACAACAAAATAGAAGCCGTTAGCTTGCACAGTACTACTGGCCACAACAGAATGGACATGAGGGTGAAGTTAGTTTAATGAGCGGCTTTTGGTGGTTTGGTTTGAGTGCGCGTAGGCGTTGCGCTTTCCTTTTGTTGCGCTAGTAACAGTATTAGTAATAGTTACTTACTAGCCCATAGCTCGTAGTCAAAGGTAATTAAAAGCCAAAACAATTGCAGGGAAATTATTTAGCGGGAATGGTAAATAAATAGTCTGGCAATTGCAGTCGTTTTCATTTACGTTTTATGGCAGCCACAATTGGTGGGGGACGGAAGAGTAATTATAGCAGCAAGTAACAGAAAGCTTTCATAATAATGCCAACTTTTGTGATTCAGCTTGTGCATAGAGCAGTTGTAACGGTAAAAGTGCCTTAAGCAAAAGTGGGGGAAGTGAGTGATTAACATGGATATGCTTTCTGGTTGGGTAAAATATTAAGAATTTACATTATATGAAGCTGAGTTCATAAATTTCATATAAGGAAGAAGTACTCTGAATTGAAAGTCAAGTGTACTCTCTAACTTTTAAAGTATGATTAAAATATGTCAACAAAAAATGCAAAGAATAATGTCAATCGATTTTTTTGTAAAAATGCCAACCAATGGAAAAAAAACTCTTTCAGTGTAATTTCTTTATAAAATGGAATGAAAGTAGAATATTTCTTAAATAAGAAAAGAACTTTGCCTTCTGAGTAAAAAGGGGCAGAAGTTGTTCTAAAGGATAACATCTGCTGCCGCTAGCCAGAAAGCGAACTCATTAGAAATAAAGGAAACAAGTGTGAACACACAATTTATATAAAAAATTATGCTTTACATCACAAATGTTGGCCTTTTGTTGAAATTTAATTAAATTCATATTTTTCCATTTATTCATAGAACTTTAATTTCTATTATTATACGAAAATTGCTGCCATTTCTGTAGAAAGTTTTACTTGCGGCTGTCGATTTGGCTTTGTTCGCATATGATTCAATCATATCTGTATGCATGCGCATATTTTATAGTTTTTAAATTTCAAAACTTCAAAAGAGTACGCATAAATTTTGCATGTGAAATTGTGCCACCAATTGTTCCCACACACAAACATGTTGCCAATTGCTCTTGCTAACTGTATATATCATATTCATATATGCCCGCCGATATTGCGCATGTTATACAAGAGCGGCTTTGATGAAACATTCGCCAACACTTTTCGCATGTAAGCTGGAAGCGGAGCAGAAAGGCAAGCAGGCAGAGGCTTGCATCTAAGCATGCAACATTTTGTTCTGTTGGCCATTATTTCACGCGCTTGCATACACAATGGCCGCTTGCTGCTGCTTCTTCTTGCTGGTCTCGTTTGCGAGTGGCGGTCTTTTTCTGTTAGTTGAGTTTTTTCGCTTTTGCAGGCCATAAATGTAAGTCCGTCTAAGCCTAGTTAAAAAATCCAGCCAAACAAAACGCCGCTACGGCATTGCGCCAAGTGTTTATATGCGTCTGTGTGGGATTGTCTGACTGTGTATGTGTCTGTGTGTGTGCCATAAAAGTGCACTGACACCAGCGCTGCGCGATGAAGCGGCAGCAAAGCAACCCGCCGTGCGTTGCTTTGGCTATTTAGAACTTGTTTAAAAGCCAATTGCGGTCAAAATGTGGCAAGCAGGCAATACACACACACACACACATTGATAACATGATTTCGTAGGCAGGGTTTCTATGCTAGCGTTGATTTCGGTGGGGTGAGAGAGAAGGGGTCCTGCCCGTCTTACATTTCGAATAGAGATGTTTTTTCTAAACCGATATGATTTGTGCCATTTAATTGACTCTTCATGAATCAAGCTTTGAATTTGTTGCTTTAGCTTTAAAAATTTTATGAAAATATAATTAAATTTTGAATACCAAAATTTGAAACATGCAGCAGAAAGTTTCGAAAACGGATAAGTGGAACTTATGTATTTACAGAGAAATCCGAACTACTATAAGAATGTCATTTGTAGATCAATACAAAACAATAATATGTATGGACAAATTTACAGTCAGCTAAAATATTGTAATGTTATTAACAGACCAATAAAATATTGGAATTTTCGTCAATGGAGCAATAAAATATTGAAATGTTATTTACATACCAATGAAAACATAAAATATTACGATTGAAAATAGCGCAGCTCTGATGCTAAATATCTGGCAGACCTTTAAATTGATAAAATTTTATATACTTACATATGTATGTACATATGTTTTGTTCATTATATATATAATGCAGTCTAAAAGGTTAAGAACTTTGTTTTGAAGAATTTTACTTTTCTTACACGATATTTTAGCTTTAGTGAATAAATTTCTATATAAAATATGGTAAAAATTTCATTGGGATTTTTTATACTATTTAAAAATGGGAGATGAGAGTTCTTACACGATATTTTAGCTTTAGTGAATAAATTTCCATATAAAATATGGTAAAAATTTCGTCTTGAAAAAATGTGAGGTAAGAGTTATGGTTCTTTTATGGCCCAACTCCGAAAATATCTTGACTACAGCTCTGCGTACGCACATGAGCAAATAGTGCGCCAGCGGCGCGTGACTTGATTTTCCATTTGTGGCCGCTCAGCGCTTGCAGCGCTGCACAAAAACACAGCCAATGATCGATCTGCGGCCAACTGCGTCCGGGGTCTGGGGTCCGCTGTGCCCGTGGCTATGCTAAGCTTTGATGATTGTGGTCAGCCAAACGAGCACACACACAGACATACAACGTTTGCCTATAAAATTTTCTATTTGCATAATGTCGAAAAAGAAGAGCGTAAGAAAAGTTTAACGACAGCGGAAGCGGGGGGCAAGCTCTGTTGCATGTTGCGCATTTATGTTTTTGCACTTCAAAGTGGCAATGTGTTTACGTTGCATGCGTCGCCAATGTGCCGCCTGCTAGATAGCAGATACAACAGCAACAACCACCCCAACAAGCAGCCAATAACCACAATTTCTCGAATGTGGCAAGTGCCAATGACAGTTGCTGTTGCACACTCACCTGCAATGCCCGCTCTCCCAAGAAGGTTGCAGAGTGCGGTAAAGTCGAAGAAGCTTGCCACTAGCCACACAAATCAATTGCATGCAAAATGCGGCACAAATGTAGCACAAATTGCTTGCGTGTTTCTCGTGTGCGGCACGCAATACATTTCTGTGTGGCAAGCGCCGACGATGCCGCCACCAATGGTGCGTCGCCTTGTGTTTGTGTGCTGCAATTAAAGTTGCTGCAATAATGTGCGCATAATTGCAGCTGAATGAGTTGCATTCGCAGCGCAATGGCGCCAAAATCTCAGAGTAATTGAACAATTGCTTCGTAGCAAAGCTGACTCACCGATTGCCCAGTTACGCCAGTTTGATATGGCGCTAATGACGATTGAATTTCATATTTGTGGAACGCATGTGGATTATGTGGAACACATGTGGATTGTAAGTTTGAAAATTACTTTTTCGATCCAGAGTTGGTTTAGAAATGTTAGCAATCACAGCAAAATTAGCAATTATTTTGCACAGTGCAAGACGCAAAAAGAAAGTGGTAGGCAATTTCGGCATCACACCCTCTGTAGCACTCCCTCCTGCACCCAAATCCAATGGCAGTGTGCATTAGTAAGCGCACAAAAATGTTCGAAATTGTGTCATGTGCACTGCAGCCACTGGCCGCTGCTGTTTGGCAGCAAAAACAAAAATAACAACAGCAACAACAACAACAACAAAGCAATGTGTGCGTCGCTTGGTTGGTTCGTCTCTGCCTTCGTCTGTCTGCCCGTCGCAGCGCCGCTTTTGTATGCAGCTTATTGCTTTTCTATTTTTATTTCAGTTGTTGTTTATTATTTTGTGAATCGGTGGCATGTGGCATGCGTGACTGCCTGCATACGCGCCACTTCAACTTGCCGCATGTCTCTCTGCGCTATTGCCACTGCTGCCAATGACGTTTAGTATGCTGACAATGCGCTGGGACACCTCCCTTTCTCCCTTCCTGCCACGCCGCCTGCACTTGCATGCGTTTGCGCGGAATTTGTGTTGACAAAAGAAATTTGAATATGAAAATATTTTGTATTTGCTTTCATGTGATTTTTCCCTTATGTCTTTGATTGGTAGATGAGCAGGGGAGCGGGAGGGGTCGTGCAGCAGAGTAATTTTATATATCAAATGAACAACGAAGAAAAGGCGTATAAATATATGTTCAAAACTGAATGAATTTGCCACACTGACAGTTGCGTATGGACTGATGAACTGAGGGGCAAAGAGAGTGGAAGGCATGAGAAAAAGCAGAAAGCGACCAGGCATATTAGTGACCGTGTAATCATTACCAACAACGAAATATATGTCAGTACCATTAGTACGACTATGTGAAGTATACTTTTCGAAAGTCTTGACAATTTTTCAAATAAATAATTATAATATTTCACTTTGAAATTTTGTGTCAAAATATCAAAAGAGTGTACTTTACTATTTGCAATGTATACGGATTTTAGATTTTCAATTATTTCAAGTCTGTCGATTATAAAGCAGAAATCATCTATCTTGATTCAAGTCTGATCACATTATTTTTTCTATTATAATTTCTCAAATGAAGATTACAAATATTCGGACTGAATTGAAGAAGCGGCCGTTCATTGTTTATGCCTTGGTTCGTTTCTTCCTTTCTTCTACGCTCGCCACTTTTCAATATCCTCAATTGCTGCCATTCTCTTTTTTGCACACGAAATCTATCTATTTTCCTAGCAATGCATCTTAATTAATTTACGCTTCCGCCATTTAAAATCTTGCACCTTTCATCCACAAGAGCAGCAGCTTGCCACCAATTTGCGCTACATATCGTGACGCGCCTCCATTGCCGGGCTAGGAGTGCACTCCCAGCGCAGTTTGTATGCATAGCTAAATGGATGCTTGAGCATAAACTTTAATGGCCTCTGAATTAAAGGCTGCACTAAAAGTGTTGATGTTAGTTCTATAGCCTGTTACATCGATGTAATGTCAGTGGTTAATAGATTGAGCTTATTGTTTGCATATAAAGAAAGGCAACTATCTAGTCACTAACCTTAGCATCTAGCGTAATCAATCTGTGTAGTTTCAATTTCCGCTCGCTGCGTTAACGCAGCTTATGGCAGATCCAAAGGATTTCCTGTTCGATTTTGTGGCACGTTAAAGTCATAAAAATTGGGTCGCTTTCTTGCATTTGCAGGCTCAGCTGCATCTACGAGTAAGTGGAACGGAACCGGGGCTTATCAGTGCTTTGCTAGAGGCCGCGCAAGTGCAATAATCATTTGCCGATTCTCACGCTTTTCGCTGTAAAATCGCATGCATAAAAATGTTATTTGCGCAGCGAAGTTATGGCCAATTTTTGTTGGTCATTATTTTGCACAAGTTGCACCTATCTGCAAAGAAGAAAGTGCAATCATTTGCCAATTTTCACGCCTTTCGCTGTGAAATCGTATGCATGAAATTGAATTGATGGCAAATAGTTTTTGTAATAACTTTGCGCAAGTTCCACATGCGTTCCACACGCATAAATCTATATGCGCTATAATAGCATTCGCAATACATAGTCTGAGCACGTTCTATGCCACCTACACATGCGTTCCACATAACGCTCACTCATTTGGAATGATTTGGCAGCAATTTTAGCACGTTCAGTATCTTCTGCATATAGTACTTCTCACTTCCGTTGATATGCAAATTTTTACAAAGACACTGTAAATATTTTTCAAGCGTGCATTTCAGATAAGAACAAGTTTCTTAGTTTCGCAAAAAAAGAATTTCGTGCGCGTTGTTAATATAAAAATTTGCAATGCAAACAATCAAGCATTTTTGTTGTAAACAAATTTATCATTTACACACCAATGAAAATATGAAATCGCATGCGTTTGTTTATTTACACTGTGGCGCGAACATTCAGCAGTCTAACAGAAGCTAAAAATATCTAGCAGATAAGCATGCTGTGTGTGTGTGTGTGCGTGTGAAGAATATTTAAAACCGTCTTTTCAAACTCAATTCTCAAATGTAAAATCTATTTAAAATTTTTTCGGAGGGGTTGGGCATGTGGCACATATGTATTTCGCATACCTGGAATGGTAGGAATCAGTTGTAGTGAGTGTGGAACGTAAGTCTAGCATCTGGAAATTTTGCAACTTTATATATAATTTGAGTATTTATTTATTTATAAAAGTAAATGGCATGGAAATGCGAAAATGAAAGACAAGGGGTATACATTTCAATTGATTGACCCAATATTATAATTTTCACATTTAACATCACACACGCACGTCAGATGGTCACGGTGTGTGCGGGTGTATGTGTGCATATCTATCTATAAAGGTGGGAACAAACACAGCAGTTCATGATTTATTGTTGAAAGCAGCTAAATGTGCAGTATTTATTTTATTGTAAATCAAGTAGCTATGGAAAAAATGTGATTTTGTACAACACATTCCAGACAGTGGAATGCATGTGGCATAAATAGAACAGACTCATTTTAATGTTTAGTTTAATAGATTTATAACTATCATAAAAATCACAACAGAACATAAAAATAATGCGAAGCTTCTGTAGAATATGAGTGGAAAATAAAGATTGCTGATGTTGTTGACAGCACATTGTGCACATAAAAGGCGGTGGAATGTATGTGGAATATAAAGCACAAGTTTTGCGTTTGGTTCAAATATGCCGTGGTTTCTATTACAACGCTCTGAAATCTGAAAGCACAGATTTTCCTTGTATATATGTATGTATTGTATAACAATGCATGTAGCTACACAATTATTTACACTTTCCCGCTGGAAAACTAACGTAAATTTGCATTTAAAATTTACATATGTGGGGAAACGGAACGAAGCAAAGAAAATCCCGCAGCCGAGGCGGCGTAATATCAAAAAAAGTTACGCTTCGTTGATGCTGCTGTGGAACGAAAGGTAATGAAGTGCCGAGTAGTCGGTCGTCACAAGCCAAACTTCAAGTGGAACAATTCAGAAGCACGCTCGATGTGGCTGCCTCTGATTACGTACTCAATTTGGCAGCGTAAAAGATGAACTGTGGCAAATAATTACATACTTGCAATTTCGTATGCTGGCAAATGTGGCATTAACAGAAAGTTTAAAATTTAACGGTTTAATTGTCATAAAATTACAACAACAGCATAAATCACAGATACACACAAGCATACATACATAGATTCATAAGAGAGCTATGATATTTGCAACAAAGAGAAAGTTAGTGCGCTATAAATTGGAAGCGCTTTAGTAAAGGGCTGCGGGGCAAGGCTTCAAAGTAATTTCTAGTTTTGGCCAAAATTTAATTGCACTGAAAAAGCGTTAGCAAATGAACGAGTTGAGAGCAAGCAAAAAGTCGACTTCAAACATTTGCCTCAAGTGAACCGCCACAAAAAAATGGCGTAAACATGAATCAGTTTAGAACAGTAAAAAAGAAGAACAAAAATAGTGCGCTAGAAAAAAAGGTTTTCTATTAAGGCGGTTCTGCAGCATACAACAACAACAACAACAAAAAAACTAACAAACATGGCCAAGTGTTTGACAAAAAAATGCGAAAGAGTAGTGTGAAGTAAATGATTAAGCTAGAGCTGGAATTGGTTAAAGTTCTTTTGAATTTTATGAGGGCAACGGTTGCTGGCAGCTTGTTGTGGCGTATCTCTGGCTGGCAGATGTCAGCAGTCTCGAGCAGTGCACGTGTAGCTTTAATTGCAAATTGTATCTTTTTGTAAAGATTGACTAGAGATTTATGGACAGAAAGTCGCACTAGCAATACATACATACATACATACATATGTGCTAGAACTATCAATGTTTTCGTGTAAGTTGCTAGAGTGAGCAGAAATGTTTATATGCATATGGCCAGCAACAATGAATACGCTCAACTTCAAACGCAACAAATCTTTTTTGTCGATATTTTCTTTAATGCAATTGTATTTTCTTTCCTTAAGCAAAATAAGTTTTTTATTAAAGGCATCTAAACTACAATTCTGTACTGATAAATTGCCTCAACATATGCAATTAATCAGCAATATTTGCTCATATCTCTCATGTGACTTCATATATAATACATATTTTTTGCATTTTATAAATATTTCTGCCACATAAGATCATGCAAAGATTTATTTGTCTCAGCTTGTGACTCAAAGCACTCAATTAAAAATTGCCACACATGCTTTCAATAAAACTATTCGCAATTGCCATGCTTTTTTTTTGTTAAAATTTTTTTTAAATATTATGTCACTCCAATTGAAATGCTGCGAAAATGATGTCAACTGAAGAACTTCATTTTGTGCTTTTTTATTTGAAATTTGCAGCTACCGGCTTAAAATGACTGCGCCACGTTCGCACAATTAAAAATATAATTTTTGTTCAAATTATACTTTGCGCCAGTGACAATTGCCCAAAATTACAGTTTTGTATGTACTTATAACATTTTTATGCGAATTGTTGCGTGACACTGTTCGTGAGAGTGCGTTCAAAAAGAGAGACCTCACATTAAAAAGTCATTGTACAAAAATAAGAGCTGAGAAAAAGAAAGAAGATGTGGCAAGCTGTAAAAATGTGAACTTAGAAAAAAGAGGCAACAAATAGTTGTGAAATCTTTAAGCACTTCTAAAATTGTTGACCCGAAGCCAAGCCATCAAAATTGCACACGCTCGCACGCTCAACTTCTCTTTCAAGATCACGACAGCTCGTGCGGCCGCCTACAAGCAATGGCAACAGTTGCTGTTGCTGGTAGCCAGCAGCTTAACAACGGCTGCTCGCACTTCAAGCCACACACACTTTTCGTAAAATTTCTGGTTGTTTTGCAAAATTTCATAATTGAAATACTCAAACTAAAGTGGAATGAATGCCTACCACAGCAAAAACTGCCATTCAAGGAATCGTAGCTGGCTCCATTTTGAATAAAAATTAGTCAAATTGGAAGAAAAGCTAGTAGTAGACACTAGCTGTAAGTCGCTGTGAGTGCAAGCTTAAATACATTTTTGCATAAAAAGCTCGAACGTTCCCGAGTCACATGTCAATTTCAGCACGGATTATAAAATTATCTTTGAGTTGAGTTTGGCGTGTCATCGGTTCAAATCCAGGCATCGGGCATATGTTCTCTCTTTAGTTAAACACAATTTCTATTTTGATCAATTTTTTTTTGGGTTTAATTGAAAAAATGCCTTTTATTTGTGAAAATGGCTTCAGGCATTTTTAAGCATATGTAAGAATTTTAAAAGACATTTCCAAATTAAATTTTTATGTGAAATATTGCTGAAATATTGTGAGCTGCTGGCTCTGTGGGAAATACTTTTTGTTGCTGGCCAGAGCAAATCTGCTCTTTAACCCTTCTGCCGCTTCTGCCAGAGCAATTGCTTTGCTTTGTGAAAATTTGTCTATAAAATTAAATATGTACAACAAATTTTATGATAAAAATTTGCACTTTTTATATGAAATTTCTTTCTCTTTTATTTACAGGTAATTTTTAAATTATTTTTGCTCAATCAAGCATTAAATTTAATTTTGTTGCAACAAAACTTGTTGTTGTAGCTGATGACGCTTTGTTGCAACGCAGTGAGTACAAAATTTTTTTTTTTAAATTATAAAATTCAAAAAATAGCTAAACGATTTCTCACAAACTCATCAAGATAAAAGAAGAGAAGAGAAGCAGCGCATTCATTTCCGTTCGAGCGTTTATTGTTTATAACAAAATCGTCGGCGGAGAAGCTGCAGGGGGAGGGGGCACACATGCAAGTACTCCATATATATAAGCTCGAAAGTAACGGAAGCAAGTGGCACATCAATTTCCGCTGTGCAGCTATTGCTCAATAGCACATATGGCTTTAGCATGCATGTGCGTGTGAGTGTGTTGGTGTGTGTGATATCATAATTAGTAGTTAATTAATTAATTGAATTTGTTTGTGACACATGCCTATATGGGCCATAAAACAGCCAACGGCCATCACGTCGACTGCAACAAAGGGGCCCATTGCCAAGTGATGTCATGCTTTTGTGTGGATTGCGGTTAGGTTGCAGCGGACCGGCAGCCGGCAGCGTGTGTAACTGGGCTTAGACGCTGTGATTGAGAATGAGAAAAAAATGTATGTATGCATGTGTGCGCCATTTTTGCACAAAGCACCGCTACATTTAATTAAGTTTAATTGAATTTATTCATTGCAAGAGCACAATAACAATAATTGATTGCAATTGAAAGTGCAATAACGATGATGGGAGCGGGCTATTTCTGGCACGACCGCTCATTGAGAGTCATACAAATGGTTTTTTTTTCTGCACAGCGAACCTTCCTTGCGGTCATCACTCCGTTCTGTCGTCTCCTTTCGTCTCTTCAACGGACTGTCTCTTTTGTTCATTCTTTTGCTCAGCTTCTGATTTTTATAAATTTACATAGGCATTCTAAGAATCTGCTTTATGCATAGAATTTTAATTAATCTGATCGTTCACATTCCACTTCGTTGGGCAGCAGTGCCGTCTTTAAGCGCTCGGGCTGCCTGGGCTTGATTATTTTGGCCTCGGCTAAGAATTTCAATTGAAACTTGAACAAAAATTTCTAGAAACCAATTTTAACTATGGCAATCAAATCGAACCCAAATATATAACAAAAAAAATTATGTCTATTTTTCATAAATTTTGTTTGAAAAAAACTTTTAGTTCGACAGACCAACACCTTTCAATATAAGAGCAGGTTCTACATCGGCTCTATATACATACATATGTACATAGTTATAGGCGACTGATTATGAATGCATTCTGTGTAATACAATTTTTTTAAACTAGAATCTAGTCCTAGTCACCGTCTCTATTGTGACAGTTGTGTACATAGAGATTTACAGATCCTCATGAATATATTTATATATCATGCATTCATATATATTTCTGCATTCATAGATTTTCACTATAGGTACATGGCAGATTATATTAAAAATATTTCGAATGGCATTGACAGTGATTTTTTGTGAGGCCCCCCTAACATGTGGCCCTTATCTCGCGCCCATGTTGGCTCATTGCTAAAGAAGGCACTGCCTTTCACTGCTGATTGACTATTGCGTCTGTATTATTAACCCATTGAGTGTCTCAATTTCAAAGCGACATATACATATAAATCACTCATTGAATTGCCACATCTACACACACACAGAAGCTCACATATACACACTCACTTATGCACAATGCTCGTTTGCATGCCATTCATTTTTACTACTTTTATATTTAATTCAACATTGCTGCTCCTGCACATTTTGCGCGCTGCCCTGCACCACTTGCCGCCGCACCTTCCCCTCCTGCGCACGCCTTTTTGCCTTTGTCTTTTTTTTCTTGCGCGCGTGTTTGAAAAGAATATTTTTCAGTTCATTCTGTTTTTTATGATTTTCACCTCGACCTCTTTTAATTTGATGTTTGTGTGTGTACTCTGACTTGGGCGCTCGGTCTGGTGCTGGCCACCAACTGGCGATGATTTGGACGGCGGCAACGTTGATGACGACTACGCAATTGCCGCATTCTCCGTTCATTATTTCGTGAATGTGTTCACGCACATTTTTCGGAGTCTTTTTTGTTGTATGTGTGCGTGCGTGCATGCATTGCGCTCAATTATGCATGCACATAAATATGTATGTAAGTGTGTGTGTGTGTGCATGTTTGCATGAAATTAAATTTTGTGCGTTCTGAGCTCAATTTGAGCCGTCATTTTGCATTTTCTACAAAAAGCTACTAACGAAGCCACTGCGAAGTGTGAACAGCAACTGACTTGCTGAGATATTTCTAGACGCTAACGAAATTTGGCGCATCTTCACCGCAGAAAATATATGCATATAATAATTCGAAGTTCAAATCTTAAGCTTAATTTTGATATTTTGATTGCTGCATTCAAAATTTTAGCATTTCAAACGTATTCGAATTCAAATTTTAACCTGACTTTTTGGCAACGCTCGTCTGTCTCTATTCTAAAGTGCATCGGTATGGGAATTTTATTCAAGTTGCTATTCCCAACTTCGAATTTTGAAATTTGGCTTACTACAAAAGAATTCCAATAAACAATGCAATGAAATGTTACTCGGGAAATGATACGAAAATAAAATTGCAAATTTTGTATGAATCAAGAGCGAATCAGGTTGAAGCTTATCTGTCGGAAACAGCATTCGGTCATGGTCAGCTTTACGTCGCTTTTATCTTAAGTTTGATAGTAAGTACTATAAATAAATGAATTACTCGAAAAAGAAACCATGAACATTTCAAGGTTTCCATATCAAAGCACATTTTTCTGAGAATGCTCGAACATTCGCTAAAAGCATTTTTATTAATGAACCTTTGAAATATACAGGGGCGTTTCCAGAAATGAATTTAAGGCGAGGCTGATTTTGGTTTTGATCAAACTAAAGCTTCTAAAGTATCCACTATTCAATTATTTATGAGTAATTATTTCAAGCAATTTGTAGAATTTTATGCCACCAAAAGTAGTTTTTATGATTTTCTTTAAACTTCAAAACTACTTTTGATTCTCTGTTCATATGCTTTGAAGTCTTCCTACTATATTCCATGCAACTTTAATCACTTTAAATTTCAAATATGCAACATTGTGCTATAATGTCGACTTGCCATAAAATAAGGCAATAGTTTTTTAATATGCGTTTTTTACATACATAATTTATGATTGCTTTGCAGCGTTGCCATTTCTGACATGCAAAGAAAAAAATCGTGTAATTTGCTTTGGCAAACTAGGGCAAAGTTGCAATTTTATCGCCTGCACGCATAGCAAAAAACAACAGCAACAATCACAACAACAACACAGCAGAGTCTTATGACAGGGCCTTATGCTTATACTCGTATGGAGTTTCCCAATGAATGCCAATGCATTTTTTGTCTGCGCTCCTTTGATGTTCCTTTGACGGAACATTTTGAAAGCTCTAGAAATGCTTTCAAATGCCAACGTCTTTTATTGTGTTGTTGTTGTTGTTGCTGCTCTTTATTTGAATTTCAATATTCGCGCCTGAGCGCGCTCAAAACCAAAGGCGCCATTTCAGACTTAGTTCAGGGCATTACACAATTTTATCGTCTTGCATTCATTCCACTTGAGCGTAATGAGGTTGCAAGTGATTGAATGACAGAGAAATGTTGAAATTTTATTCATGATTTGTGCATGTGTGTGTGTAGATGTGTGCAAGTGTGTGCCATGTTCTGGGCTCCGGTTCGCTTGACTTGTCGGCGGCGTGTATTTGCAAAAATTATTGAATGCATGATTCACTGCCATTGGAATGTCTCAAAGTTCTGAAAGCTAACACAATCACTGCTCATTTGAATGAGTAAAGGGGGAAGAGCGCAGGGGTCAGTCTTTGCGATTGCTCAATGAAGTAATCAAGCCACAAACAAAAGTTTGCAAAAATATTTTAATATTTTTTTAATTCTCATAATAAAAAGTGAAATTAAAAAGTACCGGCACTTGCAAGAAAATAAGCTTGTGGAACGTAACCTTTTTAGAAGGCTGACATCATTTGTCTTGCTTAGTTTCATATGTGATTTTTTGTCGTTGTTTTATTTACGTGACGGAGACTGCAACAAGAGAAGTTAATTAGAAAACTCATGTGATTATAATTAAAAAAATTTGCCGGTATTGCAGTTGAGATTGTGTTTGTGGATGCTAATGAATCATTGATGAATGCAATAAATTAGCATTTGAATAAAGCTTTCGAAGTTATTGCTGTTACTATATACTGTAGAGAGTAGGAACTATTAAGCTGAGCTATCGATAGTGTCTCGTTCTTTTGGTTTCGAGGCTTTTATATTAAAGCGCCAAAAGCTTAAAGGGTGCTCTTGCTAGTTTTTCGATACAAAATTGAATTGGACTATCGTCGCTTGATATAATAATATAATGAATATCGGAATTTTGAATAAAAATATTAAAATGATTTTTCGATACTTGAAAATGCTTAATCTTAAGGAATCGATATCGATATTCTAAATCCAATTGAAATTTCGAACTTCCATACTATATTCGTATTCAAAAGGCGCTTAAAATTATTTATACAATCAATTGTAAAAATGCTTGAAAATTGTCAAATTTTCGAATACACTTAAAATTTCAGAATTCCTCTTGAACAGCTTAATAAACAGCATGTGGAACATAAATAAATTACACTCCAGCGCATCTCTGTCAATGTTTCAGATTGACATTCGATTTTGTTGTCAGAAAGTCAACAACTGTTTCATATAAACACACTTGAAGTGGCATATTACATTACAAGTTGCTGTCAGACAGACAGACAGCCGGTCTGTCTCTCTGTCGGTCTGTCTGTGTGTTGGTCTGTCTGTGGCGGGTTTTAATGTTGTTTTCTGAAGTGTTGCTGCAATTATGGAAAGTGGAATTTGCTTTTGCATTGAACACAAGCTCTGATGGGAAACAGATATGCCTGTCGTATGTGATGGACAAGATAAGTATTACGAAATCGGGCAATAGAAAACGGTTAAAAAAATCAGCGTCAAAACCACAGCGTTTTTATTTCTCTAGGGCAAATAATTTAAGACACAGCTGAGTGAATTCTAAAACGAGACAGAACTTCAAAAGCTTAACAGTTAATAATTTAAAAAAATCTGAAATCATTTCGAGCATTTCTGAAATAAATTTGCATAAATTGTAAGCAATTTTTTCCGTTTCGGAAATAAATTTAACTAATCTTAGTTAAATTTTTAATTTCTGCAAACAATTTGACTGTTCTGAAATCAATTTTCTAATTCTGAAACCGATTGGCTCAAAAAAATGTTCAATGGAAATTCAAGCAGTCGCCGAAGAATAAAAATGTCGATCTGTTATCTTGAGGAACTTCAATCAACCCACACAACCAGTTTCTGCCTTGCTGCCCCTCTTTTCCTATTGAAAGTTTATGCAAATCATTAGAAATTGAATTGGAAATAGAAGATCATAGCAGAGTAGAGCTAGAGCAAAATTCAACAGAAAAAGAACGTGCACAAATGAACAAACCTTTTCGAATTCATCAAAGAGCAAAAAAAGTTATGTGTGAAAAAATCGACTACTAAATAAACCGAATAAATTTAAAGACCAAACAAGTTCTAGAACTGCCGGAGCGGAAGCTGACAGCATCGATAGCATGAAGCGAGCGTAGCATGCTTTGATGGCGTCATCGTGTGGCCGAAAAGCGCACATTTTTTTGTATCTGAGACACAATTTTAGTTACGAAAGCAATCAATTTAGATACACACATTCAGTTTGGCCGAAATTGAACAAAAAGAGAGAACTGTGAATTTGTATCTCATTAGCTTATATCGGCAGCAGCTGTAGCTGTGAGCTCGTACATTACTAGTCAGGGTTTTACAAAACTATATAGAACTTTTTTCTAGCATAAATTTATCGTTTTGTCTATTTTTTGGATTTTTTCCCCCACATTTGTGTGGGTTGTTTCTGCATTCAATTTCGAGCGTTTCAAGTTCAAAACTGCTTGATAAGCGACATGTTCTTGAAATAAAATTTGTTAGCTAAAAAATTTGACCTTGAAGTCAAAATTACGCGTAAATTTATGAGAGAATTTCAACTGCCAACTGATGGAAAGAAGCACTTGAAATTTATAGTTACAAACAAATTTAAATAAAAGTAAAAAAGTTTTCAATTAAAATTTTTAGTTAAATTCTAAAAACAGCGAAATTTTGTAACTTTTCCAAATGCATTTGCAAATATTTTTTTTTTAATTTCATTCAAAGATTTTATTTTGTATACCATTTACACCCAAAGATTTCAGGGAAATCCCTCAGAATCTCATCAATTTCGCCATACAATTTGCATGATTTTGGAATTTGAAAAATTTTACCGAAAAGATATTTCCAAATCTGGGTACAACAAAAGTTCCGTTAAAGCACAAAGTGAAAACAAGTCCGTCAGATTTCGAAATCTCAAGCAACAATTTCCAAGGTGAATAACTTTGGCACAGATAAGACGAAAAGATCTTTCTATCTTCCGTAAAAACGAGGCAATATTTTGCATGTCAACGACACAACAGGCAGCATGCAACATGTGGCACATGATTTTCGTTGCTATTAACTTAAGCTATATTTTTGCTCAAAAAATTCTAATAATATATTTGCTCGTCGATTTCTTACGCATGAGCGATAAAAATAGCAATAGCTAAATGTTTATGTTTGGCAAAAGCTAATTCTAAGTATATATGTATGTACATACATACTGACAATTTTGGAGACGACTGAGTACGTGACCATTTGGAAACAATAATGCCGAGCCTTGCCAACAGATGCGCGTGTTGGTGGCCTCGCTATGATTTCCCAACATATGTTTTCAATCGGATTTGGTTCTAGACGGTATGCCAGTGGCCAGTTCAAAGCCTTAATATGCTGTTGATGAAAACATTGCTGGATCTGCAGTCGCTAGTTCCAGCTTTCTGAAATCATAAGAGAGCTACTAAAATTGAAGGCCAGCTGGGCTGTTCAGATTACTTAAATCTTGTTCATTCATTTTTCTTCTGCAGTACCTCACTCTCGTCAACGAAATGTTGAATGCTTTTCAAAATATTTTGATATCTGTTGAATTCGTCTTGTTGGGTTAATGGCAAATTTACATTTGGTCTCAGATCTTGCACTTTCATGCGAAATCTAAATTTTGTATATTTTTCGCAAATGAGCTTCATTGAGTTTTTCATACTTACTTATTCTTTTTGAAACTTTAATAGTTGCAATTTGTGTCGTCGTTTTTCCAAGCATTTCTTTTAGATTTCACAAACTTACCAGCAACTTCGCATAAGTGCATTCAAGTGAAGGGTCAAATGGCTGCGTCGCAGTCATGCTGACGCTTCATCATTTTCTCTTGCTTCTGCTGGCACTGCATATTTCCTTCCTTCCTTCTTCCCATCAGCTTCTTCAAAGTGATTAAGAGGCGCTCATGCTTTTCGTAATTGATGATCGATGGCCATCAATTTTCAATTTCACCCTTTCGCCAGCGAAACTGCAACAATGGCAGCCGCACGTCACAAATTGCGATTTTCCTCTCGAGTCAAGCGTGTTGACTTGATTCATGAAAATAATAATGATTGGAGAAAATATATCTTGTAAATTGTAAAAAAAAATTCCAAAGAGCGAAAGCCACTGTGCCCATTTACAATAATGTCGGAATCTTTGTCCATCGCGTACACTCCCTCCAACTTGTTGATTGGATGCACTTCGGCAGCGTGTTGAGTGATTGACGTCGCGTTGCGTGAGTTCCTTCCCTCACACAGCAGAAAATATCTTTCACTTTCTCTTAAATACTTTTAGCTGAATTTAGGCAAACGAACTAGTTATTTTAGTTCAGTAGTTCGGTACTATGAAAAGATAAAAATTCAGTTAATAAATAAAAATTAGTCTTAGTCTCTCTGGCGTAATTTTTTAGAATTTGTTACCTATCTGAATGAAGCAAGTATTACGATTCCAGCAAAAACTTGAAATAAAAAGTATGCTTTTATTTGAAGTTAATTTGCTTTCCAAAACAAGAATAGAAATTTAAATCAAGCAGCTGCCATAATGCCGGATTGTATCAAATATTAATTCAGTTTCCGATTTCAGTTCAAATGATTACATTCAATCGTATGCATACAAATTCAATACCGGTTCGAGCCGGTAGCTGATGTGTCTATGTGTTTTTGTTGTTGTTGTTGCTTGTTGTTTTTGATTTGAATTTGAATTCTGCAATCAATTAAAAATATAGTACGAGTAATCGTCTTATTGTGAAACTGATTGTTGTTGTTGTTGTTGAGTTTGCTTTTGTTGTTGTTTTTATTGCTGTTTTTAAAATAGTCTCTTCGATATGAACAATGTTTGACTCACAGGCCAGCCGTATTTCTTATGACTCTTTCTGTTTGTTGTTGTTGTTTTTGTTGTCTCGAGAGCATCTTTTAATTGAAGGCAATTATGAATATTTGCCAAAGGCAAAATCAACAACGGTGCCTGTAATTTCTAGTAGCGTCACAAACAGAAACAACAAAACCTACAACAACATCGGAATAATTTATCAAGTGTCCTTGATTGAAAGTGAAAGATAAAAGCAAAGAATATGTTAATACATATATGTATGTAACTAGTGTTAATACTCTTTGATAAATCCTTAAGAAAAAAGTCTAGATTTTAAATGAAGCCTGATTCGAAAAGAGATTTTGGAAAAAAGATAAAGCTTAGTTGCGTTTTTTTGATATATTCATATTTACTTATATGAGTAAATTGAGCATAGAATTTTAATGGTTTCGAAATGTTGCTGTTGTTGTAATTGAAGTTGTAAATCTTGAGATGGCAATATTTTCGGCATTACCAAAATGAATATATTCTATCTATCATTCTAGCAGCTGAAATTTATTTTGGTTAATTTTTTGGAAATTGCATTAATTTTGAATTGTGCCATAAAGCTTTGGAAAGTGGTATTCTACGAATCTGACGATTTGATGTCAAGACGAAGCTACGGCGAATGTTGGCATGAGAGTTTATTAAATTTGATGAGTTGAAATTGCTGAATTAGCCACTATAACGCTTAGAAAGTAATTTCTTTTAATAAACTCGCAAATTTGCCTCGCATACAAAAAGCTTCTGCCAAAGTGGCACAAGTAAATGCAATCACTTAAGCATGATTGCCAGCGACAGTCCAGCTGACATCGCCTCGACTAACACTTCGATTCCGGCAGCATGCAACTGTGAGTGCTAATGGACACATGATGTCATCAGCGCGAGTACACGCGGACGCAGGCACACACACACACACACACACACACACAAACTTTCAGGCACTTTCAAACTCAGCACATTTATTGTGCGGACGCGCCACCTGGCGGTCGAACTTACAACATGCGATATCGCCGTAAGCCAATTTACGTGACCGAATCGAAAATATTAATTTTGAGGCTGTAATGTGGGTTGGGTACTCGCATGATTGGTGTTTAGTTCATGCTACTGCATGTTGTCGGCACTCGGGCGTGATTGCAGGCAGGCACTCAGCGCGGTAGCCAGGCGGTCAGGCTTCCAGGCCGGCGTAGAGACAGCCAGACTGGCTACGCCGAATCTCCTGCAATTAATTGTAGAATGGATCGATTGTTTCCAGCCGCTAGCCAGGATTGTGCGGCATAATGGGCGGCATATTTTCGGCACTTCTCACCGAATCAAAAGAATTTGCTATTGGATGTAAACTCTGTTCGGTGGCTTACCGCTAAATTTGAATGTATGCCATGTTCTGCATTATGTGCGCTTTTACTTTAATTACACACGTACTTGGTATACTAATTGGAAATAATAGCATTTTTATGTGATCTTTTTGGCAAGCGGGAGTGGTCAAAGTTACGTTGAAGTGCTTTTAATTTATGACTCGCTGGCACTTCAAGGTATTTAGTTGGAAGTGTGCAAGAATTTATTACTAAGTTAAGTAGCGGCATACTCATGAGGTCAAAGATTAATTGCAAGTGCTCTTGTACTGTCTGTTTGGTAATAGAACGTCGCAGTAGGGATGCAGTTTTGAGAATACGAAATGTTGACAATTTCGTGTTTGATCTTAAATTCAGTGAACGCCAATTCTGCTGAACCTGGCTAACTAAAAGTAGAGATCAACCAAACTATTGTTGTTCGAGAGAGATAAAACTCTAACGGCCTTACCGTATAAATCACCGTGATCGAACGCAACGCGAACACGAAGCCAACGCCGGGATCAAAAAACGGCATTTTGTAAATCACGGCGTAATTGCGTTCGTTGTCTTACGGCATCACTTGAGCTGTCAAGTTCTTACGAAAAAGAGTTGTATTTTTCTTAATTTATCAGCCAAATACAAAACACACAAAATTTGCTGCATCCATTGTATACCTCCCATAGCCTAGTGGTTAGAGCGTTCGACTAGCACGCGAGAAGTTGCGAGTTCAACCCTCAACCGCGATGCATTTCTTTTTTTTTTGTGATTTCGATCCTCAACTGCAGTGCTAGTATTTTCTTTTTTTTGTACTTTTTTCTTTAGTATTTGTCTTTAAGAAGTACTGCAATACTTATTATTTGCTTCTGCAGATTACCACAAATCAATTTTCACTCGAAATTACCAGAAATTTTGCGTTTAAAAAACTGAACGCGAGCACAAACCCAAGTGAACGATTTGACAGTTCAAGTGAGTGAATGCGCCGCGTTGCGTTTTACGCGGTACCGATTTTCATATGAAACTACGTAAGACAACGCGAGCAGTCACCGAGTGAGGTGATGCGTTTTACAAAATACCAAATTAGTGAACGCAGGGTGAAGTGAGGCGTTGGGATTTACAAAATAAGCACCTAAGTTGTTTAAAATGCCACAGATATACTGTGATGGGTCCGAAGCGTTGCCAGATGATGATCCTTTAAGGAGTCCGGAAAGTTGTGATCTGTAAGAACACGAGTATTCGAGAGCTTTTAATTGTTTAATATTTCAATAATCATTTTAATTTGTAGCACTTAATTAAAAAAATTTATATCTCAGCCAATTCTTATTGTTTTTAGGGTTCCGTTCCCCTAAAAGGGAAAAAACGGGAACACTTATAAGGTCACTTTTGTTTTGGGAGTGTGTATATAAAACGACCTTTTTTAATCCTAGAAACCTGAAATTTGGCACGGTGTTAGGTCTTAATAACCTAAGCACATTTTCACTATAAAAAGTTAAGAAATATTTTTAGAAATATTTTTTTATAATTTTTAAAGGTTTTCGGGTCGGACAAAAAAAAATTATTTTTAAAACGTATCGTGTGGGGTATCGTTAGAAAGGGCTATGTCCATAGATTATAAAATGTATTTTATTTTTATTTTATGTAAACGGGTTCGGAATATATAAGAGAAAAACCGACCTGTCCCCACATGATCCAATATGCACAGCACATTTCTCAAGCTAAAATTTTGATAAAATCGAAGTAACTAGGTATTTTATCACGCATTACCGTAAGGGTGCAGCTTTTTTCGATTTTTTTATGTTTTTATTTTTTGTTTATTTAAGATGACCCCCCTCAGAAAAAAAATGTTCTTGTTTATATCGAGTGGGGTATCATTAGAAAGGGCTACGTCCATGGATTTCAAACATATTTTTTTTATAATTTTCGGTGAAGCGGTTTCGAAGATATAGCACAATATGTCGAAAAAATGACCATTCCCCCCCCCCCCCCCCCTCTGGGTTTCTACATTTCTTAAGCTAAAATTTTGATAAAATCAGAGTTTGTAGGTCTTTAGTCATAGATTACTGGAAAACTGCAGCTTTTTTCGATTTATTTGTTTTTCTATTTTTTTAATTTTAATTAAGATTACCATAGTAAAAAATTTCCTTAGCGAAAATTTTTGTTGTTTACATATTGTGGGGTATCGTTAGAAAGGGCTACGTCCGTGGATTCCAAAAATGTTTTTTTCATATTTTTAGGTGAATTGGTTTCGAAGATGTAGGCCAAAATGTCGAAAATTGTGTGGCCAGACGGGCAAAGAGAAACTAAATTCGAACGCTAAAAAGGGTATTTCTGGTACGGAACCCTCAGTGAGCGAGCCCGACTCGCACTTGACTGCTTTTTTTTTAAATATAATTTTACAGTTAGACTGGTAATAGATCGCTCGCTGTAGAAAAACTAGAATGAAAGTAAACATAGTATACAAATAAGAGCGTGTAATAAAAAAGCAAAAAATTTATATATGTATGTATATACATATGTACATACTATGTGCATGGTTGAAGCAAAGCTATTTGTCGTCAAAATACTTAACAAATACTACAATTTAAAATACTACGCTCTGAGCTTCCGTTCCGTGAAATTACTCATTTTGATTACGAGTTCGGGCCAACCTGTTGCTGTAGAGTACATATACATATGTGCATATATAATTGACATTATCAAGTGTTATTTTGTCAGCCAACTAAAATGTTGTTGAAATTTTATTACACCCTTTTTTTTGCTTCGTCATATCAGTTTATAAAGTGATATCACACTAAAGTCACTATAATGTGAGCAAGTAACTTGATGATTATGAAAAAAAAACAAGAAATTTGTTTGCAAACAAAAATTCGAATTTTCGTAGTCATATTTTTGCTAACGAGTATTTTTTTAGTTCAAGTGCGAACGCAAAAATTCGCAGCTACATTTGAAATGCGCGGGCACGGCGAATTTTTGACAGTAGTGCGAAAGAGTTTATGATAAATATGTAAATAAAAAAAAGCGGTTGCCGGTTGTTGTTGTTGTTGCTGTGTGTGTGTGTGCTTAAATTTTATTTATTTGCATAAATTTTTCGAACTTTTGTTGTTGTTGTAGTCTTGCTGTATTATTTTTGCGCGACAAAAGCCGTAAACGCTTTTTGAGCGCGCTCGCTTATGTCATCAACGAATTTATTCAATTGAGCATTTTTTCGTCTGGTTGTTGTTTTTGTTGTTGTTGTTGTTTTTCACTAATTCGTCGTTCTTTCACCATGCCATTTTGTTTGATAAATGTGCGCGCGTATTCTATGCGTGTGCATGTGTGTGTGTGTGTAATTTGCCAATTCCAACAACAAAACGCAAGCAAATGCCGAAAACATGTTTTGACTTAATTTTTGTGCTGAACTAATGCTTTTATTGTATGTACTTCATGCATTTATAATGCAATTTGGAATTATTTGCAAGTGTTTGCCATAAACGTCAGCTCGTGTATATAAGCATTTACGCATGTGTGTATGTGTATAGCAACATGTGTCTGCAGCTGTTTGTTGTCTCTCTTTTGATATTTGTTGTTGTTGTTGTTGTTGTTGTTGTGGAAGTGAGAAAGTAGGCAAGCATAAAAATAGCTTTTCAACTTGCTACATTTTGTTGCTTATCAAAGGCATTCCAACTGTTTGTAATTTGAAATTTATTGGCAGTCGTGAAAAATGACGCTCCACTTACTTCTGCAGACATTAAAATGTCAAGAGTCTTTTCTGTCAAAGCATTAAAATGTATTGCAAGAAGCGCTTTTTTAGTCGAGCAGGCAGCAGCGCATTTCAAACCCCTCCTCAAGAAGAGTCGGTTTATTGTTGATGTGAGTGAGAGATGCGCATGAATGCTGAATTATTCTTTTATGCTTTTATTCTTTTAGAACTGTGAATAAAGTCTCTATTCAACGACAAACTTGAGAAATTTTATTTTGAAAGCACAGTAGATTTCCAACTTACAGAGCAACTTCTTCCAGAAATTCAAAAATAAAGGCGAAGTAAATTTTATGAGAATGGTCAAAATTTAAATATTTTATTGATAGTCTTTATTCACTTCTTAAGCAAAGTAAAAATTCCATATAAAACGCTAAGATAGTGATCAAGAAATTTTGTTAAACTGTCAAAATATCCAACTCTTAAGAAATTTCTAAATTTTCGGGAATAAATCACTTTTTCAGTGAAAATGTACATAAGCATCGTTTAAAAAAAAAATATACCAGCAGCATTGGTTCTTAAAGAAAAGTAACGGATATATAACGCGAAAGAAATATTTACTGATGTAAATATTTGGGTGAATTTATTCCCATTGTACATATGTATTAATTGTAATGATCTACAAACTAAACTGAATCATGAAGTAAAAATCAGCTGTTTTTCTATGACTAAATTCAGTGAGCTGTCAATTTTGTTGAGCGATATGGACCTCTTTGATACGGCCCTTTAATTTGAAATGACAAATTCTCATTAGCAACATGTTGCGTGAACATGCATTGCCGCTTCGCTCTAGACAAGAGTAGGAGGTACACGTGCATCTTATTTGAGACATAGAAAAAAGCGCCAATTTAAAATTTTTCTGAGAATTGGGAAATCGACACATTTCAATGACTAATTTCGATTGCGTCAAACAGCAGCTTGTTTCTTTCTTAAGCATGCTCACGATATTACAGCAACAAGTGGCTTCAATATGAAAGTCTGTCATTTCAGCTTCATCATGGCAATTATTTCAAAAAGTCAATTACTCTTTATCTGTTGTCTGTTGTACAGTTTTTTGTTCGATTTCATGACATCATTTTTTTGGACCGCAGCACGTCATCATTGTATTTTTCATCGCCATGATTGCTATTGCATGTGGCTGTCAGAATTTTATTTATAAGATAGAGCCAAGCGTCTGTCTATCTATCGACTCTCCCTTTCACAAGTGCTGCTGCTGCGAGCTTTGAATTCATTGACTCTGAAATTTGCATTCAATTATTTTATTAAAATTTTTTTTATATATTCAAAAATATATATATTACATACATACATATATGCATATAACAATTTGTATACTCTTCTTTTCAGCATTTATAATAAGCACATTGCCATACTGAACGAAATTCGCATGTGCTGCTAAATAGCACAACTTTTCTCAAGTGAGTAATTTCTATGAAAATATTCTTTTTTTAAATGATGACTACAAATTTCTGTTTTATTATTCTTGACCTACACTGTTGACTCAATTAAGCAAAGTGTACAGCAGTTGGTATACGTCATTTTCGTGCTGTAAATGTTGATGCCATATTTTTCTGAAACGAATAAGAAACTAAAATTGTGAAAATTACAAAGTGACTAAAGTCAAGGATTAATTATAGCACATACACTTGTGAAAAAGTGTAATAAAAGGGGCATTTACACTTGAAAGAACACAGCTAAACTTACTAAAAAAAAGCATATGTAGACATTTTTGCAAGTTTGAATAAAACTACATTTTTTATAAGAAAATAGCCTAATCAAGTTTTCGAAAATATTTGAAATAATTTTCAAATTTTTTTGAACACAAGGTAAAGCAGCCTATTTCGATTGTTGATGTCTAAAAAAAAGCTGAAGATCATCAATTTGAAAAATGGATACAATTTTTGTTGGCTTTTGGCATTTTCGAAGGTTTGTTAATTTTGTATGGTTTTACCAATTTTTTGTGCATTTTTGGAAAGTTTTGCTATTTAGATAAAAATGAAATTTCTTTTTGCTGCATATTTCCGACACATGTTGCTAGAAACATGTTCGAAAAACCTCAGCTAATTATTGTAAGTATTCAACATAACATTTAATTGGTAGTTACAAAGTGTTTATTTGAGTGCTCCTTCAACTATTTACACTTTATGACAACAATTTGCACTTTGGCCGCACGAATTGCTGAAGAACAACGGGCGCCGCCAGCCTACAACAATACACATACACGTTCCACAAATGCCGCTCGTAAACAATGGCGACAATTTGTCACCAACAGAGTTTACGTTTTAGTACGCATTCGTCTGCTGACTCCACACCGACAGAAGCAGCAGGCTGTCGCCGAATTTATAGCCCACACATACATACATACATACATACATACATTTCCATAACAATTTATGGTCAAGTAGCAGAGCAGCGCGAGCTGGCGGCAAGGACTCGCTGCTGTTGGCATGGCAAGAGCGGAAAATTGCTACGCTTGCGATGCCATGTTTCAAATCAATTTGCTTTTCACTGGTTGTATGTGTGCGTGCATGCATCTCTGTTTATGTGTGTGTGTGTTTGTGTTAGTGTGTGCCTCTCTCTGTGCGACTTCCGGTAATCGTAAAAGTGCCCTGAATCAACGTTTCGCAAAATTAAGTAAATGAGCCAGACTGGCGGCTGTCGGCCGGTCTGGAGGCGGCTTGGTTAAAGCGTAATTTAACAGCGGTATGCACGAATGTACGCACACACTTACACTCTTATGCAATCAGTTGAATGTCAACACATCCCTATGGGAAAAAAAACGGAGTCAATTCAAGGAAATAGCGATTGCTGTAGAGGTTTACTGGCATCCTTTCGATTTGCTTTGCAAAACGCAGGATTTTAGAAGGTGACGAAGCATAACAAATTTATTGCTGAAAAAATGCGAAGCTAAATTAAAATAAATTTCTAGAAAATATGTATCTTGACTTAACCATCTTGGCAGTTGGAGCACAAATACATATGTATGTAATTTATAAAAAAAATTTGGAACGTAAATAAAAACACGTAAAATTCTCTTTCAATTTTCATTGACTCGGTTATATTTGAATGCTTAGATTGCAAAAAAGATATTCGAATTTGGAGGGATTTAGTATCGATGTTGATGAAACACTCAAAAAATATTGTTCTTGTCACTCTATAGTCCCTCTCTGTCACTTTATAAGCGCTCTCTGTTACTCTGAAATTTAGCCTTGTCACTTTTTCTCCGACTTGTTGACTTGTCGTCCTTTTTTTCGGTTGATCGATTATTCGTTCAATATATTTCCTACAGGATATGACGCTGGCAAACAAGCAGCAATATGCGATAGACATGCGCTGAAGGGGAAGCGGCAAAACAGCAAATAAGGATAAAGCAGCAAAGAAAGTGTAAAAGGAATAACAGAAATTCATTTTATGCGCTCAATTGCTGCACAAATTGAAAGCAACACGCGACCAGCAGACAAACACACCCACACACACACATACACAGAGTTACAACTACCAGCCATGCTGCTGGTTGACGCTTGACAGTGAGGAGACGGCCAGACGGCCAGTCAGGCTGTAACGATGACGTGCAAGATGACGTCGACTGGCGTACTTGAATTGCTGCTGCTGCTGCCGCTGTCGCTGTTTATATCCGTTTATCTGTAGGATGCACGAGTCATACACACGCTGCCGGCTTTTCGACGGGTGTGGGTGGTTGAGCTGTGTTGCACAGACATCGTGCCTGTACGCTGCAGGCTGTGGTAAGCTGTAAATGACTAGGAAGTGTGTTTGGGGGCGGCGGTTAACGACTTTGCTTGCTTACGTTTTTTTACATTGTTCAGAGTGAAATGAACATACATGTGCATGTGTGTGAGTGTGTGTGTTGTAGCGTGCTTGAGCAAAGTGTGTGGGTGTTGCTGCTGCAAACTGTTGCTGCTGGGGATTGGGATTCATAACCTTTGGCATGAGCCAGTGCCATTTTTCTTCCTGTCAATTTATTTGCACTTGCTTGGCGGCAGACTTAATCAACAGATTATTTCGATTGTTTGATAAATAGTCGAGGATAATGGCTTCGTAGGATGCCTTACAATTTGAACAGCAGAAAACAATTCATAAAGATTATCCTTAGATCCATGGATTATGAGCTAACGAGAGAGACAGAGAGAGATAGTGTGGGTGTTAGTAGAAAAAGAGAAACAAACACTTTATGTAAAAGCTAACACAGGGTGTGGCGTCAGGAGCATTCTAGCATTTCTCTTCTCAAGGCAATTGGTGGTGGTTTGGAGGCTTCAAGGCGCCCAATAAATAGCGCAGCAATAAAAATTATCTTCAAAATATGTATTTTTATTAGAGATGTTACGAACAGCTGCTGTTGTAAACAACAAAATTGTTAAAAAGTTTTGAAATTCATTAAAAATGTTGTGGATCGTATGCGTTAGCTGCAAATAAACTCAAAAAGAAGTGCACTTTTCGTTACAAATATTGCAAGAAACCTGAAGAAGGCAAAGAACGTTGTGGAATGTATGTGGAACGTGAGTGGAAATATCAAAGTAGTGCAGCAGAAATGTCTTGGCTGCCTTAAGTGGCTAACTGGCTTGTTGTGCTGCAAGCAAATTTCGTCTTAATGCTAAATTAGCTTTCATATTTGGCTAATGGGCATGTGGACTGATTGAAAGCTTCAACACTGGCCAACACAAAAGGCTGGAGCCAGTCAATTAAACACAATGGTCTAACTCATTTTGCCACTTGTGTTGCAAGCAGTCGGCATACTTTAAAGTACGAGTAAGCCGAGCTTAAGGCTTGCAAAAAAAGAACTACAAAAATAATACAACAACAACAACAACAAATAAAAATTGCCCAACATGTAATTCAAAACCAAACGTCTATTCTATATGTTGGCAGTTGTCTGCATACAAAAACAAAATGCATGCTTGTTTGTATGTGTTTTGCGGCAAGCAGTTGCACGCTTGACATTTACTTGCAACACACTTACATACATGCAATGCACAAATAACTTGCCATAAGCGGGTGCGCCAGCCCAGCCGCCAGCGCAGATTTAACGTTGAATTTGTTTGGCTTGGCTTTGTAGCTGGGCTTGTCTGCGCCTAAGTGGCAAGTTGCAAGTCAGGGTCGTAGCCAGAAAAAAAGTGTCTAGGGCGGCTCAAGTCAATGAATTTGGAAATTTAATAAAATTTTTATATTTGTTCTGTTCGAAAATCTTTGCATCAAAATTTCATATCAAGATCCAAATATTATCAAAAATATTGAACTGTCGAACAGTGGCAATTGGCACATTTTCTAGCAAACGAAAATCTTATTTACTTTCAATAAATTGATCAAGTTTTTTTTTGCGGCGCCGCGAAGAATTGGCAACTCTTCGAGCGTATTCTTTGTCATGAAAATAAAGCGATCCAATGCTTCGTTCTGGTAATTTTAATGTCAAAGATGAAAGGCCAAATGTCGAAAATGTCGATAAAACCATTATGCTAATGTAAATAAATCTATGATTTTAAAAGTAAATATATCATCAGTTTGACTGTGGCTCAAACCCCGTGCTGCTGACGACTATGGCGCTGTTGCAAGTGGCACAGTGTTGTTGTGACTGCAGCAAATCGCAGTGAAGCAAGTTAATTTACAATTTGAAGCGCTCACTTGGGTGGCAGCAACAGCGCGTTGAAGCAGTAGCTTCCAACTGAGTGGAAAGGTTAAGCAGGTTCAAAAGCGGCTGTGTTTTATTTGATTTCAAATTTGATAAATGTGAATGTAAATGGCATGCAATGGCATTATGGAAAATGATGTGCCGCACAATTTGGCACTCCTTCGAAATCGCCTTAGCTGAAACTTGCATGTTCCGCATTGCATAGCAGTTTTAGGTCGGCGCGGCTGAATTGAAACACACCCAAACTACCCTTGTATGCGGTTTGAACTTTACGAGTCCGCTGGGCATAATTATGAACTCAAAAGCAGTACACACACCTACACACTGACACATGCTCTTACTGGGCAGTTGTGCCTTACACATGCCTAATTCCCAGCGCCGTCCTGCCGCACTCGCGTCGCCGCTGTTCTTTTTGGCTGTACATTTTCTAAAAGCCTGGCTAAAAGCGGCGCCAATTGTAATTAACCCCCAAATGCGAAAACAACAAAAACAGTGAAACAGGCTAAGCGGAAAGGCTCTGCATGGAAGAGTTGTCGTGCTGGCTGGAGTGCAATTGCTAGTTGCACCCCCTTGAGTCTATGCCTGATTGTGTTGTGTGAGCAGAGGCTAGGCATTCAGAAACTTCAGTACGATTTTCAGTTTCGAAAAGATACCAAGCATTTGAGCTCTTGATACGTTCTTTGAATAGCTTGCTTAAAAATTTTTAGGAGAATCATTCAAATTAGCTTTATGACAATTTAATCGATAATGGCTCACAATTTTCATATGTCGCTCGATCTATATACATATATACATTAGTAGCAATATTTTATGTACATGCGTAAATACGTACGTATGGAAGCTTTAATGTATGTGCTTCAAGTGTGTGCCACGCTCAATGGTCACAGGCGCGTAATTGAATTAGGTTAAATGAACTTGGGGGGGACAGAAGGAAGCGGCGAAGGTTAAGGGTGAGTTTTGGCATAATTAAGTTACTTACAAGTTCTTTGATGATGCCATATTAAGCGCACAAGAACGAAAAAATCCTTAACAAATTTTGCAAGAGCATGGCTAATTTGATTGGTTCAGTTATGTTCCACATGTCAGGATACTGAAGTGCCTCAAAGGATCATTTTACTTTGGGAATGAAAAATGCAAGCACTTAAAATTATTTTTGACAGAATTTGGTATGCATAAGTGGCAGCGTAAATTTAAGTTCCACAAACAGTTTCAGTGGCTTAAATTTTTTGAACATATTCCACTAACTTCATCAAGTTTAAATACATATAACTAAAAACAAAAGTTTTGTCTTGTTTTAATATTTCATTTACATGCAAGCTGCCTTAAACTTAAGTTCCACATAATATGCCCAACAGTTCTTTTTCTTAGTTTAAAAATTTTGTTTTAATTTTGTTTGTACATATTTTGAAATGCCAGACTTTACTATTCAGCTGTCATTCAGCATATTGTAATTCATTTGACTGCAGCCAGCCCCAGCCGGCAAGTCACAGCAAGCCGGCCGTCTGTCAATCACATTTCGAGGGTGGTGGTCTCCAGCGGCTCGCGCGACTCTGTCTGTGCGGCAACAGTTGCCAGCTGCGGCGTCTACAAGCCGCAGTAGCACACGATGAGCGTGCCATTATCTGTCATAAAATCTTTTAATTTATTTCATAAATGTCACTTAAGCCATTTTGTCATAATTTTACATTTCATGCTATACGAGTACGTTCCATTGGGGTTGCTGGCCATGCGGAGGCCGTCCACGTCCTCGTCTACGCGACTCTAGACGAGCGAAAACGTTTTTCTTTCTTCGAGTTTTGCTGGAAGATTAATGTTTTCTTTGCGAATTAACTTTAATCAAACTTAATTTGATGATTTTCATTTATGTAGCTGTAATATACATACATATGTACATATGTACACATGTGTGGATTTTATGCATACAAGTAGATTAAAATTAATTGTGTAATCAGCGTAGCATAGCATTTTTTGACGAAATGAAGTAAAGCTGCCAACATTTTTATTATAATTTATATAAATCAAAAAATGATGACCCAAGAAATTCTGATCTTAGTCTCCTCTTTTAGGACGCATTATAATGACGAAAATCACATTTATCAATACGTTCCACATTTATCTCTACATTGCTTGCATATACATTCAAATTGTATAGCACATTTTTGTTCTAAGCAAATATTACGTTAATTAAATAATATTAATTTTAAATGTTCTTAAATTTTCTGTTTCATTTTAGCATTTTACAAAATTCCATATCGAACCATTTTCACACATTGACCACAACAAAGTAGCAGCCTAAAAATGCCAGCGGAAACGAAAGAAACGATTGCCGCTGGAACGGAAGCGGACACTCCAACAAAGTCCAAAAAATCCGCAGCATCATCGTCCAAGGGCGAATTGGCGCGCATAACGCTGCTCGATGGCTCCATACTGGATGTGACCATTGATGTGAGTATTCATAGCCATTTTCGTTAAATCTTTTTTTTAACTGCAAATTAAAATTCCACTCATACGCCGGGCCGCTCTTTCTACAGCGCAAAGCGAAAGGACGCGACCTGCTCAACTCCATCTGCGCCGGTCTGAACATACTCGAGAAGGATTATTTCGGTCTGCTCTTTGAGACGCAAACGGATCCGCGCGTCTGGCTGGATCTGGACAAACAGCTGTCGAAAATCTTCGGCTCGGATCCGTGGGTGCTGCAATTCGCTGTGAAGTTCTATCCGCCTGAGCCGTCGCAGCTGCAGGAGGACATCACGCGCTATCACTTGTGCCTGCAGGTGCGCAATGACATCTTGGAGGGGCGCTTGCCGTGCACCTTCGTCACGCATGCGCTGTTGGGCTCGTATCTGGTGCAATCGGAAATGGGCGATTATGATCCCAAGGAAATGCCGAATCGCGGCTATCTGAAGGACTTCAAAATTGCGCCCAATCAGACGTCCGAATTGGAGGAGAAGGTGATGGATCTGCATAGGACACACAAGTAGGTGGAAGCCGGTGGCTTCGAGTGTTTAGGATTTTTTCATGTCAAATGATCTAACTGCTTCTTTGTTGTTGCTACAGAGGTCAATCGCCAGCCGAGGCTGAATTGCATTACTTGGAAAATGCAAAGAAACTAGCTATGTACGGCGTGGATTTGCATCCGGCTAAGGACTCTGAAGGTGTGGACATTATGTTGGGTGTTTGCGCCTCCGGTCTGCTGGTCTATCGCGACAAGTGAGTAGCAGTGATTGAAAACATAGTCATAAAATCAAAAAATATGCAACATATAGACTGCCCTGTTTATAGTTACATAGAATGTGCAAAATTATATTGTTAGATCCATATGCTCTATTTCTTTTCTTTCTTCCACACTTGCAGACTTCGCATCAATCGCTTTGCTTGGCCGAAAATCTTGAAGATTTCCTACAAGCGTCATCATTTCTACATTAAGATACGTCCCGGTGAATTCGAGCAGTACGAGTCCACCATCGGCTTCAAGCTGGCCAATCATCAGGCCGCCAAGAAGTTGTGGAAATCGTGTGTGGAACATCACACCTTCTTCCGTTTGATGACGCCGGAGCCACCGAACAAGACATCGCTGTTCCCACGTTTCGGCTCCAAGTACAGATACTCCGGTCGCACCATGTATGAGAGCAAGAAGAATCCGGTTGATCGTACGGCACCCAAATTTGATCGGAGTTTGTCCGGCAGGCGCTTGACTTCTCGCAGCATGGATGGTAGCACTCAACATATAGTCTTCATTATATATATTTTTTAGTACAAAAATTATATTGCCACTTGCAGCGCTCGCCATGGCCGAAAAGGAGAAGGATGCGCAGAAGCGTCATACCATGGGACATCCTCCGGAGCATATACCCGACTTGGATTCGCCACGTAGCCGTAGTCCTTTCAAGAAGGACAAGAAGGAGAAGGTAATTTTGGCACTGCCCTTCATTTCTAAAGCACTTTTAGGCGCCATAACAAAAACCAGATGAAATAACAATTTAACTGAAGTTCCAAACAATTTTTAAATGAAATCTTACATTTTTCCTTCCTTTTCTTCTTGGTTATACTCTTTTGATTGATTGTTTTCTATTTTTTCGTAACTAACCAAACAAAATAATTACAATTTTTCTAACTACCAAATTTGAACAAAAACCCAAACTCCAACAACAACAAAAACTATAAACACACCAACACAAATGCAACCAAAAACTCTACACAACTCTCCACTGATATATGCGCGCACATGTATTGCCCCTTCCCACTACTCCGCTGCCGTTAACTTTAACATCCGGAATGCGTTTCTACGACGTAAATGTATGCGTAAACGTGTACACTGCAAAAAACCGGATGTCAAAATATTTATTTTATGTTCCTAACTTTTACTTCTCACCCTTTCACAACTTTATTTTCAACTAAATATAAACGCTCGATAAATACAGTTGAAACGTGAATCGAGCACTGGTACAGCTTCAGCCTCTTCGCAGAGTTCGCTCGAGGGTGATTACGAGACCGGTACCGGTGCTGCTGCTGAGGCAGCCTCGGCCATGGCCTACATTAGCGATGCGCAGGTTAAATATGATTTCTCGAAACTACTTCTCTATTTTTTCTACTCTCCTACAATAATAAATGCCTACCATTTAATTTTACTAATTTTGATTTTTCGATATACATAAATAGTTTTGAAGCATAGAAAAAGCGCCTCTTATTTGCCGTAGCAGTATACAACTTTCTTCAGTTCTTCCCTTTGCTTTTTAAAATATTGATTTTCTAAATTATTCACACATGAAATTCATAGCAATAAAAAGTAATATCATTTCGATATCGAGCAATCGATAACGGAAAAGTGCCAACTTCTTTAGTGAAAAAGCAATTATCGATATAAATGCAGTTATATTACAAAAATTCTACGCAACAAAGCTCGCTGCACTTCCTTTGGCTATGTTATATAAAATTTTTGGAAAAAAACAGCGGCGTTGTGTCGAGTTTTCTATAGATGCTGAATACACGATTTTCCACAGCTGACTATTACGACCCGCTCTCCAAAAGAGCGCAATCGGTCTCCGGCACATACACATTGATACGATTTGTTAGGTCTTGATTTGCAAACTTCTACTAAAATTTTTGGAAATTATTTTTGCGAAACCAAAATACAGCAGACCATTTTCCTTGCAGCTTCATATTTGCTATAGCTAATATATGAGCGCTTTTCGATATCCTTTCCCTCGGCTAAAATGTAACAACTTCTGTTGAGTTTCCAGTATTTTGTTTTGGAATGTATCTGTCCCTTTTCGTCTTAATTTTTAAAGTAAATTTTGTCCTCTCTTTTATAAATTTGTATTTCTAACTGAAGTATTACACTTTCTAACTGTGTCGTGCTTTTAGCGCTTATTTAAAGAAACTTTACCTAATTGTACATATACTCGTATACTAAGCCAAACAAATTTTCCAATTTTTGTTTTGCTATATCTCTCGAATCGCTGTGATTTGTGTGAGTTCGTACTCTTGTCTAATGTGTATACAAAACTATTCCAAATATTGGCTCTTAAGTGTACAATAACTTAAAATTACATGAAATACACACACATACAAAACACAACTAAAGACACACATTGACATTTTGTGTAAAAATTCCTTATCACAACAACAACATCCACAAAAATAACACACACAAATCCAGTTGCATAAAAGTTCATCTCTAACGACATACGCTTAAAAGTTAAGAAAAGTCACTGTCGGAAAAACGCAGTGTGTTGCTTTTAGTATCGCACAAAATACAGTGCAGAAGGATGAGCGCACAGTTGGTCGCACTCTTGGAGAGACTTTATTGTATTCTCTGTATCTCCTGCATTCTCTCTGTGGTGAAAGCACTCGCACACGCACTCCCAGTAAAGCGCAGGGACGTGATGAGTGCAATTGCAAAGTGTGTGAGCGGAGGAGAAATTATTTGCATGCTAAAGCTTTGCTTGTGCAAAGTAAAAATGGCGTTAGTTCCTCTCGTCAGACATTTCAACAGTGTCACTCACACTCGCTTGCAGTTTCACTGTGCTGATGCTCTTGCAAACACAGTGGCATGAGTGTGCATTGTGCACTCGAGTGCATTTTCTAAACAGTGCGTGTGCGAGTGAAGTGTGCATGCTGGAACTAAACGAATGCAATCCTTTCAAATACAAATGCGACTTATAACATTTTCTTAACTTTTGCGCTTTATAAAAACTAACAAAAAGCTTTTACTATTTCTGTGATAGCATGCTAAAGCTTGAGTGCTTTTAAGTTGAATTTTTTCCACTGTGAATGCGTCATTGAAGCTTTCTTTCAAGAGACAACTGCACGTAAGCTTAATAATGCAACAATTGTTGTCTCTTTCTGGCGTATTGCTAAACTCCGAAATAGGTGCTAGCCGTTGGCGTTGATGCTGACAGAGAAGCCAAGAAACTGAAGGAGAAGGAAGAGAAGGAGCGCAAGGAACAGGAAAAGAAGGACAAGGAGCGTGAGAAGAAAGAGAAGGAGCTAAAGGAGAAGGCCGAGAAGGCGGCCAAGGCTGCAGCTGCTGCTGCCGCCGCCGAAGCCATGAATGGTAATCAGACAATGTTAATAAAAGCAAAAAAAAAACATTATTCAACAAAATTTCAATATCTTTTTACAGGCGACGATAGTTTGAATGATTCCAATAAATCGGATAAGCCCGGCAAGACACGCGTAAGTATTGATGGGCTTGTTAGCTACATTCAAAAGCAATTAAGTTAGCATTAAGTCAGCTTCTTTTTAATAATGAGGATCGTGATTTCAAAAAGGGCAGAGTAATATCAACAAGTGTGGATTACATTCTTTGATTAACACTCTAGCCAAATTTCACTCAATTACCGTTAAGCTGGGACCCCAAAATGCTGCGTTACATCTATATAAAAAAATTCGACGTTTTTCCTCTTGTCATGATCCCTTTTTTGGTACTTTAATAAATTTGTAGCTTTTCCTTTTGTCATGCTGCCTTATCAGTTTAAAGTTTTGCTTAACTTAGTGTAGCATGTAGTACCCCCGTAGTTTAATTTTTAAGTTCTCTAAAATTTTAAGTTTTTTGTAGTAAAATTGTAATTTTTTTATTTTTTCTCCCCCTCTTTGTTTGTTTCTTTATTTCATTTTGATTTATAAAAAACATTGGCATAAAACCAGGGCGGTGGTCTCTTCTCGTCTGGTCGCAAGAGCAAGAGCAGCTCGCCAACTAAGGAGGTTAAGGACAAGAGCGGCAAGGATAAATCTGGCAAGGTGCCACTGGCCGAAATGGTTTTGGTGAACGCTGCTGCTGGCGATCATTCGAACAATGATGCGAATCGCGCCTCACAGCAGCCCGGTTACACACGTCCCTACGAATACTCGGAGGGTGGTGGCGAGACCAGTCCGACGCGCAAGTCCTACATTCCCGGTGGCTTCCGTTACGATCAGGATCCACAGAGCAGTGGCAAGTCCGGTCAAGAGGGGCATGAGCAATTGTCGCCCACATCGCAGCAGAAGAAGATCGGTCTGGCATTTAACTATGCGCCCGGCAATGAGCAGGAGCTGAAGAAGACCGCCGATAAGCTGAAGGCTGGACAATTGTCACCGCGCACGCGCGAAAAGATCAACAAGGGTCAATTATCGCCGAAGAGCAGAGCGAAATTGCTGCAGGAGGGCAATCTGTCGCCCACGACGCGCGCCAAGCTGCAAGGCAGCGCCGTGGATGCGGCTGCCGTGCCGTTGAGCGAGGCACAGAAACGCTCCTATTCGCCCACGAAGGGCCAAGCGCAGGGCTACAGTTCAGGTGCGCCGGGCAGCTACAAGCCTTTGATAGATCCAAGCTCAGCGTTCCTCGAATCGGAGCGCTATAGCAAGGAGAAGCCCTACACTGGCGTGGTTGTGGGTGCGGGCCAACAAGCTGGCGACGACGCCGCTGCTGCGGGTAGGGATGGCAGAGCAGGCACACCTACTGGTGCTGGTGCTGCCGGCAAGCCTATCAAACCGACGGGCACTCCTGTTACACCTACGAAAGCGGGTGCTGGTTTGGCTGGTGCTGCTGCTGCTGCCGCTGCTGCAGGCAAGCCCAAGAAGAAGCGCGTCAAGATCATGGTCATCACGTCGAAATACGATCCAGCTTCCAAACGCATTGACGCCGAAAATGGCAACATTGAGCACTCCACTGGCATATTGGATCCGGCTACGGGTTTGATTGACACCAAGTACGGCATGATCGACCCGAAAAAGGGCACTTTGACCGCGCTGAATACCAAGACTGGGAAGAACGACACCTATCAGGGTGAGGTGGACCCGAAGACGGGTAATTTGCATTTAATAAGCGGCGTTGCTGATCCCAACACCGGTCGTCTCGATGATAGCTTGGGCCAAATCATTTGCATTACTCCACAGAATGATCCTGTGGTTGAGCTTATTGTCATCACCAGCCGCATTGATCCGGCAACGGGCAAGGTTGACACTGTCAATGGTGAAGTGGAGCGCTCGCTGGGCGTTTTGAATATGGATAATGGCTTGCTCGATACGAAATATGGTGAGATCAACACCAGAACCGGTGAACTGAAGGCCATCGATCCCAAGTCGGGCAAAATTGTGTTGTCCAAGAATGTTAAGGTCGATCCCGCCACTGGTCAGATTACCATTTTGGGCATCATTGATCCAAAGACCGGCAAAAATGATCCCACACAAGGCCGCATCATTGAAGTGGGACAGCAGATTGATCCAATTGTTGAGGTTACCTCACTCGCCGGCAAGTATGACGCCAAGAAGAACATTATTGATCCGAAGACGGCGCAGGTGGAAACATCAGGCGGACAATTCGATCCAAAGGCTGGCAAAATCGACACGAAGTATGGGCAAATCGACTTGGTCAAGCACACTATCACATTCACCGATCCGAAATCGGGCAAGACGGTGACACGCGACATCAAAATCGACCCAGCCACTGGACAGATTGTGCTCAAGAATCAAATCAATCCGAAGACCAACAAGCCGGACAAGGACTATGCTCGCATTATATCGCTGCGCATTGTACAGCAACGTGTCGATCCCAAGACGAAGGCGCCCATTGCGCATGTCAGTTCGGCTAAGGACAAGGAGATCGTTGTCGATCCCAAGTCCAACCAAATCTGGATGCCGACTGGCGCCAGCGACCCCAACACTAAAGAATCGCAATACATTTCCAGCAGCGTTGACCCGAAGACCGGCTATGTCATCACCATTTACGGTTATCTCGATCCCAAAACGAACGAGATCAAGAAACAGACCAAGCTCGATCCCAACACCACCAAAATTGAGCCGAGCTCCGGCAAAATCTACACTGCCATCGGCGAGCTGGACAAAGCCACCGGTGAACCACTGTACGCCACCACCCAGTTCGATCCCGAGTCCGGCGAGGTGTACACCAAAGTCGGCCGTGTCGATCCGAAGACTGGCAAAATTGTCATCGTGCGCATTTTGCTTATCTCCAAGACGGACGAGCGTGGCCGACCTGAAGAAATCGATCCCAGCACTTGCGAAATCGATCCAGTCTCCGGACGTGTTCTTAAATTTTTCAATAAAACTGTTTACGTTTACAATATGATTGATCCAATAACCGGTGAAATTGTACAGGTCGATCCGAATGATCCACGCTTTGCGGGTGCGCGCACCACCGTCACACACACCATGACGCTGAGCGGAGAAATCGATCCTGTTACTGGACGCATCAAGAGCGAGTACGGCGACATCGATCCCAACACTGGCGACATCGATCCGGCTACGGCGGTACGCGACCCAGTTACCGGTAAACTCATACTCAACTACGCGCAAATCGATCCGTCTCACTTCGGCAAGGAGGCGCAGGTGAGCACCACCACAGAGACGGTGCCCATTACACGCCAGCAGTTCTTCGAAGGTGTCAAGCACATGGGAAAGGATGCGTTGCGACGCGACTCCGAGGGCAGCTCCGAGGACGACATGACGCAACAGTATGGCAGCGAAAATGTTAAGGAAATGGTTTTGGGCAGTCCAAAGCAGACGGAGGGCACGGCTTCGTCTACGACCACAACAACAACGAAACTGGGCAAGTATGTGAGCACACCGACCGTGGTGAAGACAACCACGAAGCAGAAGCTCACCAAGAACGAGGACGGCGTGACACACAATGTGGAGGAGGAGGTGCGCAATCTCGGCACCGGCGAAGTGACATTCTCGACACAGGAACACAAGGTTAGCTGGAATTATATGCCTGTTGAGGCAAGCGCTTGGTAGAGTTGCTTTTAGGTGATATCTCAGCTTACTTCGCTGCATACTTGGTGGCGCTCTCTCAGTTCCAAGTTGCTTGCCATTAACTCTCATCTTCCCAACGTGTGCAAACTTAACACAGGCCAGAGTAAAACATATATTTCTGTGCCTCAAAATTTAAAGATCATATTTATATGAAAATATTTCTTTAGAAAAGGATTCGAATGTAAACTGGGAAGCTGAGAGCTAATCAAATATCTAGCATACTTTATGGCTGTTGAAACATAGATTTTGTCTTCTCTTAGGCGCTTACGCCTTTACTATATCGTTTTGATTTTCACACTTAAAGTAAGAAAGCTTTTGGAATTCGTACTTTTTCCTAGCTAATTGGAGCCTAAAGCTTATATAAGCATTTTTTATTTGATGTTATGTTATTTTTATAAGCATTTGACAGTTTCGATTCCATAATCAGTTGTAAGTATGCATGCGTCAAAATAGTAAAAAAATTGCATTGTATGTTCGAAAGTCTGCAAAGTTGTAAAGCTTGTTAACAATTTCCGTTGTAATGTTTAACCCTTTGCTTGTCGCAATATTATTATCGTTCCCATTTTCATATGTGCCCGCATTTATGTTTGTTTGTCTGTTTTTTTTTTCTTCTATAATTTACCCTAACCCATTACTGTTTTTTTCGAACTTTGATTTAACCTTATGCCCCTGCATTCGCGTTTGTGCCTTGCCGCTCGACCATGCAGGCTGATGCGCCGCCTACCGATCTGAGCGGCGCCTATGTCACAGCCACCGCGGTTACTACACGCACTGCCACCACACACGAGGATTTGGGTAAGAAGGCGAAGACCGAACAGCTCGAGGAGAAAACCGTCGCCACCACACGCACCCACGATCCCAACAAGCAGGAGCAGCGCGTCGTTACGCAGGAGGTGAAGACGACGGCAACGGTGACGAGTGGCGATCAGGTAAGCTATGCGTTGCGGGCGCGCTCACAGAGACAGCGGAAAAAAGAGAGCAGCAGAGCGTTGGCGATCAAGCAAAATGCGCGCGCGCTCTCTCTCTCTCTCACTCTTACTCTCTTTGTTTTGCATGCTCTAAAGTTGCTTTAATTAAATTATTTATTTTCATTTAATTACAATAATTAATTTCTTTGTATATTTTCATTTGAATTGTGTTTTTGTGACATGTTGTTATTGTTGTTGTAATGATATGCATATGCCTACTCCCACCGTACTACCGTACTGTACTACTCTTGAAATGCATGCACGCACGCGTAGTTCCAAAGACGCGATAGCATTTCATCGACCAGCTCCGGCGACTCCGGCACACCCATCGATGGGCCCTACGACGGCTCCAGTGCGGTGCAAACGAGCAACAAGGTTTGTGAGCGTATAATATGTGTTGAAAGTCACAGCAGATCGTCAGCTTGCCAGAAAGTTTTTAATATAGTATTTTCAACTTTTTATGCAATATTGCATATAGTATGTATTAAAATAATACAATTAGTCAGCATTTCCTGCGAGCCGTGTTTTTCACACATATACCTACATTTAGTAATATTTTTCTATATTTAGCATAAATGGCTTGTGTTCTTATCCATTTAAAATGCAATAGCTAAAGCTTTGACAATACAATTTAGTTCACAATTTTGCAGTTTTCCTTACAAGTATTACATCTCGCTCTCTTTCTCTCTCTCTTGCTGTAGGAATCACCTTTGTATGAAAAATCCAGCTCGACCACGACTTCCACCGGGCCACATGTGGAACAGACCCGCGTCGTTCTAGGCGAAGATATGCCTGGTTATTCTGGACATGGCGAAATCGTTTCATCACAAACCGTCAGCAGTAAAACGCGCACCGTCGAAACTATTACCGTAAGTAGCAGTAAAAATAACGACAATATTGCAGCATATAAAATGTGTAGACAAAATTTGAATACTTTACATCGATTCGATGAGTTCGAGTAAGTTGGGAATTTTTCTTTATAAGTAGTAGTATGTGCTATGATGGTTGAGGGATCCTTTCAAGGCATTGTAAATTGTTATGTTGATTTTCGTGTCTGTATATTATTTGGTATTTTATTTGAAGAATGTTTTGTTGTAGAAAGTTTTTGTCTGAGATGTGCAGGACATGGTTTTAGGGAAAGTGAGCAAAATAAAATACTGGAAATACAGCTGCTTCTTGCTTGATTTTTGTGAAAGTCTACGATCTAAACAATTCTCGAAAAGTGAACATAAATTTTTTGAAAACAGATTACTTGTTGAAAATATTGCCACATAAGCGTCAAAAGTCAGATTTATTAATTCAGATGTCTACTATATTACCGCTCTTTTATAAGCATTATGCATTACTTTCGATCGAAACTGAAATCGATCGAAATTGAAATTTAGTTCGTACTTTAATCGATTTCGGTCGATAATGAAATATGCAAATTGGTGTGCCGACTCTAATGCTCATGCGCCACTTTGGAGTAATGTTAAGAAATGCTATTGAACTCTTTTTCTGTAAAAGATGCGCATTTTATATATTTTTGGAAAAATTTCTGCAGGCTATTTTTGAACAAACTAAAAACATCTCTGTCTTTTCTTTCTTGCTGCAGTACAAAACCGAACGCGATGGCATCGTTGAGACGCGCGTGGAACAAAAGATCACCATACAATCCGATGGCGATCCAATCGATCATGACAAGGCATTGGCTGAGGCAATACAGGCAAGTTTTTGGCGTATTTGAAAATTTTATTTCAAAATAATCATATCAATTTGTGTAATCCCTTGCTTTGCAGGAAGCGACAGCCATGAATCCCGACATGACAGTGGAGAAGATTGAAATACAACAGCAGACACAGTAGAAGGGGGCGCAGCACAGCCACTACCCCCTACACATACACATATAAAAACTCCACAGCCCCCTATACACACACACACAAATACACACATACAAGCAAATTATTTTTAAATATTCTTAAATTTAACGTTAAATGCAAGAAAATATTGAATATTTTTTTATTTACAAATCTTTTTATAATTTTAAATGTAAGCAAATTTAAAAAAAATTAACAAATAAATTAAAGATATACATTTATATAATATATTATTGAACACATAAGAAAGGAAAGCTAAAGCAAAGCAAATATGTTCACTTCAATGTTGAATGTTAACTATAAATATTATTATGTGTAAAAAAAAACAGAACAACAGCAACAAAATGCAAATGAAGAAATGCGCTGATTACCAGAAATGCATTCTTCCAGGAAAAAATTAATAAAAGCGTTTGTTAACATCAATACCGAAATGAAAAATGTACATGTATTTTATATGTATTGTAAACATTCACAGCCTTTTTCTTCTAAACAGAGGTTAAAATATAAAGCACAGAGCAACAAAACAAATTTTGAATATATATATATGTAAATGTCAGAAGCTTACATTTTTTGTGCATGTAAAATCAATAAACAACAAAATAAATGAATTTTTGAGAAAAATAAAACGAATATATTTGAAATATTTACTATAAAAATTATGTACAGAAACAGTGGCGCAACTATAAAGAGAGCAATTTGTGCTTGATATTTAAAAAAAAAAAGGGCTTTGTCAAGTCGAATCTTTGAAAAATCGAAAATTTGAAAAACGTATAGTAGAGCCGCCCCTTAAAATTCGCCTTTTTGGTTGCGCCACTGCACAAAACATATTTACAACAAATTCTTATTGCTGCTTCAAGGCAGCCAATGCAAAAAAGCCAGCAGTTCTGAAAGCGCGCATAAAATTTTCTAAGATTTTTCGAAAAATCTTTGTGTTGAGCACTCAGGATATACAACTAAAATATTAACTTAAATATACAAATACTATATCAAATCGCAAGCAAATACTTATACATGCAAATAGCAGCATTTGTTTTAAAGAAATATCAAAGTCAAGTTAAAGAAAAAGGAAAATATATAAAATTGTTCAATATTCGCTTGAAATAAAGTATTTACTTAAAAGCAGCTGCTACCACCTTTCAAAGCTTTAATGCATATTCATATACACAAGCTGGCATGTGCCACATTTATAAAAAAAGGCAATGTGAGTAAAAATAATACTAATACGCGAAAAGCAGCCATGTTTGATATTACACTTACGATCAAAATTGAAGTCGTTCGCGCAATTGTAATCAATCGAGTGCGCCACAAACAATTTCGATTGAAATTGATATGTGAAAGCTCACTTAAGATCGAAATTGAAATCGATTGCAGTTGAAATTCAATTCTCAAGCAAATCAATTTCGATCGAAAGTGACAAAGAAGCATGGCAGCTAAGAGTTCGAAACTGACGACTTTCGAGTTATCAAGCTTCTTCAAGCGCACTTTGAAATCGGAATTTCTGTTCGAACTGAATAGCATTTTTATATAACTCAAACTCGAAAAATCTATAACAAATAGTTGGCTTCAAAAATTTTTTAATAAAAACAAGAATAAGTTCACAACTTCAAAATGTAAAGAAGATATTATAACTATACTATACACTCGTATCACAAGTTTTTCAAAAAAGTGAACAGCCTTAACAAAAAACTTAAATTTTCAAAAATTAATAATATCAAATCTTCTCTTAACCAAAACAATCAAACATTTTTTGGAAACCTTTCAATACAGCCCAAGTAAAATGTGTTCATACATATAAATAAATCAATTTGATACACACTTTTTTGCATACAATAAATAATCTACAACAAAATTTCCATTTTGAAATTTCGAAATTTAAATGTTAAATCAATAATAATAGTAACACTTTTTTTTATAAATGTTGCTGTTTATGAAAAAAGCAAGTAATTAGAAGCCAGAAAAATATATGCAGCATATTTATAAAGCGCTGCTAAATGTAACAAACTCTCCCATGAATTGGAATTATTAAGAATTTGTGGATGTTATGTGGATGCTAAGCTTGCATTTTTCAATTGAAGATTTCGTGTTGAGCTTCATGCGGTATCAGAAAGAAGAAGAGCGCATATAAATTATTGCGTTATGAAAGGCTTAAAGCTTGACGGGGCCCAGAGAGAGCTGTGCAAAGGTACTAAAGGGTTTTTCATTATGTATTTACAGTTATTTTTGTATTCATTGTTTTAAGTTTTCATGTAGAGTTTAAGTGCATAATTTCCGATTTTCTAGCTTTTTAAGACTGAACTTCACAAATCGATAGATTTGCTTATGTTTCATAGGTAATTTAAGCTCATACTTTCTTATTTTATCTGCTTGGTTTTTTTTCAGTGAGATGCCACTTTTTCGTAGGTCTCATATGATTTTTTGGTTCGCTTTTATTTTAATCAAATTTCGTTTCAGTTGATATCGATTCAAACGCATGCTTGCAGGTTCTTTTCCACTAACAAGAACCAGGACAATCAAGGCGTTTGTATAAAACTCTTATATGGCGAGGTTACTATCACTCTTTTAGATCGAAGCGATGTGTTTAAGGGAGCCTTGATAGTGCCATGTAATTTTTGGTTCTCTGTTCTATTTGATTTTTCAGGATTTTTTTAAGAAATATGTATGCTTGTATAACTATTGAACTAAATTAGCAGGCAGCACACTTTCTTTGTAAACTGCTCAAATCTTTGTATAACTTTTTCTGTGGCACGCAAATCGAACCAAAAACTTCTTCAGCATAAAGCAGAGCGAAATGACATAATATTGAAATGAGAAGCTTAAATTTTTATTAATAAAATTAAATGAAATGATAATAAATTATAATGAGCATAAATACAACAAATGTGTTTTTATTTCGTCTAGAATGACTCGACATCAAAAGCATATCGCTGTGGAAATCAATCAACATTTTAATCGATAACTGCTTTATCGAGGGCACGCCACTGCTTTATCGACCAACAAAAATTCTTTTATTTGATTGACATTGCAAAAAATACAAGTGCTCGATAATAGCCGAGGGGATGAAAGGCGTGAAATATAGATAACAGTCATATATGTAGATATCGCGCCGTCGTGCCTCAGTGGATCGGTCGCTGATGCGTGAAGTCGCTGGTTCAATTCCGTCCGACGCATAACATCTACTAAAAAAAAAGAACTTCGTTTCGAGCTAGTTGCCTACTACCTGCGAATATCCCTATGTAGAATAAATTTGTAGCTCCCGTTAGCTTGTCCTAAAAATAGTATAAGCACACAAAAGTTAATGCGAGAAAGCTTGGACTAAAGCCACGACATGCCAAAATGGCATGTACATGCCATCGTGTCGTCAAAATGGCGTCAAAATTGATTCCAAATCATGGCATGATTTATTCAGTTGAATTCTTTAACATCGAACAAAGGGAGAGCTTGGCTATGCTTTCATCCGCGCCTGTACGAATTTTAAGGTTTTCGAGTACGGAAAGGTTTTCTATAAGTTCTGACTAATTTCTGTAAGTCCGACTTATTACTGTAAATCGGACTAAATCTGACGAGTACGGGAACAAACCTAATGCCATAAGTGTGCCTTATTTAACAAGTTGGTTTCGCAAAAAAAACTGCAACAACAAGAAAGTTACATTAATTTTGAATGCGACTTAAATCGAACTTTTGACATGCAATGCAACAACAACAACAACAACAACAACCATGAAACATGAAAAATGGCACAAATGCAACAACAAGCGTCCAGCCGAAGGCCATTTAAAAAGCGCACACAAGTTGTGGCAAAGTCGTACAAGTGGCACGAGTGCTGAGAGAGAGAGAGAGAGAGGGGTAGAGAGCCAGCAAGCAAACAACACTAGGGTGAGCGTCAACGTATGACCGGCAGGATAAGCGCGCTTGCAGCTGCATGTCCTGCATGTTCTGTTGCTGTTGCTGCTGTTGTTGTTGTTGGTCGTCGTGTGTAATTGGAAATGCATTTTTTATTGACCATGAGTGCTCATAAGCTTACTCAACCGCAAAGGCCGACAGCGGCATGAAAAGTGGGCGTATTGTAATTTGCAAAAAAAAAATGCACAACAATGCAAACAACAACAACAAAAAGAGTTAAAGCAACAATTGCTATCCTTGCTGTCCTTGCTGTCGGCTGCTCGTGTGCTCGGTCGCTTTAAGCATTTATTGTGGCTGCTGTTGTTGCTGTTGTTGTTGTTGTTACCATTATACTGACCACAACATGCAAGTAGACGAGAAGCGACGCGAGCTATCGCGATAACAATTCGCAGTATGAATTTCGCAAAAGGATTTGGCCTGTCGTCGTTTTTTGCTTTTAAGTGCAATATTAAACTTTCATAAGCGTCACCTTTGAAGGCTGATGGCTGACGCCTGCACAGCGAAGGATACGGCGGCAAGTCGGCTACGCCTTGTGGTTCTATTTTGATGGCTACTGTGAAGTGGCAGCACTCATGCAATTGCTGGAGGTTTGTGCGTGTGTGTGTGTGTGTGTGTGCTGGTGTGTGTAGCAACAAAGTGCAAAGTGGGCGGCATAAAATTGCATTTTTACACAATCTTGCAATTTTGCCAAAGCTGCAGCAAAGTGGCAGCCAGTGTTGCCCCTCTACAACAACAACAACAGAGTCTATGCGTGGCCCACGTAGCCAGCCAAAGCTCGTCTACAGTTTCATTTAGCTAACGAAGTACAGTTTATTAGAATGTTTTATAAAAGTTAATACATATTAACAGATTTACAAAAAATCAAAATTTTGTTGCTTAGATTGATCAATTACAACATTTGAATTTCCAATCAAAATTACAATCACTGGGATCAACTTGTTTTTTAGTTTTCTAATTTTCGATATCAAATATGGGTGGGGTGATTTGGGGGTTACATACCGCTTGGCAGAATCCTGATGTCATAAGCCTCTGCATAAAGCAGCCGAGCGTAGCAACTTTGTGTGAGGCACATCACAACAACAATAGCGTCGTCAAATAGTCGGCAGCAACTGAGCGCGTCCACCAGCGTACGGCGAGGTGGAGTGGGTTCATAGGCGCCAAATCGACCGCTGACCATTTTCGCATTAAAAAAAAGAGCGAGAAAAAAGTAGCAAAAATGTGGCCACCCTCTGCACTCTCCATTATGAGGAGGGGAAGAGGGCGCTTAATTATTTTATCGCAATGCACTTCAGCAGCATTTCCTGTGCTGTTGTTGCCGATGACTGCTGACGTTTTTGCGATTTGCTGAAAATTGCAAAAAAATAGCACGGCAAAGTAAGCTATTTCCAACATGAAATGGTTTTTTATTCACTGCACTTTGGCAGTCGTGACGAGGGGACATGAGTTCTGCATTAGTAGTGTGCAATTTGAGGGCGCCACGCATCATGGAATACCTCAGCTACTGCCCCCTTTGCCTTCTTGCAGTTGTAAATTTGTGGCGGACTTTATGCAAATATGTATTACTTTTGTTTGTTAGTTTTTGTAGTTTTTTCTATTTTAAATCGTTTTGTGAAATTTTATAAATATTTGCAAGCCTTTTTCCTATGCAAAGCTGAGCCGTGAGACTCTCATTTGAGCTCACTCATTAAGCGATGGAAGTGAAGTGGAAGGAAGGAAGGAAGTCTGTTAAAATATTTGGCGATTTGCTTGAAAAATATTTTGTTATAAATTAGCTAAAAGTTTCAAAAAGCAAAGTTTTGAAGTTATGACAATTTTTTCCAGTAGATGCAATCGTTGCCTTTTTCTTTTTAGAAAAGCTACTAGCTTAAGCTGCAACACGACAGAGGAGGAGGCGATCCGCTGACTATGCTTGCAAAGATCATAGATCCTGTATTCAAAAGGAAATTTGCCGCAATTAATTCAAAAGAACACTAACATCGGCTGAGTTTGACAGCTTGAAATCAGTTTAAAAAAGTGAGTGAAAAGAAATCATTCCAAGTAAAGTATACAGAACTGAAATGATCAGCAGGCAACTAGGGTTAAAAACCATTCATAATTAAATTGAAATTGTTGTGAAGGCACGGAATTATGCAACTGACAGCAGCACTGCAATTTCCGACACATCACAAGTCAGCCATAAAGGTCTAAACCAAAAGAACGGAACGGAAAGAAGGGAAAGTCTAAACAGATAGCGAATATGCTGCTATAAAAAAGTTGAAAGCCGACATTTTGGCATGACAGAAATTGCTAAAACATTTTCAAATGTGCATAAAAACCGAACATGTAGGGGAAAGGAGGGCAGAGAGAGAGAGCGCACATTCAAAGTGCAGCAGTCAGAGAGTCTTGAAAACAAAAAAGATACAACACTGGCAAAGTGAAAAAGAACATTTGCATGTCCATCAGCGCGCGTAATTGCGATTAAATTTTTAGATTTTTACGATTCAATTGCCAGAATAATTGCACGATTTGCGATTGCTGCATTTTTAAAAGGGCAATGCCACTCTGCTGCGCCCTAACTGCTGCATTCCAGTGCAGTATTCAGCACTGGCTCTGGCCCAAATTAGTCGCTTTTTTTTCCAAAAATGTATTGTAGTAAAAGTAATATTTTCTGAGTTAGATTTGGCGCAGAAATGAGCTTAAAATTAGCTAGATAATGCACTTAAAGCGGAAATTGATAATAAGTGAAACAAAATAAAAATATATAGAACAAAAATATGCATAATTAGCGGTTTCTAAGTGGAAATTTTGAAAAATTGTATATAACGCTAGTCTTGAAAGTCTCTACCGTCTTTCAGGCGGAAGTCTTTGCCATCCTAAAGGCCATGGAGCTCGTCAGGGAGAGTGAATGGTCTGGCAAGGAATTAGTGTATTTATCATATAACATTTTGTTTTTAAATTAAAATTAAAATTTCGAATTTGAATTGGGCATTTATTTTAAAACAAAATGTTAAACAACTAAGCACTGCACTCTGTCTGAATGAAGCTAAGCAACAAGTGCTGTCGGCTTCTCTTTGCTGCTGCCTCAATTCTTTCTTCTCTCAAACTCCCTTCGACTGCGGCGGGGAAATTCTACTTTGTTGGTAAACAAACCCAACCCTAAACAAAAATTTCAACAACATATGCCGCTGCTATTTCTTATGCTATAGTAGTATATTGTATATATAGTTCAGCCATTGTCAGAGTTTTCGGCACTTCTGCGCATGTCTGGCAAAAAGGCTACGCACATTTTTGCCCCAAGTGCAGTTAACTGTCATACAAGCCTTCAAGATTACCCCGCATACGAGTAAGGGTAAATAAATTTCCCCCACAAAAATTTCCCAAAATATGCAACTCAGTGCGCACTTCAAGCACAAATTAACCACTTCCACTTCCGCTTGCTGCCCTATTTCCAGTCGTTTACTTTGAAGTACAAAGTTTGCTTTTAATTAACATTTTCTGCGACATTTTATGGTTTACTAATTTTAGTGCGTTTCATTAAATTTAATCATCATATATAGGCGCTGCACTTTTTAATTGAAATGTAGTACTTTCGCCTATCTCAAGCACTCGAAAACTTTGCCAACTACATTTAATTAATTGCCCTCCCCCACTCCTGTGCTTATTAATTGTCAATCGTCGCTGTCGCATTGTTCCGAAACATCATTAGGCGCATTTTTGTTGTTGTTGCTTCTGATTGACAGCGAATTTTTGACAGCTTGTGTTTTGTCTTGCTTCTACGTCTTTCTACGTCTGTTGTTTATCAGCTCACACAGTTATTTGTTGCGCGGGGGAGGAGAGTGTGTAAGCGAGTTAATGTAAAAACCATAAAAATGACAATGAGTGAAATTATGACAAAAATGGCAGTTGTCAAATATTGGCCATGGTAATTAGCAGCGAGCCGCAGTGTCTTATTTGTACAATTGTCCTTTTTGCTTGTCCTCAGTTTTATGCTGGCCCATTATTTCAGTCTTCTTCTTTGGTGGACATATAGGCAGACAAACTTGAGGAAGTGTGATAGTATGTGGACAACAAAAAATTATGAAAGATATCTATTATATATGTATAAGTATATATATACCTATACAAGTACATATTGTGTAAATTAGGCGAGTGCACAAATATTGCTAAGCTCGTATCAGATTGAACTGTTTTTTTGACATACATATACACAGAAGAACAAAAGCTATATACATATGTAGATGTACATATATTTTATAGTATTTGTATTTAGAGTGGCCCATTTTTTCTTTACAGACTGAATAACTGAATAACATTTAAGGTAAAGTAACTTCATTTCGATTTTTTATAAATATTTTTCGAACTCTAAAAAGAGCCTCGAATCCTGCAATGTTCCATTTCACTGCTAGTACTGAAAAATGATATGAACACTAGAAGGACTACTTCTTCCCCTATTAATATATTTATATACAATATATGTCCATTTTCTTCTATATATGTATGTGTGCAAATGAAATTAAGATGCCAAATAGACTACTTATAAAAGACATTAGGCTTAGAAAGAAATTTTTTGGAATTAGCTCTTTCAGCTATTTGCATCTAATAAATAGCTAAAAATATTTCAAAAGTAGTACAGATTAATTGCAATTATTTCAGGACTAGACTATACCGGTAGCTGATCAAAGAGTTCACTGCTCAATAGCAGAGCAATTCTGAAAATGGCATGGATTCCGAAGACGTTTTCTATGCCTTAGCCAAGATACCGAGTTAATCTAAACTACACAAAAGCTCTTCCAAACACACGAACATTTCACAAGATTGAGTTTAAAATTCGGCGCACAACTTCACGCAGGATATGATTCGCCATAAAAACTAAACTTTTTTTGCAATAAAAAGGATGCTACACCAAAATGGCATAAAAGATAACAACTGCGGGCAAATTGTTGGGCAGCAAGCTAGGCCGTTCGGAAAGCAATTCCAATTTCAATACCATTTTTCCGAATTGCCATATCAAATTTCGGCTGCCACGAAATATTGATAACAATTTTTTTCGCTAAATGCCTCAAATTGCCAAATCAACATAAAAATGGCAATAAACGCAAATGAAAAACTATAAACGCTCAAAGGAAGAAGAGGCATAGGGCAACGAATTCTCGGTCAAGCTGGCAGGCAACCCTTATGGGGCAAGGCAGCCAGCAAATTGTGCGTTTATTGCCAAAAATCGCATTTGTTGTTGCAATCGTATTAATTTCGGTTTTTCGATTGAGCCAAAGGGTTCGAAGTATGTATATTTCGTTTTGTTGGAAAATCACCACACCGTTATATTTCAATAAATTCCAATCAACATAAGCGACCAACACAAATGCATATCGTTGAAAATTGCGCACGGCAACCCGCTCCCGCACCCACACACAAGAGACCATTAAATTCGCTGTGGTCGCTGCGGTGTGTAGGCCGGCAGGACGATATTCATGTGTGCGTTTTGTTTTTGCAATAATTTCCAATAAAAATGAAAAGGCACAAATGTGAGCAACTGTGGATTAACTGGTCAATGCTTTTGATTCGACTCGTCTGCATATTATATTGTATATTGTATTTCATGGTCGACCCTTTTTCAGTTGCTTTTGCATATTGAGCACTTGGGCAAAGGACATGCAGTTCATAAAACGTTTAGCTTTTATGACTTTAAATGGCGCTTATCGGCAGGATCTGAACCTTGATAAAAAAAGCATATGCACATATTTTTATATGTGGCATGCTATTAGCTTCAATGGGTAAATTTTGCTTGTAGAGCAGACAAAATTTATTAAGATTTTTTTACAAAGAAGAAATTGTGTACTGTAGATTCCGCTTAATTGACCAAGCAAAGAGAAGATTAGATGATTTTAGTTTGAATTGTTCAGGCAATCACTTTTACACACAACTCAACTTTTGCTCATGAATCAACTGAAGAATTTAAATAAGTAGAGCAATGAAATTTATTTCATTAATGAAATTTTGCAGAACTACTTGAACAGAAATGTTTAACGAACTAGCGAACTATAAAGAAGCTAGTTCACAGAGCCAACCTACTGAATTAATCGCTCAAGTAATTGAAATGGCACATATATACGACAGTTTGAATGGTGGCTTATGATGACGAAGCTTCAGTTTTGAAACATTAAAAGCATAACTCGGATTTGGTGAATTCGGCCAAGTGTACCTACATACCGGAATGCACGCGTGGCCAAAAGAAAATTCATAAAATTTTTATTCTACACTTGACGGTCATCAGAGTCAATCATTTGCACATATGATGACTGCCGAGATCATCAACTGCCATTAACCAGATAACGAAAATTTGCGTTCCGTTTCTATGCACACACACAAAGACAAAAATGTGCATAGGAAAAATACTGTACAACAAGGCATTTTGGCCAAAAAAATACACAAGTCATTGTCGGCAGGACGAATGACCATGTGACCTATTGAGAGCGGCATGTAACAGCAGTACGTGACAAAGAACTCGTTTAAAGAAAGTGTAAGTGTGTGCGTGTACGCGTTTTTTTTTTGGCAGCACTAACCCACTTCCAGGCACATCGGACAATTTGGACAATTTGCTCATGAATATTTTAAAGCCCTTCGTGTGCAATGCTACCAATTTGGCCGCTTGCCCGCCAGCGCCGCCATATTTTTCAGAAAGGTGAGGTGTAATTATTGTAACATACGTTACATTTCATATGCCGCCATGGAGTGCTCACACGCATGGACGACGGGTGGGCGGGGTCGGTTGGGCAGTTGCTGTTTTCTCAATCATGTTGCACGCAATTTTTTGTAAAACTGCTAATAAAATGCATTGAACTGGCTATTTTTTGGTATTGTAAATTATTGTTGTAATGAAAGTAGATATTGGAAAATTTTTAGAAGAGTAGATTACTTAAAGAGCCACGAGTTTGAAGGTTTCTTACAGAATGAAAGGAACCATGCCGCTCTAAGCAAACGAAGTCAGATTTCATTTAAAAGGGTTTACTTTGCAGACATAAATTTATAACTCTAAACTATAAACTTCAAGAAAGAAAACATAGAAAGTATAGAAACTTCATTTCATGGTTAGTATAGAAATGTAGACATAATAAAGCTTTTTGTAAAGGCTTATAAAAAGAAGAAAAGACGAATCAAATTTGTTTATAAAATTGAATCGGCCTGATTAAAGATAGAAAACCAAGGACATTTGTCCTAAAAGAGCAAGCACTTATGGAACGGTAAAACGCAAAACCGTTAAAAAATATACATTTTATTTATTATTCATATACATATTTTATTTATAAAATTTAAATTTTATAGATGTATGTATGTATGTGTGCAAGTAAATTATATCAAATACATACATCTATTAAGGTCAAATAAAAATTCAAAACAATCAGAAAGCAATTTTGGCAAAGAGATATAATTTGGCAGATAACGCATAATTTGAAGCACGCAATGGCGCATATGTTTATATGTATATATGTGTATGTGTGCGCTTGTAGGTGCATATATTTACTGACAGTTGGACAGATTGATGAACGGTTAAGCAAACGCATTTCGGCGGGACATTTCAGGCTGATTGCCAACTCGGTCGACTGTACATATGTGCGTGTATGTGTGTGTGTGGCCAATAAAGCGCGAACAATTTGAATTTGAATTGCGTGTGCATGAAATGCTTGTATGCGTGTGTGTGTGTGTATTTCCATGCAATGTTTTTGGCCAAATAGTAGAATTCACTTTCGGCCACGAGTCCAAATTGTCAATAATTGCCTTATGACGATCCCAAGTGTGCGTGTGTTTGTATGAGTTCGGATATGTATTTGTATGTGTGCTCATTGTGTTGCAATAATGATAATGTACGCACACATGTGTACACGCATGTAAACGCTTAATTGCCTGCCTACCCACACTCTAAAGGCGATTGTACAGAAATCCACAGACGGGCGAGAGAACTAATGCCTGAAACACAACACCGACCACGTTCGCAGAACTATGCGTTTTTTTTGCCTGCCGCAGTAAACAAACTGCAATCAACGGTCGTCGGCAGTTCAATTTCTATACAATTGAACGCCACTGTAAACAAAATTCGGCAAACGGCCTGTTGAGCCTAAATGATAGCAATATGCATATCTGACATCACTACTGATGTGAGAAATTACTTTGAGAAATTTCTGTTCACTTGCTCTTTGAATTTCCTTTTGTACTGCGTCAAATCTTTTCATTAATAAAAACTAAAACTTTTTCATTCCTTGATATTAAATCGGCGTATAATTATCAAATCATAGCCCGCTCACACGGCCGTTGACTTATTTGTATCTTTTATCTGTAGGCATGTCCTAGGACGGCATGTCGGCCAAATGACGGCATGTCGGCCAAATGACGGCCGTAGCAGCAATGCTGATTCGGCAGGTCTGTTATGCAAAAAATAATAATAAAAAAAAATAATTGCACTCTTTTCTATTAGATGTTATGTGCCTCGCCTGAGATTTGAACTCGGGTCTTCCGTTTCAGCAGCCAAGCGTTTGTCCACTTGACCAATGTGTCGCGTTTCCTTTGGTCGTTTAAAATTAACCATAACGAGGAAGTCTCTCAAATTTCTAAAAATAGAAAAGTTATAAGCAGCTGTAATGAAATTTAATGAAATCATTACTGCGGCTGTTGGGAAAATGCAACCCTAAGGGCCAGTTTCACAGTGGATGTTTAAATCTAATTTGCGAATTGAGTTTAAATCTAGTTTAACTTTTCTCGAGTTTCACAGTGCATTTATTTAAATACGGTATAATGAATGGCAACTTCGAATATTTGACAATTGAAGGTTGACACAACTTGCCAAAAACATATGTTCAATTGTTCAATTATGGAGGCAGCGCGAGCTAAAAATTTTTCGTCGGCCGAAAGAAGTGAATTATTGGATATTGTGCAAAGAATCCACAGTTTATATTATTTATAATACTACGGGATCATTTATATGTGCTATACCATGCAGTTTTATGTTTAATTTGATCTCTTATAAATTGCAATATTGTCGACGCAGCTTGCTTGCACATCCGAAATCAGCTGTTTATTTGTTTTCGATTGCAACTCTGTGCCGTACTTAAATATCCACAGTCGGCTATTTAAATCGTATTTAACTTCCAACTGTAAAACTGAAATTCCCTATTTAAACTGCAATCAGAGTTTAAATATCCACTGTGAAACTGGCCCTAAATTGGACGCAGCGTGAAATTAGAACCAGTTCTATCGTCGGTCGTTGCGTTTTGCGATGGTCGTCGGCCGTTCTGTTCCATTCCTGACGTTCTCATAAGCCTACTCGTTCCAAAATGCGGAATACCGCAGCGGTCTGCGTTGTGGTCGCAATTGTGTTTCAGGCATAAAGCAACAAAAGTAGGGGGCAAAATTGCGTTTCTGCGGAACATTGCTGCCAGCCTTTTATTTATTTGGCATATTATAAGAAAAAGAAATATAAAATAAAGAAATTTGAAGTAAATGCAAGAAAGTATTGGAACTAAGACGAATAAATTAGTAATGGGGAAAGAGTGCGAAAGTTCATAAATGAAAGAAAGGGGAACCATTGAATTTCCTTTAAAGACCACGCCCATTTTTGAGAATACCAATGCACAGGTGAAACTGAAGCAAACTACATATATATGTAGCTACTTATATACGTAGTTTACACGAAAAAAGAGATAATTTTGAATAGCATTATGTAAGAAATTTACAGGAAAAAATATTCAATAGAAAACTAATTTGATCATTTTCGGGGTGGCAACGCATTGGCAAGCACAGGCACGCTTGGCGGAACATGGCCGAAAATTGTCCAAAACAATGAACATGTGCATGTTCGGGCAAGAAGAAAATGGGAAATTTTCGCTTTTCACATGTGCGCAGGAAAATTGCGTACGCCTGCACTAAGTGGCAGTGGCTGGACAAAACGCACATGCCAGGCCCCACACCCACCCCAACTAGCAATTTCGAATGTGTATTTCGGTTGCCTTTTTGTGCAGACCAACAAAAAACTGGTGAAATTGTCGAATTCCTATTTGCTAGGCTCATTCTGCCATTGCCCCCTTCAGCCAGCACTGCGCTACCCTGCGCCAACAAACGCGTCATCAGCAATTGTCAATTAATAATGCATGGGTGTAGCACACACATGTTTTTCCCCCTCCCCCACCCCCCCAGCCAGCTGCAATTTCCATTTTCCATTTGCGGTTTGCCTTGCATGTGTGGGTAAATAGTCCGAGCTTGGATATGTGGGAGTTAGTATGCTTCGGCCAGTTGGTTTGGCCAATTTTCGGCAATACTATATGAAACGGCCATAGTACATAAAGGTACTAATGCATATTTGTTTATTTGTATATAGTAAGTAAAATGTATAGCAGATGCAAGTTTTGAAAACTGCTCAATTGTGACTGTTTTTTTAGCATGCCATGCGATTTTGACCGCTTAAGCTTAGAACGATCACATACAAAAGAATATACATACTTTAAATTTTAGAATTTCGCCCTTTAAGCATTTACAAATTTCACCAAAATCATCGTCATCGTACACTTCGAGATCTTATTTCGTAGAAATGTCAACTCATCTCGAAAAGAATGAGTAGACTAAGTTGGGCTTAACTCATTGAGAGATAAACCAAGGTGAATGGAGGTGCCTCTACTGCTGGAATCTGTAAAAGCTACTACTGACGAAGCAGAGTACTTCATCAATAGTGACGCTTGAGGAATGCCCTGGGCTTTGTAGCAGATAGATGCTGTAGATGCTGCCTGGAGCTGAAGGATAGCTCTTCATCTCTGAGAGCTGTGAATGGGCTTATAGAAAAGTTTGCGCAAGGCAACGGAACTGCGTTATTAAAGAACACTTTAAAATGCGCTTTATGACAGAGAGAGAGACAACTATAAATTTTTACAAAATTCCAAAACTTATTTCCTTCTCAAACCGCTGCGAGTTGGAATCAAACAAAATGCGCCATTTCCCTTAAATGTCACTTAAGTGCGTTGTTTCTGCTAGCTATCTCTCTTTTGGTGGGAGGGGCCGCAAATTAACCGCCAACCACTAATGGCCATTCGGGGTCCAACGCACCGTCATATGCGTGCATGGAGCGGCCAGAATGGGTGCCGATGCCAAACTGTGTACAGTGCGTTGCCGGCAAATCCTATCATTACCAATTGACCGGGGGTAGGGGAATTGATTGGCATAAAGTGGCTGCAATGGTAGGAGTTGCCGAAAACACTATGCGGAGTAGTTTACCAAAGCACGCCGAGGGCACGCAGAATACGAAATGAGCTGAATACAGGTTGCAGGCTCGCAAAGGAAGCGCGGCAGCGGAATCGGGAGCGCGTATCGAATACTATGAAACTACGCATCGACTGTAGTGTATGATGAATGCATTATTAAGGAGTTTTGGCAATTTGCTAAGTATACTATGCGCCGTTAGAACGCGCATCTAGTAACGCACGACACGAACAATGCGCGCTGACGCAATGGGGTGGCGCTTGGCAGGATAGGCATGGCAGGTACACGGCAGCAGTTTGGAAGTAGAAATACCAATTCCAAAAGGTTTTGAAAAAGTAGACAATTTCGGGGTAGTATATTTTAAATCTTGGGATTTTTTCACAGTTTTAATGAAATATGCACAATAACACTGTGCAACAAACACTTTAAGATCTCGATCAAGCCATTTGCATATGAAAGTATTACAACTTTAGTTTATTTTACAATAGCAGAATTCCTCAACCAGTGACTTCTTTTAGTATTTCTTAGGCAAATCGTTTCCAAAATCGCTGCACACTTTTCTTAAAATTTCGAAATTTTTATAAAAGAAATTACAGCATCTTCAATGCCAAGAATGGTTTTTTCAAGCTTTGACTTTGTGCTGGCAATAACCTGTGCTTGTAGTCAAGTGTTGGAAAAAAGGTAGCTGTTAAATAAAATGGACTCAGTTGGCCAGTGTAGTTAATATGAAGAAATGTATGGACAAGTTTTTAAGTCTATCTGTTTCATCGTTTGGTTTCGAAACTTTTGCCAAATTTAAAACTTTTTTGTAATAGCAAAAAAATAGCTGATTAGATTTAACAGCTGCCTTCTTCCGCTGCAAAGTCCAACAATAAAAGTTGATGTTTAGTAAGCTTGATCAATGAGGCAGCTGAAAAATCATGACAGCTTGACAAGCTTTCTGGCGCGTTTTTGCTACTGGCACATGATTTCCATGATCCCTTTGGTATGCCGAGCTCGACAGCCCTAGTTTGTACTATAACTATGGCAAGAGTGAAGACAAGTGTTGAAATTCACTTTGCCACTTGCTCGAAAATTGGGTCAAAATGCAGCAGCCGCTTTTAAGGCACTAATTTTGAATTGAGACCTTCGTTTTTTTTTCGATGGCATGACTCCGTGTCCAGTTCCGCTTCGATTTGCGTGTCCTTTGCTTGTTAATGCAATGCAATTAAGGGAAGCAGCAGCACGTCAAATGTCAGCAATTGATAATTCAAAAGCATAATTGCCGCACTCGGGACACGCCTCTGCCCGCTGCCAAAGGACACGCCGCTGTCAAATTCAAATAGTGAAAATGACCAAATGTTTAGCAAGGCGCGTAAAATGAAGCCCACTCCAGCCTGCTGCCGACCCCCTTGCTTCCCTTGACATAATTTCTCTTTGCGACAAGTTATCAACACGCCATTTTGTTTAAATGTCTTTAACAAGTTTGGTGTTTATTTTTAACGCTCCCTGAGCGGAGCATGAACACGCAAAGCAGAAGTTACAAGTACACGGCGTCCGCGTGAAGCCGCACGGACATTGCTCACTGGCGTATCTTATGGCAGTGTATTGATGATCGCTTCACGGCATATGCCAGCCAAATGTAACGAGCTTTGACAATTGCGCGCCAAGAAAAGTTCGTCTTTCAGTTAAGTCATAATTCCAATTATTTGATTGCTTTTCATTTTAATCTTTTTCTGGGGTATGATATTATATTTCAGTTACGCATTAAGCTGTGTCTAAAAATACCGTTACGCTGGCACTGAAATATCAATCGTAAATATTGATATCAAAATGGAACTTATGAAAAATGCATTAAGGCTCAAAATATGTTTAAGGCATAGCTGCTAAATGGCTCGTAGTAGAGCGGGTGAAAAGTAGCTGTATTTATATCCTTACACTATCATGTACATATGTATGTTTATATTTAAAAATTCTTTGGCGATATGATGGTATTTGAAGCATTTTTTCTTCAGCCGCTTATTTATTGTTGTGCTTCATTTTATAAACAAATAGAGACTGTTGCTTATTCCGAGTTCCATTCTCAACTCACGGTTAAGGGTGCAAGTGTAAAATGAATGAATTTGACAACGCGCATTAACAAATGGACTCTCCTATATCAACGTTTCAGAATGCCAGTTTTTTTTTATTTTTATGCGCATATACTTTCCAGTTTTTGTTAAGCCTGGAGCAAGGAACCTTGACCAGCTTGTTAAATATTCGATTACGCTCGTATCATAATGCCATTGGATGAAAAAAAATATTAAAATGAAATCAATGAAATGAAATCATTCACCCTTACTAACTTTTTTATTTCGATGATGATCTCAACCCATTGCAGGCTTCCGTTCGACGTATCAGCTTTCTGCAAGCGCCTCTGCTATCTGCTATCTATCTATTAGTGGTTTCAGACGTTGACGTCGCTTGTTCCAATGGTGTAGGAACCACACCAAAGATAAGGTCTTCCTCTTGGACCCTAGTCATTCGCATCGAAAATCTTGTACTGAGATAATCTGTTTTCTGCTTGCTATATTAAAGCTTTAAAAAAGCTAAACATATTGGCAAATTAATTTAAAGGAAGAAAATATCGCTTAGAAATCTTCGAAGTCATGATCAATTTTTCCAAGCGCAATTCAAAAATAATTATCCTTTGAATGTTTCCGCCGGAAATAATGTTAAATGTCTCCATCTCTGAGAACTTCTCGAATTCAACTTACATAGTACAGTTTAATCAGTTTAATTTACATACAGGGCCTTACAGAAGTATTCTGAGTTTTAATTTTACAGAGAGCTATTCAAAAATTCTCTCCAATGTCTGGATATTACATAATAAAGGTGTTAAAGCCGAAAAAAGAAGCTGTTCAAATACAAGGCATTAGCTCATCAATAAAAAGAAATGTTTGATTAAAAAGAGAAAACAAACAAAAACGAATAGCAAAAGAAGTGGAAATCTAAAATGGCTAAAAGTCAACGCAGCTGAGAAAACAAACGGAGCGGGGAGTCGGCATAAAAATAATAGAATTTAGTCCAAAATGAATCGGATTGATCGTATGGTAAACATGGCCTACAGAAAGAAAGGCCAAAACGAGCTGCTGCTGCTGAGCGCAAAGGGACAACAACAACTTGAATGCGAGCAGCGGCAAAGAAACAAGTTAATGGTAATGAAAAAACGCTTGACGTGTCTCTGGGAAGCTGCTCGAAAAGTCATTCAACCTGTGGGTTCCAACATGTTTTTGAAGCTGAAAGAGAAAGATAGAAAGAGAAAGAAAGAAATAGAAACAGCGCGGAGAGTTTACTTCTGAGGTACCTACTTCAAACTTGTTGCTGATGGCTGAATTGGCCAGAAACGCGCGCTGAATTGGCAGCTGAGGCCGGCATGATCCGAACCAGTGTTGCCGCTTCTTGAAAGGGATATATTGGATCACGCTAAATAGAGTAAATACAATAAAGTAGACCATCTTCTGAGAAAAAAGTATCAAATGTGAGTGAATTTAAAGAAAAAGTTGTCTTAAAAAGATAATAAAATAGCACAACAGCATTTGAGATTATTTTCACTTCGTATTTATTCGAAAATCTAAGAGAATATTTTTCTTGTACACATCAGTTAGAATAGCTCTCTATTTTTGTAAAATTATATATAATCCAAGTCTCACAAAAATTATAAACTTATATTAATAAATTTGAATTAATACTTTTGCTAAAAGCTTTGAGATTGCTTTTGTATATGAGGCTATTCTACATATAATCGCATATCTAAAAGTACCCTACTAGCAAAGCAGAATAATAATTCACAATGGTTTTTGAATAAGCACCATTTTCAAAGATTATCACAAAAGAAAAAGTATCATTCGAAAATTTTTGAAAAACTTTATCACTTTCGAACCATTTTGATGAATTCGGCAACACTGATCTGAACACGAGAGCTATGAGAGTGATGCGAGAGTTGGAAGAGTGCCTCAGAAAAGCAAACGTTGGCATTAAAATTTTATGGCAGCGCGTTGCAAAGTGGTTGCATGTCTGCGTGTAATACGGCTTGTTGGCCAGTAGAACAGGTATGGAAAAGGGGGGGACGGGGTCCTGGCAGCGGCAACGATGGCAACGAAAGTACTAAAAGAATTCGAGAAGCACTCACTTTTGGTTTCCACGGTTTTTGCTTGCGGATTCAGTAAGCCGTAAGCCGGTAGTTGGGCAAAACGCGGATTTATTTGTGCGCTTCCACAAGCTTTGATAGTTGTTTTGTTGTTGTTGTTTTTGTTTTTGCAGCAGTAAAACGAATTTGCTGGAATTTTGCTGAAATAATCTCAAATTCGCTGTTGTTGTCGTTGTTGTTTTTTGGTGTTGTAAATAACTATACATAGTATACATACATAGTAAGCAAGTGAGAGCATGTTGCCGGCTACAAAGCACCTCGCCAGCGCGCTCATTATACTGAGCTGGCACTTCGGCAGCGTTTGGGCGATTTCCTGTGCCGGCTGCGTCGACCTGGACGAGCTGAACTTCGATCATACCATCGTGCGTTTTCCCTACGCGCTCATCAAGTTCGACATAGCCTTTCCGTACGGCGAGAAGCATGAGGCCTTTGCGCTCTTCTCCAAGGCCGCACACAAGGTGACGGAAGAGCTGCTGGTGGGCACGGTGGGCATCAAGGACTATGGCGAAAATGAGAACAAGGAGCTGGGGCTGCGCTTCAAGGTGGATGACAAGAGTTTTCCCGGCATCTTCCTCTTCAAAGGCAGCGTCAGCGATTACGTCAAGTTTCCAGCACATCTCGATGTTACATTGAACAATCTGAAGCAGTTCGTCACTTCCAATTCGCAGCTGTTCATTGGACGCGACGGCTGTCTGAAGCCTTATGAGCTGTTGGCCAAGAACTATGCCAATCTGGAGCACGAGGCACAGCTGCAGCTAATAGCACAGGCGGAACAGCTGGCCGTGGAGCTGCAAAAGCAGACGGAGCAGCAGAGCGCCAAAACGTATCTGACCTTTATGCGGAAAATCAATGAGAAGGGCTACGACTTCGTCGAGGAGGAGACCAAGCGGCTGCAGCGACTGCGAGCCAGCAAAGTGGCGCAGGCCAAGAAAGTGGAGTTGTCGGAGAAGCTGAACATTATGGAGTCATTCCGTGTGGGCCGATTGACGAAGGAACCGCAACAGAAACCACAAGAAGAACTGTGAAAGCGTGAGCTGTGAAGTTGAAATAGAGGAGTGTAGTAGTTGTAGTTATAAATGGCGGGACACAATAGCAATAAAATAGAAGAAGAAGCAGAAGAAATTAGTGAGAAAGAATAGAAGTAGAGGAAACGGAAAAAGAACTAGAAGTGCAATAGAAGTAGATGTAGTGGATGAAAGTAAACCAAAATAGAGGACACAAAAGAAGAAAAAGGAAATAGAAAAAGAAATAGAAATAGAATTGAAAGTAGTAGTAGAAGAAAAGAAGTAGAAAACAAGAAAATGAACTAGAAGACGAATGGGAAGGATTAGAAGCCGACAGCGAAATAGAAATAGAAGAAGAGCAAGTTAACGTACACTAATAAACAGAGGAATGTGGAAAAGGAGGCTAACTGGAAGAAATAGAAATAGATGCAGAAAAAGTGAGTGGAAGAGCAGTAGAAGGAAGAGTAAAACAAGATGAAAAGTTGGAAGTAGAAGAAGAACAAAATAGTCGAATGAGAAAAAGGTGAAGATAAATAAAAGATCTAGAAAAATAGAAGCAGAAGAAGTAGAGAAAGCAAAATGAGAGCTTGCAAACGGCAGTAGACGCTTTCGCGCAAAATACAATCAACACATTTTTTACAGTGTGGCATTTTTTTATAGTGTAGAATCAAATGGCCACTCACTTGCCTGGCAAATAGTAAATCCTTAAATTTTGACTAATTGTTAATTTTAATTAGTTGTAAATTACACGTGCAAATATTTTATCGAAATACAATTTGTTAAATATAGTACTAGTACGAAAAATGACCCAATTCGTTTGTTTGTTTACACCAACAAGAGGAAATTTGCGTATCCGGGGCAACCAGCGGCAGACTTTTCTGGGTATTGCTAGTAAGTGACCTGATTTTCGACGTGGCTGCTGTTGCGCTACAAGCGGCAATCGTTTTAAGGCTGCTCTGCAAATTGAAAGAAGGCAACATTTGAAAAGAAACTCAAAATAAATTTCGTAAAAATGCATATTTATTACATTCAGAAATTAAAGTAGTGGCTTCTGAAGTTACGCTTTTCACTCGCTTGTTTACTTCTGCACTTTCTGTTATTATAAAACTTAGAAACGGTTCTTTTAATATGGAAGATTTCAAACATTGCATTTTGTCTGGTTTGAAATTTTTGCTAAAGAAAATTAAAGGATCTAAAGTGCATTGAAAGCGCTATGAAATCGAATTGGGACCATGTCAAGCTATCAAGCATGGCGCTATGCCGTCAGCTAGAGCGAATACTTACCACGCTCCGAAATCTTATTCTTCAGCATGCGTCTGTTGCCGCGGCGCTGCTGTTGTCCTTTCTGGCAATTGGCACGTTGCAGCGCGCTCTCCACGTTGCCGTCGAAGTGCAGTGGGTACGTACTTGCGCTCTCGGAACTATGGCAATGGAAAAATAGAAGAACAAGCATAAGTCAATAAGAATGGAAAGATGACTTTTCGATGAAAATAATATGTATATTCAATATATTCACTTGACGACGTGTGAGTCGGAAGCGTTGTTTCGCAACGTTTTGTTTTTTTCGCAACCGCCTTTGGAAATTTTACAAAACTGTTTAAAAATCCATTTCATTTCCACATTTTCCTTGCCCGTCTGGTCGTTGCTACGTAATGCAGATGAAATGACGTAACGAAAAATGCGAAAATCCCAAAATTATAACGGCAAAATTTTTGCATACAAAAATGGGCAAAAAACGCGTGCAAAAAACGACGTAAGGCGGGGGATTACGTCTTCGCCGAAATGCGTCGCAAATTGCCGGGATGCGTTTCGCTGCATTCCTTAACCCTTATCTACTACGTAGAGCAGAAAAATCCTGAAATTTTCCGGATTGCGGCCGAAAATTGCGATTTTTCCTTTTTCGTTACGTTGAAAAACCGCGCGATTTTAATTGAATTTTCTTGCTGTACTGTATTTGAATTTCATTTGTTGCGCACGAAAATATGCTAGGGAAATAATAAAATTCGCGCGGTTTTTCTGTTTTGTACGAAGTGTACCAGGCTGATGTGGCAATTTACTACGCTTTTCAGTTGCACACTGAACTAGAACAAATTCTAAATGCACTTTCGAATTATGCAAATGAATTTTCCAAATGTACTTGCAAAAATTTCAAATTAAGTGCAAGATCAGTTGAGTTCGACCGATCAGATGAACTCCAGATTTCAGATATGTATCTCGATATTTGATGTAGGGATCTAGTCTGCTAGAAAGCGCTGCCTATTGTGGCAGTTCTGCATCTATTAACAGATTATCATGCATGCTAAGCTTCAAGAGGTTTGAAGCGATTTCCCTTGAGGTCCTGTTTGCAATATCCTGCGAGATAAAAGAGGGGAGGTGCGTGGATATTGCCAAAGATTTTTAATTTAATTTTAATTTATTTACCTAATAATCAAAAACACTAACATTGTCATATTGCCAGATCACTCACGATCGGTGCAACACATTCGCCAACCATTTACTAAATATGTACATAGGCAAACAAAAAAAGTCATATTGCAAGGAAAAAATCTAAATCCAACTAATCACTGCCAAAAAACTGCAGATAAGAAAACGATGAAGGTTCCCAAAAAAAGAAGCGGATAAAGGACATGCAACAATTTAGAAAAATCCACGAACGTGAATATCACGTAGTCTAACTCACACACACACTCACACGCACGCTTTGCAAATAAAACGCCGTCACTTGAAAAAATTGCATCCTGTTGCAAGAAGGTTGCAGATAAACACTTGCCAACTCTGAACGAGCTACGCGTATCTATAAGATACTGTCTGCTATGTGAGCTGCAATTGCACAAAAAATGAAGCGAATAAAAATAGAAAACAGAAAATGGAAAAGAAGTCAAATTGCATTTGCCTTGTAATTTTTTGTTGTTGTCCAGTTGGTCTTTTTTCACATTTTCCAGCAGAGCAGCCGCATTTATTTTCACTGCACTGCCAAAAGACGAAAGTATCTCTGACGTATATCAGCGTAACTGTGTATTTGTGAGCAAACGTGCCTCTTAACAGCGTCAGTGTGTTTGTATAGTTTATGTTTTTGTTGTTGTTGTTGCTGTTGCACTTTGCCACATGCACTTTTGATATCGCAGCGCAATCAAACAGAGCTCAGCATTCAAAGTCGCCAGCAGGTAAAATAATGACCTGTTGTTGTTGTTGCTTTTATGTCTATTGCAGATTGTCCTTTTAGCTTGGCATATTCACACACTATACGCATGCAAGTATCCTGCTGCTCCTGCATATCCACGCATACCTTCACAGCTGCGCGCTCTCACATTTCGTAACTTTGTTGCTTTGTCATGCTTAGGCTGTGCTTCTTCTTGCTGCATTCATGTCGCCCAATTTTTTTTCCTGTGGCACGATCAATGCGAATAAATTTTATAGCCGAAAATTTCAGCGACCTTTTTTCCTCTCTTTGCACTTCATTTCTATTGCCTTTTGATACAGAGAAAAAAAGATATGAAGGCTGCATTTTAACTTTTCTGCTTTTTGTTGTTGTAAATTTTCCTTTCTTTTTGTTTAATATTTTTGAAGCAAGTGACTTTTTATTGCGTTGTTGTTGTTTGGCATTATCACCTGTTTCAATGTGAATTCGAACTGCAACATGTTCCGCTGACGTTCATCGCTTGATGCAATTAACAGGGTGTTGCTGAAGCTATTGCTGCAATCACATGAAAGAGGAGGCTCACAGGCTCAACTACAAATGCATAAAAAAGGTTAGAATTTTCTTGCCGATAGCTTCAGTAGGTTTTGCAATATACATATTTAATTTGAAGTAGAACAAATTAGACAAAGGCAATAGCAATGAGCCTAGATCATATTTTTTTTTAAGTAGAAACTTTCGCCACCCAAACGAAAACATGAATATGGAATAAAAAGGTTTCACTGCAAACTAATAAGAATTTCCCGCTGCAGAACTAAAATTAAGAACCAGTCGTGTTGTTCAGAAAGTGTGTATTTCTTTCATAGAAACTTATATTTGCTACTTTATATATGTAGGGGAGAGGGGGGTGCCTTCGTCTACTTTTTTTTAAGGCCTATATTTCAGAAGGTAATGAAAATATTTAAAAACCGATTAGACTGTTACAATACCTCATTATTTAACAATAAAATGTTATACTAAAAGTTCTTTAAAAAGTTCAGTTTGTATTATTTTTTTCAAGATTAGTAAAAAAAGTAATTTCGCTGAATGTGCCCCCATGCCAGGGTAGCTTCGGCATTTGGCGGGGCACTTTCAGCATTCACACTTTAAAGTACCATAATGTGATACAAAATCTTGTTTAGACTAGATAAGACATGCTTTTGGTTACATAACACGTTTTTATTATATTTTGCATTAAAAAAATATAAAAAAATCATGTTTAAGAGCTTCAAAAAAAGGTAGTTATTGTAAAATTTTTTTTATACATTTTTTTTTATATATAAAGTTTAAAGTGCTGAGATCGACCCTAATATTAATTTTGTGTGGTTACGGGAGGTTTAAGCCAGGTTCGAGGGTCTTGGAAGCCTCAACTCGATTTCGATTTTTAGTACCTGTGAAGTTATATTGACGAATGTGCCCCATGAAAAAAAGACGAGTCCAACCTGGTGTCACTTTTTTTTCTTTTTATTTTTTTACTCCTAATTTCAGTGTTTTATTTTCACATAAAACACTTTTAATTACACAATAATTAGTATTCAAGTAATACGAATACACTTTAGATTGAAATAATGATGTATGTACACCACAAACTTCTTACGTTACCGACCTGAAAATTCGGCAACGAAGCGCGAAAACACAAAATCAAATGTAACTTTTTCAGCTGTTCAGATAGAGATGGCAAACTTTGTGAGGGGTATTTATGCTAGTGATGGATTAGTTTTTACTAATAAACAGTGATGTCCGATGACTCCTTCATACCGAAATCGCCTATGACGAATGTGCCTCAAGGACGAAGGCACCCCCCTCTCACCAACACCTTTTATTCTTATATATTTTATAGTGATGCCCTGTATTTCATATCACCTTCAGATCAACTTCAAATTAAATTGCACGCTGCGGGCGCATTTCCTTTGAATCTAGAATTTTTTGTCGAAAAATCATAATTTACGAATACATATGAAAAACGCGAGCTCATGCTGTGCCAATGCCGCACTCCCTCCCGCTTGCATTATGGAAATTTACAAAAAAACTCTCAACAAAAAGGCTGCCCAATTAAATTGAAAAGCAGAGAAGTATGAACATTAAAAAAAACATACACACACGCACACATGTGCAGGTTGCTTTGTGCAGCAGGACGCAGGACAAGCGCTCGTTTTCCACTGCCATTTCGAAAAAGACAGCAAGACGCGCCTGCGTGAGTCGTGATGCGCTTACGCTGGTCCATTTGCTGTGGCCATTGTTGGCAAGTGTTGAACCGCCAGTCGCTAGAATTTTAGAGGATTCTCATAGATTCGAGCATTTTTATGTGTTGTATTTTCCACATTTTCGTTGCCTTTTTCATTAAAGCCAATGCTGCAATGGTTCCTTTTGTGTTGCTGTAGTTGGTGTTGTTGTTGTTGTTATTGTGAAAAATGCACATGACTTTCAGCGCTATTATGCATCGACGCTTGATTCCATCTTTTGTTCGCTTCATTTTGATATCAAAATCTTAATATAATATGGCAAGCTACAAATTGTATCCAAGGGATGCGCGAATGTAATGCGTTGTGAAAGAAAAAAAAGGTAAGTTGCATTTTGGCCATTTGGCTTTGCTGCTCACAGGCAGAGTGTGGGAAATACATTTGCAGCGATTTTTCGATTTTTCAGCGTTGATAATAAATCAAAGGATGCACATGTAAGGGCGAACGAGGCAAGAAGGGAGAAAGGCAAGCAAGAGCGCATGCATGTTTCGTTTGTGCAGGTTGTGCCTATTGTTTTGCGCTACAAATACAAAAGTTGGCCATAATGTTGTGCCGCAAAAGGCAGTGACTTTCGTTGACAATGTTTGAGCGGCCTTGATTTTGCTTGCGGCTGAGTTTTTCTCACGATTGTTTTTTGCAGATTTGCGTTAGTGCTTTGTCTCGATGATGCCGATGTCGATGCCTGATCGAAATTGCCTTGAGATTCTGCTACAGTTCATTACTCTCAGAATATAAGCAACTTGCGTCCGGATGCTTTCGGGAATCTACTAAAATTATAAAGATATATTTAAACTATCCATGGAGCTCTCTTAGCGCCATTAGGATTTTGTCGAAGTGTCCATTTTAGTATTTCCGCTTTATTACTCGTCTAGGTCCCAAATATATTCCATCGTTCCCCACAGCGCCTAAAATGATTTTAGTCAATTTCATCAAGAAATTCTTCTACATTTGTTCGACACGATCTTCTTGGTCCACAGCTCTTTCTCGACTCTCGATTGTTGTTCCTCTTCATTGCTTCATTATATTGCTCATTATCCTTGCTTATTGCAGCACAGTTTCGGCCGTTCTCTTTTCGACTCGCTCGCTTTGCTTGCAACCTGACAGTAGCAGCTGCTAATTGCCATACACATGTCCTTTCATTATCCTGCGCTGCAGGTTTGCATTCTTCAATTTCGCTTTCTTCATTCTCTGTTGCACTTGTTGCTCTTCAGCTGTCTACGTTGGCCGTTGTATCGCTTTGCATTGAAATTCCTTTGAATTCACCTGTCCTTTGGTAGCATTCTAACCTGCTTCCTCTCGTTGCATGCAACTTTGATGCAAAATTGCAGTTGCTCTTATCGCGATCGTAAGTCAGTGAGGATTAGATGGAAATGTCAAGCAGTGATATTTATGGAAATATCATAATTTGGCGATGGACATGTTAAATGATTGATTGAACCATCGAGCAGCTGCTCTTTGAATGCTTACAATCTAATTGAAAAAAGCGATGCTTTAAAAGCAACTAAAATGCAAGATCAGCGATCATGATTTAAGATTTTTGCCATCAAATCATGTTCAACCCCCTTACCTTTTGCTTGCATAAGTGTCTACAAAATTAAGTCATGGTTCTTGTGTTGAAACTTGTTAAAATGTTCGAGAATACATTTTCATATCTATATAGATGCAAACTAGTTGGGAATTTTTTCAAGCGAATGGGGAAACTTCCAAGATATGAAAATGAGTGTCACCCCGAATAGTTTCAACTTTACGACGATACTTCAAAGAATTATTTACGTATGACGTTTGCGAGGAAAACCCAATTTCAAAAGCAGAGCTTATAAGAATGTCATTTCTATTCGTATGAACGATCGATCTTTGATAATTTCAATAATCTTCAAAACTAATGCCGTCTTTATTAGAATCCCTCAATTCTTGAATTCTATTTTTCCAAATACTATGTACATTTTTTTTTTAATTTTAATGCTAATATTCCATGATGCGTTGTACTCTAACCTCGGCCACTGGTAATTTCCCGAAGAAATTGGCTCAGCTGCGATCGTTTGTTGCACTCTGCGCTTATCATTTGGGGTCGTCGTTGGGTTCTCCAAACAATAACGAAACAAATAATAACTAAAAATTGAACGTAAAAGTCGAAATCTACACGCACACACACACAGAAATACACACACAGCTGCCAGACAATTAATGATTATAGGAAGAAAAAAAAGAGTTGTAATTCTCGTCGATCAAGCTGAAATGCTATTATAAGAATAATCAAACAAATATTTTAAGTACATAATAATAAAAAGCAAGAAAGAGACGCAAAAAGAGGCAACAGTAGCAATCAAAAGTCAGGCAATGCATATGAAGTTGGATGGAGCAGAGACCGAGGAGTTTGGAAGTGGCGCAATAGAAGCTTATCAACGTGAAAGTGCCTCTTTATGCTGCAGCGATCACCCCAATATTCACGATCACTGGCAGCATAAGTTGCGAAAAGGGCGAGGGGCATCGCCCATGAGGGGCTGTGGACGGTCGTTAAAAAAATGCGTGGCGACACTCTAAACTGCAATAAATGCTCGCCGCTGAGCTGGAGCAGAGCGCCAATGAAGACAAGTGCGCGTGTGTTGTTGCAGCTGGTGCTACATTTACAACAACAATCATACTAATAAAAATGATTTTTATTATTTTTTATGCGACTCTGCTGCGACGTTGTCTGTAGTTTTGTTGTTGTTGCTGTTGTTGTTGCAATAATGTTGCGCACCAATTAATAATTTAGATTGTCGCTGCGACTCTTGTGGGTGCGTGTGTGTGTGTGTGCGTGTGTATGCGTGTGTAGGAACAGTTCATTCAAGTGTATGTGTGCAGAGGCGATAGAGAACAGGCGATTAGTGTATCGCTGCCATTTTGTGACCTATTATGACCACAGCAAAGCCATGAACTATCATTTTGCATATTGTTTAGATAGAATTTTCGAAAATTGCATATTTATATAAAATGAGAGCGCCAAAGCGGAAATTCCAAGCGACTTGACGCACACGGCGTATGCCCTTTTTGCTGCTGCTGTTGCCACTGCCGCCCTCTTCCGAGTCGCTACGCTGTGTGGCTGCCCAACAACTGTTCAAATAGCTGTCGCTAGAGGGCGTCAGTTAATGGCGAAAAACAGCAAAGACTGTGAACTATTTTATTGTTGTTGTTGTTGTTGCTGCTTTTATTGTTGCCTTGTGCTTTTTAGCGCATTCAAGGATTTCGAAATCGCTCCAAATAAATAGAAACGCTCGCGCTCGCTGCGGCTGTGCGCGTATCTTGTATCTGATATGAGTTGCTGATTGTTGTTGTTGTTATTATTCTAGCTGTTGGCTGTTGTTGTTTACATTTGAACGCTTTTGCTTTGGCACTTTGGCAAAAGTTCTTTACAACAGACTGGCGAGCTGTTGTTGCTGTCGACGTAGGTTGTTGCTGTTGTTGCTTTTTTGTAATTTTTGGGTCAACCTGATAATTTTTTGTGCATGTGCGCAGGTTTAGTTTTCGAACAACAACAACAACAGAACTCACATGGAAATTGGCACATTCACAGTGGAAATTTTTTTGTATTTTGTTGATGTTTTTTTTTTCGTTTGATTCATAAAGCAAATTTTAATGCAAGGTAATAGGAAAAAAACAACTTTATGTGCTGAACTGCACGTTCACATAATTCTAGACAGAAGTGCGTAGAAAAGTGACAAATATGTACGTATGTACTACGTATGTATGTACATATGTATGTAAACTATGTGGAAGAAGCAAATTCCGAGCTATATTTGTAACAAAGTATCTTGATATCGCATAATTGAAGACTACACTAGCGAGTGGAAAAGCTGTACAAAACGTGTAGCAAATATAGTATAGGAAAAAAATACCTAGATTATGTAGAATATGAATCTTGTAATTTTCTATGTGCAGAGAATTGCGTATTCTACATACATAAGTATATCGCAAATCAGGCATATTCATAACTGAAAGCGCTTTTCTTACTACAAAACAAGCTGGAGGCGTTAATTTTTACAGTAGCTTTGCCAATTTTTGTCCAATTTTTGTCCATAAGCACTTATAGCTCCTCAAGAACTTGCTATAATTTTCAACAGAATATTAGTCAAATTTTTCTATAAGATTTGATTGCACTGGTTGCTTTCATTTTCTATATAAATTCCATTCGGACTTGAGGCCGAATTCTCTTTTTTGCATAGCGAGAAATCACAAAACGAACTGCCTGCACAACACCAACAACAACAACAACAAAAATTTACGCAAATTCCACAAAACAGCACAAAGTCAGAGAAACAAATTCCATTCAATTAATTATGCTCAAATCAACAAGCAATTAATAATGTCTGTAGACAAACAAAAACAAGAAGAAATTTATAATTTTTGAATTTGAGTGGAAAACATTTTCCGCACACACGCACACACTAAGAAAGGGGCTATGGCAAAATTGCTGCATGTGTAGCGCGCCACTGCCGCGGGCTGTAGCGCACCCACACAGCGCATTTATCTACCCGTTTCCGCATTCGATACGCCGCGGTGGCAGCCGCCACGCATGCAACAGATACGCGCCACGCCGCACACAGGCAAAAATAGCAGCAGCCAACAGCAACGAAATGCAAAATCGACGCCCGCGAGAGTGTGCGTGCGTGTGTGTGTGTTGCAACCCCACCCAAAATAGAGGCGAGCCATACACAATACACATATGTACATACAGCATTGTATGAAGTTTCGTACGAAAATAGGCACACAAGCGAAAGTCAATGACCGCTGCCCAAATTTACGAAAATTACAAAAATTACAGAAACAGCAATAAAAGCAACAACAACAACAACAAAAACACAGCACAATCGACAGCAGTCGCAGTCGCAGCAGCAACAATTGCTATTGTAAATGCTATCAAAAATGTTGTGCGCATGTTGCAATTGCAATTCCAGCATTTGGCAGCAACAAAAGCAACAACAACAACAACACCGCATGTAGCAAAAGTATGGCCTATCGCCACGCACACGCACACGCATGCCATGAGATATGCGCACATTCTATAAGATACTACTTACATACAAGGCGCACGCAGATATTGTATATTGTATCTGGCGCGCTCGTTTCAATGCAGACCCGCATGCAAGCCAATCAAAAACAACAACAAAATGAATTTTGGTTGAAATTGTGAAAATGCGTAAAAATGCGCGACGCGCATGAAAAGTAACAACAACAGCAGCCACAGTGACAGCAAGCAATTAAGCTACAACAACAACAACAAAAACAACGAAAAACTTGCGCCAAAATAATTTGACATCAATTATTATGAAAAACTCTAATTGAAACATGCACACACACAGAAGCAAACTAAAATGAAATAGCTACTCAGCATACAGGCAAGGACGAAAAGGAAGCCGCTGTCGAAGAAACTAATTTCAGCCTTTAACCGCAAGCAAAAATAGCTTAAGCATAATAGGCAGATTTTGCCATAAAAATTTTACAAAATTTTTCCATAAATTTACAGACTTTTTCTAATCTCAGCGCCTGAAGAGAAGCAACTCGATCGACAGTAAAACATTCAGCTCTGAGCTATCAAATGTCGAAAATTCAAAGTCCTTGCAAACGCTCGTAATGATGCAACAAAAATTGTTGATATGACAAGCTCATTCGCATATTCTTATATGTTTATAAATTTGTTTATTTTTTTTTTTTTTCGTAACACTCGATTAAATTGCACAATCCTTAATTGTTACAACAAAAGATGGGATGTAAGAGCGCTAACGCTTTGCTAATTGCCAGTTAACCCTCGAAATCTTCGAGTAGCTCTGCAAGCGTTGAACTCGCGTATTCTTTTTTTGAATTTGAGCGTGCAGGTAATTTACGCCGCATTCCTGCAACTTCATTCTTGTAGTATTTGCGCTCTGACTTTATTTTCCTTTTCTTTCTTTTGTTAGCATTTCTCATTTGTTTTTCCACTTTTATTTTAAAGTCAAACATTGAACTTTGGCCGGCTTGGCTTGCACTCGCATAGTCGCCGTGCTATGGCAAAGCGAAGCGAAGCCTTTCCTCAGCTGGAAAAACCACAGCTTCCTTTGCTCGTAGTACGAGTATCTCTGCATATGCTGGTAGTGCTTGTTATCTGATCTCATGTGAAATATTTCAGCTTGTTTATCTCTTGCGTTGATTTCTTTGCATTTATTTGCGCGCAAGAAAAGTGGTTTTCCTTTGCCATCGGAAAATTATGCAGCACATTGCATGCAATATGAGGGTTCCGGCATATTCATACAAATAATAAATGAACCGGAAGATATTTCAATGATTTGTCAGCTATGCGCAGTTTGCATAGTAAATTGCTAACCTTTGAAGCCGGAGGGTGCTGGGAGGGAGTTACTTCGCAGCATACATTATGATAAGTAAGAGGGTTTTTTTATTCTACTACCAAAAAAAGCAATCTAATTTTTTTCTAATTTCAATTCTGGTTCGGTTTTCCTTAGCAGTTCCCTCATTTTGGTTCAGTATTCCGAAGTTTGCTAAATATGAATATGAATACTGGTTTTATGCTCTCTGTCAGAATTATTATAATGCTTGTTTTCGATTCTCATTTTGATCTGTTGTAACTGTAAGCGATTTTGACTGCGATTTTCAGTTAAGTTTCAGCAGGCTCAAAATTTAATAAAATAATTACAAATTCGCAGCTCAATATTAATGAAAAAGGCTCGGGCGGGCTGATGCCGAAGCCGTATCGATCGAAAACTATTCTACTTCTAAGAAGGTTCTTTAGAGCGCTGTAATTTTCGCAGCAGCTTAATGTACCTTATAACTATACAAGTGGGGCCACCTGTCGTGTGTGCCTGTATACACGACAGCTAGTAAAACAATTAGCAACAATAAAAGGCAAAGCAAAGTAAAAAAAAAAAATTAAAAAAAAAAAAAAACCTGTGGGATTCGAACCCATGACCTGCCGAGTGCAAGCGCGCGGCTCTACCCACTGGGCTACACAGGGCACTGATTGCGTTCGTCTAAAGTCGTAGAAGAAAGAAAGTGGACAGTCTGCAGGCTGAAGGCTGCAGGCTTCAGCAGGCTGAAGGCTGCAGGCTTCAGCAGGCTGCAGACACTTTTTAATCACTCTGCGTTTTATATATAAGACAAATGGAGCCACCTGTCGTGTGTGCCTGTATACACGACAGCTAGTAAAACAATTAGCAACAATAAAAGGCAAACCAAAGTAAAAACAAAAAAAATTTTAAAAAAAAATTTGAAACCTGTGGGATTCGAACCCATGACCTGCCAAGTGCAAGCGCGCGGCTCTACCCACTGGGCTACACAGGGCACTGCTTTCGTTCGTCTAAAGTCAGTAGACAGGCAGACGCTTTTTAGTCAGTCTGCGTTTTATATATAAGATAGCTATAGAGTATAAAAATATGTAGACTAAGTTCAAAGAAAACATTTTTAAAGTACAGTCGAGTCTTGATAGAGTGAACTAATTATTGCAAGACCTGTTCACAGCATATAGGTTGTTCACTATATTGAGGTGTTCCCTATATCGGGGGCTCACTTTATACAGACCCTACTGTATTTAAAAAAATACCGATTTCGGCTGGTAGCTTTAAATATATCAAATCTTGTATGGCATAATTGCCAGCGATTTCGAAACATGAATTAGAAATAATTTGTAAAAAAAATTCTATGACAGAAAATTGAGTGCTCAAGTTCTGCATGTCTAACTAATTTCAAACGGTAATTTAGTGTAGCCAATTGAAGTGCATGCTAAAATAATATCTCAATCTTTCTGATTTACAGTTTTGTCTTTAGGAAGTCTGAAATCAAAAGCGAATTATTGGTATTATTATGATCAGATGCTACTACATTAAAGCTGCCTTTCAAAGAAGACATCCAGACAGCCCCCAGCCTCTTCAATTAAGAACTTCCAGCACTTTCTAAAAAAATAGCGCCAAACTCTGATTAAGATGAAGCGAAAAATGATTATAGCTATACTCCATATGGCATTATTTTAGCGTCTGCATGTCAAATTGAAGAGTTTCTTGTTTGCTTTGCGGCAGTTGGCCTAAAATTAACACTTCGGCTTGTTGCATGCCACTGCAACGCATACAGCTTTAATTAATATCTCAAGCGGCTGCGCTTAAAGGCCGCAACTTCATTAGAGGCAGCAACGCCGAGCTTGGACGAAAACCGAAGCAACAACAAAAACTGTGCCTATAATCAGTTAAAATGATCTTCAAGATAATTTGCCATAAATCAGTTGCAAGGCAACACGCCCCCCATGCCAGCCGCCGCTTTTCCCGCTCCACCACTCACAACAAGCAAAATAAAAGCGGTTCAAAAATGCAAAAGCAAAACTAATTTATAAAAAAAAAAAGAATAAAACAACAACAGCAAAATAGAAAATGCTCGAAGAGCTCGTCCGCAACAACTGCAACAATGCGCAACTAAATGACGTGCCGAAGCTGAGACTGGGCTGCTGCCAGCTATCAGCTACCAGCTTCGAGGAAAAGGCCGCGCGCTAATAAGTGCGCAAGTCATTGACTTCTGAAGCATCTCAAAGCTGCAGAAGCCACCAAAAAGTCACCATGTAACCAAAAAAAAACACGATCCAAACTGAAATCGGAGTTGGGTACGAAAATGCGCAACAACAACAAAAAGCCAACGCATAATACAACGCAGAGAGAAATAGCCAAAAGCCAATGAAGCGCAAAAGCGTCAAGCAGCAGCAACAACAATAATAACAACAACAACAGTGAGAAATGAACGCAGAAACCAAGTGGAAATGCATTTGGAGCTCAATTAAGCCGCGACCATGGCCAGCAGCCAGCAGTGAGCCGCCAACAACCAGTCCAAGAAGGCCCAACAACAACAACAACAACAATGGCCACATCATCTAATGTAGAAAATGTTCAAGAGCAGCGCACCAAGCGGCCAAATGCGTTTGCAGGCTAATAAAAATGAAAACCAGTCAGTGCCGTCTTTAACTATTCACTTGCTTGGGCCCGGTTTTAGAGATTGACATTAAGGCTTGAGCATTAGTTTTTGCTGAATTCTTATGGCCCGCTCTCGTATAGAGAGCAACAGGCTCTCCCATAAAGCACGCAGCGCTCTCCATTTGACGCTTTCTTCTCGCTCGTTCCAAAGCACGATGATAGTAAAATTTTAAAATATCTTGCTCAGGTAAGCATTCTATATGTTTGCATATTCTTTGCCGATATCTGAAGGCCACACTCCTTTGGTCAAGTGCAAAAGTTCTCTCTGCACCTCAGCCATGTAATTGAAACAAAATCGATAACTTCGTGCAAAATATGATCGAAAAATTTAATTTTATAGCAGAAGTGCTTGAAGTTCTTCTCGTCCTCCAATAGCTTGATCCTTTCTTCCACATTTAAACATCTCTTTTGATTGATATATTAAACAAAGCAGCCTCATAAATGGATTGCGCCCTTTGATCCCTAAGCACTTTATGACGACTCTGAGCGTCAGTCACAAACACTACCTGCAATATGCACACTCACACACACACACACACACACACACATATATATATATATATATATATATATAGATGCCATTACTTGTTGCTGGCTACTTTCTCAAAACCTAAAATGCAAGCAGATACTTTGAACACAGCAACAACAGCAACAACAACAAAAGCAGCACAAAATAACAACACTTTCTTGTAGCTGCCAAAATCACAACTTACGTCTAAGACCCTTTTCTTTTCCTTGCCCCTGGCCCTTGCCCCTGCCCCGCCTGCTTGACCCCTACGCGCTTTTCTGATGCTGATGACTTTTCAGCCATGCTCTTTCGTTTCCATTCATTTGCGTTGCATTGCGTATCTTCGTATCTGTGAGATTATTGCATTTTTATGCACTTCTGCCTGACTGCGCCTTTTTTTCTGTCGGTTGTCTGTCCCTTTGTGCCCGGTTCGTTTCTATCGAGCTGCTCGGTCATAGCTAAGCCATTCTTTTTGAGAGCCAGAACTGTTTCAAACATACCAAATTTTGTTTTGCTTCATTTGCTTGTCATTTTGTAGGCGGGTTATGCATTTTATTGCTGAGATTCTTTTCTTTGCTCAATTCGGAATTTCGGCTCGTAGCTGCGATTGCATTAAATCGCGCAGCTCATTTGAAATTCCAGTTTATTAGGGAGTGCAGTGGCGGTTCAGAAAGAGCAAAAATGCCTTTAAGTGTGGTAACATATTTTAAGGGCTATAATTTTATATGATGAATAAGATCAGTTTTTAGTCAATCCATAAAAAATGCATAAATATTTCAGGTCTACATTTTCTAAAGCTAACAAGAAACGTCGACTTTAAAAAATGGACAAAGTGTATTTTATGAATTATTGCGATCTATGCATGAGCGTTTTATTAAAAGAGTAATTATATAAAGTAAATAAATACTTAATTTTTCAAACAAAGAACTCTTCATAATAAAATGAAAATTAAAAAAAGAATGTGTGTAATTTTCAATAGAAATCAGACATGGCAATTGGCAAAAATGAGTATAATGCAAACAATTTTTTTAATTGCAGCAAAACTCGCATATGTAAAAGAACTTAAAATACTTGGTAAGCGAAAATGAAAACAAGCACCTCGCAAATATCTCTTCGAAACAAGACATCATGTTTCGATATTTCCCTTCCACTTTAAGGCCACACCGCCACTGTGCCTTCTTCCACTGCAACTACTTAAAAAATGCCTAGATAGAAATTTAGAAAAAACATACAACAACTGCAGCCACATAAGAATGTCAAAAGGACGCTGAAAAGGCAATCTTTTTTTCACAAATTTTCAAGCCAGCTTCCAAAATGCTGTTGCAATCAAAGTCCGAATCAAAATCGTGCCGCACACAAAAAGGAAAACCTGTTTCGCCTCTTCGAAGGGCAACAATGCGCGCACGTAAATTTCACAGCAGGTAACAAAACGTTGACCCTTTTGCCTTTTGGATTTTCGTACTGGTCGGGCCCGTAGATGTTGTCGCATCTATTGGCCAAAAAGGGCAGTGGCAACGTCTCATGTCACTGTCGCGCTTTGATAGATGCTGCCAACAAGTGTTGACTCTGTGGGACGCTTCTCTCGCTCGCTGGTTCTTTGCTTGTAAGTATCTCCTTCGGGTGTCCGGTGTCTTGTGGGGTACAGACTGGCAATAAATTTAGGCAGCTCAAATTACGTGAAAATGTGATTAGCTGCACTCATTGTCAGTGCAATGAGAGACGTAGAGATGTCCTTTTGCTGATTAGCAGCAGTGCTTTTTTGCAGTATGCTGAAGATCCTAAGTGTTTTATGATCAGACAATCAAACGCCTGAATGGAGGATGCAAGTGATAGGCAATAAAAGGGAATGCGATTGTAAGGTGGTTGCTTCTATTTACTATTATGTTTTCTCTCTTTGTTTCTTGTGCAATTATGCAATTGTTCAATAATAGTTTAATTAGCTATATTTTGCGTACTATTCAAAGGCCATATAGCAGAAGTGGCCTACTGAGCGAGATTCCTGAGACTCCAACAAGAATCATATCATAAAGGCTTATTAAGTTAAATAGAAAGGACCTTCGCAGCTTCACAGGGTATCTCACAGCATACTGCCATCTTGAATAGCAGCTATTTTTTTTATTTTAATAAACCGACACTGAGCGCATGCCGCCTATACATGCAAAGCAGTTGTTGGTTTAGAAAGAATCATAGCCCAGTGGCTGGGGGAAAGTGCAGTTATGTCGCATTATGAGGAGTTCAAAATATCTGGAGAACTGCCACAATAGTCCTTTCAGTTCACGATGACTAGCATGCTGCTTGCCTGCTTCAAATGGATGCCTAAATCGTACATCTTAATATCAAAGTCAGTCTTTGAACACATTTTCAATTGTTTAAAGTTGGATTTATAAACTTAAAATTTCAACGATTCCTTCACAACATTTCGACAAGCCTACAAAAAAGGACAATAGCATATGGCATAATGAATTCAAATGGTGGCAACTGTTTTCAATCAATCAATCATTCAAGCTGGGTTTGCTGCTACACTCATGCGCCACTTTTCTTTGGCGTGTTTAATGCAATTTTTCTACAAAAGAAAAACAAGTTCTTTTCACTTGTTGTTGTTGCTGCTTTGAAGTCAAACCCTTTTTTCTTTGAAAGGACAATGCAAGCGCATTTACGGGAACAAAGAACTAAGCACTGCGCAATTTCGATGCAAGCGTGGGAAATCTATTCTATGCGTGCCTTCGAACAAACCGCAAATAATATTTCTACTATGTTGAGCTGACTGTGCGTCAACACACCCTCAACATCCTGGCAGCCATCATCAACGTCATCCTGTGCGCTCAGTCTGCTTGCAATTGTGCAATGCAATGTAAAAGATACGCAAACATGTTCCAAATAAAATTATTCAAAAATATGCCATTTCCGTGCAAACAATTCGTCGACAGCTAGGGGAAGGGGGCAGGGGAAGGGGTTGCAGCTCAACGAAGAGCAAAGGGTTAATCAAGTGAAACGAAATGGTGCCACAAATCTTTGCCAAGCGCTGTTCAGCATCTTTGGCATCTTTGCTCGCTTTCGTTGGAACTCAGCCGTCACAGCTTCTCATGCTGGAATGGAGCACCGGCATCTACCTGTGGCTTTGACGTTGGCGTTGGCATCGTTAGCAGCGTGTGAGGCTGGCAGCAGAATGGCAGTGATTGTGCTCGCCGCTGACATTGCAGCACAAGAAGTGCATTTACATAGGCACATAGCGAGCACACACATATACGCACACATGCTCACAGCAACACACACATATGCATGCTTGACGAAGGCTCAAGCGAGGAAGGCAGCTTCAATGTCAGAAACGCCAATGAAAGCGCATAAAATCGAGCGGGCGTACTTTTTGTTGCTGTTCTGTGGCATTTTCGTTCTTTTTATTATAAGCTTTATATTAACTTCACATCCGGTATGTAGTGGAATCTAGTAATTTATATATATAGATTTCTGTAGGCATTTAATGCGATCTATGCGCTCTCTTTCAAATTGTGAATGCGGTTCAAAGAAATGCTCAAGGTCTGTCTCAAAAGACAACTTGTCAATTTTAATTAAGACAATGCCTTATTTATTATCGTAAAGCGATTTAAAAAAAGGGGCAATGTATAATTGAAAAGCAGCAAATCGACTGAAGTAAAAATTTCTTTTAATTTCGATGAAGCTAAAGGCAAACTAACAAACTGGCTAAGGATTGCATATAATTTCCGTGTAGTAGTAACTACAATTTTTTCTTGGGCTAGAAATATCAATGCAGAACTACACGCTCCTGTACATTTGGTTGAAGTGACTTTTTGTTGTTGGTAAGTGCACTCATTAAGGCATCATTCTTCAGTTGTTGTAATTTGACTACTCAAGCTTAAAAAGAGAGCAATTTTTGGTTAAAATAGTAAAATACTTTGAAAAAAAGGTGCCAGTCGAAAGAAGTGTTCACACGTCAGCAATGCAACGGACCCACATGCAGAAGCATCTCCGAAAATGTGTGAAAATTCGTAATAACTTTCCAACAAGCCGCTTTCTCATTTCTCTATGCGCATGCAGGACTCGATCTGCAGGCGAGGTGCAGTGCTGACATGCCACATGACAACATAACACTATATCATTTTATTAAATAGTTATAAAAAAATGCGCAGAGTGCGGGAAAAGCAGGAAAAACCTGCGGGTCAAGAGGGTATGCGTTTGGAAAAAAAACCGATCGTTTTTTTTTGGCGACAAGCGCGGCTGATGGTGCTGACTTTTTTTCTATTAACGAGCACGACCCGGACCCGCCTCTGCTTATCAAGATCTTGCCTTCAATGATCATGAGAAAATTCTGGAATTGCGGTTTTTCAATGCCCGGAAAAAAACGGTAATTTTTGCGGTAAAGGACACGAAAAGGGCATTAAAAGGGTACAAAAAGGGCTACATTTGGATTGTGTGAAAGTGTTAGATTTAAAGAGTTGAATGCAAAAAATTCAAGAAAGGACTTAGGAAAATGCTGGTGGATGTGAGTGTGAAGGCACAAACGATGGGAAAATGTCTTAAAAAATTTAAATGATTTTCTAATTTTTGCGCTGCATGTCAGGCTGTTGTTCTCTCCAACTACTACTACTACCACTACTACTAAAACTACTACTACAACTACTATTTCTACTACTACTACTAATACTACTACTACTACTGCTACTTCTACTACTACTACCACTACTACTAACACTACTACTACTACTTCTACTACTACTACTACTACCACTACTAATAATACTACTACTACCATTACTATTAATACTACTACTACTACTACAACTACTACTACTACTAATACTACTACTACTACTACTGCTACTTCTACTACTAATACTACTACTACTAGAAGATCAAGAAGAACTTTTCAATATAACAAATGAAAAAAATCTGCTGAAAATGTGGTACGTGTAGAGAAAATTAATGCCAGCTGCGCATGCTCTACTTCATTTTCGCCAGCTCCGCGTCAAATACTCGTACCAACCATTTTAGGCAATTTATGCGCTTGCGCAGTGCCCTTAGTGAAGTGGAGTGCTCTGAAGAGTGTGCTCCGGTTATCGAAGTGGTGCCCCCACCACACAAATGTATAACAGCGCTCGCCGCCTCTCTCTACCTTCTGCTAAAGTGCGCATACATTTTCCAATTTACATACGTTCAATAGTAGGGCAACATCCTTCGACTGCGGCGTGGGAAGAGCCAACGACATCTTGAAGACATTTATTTATGCAACGCAGTTTGCGGGGGTGTGCCACTAAAGGAAGCCGCAGCCACGCCAAAAGTGCACGCACTTAACTGCCAGCAAAGCGAAATGTATGCCTGTGTGTGTGTGTGTAGTGCCTAATGAGCTGCAGTCTCGAGAGTGAAACTAGTGCAAAGCAGGGGAGTGCGCGGTGTTCAGCGCAAACGAGGGCTCTGGAGTAGTGCGCGTCACGCATGCGCAAATGCTGAAATGTTCGGAATGCGCAGTTGAAATATGCTATCGGCTAGTTGTTGTTGTTGTCGATAGGGTATCTCTTTGAAAATAGCACAAATGACATCAAAAAGTAGAGTAAAGTAAGGGTTTATTTTATTTTTGGTTTGCCATTTGTTGGAAAACAACCCTTGAACTGTGGATTTTGAAGTGTAACAAACATTTTAATATACGCTTTTAGCGCATAGAATATTGGATTTTGTAAAAAATTTCATTTCAAAAATGGCAACAACAGTTTTTTCGAATGTTTCTAAAAATATTTTTGAAATTTTTCTTCATACAGATTTTGATATAAGTTTTGAGAATTTGCACGTTCAATGTTTTTGAGAGCGTTTATAGAGAAGCTCTTGTTGTTGTCATACAATAGCTTGTAATATTTTGTCTGAAATTGTATTATTCGATTATTAGACCATCAACAATATCAACAAAATTCGAGCAACAAATTCTCATAGTACATACTTATAATGCATATTACAGCTAGGCGAATTCGAAAATATACATACATAGAGGATAAAAGCTTATATATGCATATAAGTATATATCTAAAATTTTAAACTTAAGCCGAATGCTTCGAATAATAATTTGGATATCTCCCGGAAAATGCATCACTGAAACACAGACAAGAGTCAAGTGCTCACATTTGCAATACTCTCAATACTTTATTTATTTCTGCCTATGAATTGAAACTCTGTGCATTATTTGAAAAAAAATATGGATATTTTGAAACACCTTTCTATAACTTAAATCGTGTGTCGTTTTCTTAAAAGCGATTCGATGATTGCAATGACCTCTTTAAATGAACGCTAAAGGTCACAGCATTGTAAATCGAACGAATTGAAAAAAGCTGCTGCCAAAAAAGTGGTAATTTTCAAGAAACAAATACATACAACAAAAAACAACAACTCTACAGTCACTAATGAGCCGTTCAAGCCGGGCTAAGGCAAATGACAACAACAACAACAAAAGCAACAACGCCAATACACATTTTGTAAATCACCTTCAAAAAGGGTCCAGTATGCAAAACAACAACAATAAATGTTAGCGCGCCGCCGCAACACACGATGAAGGCATTTTCTTAAAGCAATTTTGCATTTGTATGTGGCAACACTGGCCAAAATGCACAGGGAGGTCAGCACATACACACACACATGCGTATTTGAAACGCTTAAGGTGAACCACTTGCAACGAAAAACTAACAACAACAGTCACAATGACAAACAGCAACAACTACAACAACAACAAAAAGCTTAAGTGTGAGCTCTGAAAAAACTGCAAAAGCTGCAAAAGGCACTGCGACGCACAGTGTGTCACTTTTGGCCAAAATCATAACAAGAAGATACATAGTTTGAATGGAATTTTTTCCTAAATCGGTTAATGATACTTTAATTAAGCGAATTAAATTATTATATCCATATACATACATATACAACTTTACTAAAATTCGACTCAGTCGACTTGAAAGAGATTGGCGTTTAATAATGCGGTAGGCGTGTCCTTTGCACGATTTCACCCAACTTTAAGCCAAATGCTTTTTATCCCAAAAAAAATTAATAACATTTACTACAATATTTTTGACTGCACTTACTATGATTGTGGCACACTGTGCGACGTGCAGCCGATAGAGGGAAAACGGCAATGGCGACCTAAGGCCAACCAAAAAACGTGCTGCAGCAGCAACAATAAAATCAACTACCAACAAAAAAACTCGTGTTGCGGGCTTCTCGGACCACAGCGCCAAATGTCGTGCGGAAAAAATAAGCAAAACTAGTTTTTGATATTTAAAATATATTTAAGTATATGCATGTAAGTGCCTCTATATGCATATTAACGAGACACGCAGTCGGGGAATGCAGCGGGTGCGAAACCTCCTGCCGAAAATGGTCAACATAAAAAAAAACGAAGTACATAGCAAAGATTTCAATTTATTAGATTAAAATTGATCTTTAGCATATTTCAAATATATGTACATACATATAAGCCACGTAAATGAAAAGTTGGCCTACTGACAAGACAAGCGCCAGTAGAGGGTATATAGCCCATTAAATAAGTGGGTAAACTTTGAATGCAAAAGAAGCTGGCACACAGATTTAAATCAATTCATGAAATTTGAATAACTGTATATTCAGATTAACGAGCATAAAGTATAAAAAATAATAAATTTTATAACAACATAGAAAAGCTTTAAATGTTACTGAAATTATTTAATTTTACCATGAAACCCCAGCTGCTATAAGAGAAATCCCGGCTACGTGCGTGATGTATGCATGTATGTATGTATAAAGAAATAATATGTGCCAATGCATTTGTGTATGTGTGTATATAAATTTATTGCCGATCGGCCAAAAATCGGCGCTGCTCTTACCAATTAACACCGGACATTGCCGATGCACGGGCTACAATATGCTTCGCACTTTCCCTGCCCCCTTCTTCCGACAAACTAGCCAACAAAATCACTTCAACTCTGCAGCTGTTGCCTTTAGTGCCCACTGCCTTAGGCCTCAATTAATACAATTAATAAAAAAGACATTTCGCCACCGCCAGTGTCTGTCTGTCAGTCCGTCCGTCCGTGCGTCCCACTGTTCGTCGCGACAAGTAAACAAAAGTGCCTCTATACTGAAGCTATGCCAACTTTTCCAATGTGCAAGAGCGAGTAAGCGACAAGCGACAGCAAGATGGCAAGTTTTACAAAAAAATGCACAAAAACAACAAATTTACACTTATCGCAACTGCTGCAACAACAACAACAAACAAGCGCAGCGCAACTTTTCGTTACAAAAAAAAAATACATGCATACTTACATACGTATCAAAAACGAGCAAAGCAATAATTTCGAAAATAAGCGCGAATAGTCGAATAAAAAATTATTTTGTGCTTTGAAAGTTCATTGACACGTTTCGTATGCACGTTAAAAAAATTGAGCATAACAAAAATGGCGGATTCACAAATATTCGAAATTGTCAGCAAAAAACACACGCACACATAAGCACACACACTTGCGTAGTCCGAAGCATAATCGCACTTCGGCTCCCCACTTCGAACATTTTTCTCAATTCGAAAATGCAATAAAAAAGCGCTGCAAAGTCGACAATCATGGCTGCCGCTGGGAAGAGCGCTGCAACGCACGCTCTCCGCTCTCTCAAGTGCCGCTGCAATTCCCACGCTGTCCTTTGCTCTCTTTTGCAGTGCAGCGAAATGAGCGCGCTGGATCAGTTTTGCAGCGGCACTGTTGCTTTTGGGGCGCCATATTGTTTTGCTGCGCTCTCTCACAGTGGAGCCGACTGAAGCGGCGAAGCATCAACAAAAACAACGAGCAGCGCCAACGGCAACGGCAACAACAAAACAAACATGCTGAGCAAGCAGCAGAGACAGAAAAGCAGCATACGTTGAGGTTGGGGAAACTGCAACTGCCAAAATGGCTGCATTTCATGGCTGGTATAACAGTTTCATCCCCCCTTGCTCCTAACGATCCCCACAAACAAATCGTCGTATATTCACTGTTTGTATATGTGTGCGTGTTTTTGTGTTATTGTGTGCAGCCTGCTGGGGCGCCATATTCTGCAACTTGCACTGAGCGACAAGTTGTTCGAGCTCCATCTTTTTCGATCTCATTCTCTCTCTCGCGCTCTCTCTTTCCCGCAACAAGCGTGCAGTTGCTCTTTCGCATTGTATTTTTTGTACGGCTGTTTTTGTTGTTATCTTCTTTTTTGGGGAAACGAAATAATCTTTCGGAATTCTTTTATCTCGCGCGACTGCGAAGAATATTTTCGAGTTTTTGAACTGTGAAAAATGCTGGAAATTTTGCTCAATTTTGGCGTTCTTTCATAAAAAGATAGCTTACAGCTAAAGCTTTCAACCTTATTATGCCCAAAATGAGATCAGAACTTTGTTAGTTCTTGAGCTATAAAATATCTTAGATTCTTCGGCTGACTATCTATTCTAGAATGCATTTTCCAAGTATAGTGAGATACGATGAACAGTTTCATAATTGGCAAATCTGGCAACATTTGCAATATTGTTATTGTGTGAAAAAATGTTTAAATATTTTATCGAACACACAAAAATTGGGCTGATCTTCCAAAAAATGCACGAAATGCCAACATTTAAATTGCGTAATTAAGAAATTTTTCCATTTCCGCATTTTTCACGCACATTCCACTCCCCGCATAGTCGGACGGCGATGAGACGATCATCAGTGCAGTTTATGAAGCATTACGAAAACACGTTCACAAAAAATTAGACAAACACACGCAAACACATACACACACTTAAATGGGGAAAAAGAACTTTGTACTATGCACGGCAAAGTACGAAAATGCAACAACATCGCGGAACGCAGCGTATGCGAACTTCCGGTTGCGGCTGTGCCTGTGAATTGCTTTGCGATGCGTACAACAATCGCAACAACAACAACAGCAGCAACAGCAACAACAACACAGGCGAATGCATAAAGTAGAGCATTTGTCAATGAACTCTCGTTTTTCTTCTTCTTCCTCTTCTTTTTGTTTTTTGGTGCTATAATTTTGCATTTTTATTATTTCTTGCGTGCGGCAGGCACACACACACATACAAAGCGCTCACTACAAGCACATGCACATGCATGCAAAGCGGAAAAATTCATGGCAAATGCCAACAAATTTGGAGGGAAATTTTCGGTTTGTGCGTTCTTTTTTCGCTTTGTTCGCTCTCTTTTTTAACGTCATGGAAAAAATGGTTTTTGGGCAAATTAAACACTCAACAAACTGCAACAAAATGCGTTTTCCCCCTCCAACCCTTCAACCTCGACAGGGCTTAGTGCGAACTTCCTGTTTCTGTTGGAAAGCAAACTAATAGTACATGCAATAACAAGAGCAACAACAAGAGAAGCAACAACAACAATGAGAAAATATCATGCCAATTTATTTACGCTCGACCACATTCATGTTGGATATAAAAGTTTGTATAACTTTTTGTGAAAATTTGCAATTTACGCATTTAAAAATATCTATTGAGGGTTTGAAACATCGTGCGACAATAATTTCATACATGAAAAAACCTTTTAGACATAAAAGTAGGAGCTACATATAGATTAACTATTCAAATTTGTTTGATCTTCTAGATTTTCATTAGACTTTACTTCAAAGTTGTGAAAGAATAACATTTTTATGAAACAATTCCATTCATAACGCAGAATAATATTACGAGCATCAAATCATTTTTGAGAATTTCCATGCACTTCCATCATTTCAATTTCAAATAGACATAACTGAATCTCTCTTTTGTGCCACACCTACACGCATGCATGCCAGATGAAAACTCCCTTCACCCCTTTCCCTTCTGGCGCATATAATTTTTAATCAACAGCAACAACGACATAACGTGTTAAAAATTAAACTAGATTCGTAATAAAAGAAGTTTTCCATTAAAGTATTATCTCGCCAGAGCTAGACAACTGAATTAGGCATAAAACAACCCCATCAATTTTGCACAGACTCATACTAATACATGCTAACACACGCGCATACGCAGCAATACGCATCTACTCATAAAGGTACTCTAATACGAGCTGACATTTTGCAATATACAACAAAAACAACATGATTCCTATATGGTACCCCAGCGGCAGCACTGTGCTCTTCCTACTCTCATCCTCCAAGCAACTTCTTTATAATGCGCATTCTGAGAGTAGAGAAGTGGAAAATACACTCACATTTTTCTGCTCCTCCCCAGCAACAGACAACGACTGTTCACTGTCTGTCCATTAAAAGTGGAGTGTATGTAGTGTATTTTGGTGCTACGACGGCAAAAAAAATTGGTGTAAAGGACCCAAAATAAACTAACCGTATTATGAAATGTGAAATGCGCAAAAAAGGCGAAAGGCAGCAACTTCAAAGCAAAGTAAAAAAGCATATAATGTGTCGTCGCCATTAGTGGCAAACGTTGTGTCGCAGTGTGGAAGCCAGAGTTGGGGGGGAGTGTGTAAAAAAGACGTGCCATCGTAGGACGTAAGCCAAGCTAACCGGAGACCCAACCACGCCGGGGCTCACTCCAATTTTCACTACGCACATAGACTCTAGTTTTTAACACCCCTCGTCGCCATTCCCAACACTGACATACCCCCCTCCCCTCACTCCCTCTGTTGAAGAGCCCACACCCACAAAATTTACATTCGTCGTTTTGCAATTTACATGATTTTGGCAGCCCCCTCTTGAGTTACACTTACACCCCCAAGCACCAAGCACACACACATCTCTTTTTCCTCTTGAAGCACACAGCTTGACATTAAAATGAACTTAGAGCGCGGCGACAGCATCCTGTGTTCTTGGTCCTTGCGCCGGGCCCCGTCCCAGACACGCGTGTGTCTGATTAAAAGTGCGCGCCTTATGCATCCGCAAACACACACACACACACACCCACAAACACACGCGCATGCATATTGGCTGTACCTTCCTTCGACTGCGCACTCATATGGGGGGGGTACCCAATTTAGTCCAGACCCTCGGCTTAAACCTTAAGTTCACTGATTGAACGGCACTCTGGCACCGCTTTTAGCAATATCCAATGTAGCGCTGCTACTGTCTTTCCTTGTTGTTGTTGCTATTATTGTTGTTGTTGCCGTTGCGTATTGAACCAAAATTGATTTCACACCCAAACGATTTTTAAAATGCCAACGTAACAAAAATTTGGTTTGAGGAAAAACAAGTTTTCCGCAAGTGGGACATTTGCATAGGCAAGGAAAGTAACCGGCGCAAGGGTGCGGTTACTTTTTGAATTGTGTATGAAAATCGAGCAATTAAAGCACTTTCAAGCACTTTACGGAAAATCCTTCGAAATTCAATAAAACAACTGACATGCGGTTTTGTTTAACTCTAATGAAACGAACCTTTGTATTGGCTTGATTAAACTATAAACATAGAATACGATTTCATTCAATTTATATCCCAAAAAGAATCCGTTTCCAGCTATTAATAATGAAGAATGGAGAAGTGTACTTTGGCATGAGTGCATCCAAAAAGAAATTGCTTTGTAGGAGAAAAATCTGAAAAGGAACACAAGCGTCCCGGCAGAGTCGAAAAGGTTTAAGTTCGTTATCGAAGCATGTTTGATTGCATTTAAAAAATTTTAAAATTCTTTTAAGCCCATATGCTTGTTGCATATCGATACCGATTACTTTTTTACCGAATACTTTTTTTGCTTAAATTTACTTCAATTCAATTTTGAAACGGAACTAGCAATTTTCCAGCTTTAAAATCTTTTGAGGGGTTGTTTGGTTCATAAAACGTTTTGCATCTAAATTTAGCATCATTTTGCATGTGCACACTCACACCAGCGCACACTCATTCACACACACACACACACAAACACACATGCATAGGCATAGCCAAACAACGGCACATGACAGCGACAAGAGCCCAAAACACCCGTCTTCTCATGCCTGTCTAAGTAAAATGGAAATGCTCTGCTCTGCTCGTCTCGTCTCTGCTTTCTTCGCTGCTCGCTCTATGCAAAAAAGGTAGAAAGTTCGCCGCGCCGCTTTCAAAAAAATGCCAGCCATAGCAAAGTTGCGCTGATTTTTTCCGCTCACAGCGCAAAGCATATCAAAAACGGCAGCCTTCCGCGCCGCAGCCCCTCGAAGCAGCCAAACATTCTTGTTTGTGATTTTTTATGCTTTTGCTTGACGCCTTTTAGCATAAACATTGCAACAGCAACAACAAAAACAACAACAACAGCAATGAAGCTGCAAATCCAGCCTGATCTGGCGACGCCAAATTTTAGGGGTGCATTTACAAATTTACAACCCCAGTCACTTGAGCCGCAGACGCAAAAAATTTGCATTCTGGCGCGCAAATCCATGCTGCCAGACTGCGGCAGCGCTGCCAACCAACTGACGCCTGATGTGTGGCGGCGGCGTGCAATAATTTCGGCAATGTTTGGCAGCAGCAACCCTCGTTGATTGCGGATTTTTCCTTCCCCTGCCCACTTTACACTTTTTCGCTGTTTTCCTCCGTATATTTTCTGTAGATAAACAACCCCAAGCCCGTCCTCGGCGAAGCACTACACTGCCGGCAAACTTGCGCAAAAAGAGGGTAGCAGGGATGCTGTGCAATCGCAGAGAGGGCTTCACTTGGACAGCAATTGCTGCAATTTGGCATTTTGCAATTCCTTTTCGCTACATTTTGCGCTTTTGGCAAATGGCAAATGGCATTTGGCGAGCAAGGCATGTGTCCACATGTGAGGGTAGCATCCCCTGCCATTTTTGCTTGGTTATAAAGAGGTTTGCACAAAGGGGAGGAGCCTTTTCGATTTTGAGTTAAAACTTAGGCAAATGCAATTCGCGATGTGCTGGCAAAAAAAAAAGATGGCGTACTTTTCGAAACGCCGCATTTTTGTATTCTTTTAAATAAAGCTAAGCATTTTTTTAATGCAAGTTACAGTTTTTTATAATATACAGAAAAGAAGAAAGGGGTTGTACTAAAAGAAATTGAAAATTTTAACATAATTCAGAAAAAATTGCTTAAGAGTGATTTTTATTGAAATTGACGTATATTTTCTAATTGAGACTTTTGTCTTTCATTGCATAATGCTGCCTATGTAAGTTAGTATCAAGTTTCTAAATTGTCAGAAAAGACTTAAAGAATTAATAAGAATTTGTGTAGAAGAGGCAAGAAATTAACAAATTTGACAAAACTAACAAAATTTTTCCAGCGATTTTTGTAGAGAACAAATGTATGCTAACGTTTCAACCAAAAGACAAGAGCCTTTTTTAAAGTCGTAAACTTAGTGGCTGCCACTAAATCAGAACACTAGATTTTCGCAGAAAACCAAGGACAAAACCATTCTTTAAAAGCAACAAGCCTATTGTGCACTTGAAATTTCTGTAAGCTTCTCTTCTTCATTAAGGAAATTCTTTAAGGCATGCCAATTACAATTGCCTAGCTCCTGAAATGATGCGCAGATTTCTTCCACAGACGATGCTTTCAGTTTCCTAAGAATGCTGGTTACTTTCTCACTTCCTTTGAATATACAAATTACTTATTTTTTTACGTATGTAACCAACAGCTATTTCAATGCATATTTTCAAATCTTTAATTGATACTAAGAAATTTGTTTTGTTTTGCACATTTTCTTTCATATTCCCAGTTCTTATCACAACTCCTTAAATTTAATTAAAATAATGATTAATTATGATTCCAAAGAAGTTTCAAATAAAAGAATGATAACAATATAATTGTTCCTTAAGAGTTAATAGCATAGAAATAATTTCTGCTATTCTTTGTTTTGAGAGATCAAAAAATTTTTTATATGAATTACGTTTTAAATCTGGGCATTTTTAAATTACAATCTTTAAAATCTACAACGCGCTTTGCACCTGACAGAAGGGTTTTTCACGCATATGTTGACCTTCAAATTTCGCATTCTTATGCAAATTCAAACATTTTTTGCAGGCGCTGCCCCAACTTTGCCAAGAAACGGCTAAAATTAACATAAGCGAGAAAATAATGAGAGTCGTCTACTTTTTTCATTTGCTGAAATGCAAATACGAAAAGAACAAAATTTCAACGGTTACAAAAAAAGCTGCTGCTTTGAAGCGATCACGTACGCGCAGCAACAAAAACAAAGCAAGCAAAGCGATGATGAGCGCTGCGAAGGGAAGCGGAGGGCAACGTAGCATAAAACTGTCAAAATGCATTTTCACTTGAAAAATATGCAAATGTGAAAATTTTCTCACGATCAGTTTTCAATTTTTGCAGCAGCAGCAGAAGAAGAAGAACAAGACGCAAAGACTGCAGTCCATGCAAAAAGATAATACCCGGAAGAAGCATCTTGCCTTACGATGATCAAGCAATCACTCTCTCTTTCTCTCACTCTCCCACTCTCTCGCTCACACGCAGAAAATGCGGCTACAGCTGCTCAGCTGCATGAGATTTTCCTGTTGCTGCTGCAGCGTATTCACACATAAAAAATGCTCGCTTTTCAAAAAAATTTGCATAATTTCAATTTCATTGCAAAAGGGTTATGCCAAAAAGGACACACACACACACAGCCAGCAGGCAGCAGGCAGAGTGCATATGCCGCCGCATGGATTTGCCTCAAATTTGCTCATTTGCATAAGGAAAACAGGCAGAATTTCCACACAAGCAACAAAAGCAACGAAAAGTGAAAGCGAAAATGCCAAATTGTAAAAAATTGGCAGCAGAGTGCAAAAGGAAAAGGACAAGAGGAACGCGCAACGGGGGTTAATTAGGCGCACAGGCAGGACAGCAGCGCAAAGACCTCAGTCAGGCTGTTCGGTGACCCCTGCTTGAGGTCACCCCGCAGGCGCGATGACACCCCGCGCGCAAGGGTTAAGCGACAATCGATCACTGCAGCAGGACACTGCGCATTTGCATAACTTTTCGCAACAGCAGCAAGCATGCAGCTCCTTGCTCGTCCTTGTCCTCATCTCAGCTGCAATATGCTAATTTTGCTTTTCTTACGAATTTATGCAAATTTGGCAATTTCCGCTGCTGCTTCTTGCACGCTGTTCGCTCACGTCTGCAAAGTGAATGCAAGCGAAATTTTCTCACGCTTTCATTCGACGGCAGGCGATTCCTCCGTGCAGAACAGCTTCCTTCGGCGGTCCTGCCAGAGCTCAGCTCAAGCGCCAGCCCGTCTTCGACTCAACGGGTTTCTAATAAATTTCAATCGATTTTTGATTATTTATATTGATTTGGCATTGCTTGCGTGAAATGTGTGCAATTTCGATTAACTGACATTTTTATAAATATGCAAATTTACGCTGGCAGTAATTAAAGCAGAATCGTTGCAAGCTGTGCGAAGAGCAACTCCACAAATCGGGCTAAGTGAGTAAGATCGATACGGAGAGAGATACAGAGCGGCAGAGAGAAAGCGAGTAGAATAAAAAGAGAGAAAGAGAAAAGTGTTGTTGGCGAATTTTATAATTTGCGCTTTTGAAAAGGTCGAAAAGCAATGCTAAGGATTTAAAGAGCCAATCAATTATGCTGACATTGCTGGCGTCTAGTAGAGTGCTCTCAGCCACCACAGAATTCATTTGACTCTAATGAGAAGAGGCACAGCTTAAGATGCCAACATCTTAGATGCTACAAAAGGACATGCAAGGATTTTAAATGATAACAGCCAGACAATTATTTTCTAATAACTCTCAGTAAAAGTTCTAGCAAAATTTGTTGGAACAAAAATATTTAAAATCTTCCCCCTTTGTTGAAGACAAATCAATAAATTCCTTCAAAATCTAGTTTACATTCGCCTAACATATCAAATTAACTGAAGTGACTAAACTCTTTAACGCTACTGACTCTCTCCTCTCATCTCCTTTCACTTTATTTTTATTCAATTGACACTTTCGTCCCACCTCGTATGACTTGTTTGGCAGCCTGCTCGCAGTTTTCCTTCTTTGCACTTGTCACAGCCGCTCCAAAACAGAACTTCTTTTGATACGCTTCAACTGTAGCCTTCCTTTTGTGCTGCCACACTAAAGGGAATAAATAAACAATGCGATTGAAATTTATGTGTTGCTCTCTTCCACTGTGCGACTGCTCCTTCTGTTGCACCAAACGAACCCATAAACATATCCTCCCCTAAAAGTAGTGAAAAGCGGCGAAAAAATTGCCCAACAATGGCATTGGCAACGCGTTGATCATGCTCTCAAGTGTCTTGGTCTTGGGATCCGATCATGTCTGCGATCGGGTTCCAGCGTTTGCCTTTGTCAAACAGGTTCTTCTGCTGTGTTATTTTCCTTTTTGTTGTTGCTGTTGTTGTTGTTGTTGTTGTTGTTGGGCTAGTGTAAATTATTGAGGAAATGTTTTTCTTGCTACAAAATTTTCTTCGCCTTGCCTCTTGTGCCTCTTGTGCGTCAAATGCAACGGCTGCAATGACTTTTTTTCCAACACTCCGGCATAAGTAAGAATTTTTTATACAAACATTTGTGCAAACGGCAACGAATTAAAAGTTGGGAATTGTTTGAAAAACGCGCAGCAAAAATGAAAAGCGAATGTAAATAAAATTTGTAGAAAAGAAACAACAGCAGCTAAATTGAAACAGGTACAGTATGTGCACAAGTGTTGCACGTTCTGCTGCAGCTGCAGTTGCAGATACGAAGATGCAGATCGAACGTGTGGCAATGCTAGGAAAAATATGCGCTAGCTGCTTCTATTGACGCGAGAGCTGGTTGGGGAAGCTGAAGGTACTCTCTCAGTATATGATCAACTTGCTCGCCATGAACTGCCTGATTTTCATATTTCAATAAAGAAATTATAATGTGGAAATTTAATTAAGCAGCAGCAGCAACAACAGTTTCTACACTATCTTATCATATAGTTTTAGCTGCTGCTTCTAGCTGAAAAGAAATCAAAGTACGATTTTCCAGATTTTTTGCCGACTTGAATAATGATTTTGATAATTCAAAACGTTTGAAACAACTTTTTTCTTCAAGCAAGGCAAAACCCATTGTATGCAATTATTTCATCGTTTTCTTTAAAGATCATCAAAGAAACGAGCCTTAAAATTATATATATATTTTTCATTTGATTTTCAGATTTCGCAACTGCTGAAATTGGCAGGAATATGTCATGACGAAATGACTAATTGCAAGAACCGGAGCAGGTAAATGAATTACATGTAGAAATTAATACTTAAAAAATTCCTTAAATGTTATGTGAGAGCATCAGTTCGAAAGAGTTATCTTCAAACGACTTTCTTTGTGCTTGTCCATTACAGTTTCTTGTAAAGTTGTGGCTAACAGCAATTGAATTTGAAGGGTTCTGCAGACCACTCACGCTAAAAAAAGGAGCTATTCATTAGAGTAGCTTTAAACATTTTAGTTGGCATCGTCCTTCCAAATAAGAGCTGGAAAAAATAGCAAAGCAGTGCGCCAAAAGTGCTGACGACATATTCATTTATGCTTCGAATATTAAATATCGAATTTGTGAAAGTGAAAGTACATTCAATATTTCGTAACCTTTTGCACACCAGCACTTTCCGCACAATTCCTTTTAAAACAGCAAAAAAAAGGTTTCAAATCAAATAAAAAAAGGCTACGTCAAAGCAAACAAATAAGCAATTGTAAATAAAAAATTGATTACCAATAAAAATCAACAAGCAAGTATCATATTACGCATGCACTCTGCCAGTTGCCGCTTTTTATATGTTTCTCATAAGAAAAGTCCTTAAATTTTTGGAAAAATAAAATCCTCCCTCGAAAAACGCACACTTTGAGCCCGTGTTGAGCGCGCGAATTGCCAACAACACAACACGCTTCGAACTCAGCTCAGTTTACTTTGTGCCATGATCCTCGCCTGCGAACTGAGTTAGAGCTAGAGCTCGTGGTCATTGCTGCGCTGCCTCTTCGCTGTGCTCCGTGACGCTATTGTTTCTATTCAGCATCGCTGTCTGGTCGTGGCGTGTCTGATATTGTCGCCTCGAGACTCGAGCAATATCAATGCGACACGCTTACTTTTGGAGTGTCCTTTGTTTGTCATTTCCTTTATATGATCGCTGTGGTTCTTTTCATATGAGACGACCTCAAATGTTTTGAATGTGTGAGATGTGTTTTGGTTTTATTGTTTTGGTATTGCTAATTAATATTTCTTAGAAACGAAGCGCATTTTGAGGCAATTTCGTTGCTTGGCACTCTCTAAGATACAAGGCTTTGCAAAAATTGTAGCAAGATTTTGACAAAAAGAGAGTATAAACGCTAGATCGTTCAAGTTCGAAACAATTCGTATGTTGAATCAAAGTTTATGCCTTTTTTAAAGCAAATTTCAAGATCGCTCAATACAGAAAAAGCTTTTGTAATCAATCGGATTAAAACTTTTGCATGATCTTCCAATACTTTATTGTTCAAAAGCATACCTTGAAAGACTCAAGATTTCTTATAAACAAGTTTGTTTTAAATCTACAAGATCTTGAAAATTCCTTCTATTGAAATTTAAAATTATTTTAAAACTAACATATTTCTAATGCTTTTCACTAGAGTCAACTAAACCCATTCATTATTTGCAAATGTTTTTAATTCACACAAAATTCCCTCGCACCACAGCAAAGTGTGCATGCTAACTCTTCTAACTCGAAATATACTGCATAGATTTTAGCCCGCTCTTGCTTGCTTGCTAGTTCAAATGTGTAGCATAGCGCCTTAAAGGGTTTCAGCTATTTCGCGACGCTACAAGTAGAGATATTGAATTGCTCATCATTTTCAGTGCCTAGTTTATTTCTCTAATAAATGCCTCATGTCCAAATGGCAGCCCCCTGAAATTTCCGCAACAGTTGCCTGTCTCATTATCACTTGCAAGAACGGAGCATATCCTGCATCGGCGCGCTCCCAAACTTCTACGAAATGTTCCCATAAATTTGAGAGCAGCGCACATGTGCGCGCTAATCTAATCTGCTTTCCGCTGCCAGCTCTGCAGAGCTCCTTTGCAGCATTCTCGTCATTAAAAGGACATTTGCGCATGCGTGGCAATAACTCAACAGCATCTTCCTGTCATCTGCTGCCGGTCTGTACATGCGCAGGCGTTCTGCGCACAGATGCGGCCAGCATGCGTAGCTGCCAATTAGAAGCCTTGTTTGTTTTTTTCATTAGCATAAAATTTCAGAGCAGTTTTCCGTTTCCCCCCCCAAAAAAAAAGGAAAATCTTTGCGGCGTCGTCGTTGTTCGTGTCTGTAGCTAGCTCGAAGGACTACGCCCTTCTGTAGCCAGCATACTAATGATACTAATTCTCAAATGTCTTCATGTGCGTGTGTATGTGCAATGCACTGCATTGTGCATGTGCGTGTGTGTGTGTGTGTGCCTGTATTGCGCAACAGTGCCAACGTTTGCTATATTTACGTTAAACCAGCGATTTTCTTGCATCGCGCCCCCCTCTACAACCTTCAAAAAAATGTTCCCAACGATAATTTCTTGCATTTGTAAGCATTTTTCTGCGTCCGCCATTTTTGTTTATTTTACACGCGCACTTTTTGTAGCTATTTTTGTAGCTATTTCTCTGCGCATTTCCCGAATGCAGTTCAGTATCTTTAACACGCATCTCGCGCATGTGACCATGAATTTTTTCGCTTCTTTCGGTTGCTTTTCTGATTTTTCTGGTTTTTCTTTTGGCAGGTTAACGAACCCCGCGTGCGCTTTGGCTACGTGCTGCTGCTCCTTCCTGCACGATGAGGCATGTTCGTGCATTTTGGTATCGTCGTCGGCATGGCAGAGAATTGGAAATCTTTGCAGGAAACTCGATTGGCAAGTATCGACGCGGAGTTTGCTTCTTTGCCGTCTTCTCGTAATGAATTCACAGCCAAGCAAGGCAGTGTCGTGGGGAAAAGGGGGAGCGCAGCAGGCGGCAGCTACTCAAGACAAACGCTGCTCTCTCTCTGCTTTTGGGCGTGGCGCATGTAATTTTTTAGCTTGGATGCTTTAACGAGCTGACCGAGTTGAACAGAGTTGCCAAGTAGCATTGCAAGCTTTGAGTAATTTTGGAAATTGCCTGCTGTTCATCTTTAATTGACTCACGCCCAATCGAAGCTACTTCATACTATGTCCAATCAACAAGGGTAACATTAATACTATATACCGAAAATCAGCGAACCTTCCTGTCGTCTAAGTAAGTACTTATGTATGTATGTACATATGTATATTGGATTATATGTGATTACTCTAAGTGATTTGAATCCCGAGCTCGTCATGATCAATTTAAAGTCTAAATGACACGAAAGTTTTACCAAAATTATTCTAAATTAAATAAATATATCTACTTGAATATTTCACAACATTTTTTCAATTTTTCTGCAGTATTTCGCAGCTTCGTGGGAACGGTCTGTTCCTTCTGAACCTGCCAGTATCAACTATAACCTTTCCAGCTCAACCGCAAGAGGTTACATATCAGAATAGAAGTGCTAAAAAGCAAATCAAATTTGCTTTTCTTTCTCAAAGCAAACCCGGCTCAATTCATACAAATTGCTAAAGGAAAATAGTGAAAAATTGCACGTACAGACACTTTTGTTTACTTTTGAAAATATGCTCATTGTATAAATTTCTTGAGCTGATTTCTTACAACACTTCAAAATGCAACGAAAAGAATGGCAACGAAAAAAACAATAGCTTTGTTTGCTGCAGTGTCTGGCACTTTGTCGATGCTCCTTTAAAGCGAAGCTTGGAGTTTTGTGCCATGACTCTTCTTCTGGCTTTTGTTGGCTGACAGAAAGGAGTGGCAACTCTGCGCAAGCGCGCAAATGCTGTCAGTTAGATAATTTCTGACAGGTACAAAAGACAGCAAAGACGAACTATTTTGACAAGTGTTTTTTTGGCATTTGGTAGAAGAAATGAAAAATGTTGAATATGTTCAAAAATTTTTCAAACCAGTTTACTCCATAGCAGACTGAAAGTTTAACTGTGACAAATATCAGAGCGCTCGATTGAATTGCCATTATTTGCTTGACAACCTTCTTTCTCTATATTGTTTTATGTGAAGTAAAAAGCAAAATAAATTGCTTGCCATTAATTGAAGCGAAACTCAAGCCTTAGGGCTTGGATAATTAACAATTGACAGCTGACAGTTTACAATTGACAATTGCTTCTACTCTTTATCTAGTCTCTCTCTTCAACAGGGTTGCAATTGTCAATTCGCATTTTGTGCATATCCTGTCAATAGACTTACTTACGATGAAGCAGCTGTAAATCTACCTAAGATATTCTACCACAGCATATATTTTTCTTCCGTTGCGCTTCATTAGACTGACGATTTCTCTCAACCTGTTTCACGCTTGCGCCCATTATAATTGACCTTTTTATTGAACTCGAAAATCATCATATAAAATATGCCCATAAAAATGTCAGGGTAGCATGTAAAAGAAACTGCGCTCAGCTCTGCATTTTTAATAAGCCAAATCTTGGGCGCATTCAAAGGTTCATTAGCCTGCTCGAAGCTGCACTTGCATGGAGCCGCCTCAGATCTTCATTGCCAGTGAATTGCAACTTCACGTTCGACGTTTGAAAATTCAAATTTTATGTAAATTTCTCATTGGCTAGCAGAAAAATTGTATTCTTAATTGGAGGAAAAAAAAGGTCTAGCAGTCTGTGGACTTGGCATAAATTAACAAATCTGCAGCTGAATTTAAAAATGTATTACGTTTAAAGGCCAACAAAGCAGGCGTAAATGCCAACATGAAAATCTTTGAGAAACTTATGTATAGCAACAACTCTGCTGATGCAAAGTGAACTAAATTCGAGACTTGCTCTAAGCAACCTTGTTAGATGAGTGATATTAAGAGTGCTTCCATAGTAAGCTCCACTTTTGGAACTTACAAAGCTTGACTAACTGAAAAATTTTGAAAGCGAATTTTCCGGAAAAGAAATATTTTACAACGAAAGTGCTCAGATTGAATAAAACTTCGGGATTGTGTTAGTAATTACTAATCGCTCTATGCAATATCTAATGCAAATATGTACAACTTGAATTTTTGAAAAACCTTTTCAAGTCTTTTGTTTGGATTTCCCTTAAAGGCAATGGAAACCTTGAACTACTATAACTGCGATATTATGCCGAACGGAACTATTTACTTTTGTTGCTGCATTGTGTTTTTTTTTTTTTTGTTTTTTTAAAACTTCAAGACATGCCATAATTTCGTGCCGCATGAAAAAACGACGTGCTGCAACAAACGCACAAAAGTTCATTGCCAGCAAAAGCAATTTATTGTATTGAATATTTATAAATTCACCAAAGACGCCAAAAGAGTTCCACCGACGCGTCGGCCCGAAATGACGAAGTGGCAGACAAAAAATTTTGTATACAATCTGCTCAGAAAAATCGCAGCGCAACGCGGTTGCACGCAGGCAGTGCGTGACTTGCAGCTCAAGCAACAAAATCAACAACAACAACAAGAAAATTAATTTGAAATGCCAGCAGCAGCAGTAACAGCAACAACAACAAACAGCGAAATTGCATTAGTGCATGCCACAAACGATCAACGCGATCGCAGCCGCGCATGCAACACGCCGCCGCACGAAGAAGAAGAAACGACGGCGGCAGCAGCAGAGCAAGCAACAAGAGCGGGACGCAGTGCTACACATAAATAAGTAACAGCCAACAACAATAAATGTTGTAGAAAAACCAAAAATAAAGCCAACAGTCGCCAATCAAGCAGCAACGCCATTTTTCAAAAGCGCAGCAATGCCAGCCAACAACAACAACAACAAAAGAGCGGCGGCGGCACACGAAACGCACATCAGCGAAAAGTTCGACAGTCAAGTTGAAGCAAACTGAAGGCAGCAGCCGCAGTCAATAAAGCCGCAATAAAGCCGCGTCGCCGCAGTCGCCGCCATGGCACCTCGTCTCGTCTCGTCGCTGGCCCGGCCCGGCCCGGCCCTACACCAACATATTTTCCATTCCATTTTCTGTGCTGTTGTCTTGTTTTTGTGTGCGCTGCGCGCTGCGCTTCTTGCCAAGAGCGAGCGCAAAGCGATCAAGAAATTCCAGTCTAAAGAAAAAACCAAACATAAAACCTGCTCCTTTACAGAATAGGCAAGGGGTAAGGCAGTGTGGGGGACTAAGGTGAAAACATTATAGAAAAATGCAATGAAAATACGAAAGTTTTCAAACTGTCGAAAAGAATGGCATTTAATAAAAGTTTGCAGAAAAAACTTTGTAAATTTAATCAATCTAATTTATTGGTTTAATTAAACTTTTTGTTGTTTTAAGGCACACAATTTTAATTGTTCATTTTAATTGATATATTATACGATTTATTAGTTGCCAATAGTATATAAGCCCAAAACAGATAAATGAAATAAAGGAAAGCCTAACAGAAGGGTCTCAGTTAATAATGTCCAACTATGTTCCTGGCCAACAGGTAAAAAATCCTTCGCTTCTCGAAAAGATCAAGTACAATTCTTATTCGACAAAATGGATATTTTTATGCTTTTGGAGTTTGCTTAATTTAAAAAAAATTTTTTAAATGCGAAATTAATAGATCCGCAGCCAGAAGGGCATGATCGGTGGGACCACATCACTTCGCCAAGTGCCAGTAGCTCTGTTGCCAGCAGCTCCATCAATATCGAAAGACTTTTACAATTCCGCCATTTTCTATAATCAAAAATTCAATTCCGGAATACTGCTCATTTCGGAACAACGCACGGCTTAGTTACGTGCTTATTTAGTTAAAATTTCTATTTGATAAAAAGTCTTTTCAAACAAAAGTTTGCGGCGCTTCAAGTAGCTTCTGCACCTGCTATGTCAAATTTGCGCTCATATTTCTTGCATTTGTTCTTAAGCAAAAATTTAATGCCAAAACAGTTTGTTCGCTAATTTTTGATCAAAATAAAAGCTAAACACGCTCGACAGAAAAAAGTTCGTTGCACTCACGATTCCTTTTCACGCTGCAATTGATAAAACGCTCACGCTCACGCTGCAGCAGAAAATTTACATTTCCATTTTGTTTTTATGCACAATTCGCCAGCGCTGAACACTTCCTCCCACACACACGCACTCACACACACACACATGCAGAGCAAAGCCAGGCACGCATGCGTCGTTGCGCATTGTAATTGTTAATTGGTTTCGAGATTTGTTGTTGGCCACAGGCCGCCAGGGAAAGGTCATTTTTCAAAGCAAAGACGCGAGCAAAACGCAGACACAATAATTAAGCGCGACTTCCAGCTGAATTTTCAAATCTGAAAGCGAAAGGTTTGCCGGGCACAAGCAGCGGCACAATGTTGGCCATATTGAGAGTAATTACCGAGCGCGCCTCCATGAAAGCGAACTGCCAGCGATGAGCAGGATGTGAGCAAAAACTTGCAGAAGCTTGGAAAATATTAAAATTAGAAACATAAAATTAAGAGCAGCTGACAGAGCATTGAATAAAGATAAGAAACGGCTTGGAAAATTGGCTCCATTGGCAATTTTGCAGATGCGGAAATTCCTGTTGATTTTTTTTAAGTCTTATTCATTAGTGTTCCCGAAGGAATATCATTCATTAGAAGTGCTTCGAAGAAACACTAAGTTTATTTATTTATTTATTTCATTCAGTCTACAGAGTAAGGATCTTACAGACTACGACAAAGTATTTATAAATATAGGTAAAAGGAACCATTGATTAAAGATTTTAAATAAATTTAACTTAAAGCGTTCTTCATTAGCATTGAAATCTAAAAAAGAACTATATGTGAACAATGATGAATACATCTAGCGATTGGTTCATTTCTGCAGAAATTTGTTCTATGCAAAGCCTCTTAAAATAGGCGGTTATTATTTTTCAAGTTCCTGCAGGGTCTCTAAATCAAAATGACTAGTCTTTAATGAATTTTGCTATTTCTGTAGTCTAAATGACTATTACTGAAATCAAGTTGAATAATTCGTAAGCAATCTGCAACTAATTTTGTTGTTGTTTTTTTCACCTATATGCTGCAACAGCTAAAATATTATTTATTACACTCGCCTCAGTGGCAATGCTGCATCACTGCTAACTGCCACATAGCCAACTCCATTAAAGGCTTAACCCAGGCAAAAAAAAAACATTTTATTTGGGCACAATAAAAGCGTCCATAAACACCTGCACTTGTTGCTTTGTGCGCCTGCAACTCCAGTTCCAATTCCAGCAGCAACCAGTGCAAACCTCTTTCAATGCAGAAACCCCGAAAGCGGCTCAATAGTTCAATAACCCAATAAGCAACAAAGGATGGCAACACCTTACGAAATGCCAGCATGAGACTGATTGTAAGTAGCTGAAGCGGCAGATCCTGCAAGGTACACAGCAGGCTCGACCGAAGGAAAACGCGTGTACAGCCAACGTGCAACAGGATGTGGCAGGCAGGTTGCCAGGCATGCGACGCAGAAGGCAAGCATTACGAAATGCCGAAAAAATAGACGAGGGGAGCCTGGGAACAACTTGGCTTTTTGATTGGATCAGAATCAACGAAAAAAGTCACACGATTTACAAAGGCGCAAGGATTCGAAAATATACGATATACATAAAAAGAGAAAAAACACAGATGATATTGCAAAGCAGCGCTACAACAACAACAACAACAAAAATAATCGAATTGAACCCAAATACCAACACACATGCACACACAATTTACTTACAAATAACAACCAGCAGAAACGAATCAGATCCTGGCAATGCAATAAAATAAATTGGGTAAAAAATACATTGAATTAAACACACTTCGACGAAGCCATAAAAAACAGTCAGCTACAAAAGGCAACGTAGGCGATAATATGCGCAAAGGGGTGTTTTGAAGTAGGAGCCGGAAGGGGAGGGGGAGGGGAGAGGGGTTTGCATAGCACGCAATAAATGCTAAAAAAAATAAAATATGTCATCCGAAAGCAAAAATTGAAAGTCAATACAAAAAATTGTGGAGATTTTCTATAAAATATATATGTAGGGGAGAGGGGGGTACCTTCGTCTCTATTTTTTTGAAGGCCTATATTTCAGAAGGTAATCAATATATTTAAAAACCGATTAGACTGTTACAATACCTCATTATTTAACAATAAAATGTTAAACTAAAATTTCTTTAAAAAGTTCCGTTTGTATTATTTTTTTCATGATTAGTAAAAAAAAGTCATTTCGCTGAATGTGCCCCTATGCCAGGGTAGCTTCGGCATTTGGCGGGGCACTTTCGGCATTCACACTTTAAAATACCATAAGGGGATACAAAATCTTGTTTATACTTGTTGTTGTTCGGGAACGAAGCGCGAAAACACAAAATCAAATATAACTTTATCAGCTGTTCAGATAGAGATGGCAAACTTTGAGAGGGATATTTATGCTAGTTATGGGTTAGTTTTTACAAATAAACAGTTATGTCCGATGACTCCTTCATACCGAAATCGCCTTTGACGAATGTGCCCCAAGGACGAAGGAACCCCCCTCTCCCCTACATATTTTAAGTTCAACTACATTATGAAAAATTCTTTATAAAAACACGCACGAATTTCAAATTTTTTATGATTTTTTCTTTTCGTCAATTGCTTGTCTATTTTGTCCACTGCACAAATACCAGCGCCATACGAACATTTATTTCTGGGCACGCCCATGTCTGGCCAGCTTCACGAGACCCCTTCACTATCTGGCACAGCTACGCCCGCCGCAGAGTGCGACAGCTGAAAAGCTGCGCGTGAATTACGCGAAGAATTGCGTGAGCGTGCAGAGCACGTAGTCAAGAAATCGCTGGGAAAATGCACTCGTGCATTTCTCGCCGCGGCGTACCGGGGGCACAGCAGCATCCTTGACACTTGGCAACAGTTGCTGCTGCAACATGGATGCATTCAATTTTGAAAATGTGCGTGCAATGTTTTTCTTAAATTAATCGTTGAGTTGGTGCGCGCATGTGTGTGTGTGTGTGTGTGGATTTGGGCAGGCATTGTGCGCACATTTTCCCATGACTTCTTCGCTGCATTATGCTAAGAGCGGGAAAGAAAGGGAGGGAGAGAGAAGCACTCTGCATCAAATTGACACCAGCGTCATCGTCACCGTCTTCGACACCCTCGCTTCTCGGTGGATCTCGGACTTCAGGCTGAATGTTTCACACATGCACAAGCACTTGCTGGCATATCCTTTTGCTTGTCCTTCTCAGCGTATTTATTTTAAGGATTTCGCCCGTGGGCTGGATTTATTGGCTTTGCTTTGTTAGGCGTGTTTATATTTTATTCCTTTTCTTCATTGTATACATTTTAAGCAATTGTTCGCCTCTTTTGCAATTGGCATTAATTCCGAAATTACGTGAACCATTTGTTGTGGGATTTTGCGGTTTTGCTGCCGCTACTGGTCATAAGGTTTACGCAGAGTGTGCGTATTGTGAGCAACTTTTGTTGTTGTTACATGCTTTCAGCAATACTCGTTTACGCTTACAAAAATCTTAAACCCTTTAAAGTGATAATCAATAGTAGAATAGAGAAAGTTGTGAAGAAAAATTCTACAGATGTTTGACTGCATCGATGTTAAATTCTATAATTTTCATTGAGTGAGTTTGTATAAAGTTAAAGCTATAGTATTTTTGATGAAGAAGGTAAAATCGATTTTAGCTTTAACAGCTTGTGAGCACTCACTTAAAATTCGAAATAAGTATGTATGTACTTATATTCAGATTGTGCTTCTAGGGTTACTTCATAAAATTGGCAGCTCTTGCAAAAAGCTTTCATCACCACGCGAGCGTATAAGAGAAAAAGTTGCGTAGGCCGAACGCGCACGCACGAAAATAAACAATTCGCAAAATCGCAATCAAATGAGCTTGAAAGTTGTGAGAAAAATGTTGACGCGAGCTTGTGCAAAAACCAAAGTGCCAAAAATAGTTTTGGCAAATTTTTACAAAAGCTCAGCCAGCGTAAATTTGCAAAGCTATCCAAAAAATTGCTTTCATAGACATTTACGCAAAATTTAACAGTGAAGCTTGTCAGCTTGCTAGCAATATGTAAAATCTGCACTTCATTGTTTCTGCTTTCAATTTCTAGTAAAAATTTAATAAAAATAATGACAAATTTGTAAATGGCCAACATGCTTGCAGAGCTCAGGCAGCCGAAAAAAGCTTTTGCAAAAATTAATTCTAAAAATGACGTCAACCACACAAAAAGTAAATTCTATCGAATTTCAAACTGATTCAGAGTCAACAACAACTATTACAGCAATAACAACAATTAGAGCAACAACAATGCACAGCGAGAACGCCAAAACTTGTTTACGCCAAGAATAAAAGCAACAAGTAGGCACAGCTTTTTCCCCACTCCAGCGCCAGAAAGCAAACTCAGAACATTTGCGCAAAAATGGCGACTTATCAGCGCCAAAAATACTATACAGCAATGCGCTCTGCCTTTTCTCTCCCCCCTCACTTCCAACAGCAGCGCAAAAACGTGTTTGCTCGCAAAAAACGACGTCGAAAATAAACAAATTCACTCGATTTTAGCAATAACAACAACAAACACACTGCCTGCTCTTAACATAGCAGAGAAACAAGGCGAGCACGTCGGCGAAGTTGGCGATGACGAAAAGCTTACGCGCCGATTGTGGCCTCGGGTTTTCGCAAACTGCTGATTGGTCGTCTGTGCAAAAATGTGCGTGCGTTCGGCTGAAATTCGCGAATGCTTTGTGCGAATTGAATTTTTGCACAGCGCCGTCGTATGGCATCGGCTGCCATCGTTTGCTATAGTCGGAGACGTCGGCAATTTTGCAGTAGGCTCGTTGCTGCTGGCGACGTCGGCACCGACATCGGCAATAAAACTGCGAAAGACGACGTCGTTGTTCGGTATGCGGTAGGTTATGGATGCGCAAAAAACGAAAGAGTGTGTTTGCGAGAGTAGGCGAGATATTCCCGAATGTGTTTCGCATATGAGCTCTACCTGTTGGCCTGCCTGTTGGGGTTTCGTCTGTTGTGTGAGTGCGTATGCTCCAGGGTAGTGTATGAGAATGTAAGCACAGCCGTCGTAGAATCCGTGTGTGGCAGCGAGTGAAGGCAAACAAGCAGACTTATCTACTTTTTGTTGTTGCTTTTCGTTTTTTTGCAAAAGTGCGTATGCTTGTAACAGAGTTGCCAAGTAATTTATGCAGCTTCAGCGACTGCATGAATGAAATCGCATAATTCTGAGTAAGATTCTTCATACCAATAAGAATGCAATGCCTCTTTAACTGATTTAGACTATGTACTTTTTGCATGAAGATTGTTGCCTTCGAACGGCCGCATTTCAAACAGAATGCCATCTAAAGCAAGTTATAACCTTCTTTTAGTTACATACTTTGAAAAGTGAGGAACTTTCCTTTGTCTTTTCTTCTCCCGATGTAGAAATACATTTTTTCGAAGAATAAATTCTCGTTCCACATGCTTATAAATTGCTCGCAAATATATCGTCTCCTCTCCGGTTTCCCAAGGGTTTCATATTGCCATGGCAGCCCTGAGATTGAATGTTGGCATATTCGCAATATTGTGTGTGTGTGTTTGTGCATAGTGCGGCGCTTATTCGCAGCTTTTATGGTTTTGTTTTTTTGCTCATTTTTTTATTATTTGCTATTTGAGCGCTCGTTATTGTTGTTGTTGTATATTTTTGCCGGCATTTGCGAGTCGCCGTCATCGTATCGTTAGTGTGTTTGTTGCTGCTGTGCGCTCTTGAATTTGCGCATTTCAAGTTCAAGTTTATGGGCGTCGCTGCCGGCGTTCACGAAACTTTCAATGTTAAGTTCAAAGCAAATATTTTTGCGCGTTCATTTTTGCTGATTGTGTAATAAAGTGAAAGATAGCGATTTTTCGCTAGCTTCTTGGGCATGCCCTCTCGCTCGCTCGCTTCTATTAAATTTTGTACAGTTTTGGCGGCTGGTTCTTGTGTTTTTCATCGTTGCTAATATCTGTATTGTTTTTTTCGAAGCAGACATTCATTTTTTTATAATTTTTGTACTTGTAATTTTTGGCAATTTATTTGCGCTGCTGTGGAAAAGTTTTGTGCGCTTTTTTACTCGTGGTTTATTAAAAAGAATTCAGTGTTTTGTTGCTTGTGTAAAGCGGGCAATTAACTGCGCCATTTTTTGCTGTTACTTTGTTTTTGTATTTTTAGTTCTTCTTTCCTTAAGAAGCTCATCGAATTTTTATCATTTTGGCAAAACGAAAACGTTGCGAAGCTTTTTTTGCTTATGTTCAATGCAGGCGCCATCTTGAATTTTTTATTTTGTTGCTGTTTTGCGAAATTGGCATGGCGGCTTTGACTAACGCTGACGATCGCGCAATCGCTTAGCACTCCTGATGTAATGGGAAGCTGGCAGAGCTGCCACTGCGGCTGAAAGAAGTGCTTTAAAAGATTTTTTTTCATTTTCTCTCAAAAGGAAGTTCTAATTATTATAGAGCAGAAAATATGTAAACTGCGTGTTCTTTCCTTTTGCGACAGTGGTTAGTAGATAAGACAGCAAGAAGAGGCAGAAAAAAAAAGAAGAAAGCATAGTTAGCAGAAGCAGATGAAGCGGAAAAGGTATAAAAAGAGTATGACAAACTTTTTTAAATAAAAAGTTTTAAAATGAAAAAGAGTAAATGTAACTAACCTCATTCTGCTTTCGGTTAAACTTTCTGTAGTAAAAAGATGGACAAATATGGATCAGAGAAAATTCCTCTTGCTTTTTCCTGCCTTCTGGCAATTTCCGCCGAAATCGATTGCAAAATACAAACAGGAGATTTTAAAATACACACAGAACAAATTTATTGAAATCTAATCCAAGCTCAAATCAATAAATGAACTGTTATTTTTGAAAGTGGAATAAGTCCACTTTCTGTTATTGCGAGATATTCAAAATTTTACATTTCACTCTCATTATCAATACTGTTAAGAGCTAAAACTTGCATCTTCCATATACTAGAATCCACTTTCAAAAATAACAGCTCAAATGATTATAGCTTTATATTCCATAATACCAAAGGCATTAAAGAACAGTTTAGGCAGCATTGTTTTAATCTATAACAATTGCAAAAGCTGGCAACTCTGCTTTGGCCTGTTGCTTGCGCGCATAATTTTAAAGCCTATTTTTATATACATAAATTAGAAAAAATTGACATACAAATTTGCTCTGAAAATTGTTTTTGCGTTTACATGTACAAAAGCATTTAGAACTATAAATCAAAATAAAAATCTTCAACTAGTTAGCATAGAATGCCGGCATTGTAAACAAATTAACGGCGGCGACTCGCTCAGACGAAATGACGAACAGCGCACACAAGGGCGCTTGAAGGGCTGGGCGCGGTGTAGCGCGGTGTGCAGGGCTAAGGGCAGCCACCAAATTTGGAGCACAATGACGACGTAAAATTTTTTTTATTTCACTGTTTTCGACATTCATATTTTCATCAGTGCCGATGTTGTTGTTTTACTGCTGCTGTCTTTTTGTTGTTAATCGCTGGCGCAAAAATGTTGTAAACAAAAAAGTTCTCGTGTAATAATTGACCTCGAAAAAAGGCCGAAAGTATCAACAGCAAAAAAAACAGACATAATTCTTTATTAGAATTAGAACGCACGCACACATACACATACACATGCACACTTAGAACTACATATTTACAAGTTTGTTTGTAAGTGAGCTTCGCGTCTGTTGCTAAAAACAGTGTCTGTAAAATTTGTATTTTTTTGCTTTTTTTGCACTTCGCACAGCTTATCAAAAACGTAAGAGCAAAGCTAGACAGAAACAACAGAAAGCTGCAGCGGCGTAGTAAGGGGGGCGCACAATGACGCGCTCCGAGGTGCGAAGTGCCGAAAACATAAATCTTCTTTTTATATGACAGCAAAAACTCGTATATAATATTATCAACCGATATTTAGTAAATTCAAATTTTTCCGAAACAAATTATTAAAAGGCACTATAACATAGAGCCAACAACAAAATTGCTAATTCAGTGAATAAAGCCAAGCTGTCAATTTAAATGCTGATTAAGATCGAAATAGCGGCATAAAACTAACTGTAAAGCAAAATTTCCAAAAAAAATTAAGCATCTAAAATTATGAACATTTTAAAATTTTTCGCAAAATCACTCACATAGGTTTAGCACAATCTTTTCGCTACGCACGCCACTGTGCTATCCCATCGCTAGTATTTTCTCCCCTTTTGCACTCGCTGCTGGGCTACGTGCTTGCTGAGGCGTATTGCTGATGATTGCTAGAGCAGAAGAGCACATGGCAAGGGCTTAAATATTAGGCAAAAAGCTCGTTTTTTCAATTCTAAATGTTGTTGTAATAGCTATGGTTGTTGTTGTTGTTGTTGTAAGTGTTATGCTTTTATGTTATTCTAGTTTATTTTGCTTGATTTATTTCAAGTACAAATTCTGTCTGTTGTTATTTTTTTTGTGGGACGAGGCCGAGCGAGTCTGAAGTGCTCGAATGTAGCGCGCGCGCGTTGATTTTCATCTTTTCGTTATTTTTCGTTTGTTCTGTCAGGGCGAAAATTTGCTAAAAAATTCGAACAAGCGAAAGAAGTGCTTTTCGCTTATGTACAGCGGCAGAGTACATATGTATGTATGTACCTACCTGTGCCGTTGCATGTGTATTTGTAAAGCAGTGTGTGTATGTGTTTTTTTTTGCTAAAATGCGTTTTTCCTAATATAAATTGTACGAACGCACACGCCCCATTCGCAAACGGTCGCCATTTCGTTGAGTGGCAAAAATTGTTGTTGTTCTTGTAGGCAGTGGCAGCTTTTATTCAAGGTCAGTGTTCGTGACGGCCACGCGCAGCCACACGCACTCGCACACACACGTGAGTGCGTATGCCAATTTTTCGTAGAATTCAAATGAACTTAAAAATCACACAGAAGAAGAAGAAAAGTCAAAGAATAATAGCTCAAAGTCAAAGAACAAGAAGAGTAGCCTTGAAAAACAAAAGAAGCTGTAATAATAGAAAAGTAAGAAATAAACGAAGAGGAAATGAAGAACAACAAGAACACGAAAAGGTCTACGATAGTAAAATGGAGGTAGGAAATGTAATAGGACAAAATAAGAAGCAGAAGTAATAGTAGAGAAGAAAACGAAAAAAGCATAAAATGAAATCGAATTGGAGAAAGTAAAATTAGTAGAAGAAAATGTAGAGGAAGAAACATAAATATTAAAGTGTAAAAGAAGGAAAATAAGTAATAAAAAATATGTTAGCAGAAACAGGAAAAAAACCAGCAGAAGCAAAAGAATCAATAAAAGAAAAAGAATCAGAAGAAGATGCAGAAGAAGAAGGCAAACGGCTGAACCAGCTAGTAGAAGAAGTAACAAGAAGAAGTAGCAAGAAGAGTAGCGAAGAAAAGACAGTACATATGTATATAGCTGAAAAGGTTCAGAAAACGGAAGAAGAGATGGAAAAAAGAAGTGGTAAAGGAACTATGAGAAAATGCAGAACTAATGTAAAATACCATAAATGAAATAACATAAATAACTTAACTACAACAGAAATTTAAAAAGCAACCCTGCATCAAAGAAAAATGCAATTGCAACAAAATTGAAAAAGACGAACCCAATAGCAAAAAAATAAAACAATTAAAAATTTAAATTTCAACTAAATTTATAAGCAGAAATGTTAATTAAATTACAACAAAATCAAGAAAAACGGACAAAATTCAAATAAATTACAATCAAATTTAGTGAGTAAAAAATACACAGCAGCAAAAAGCAACAGCTGGAAAAAAGCTTACAGCATAAATTTGTTGTAATTCAGATTACGTGTGATTCTAGTTGTTGTTGTTGTTGCTGTGCCTATTTGCTTTACAACAACTGTGCATACGTAATGAGCGGCAGCGGCAATAGACACTCGTTCCAGCTGCCCTTCAGCTCTGCTTGCCCGCCCTAAATGCTTTGCGTCTGTCCGTCGCTTGATTTTTTTCGTTTTTTCTCGCTTTTTCGCGATCATCGCAATTTTTTGCTTCATTTTTTTTTATCTAATGCTTGTTTTTTGTGTTTTTCGGAGGGCTGGAGGCGGAGGGCGTGCGGGCGCTGGCAGTGTAGCTGCCAAAAAAGTTCTGCGTCGCGCTGCTGTAGCAGGGCTTTCGACGCTCTGACGCTGCGCTCGGCGTTTATTTCGTTTTCGTGCTGCCTGCTTGTAAAGAAATTGCGAGGCGGACGCGACGCAACGCGAACGCATTTACAAGTTGATTTTTTGCTCGTGCGCGCGGATCGAATCGAAGCGCATTTTATTGCGAATCTGTAAAATCTGTAAACGAAAAATTGTGCTCGAATATTTTTCAAACAATTTCCGAAATTTTTGCCACTTCAAATTTGATTAAAAAGGCTTGTTAAGCATGAACAAGCTCGCTTCCGCGCCCTCGCGAGTGCTGAAAAATGTGTCAACAACTTCTTTAAAACGTGGCATTTTGAGAATTGCCAAAATTAAAGAGCACAAAGAGAAGGAAAACAGCAGAATAAAGAATGTAGAATAAAGAAATGAATGCAGAAGAAGTGAAACAGAGTAAAAGAAAAGCTCTAACATTTGTGGAATTCGTGAGGCAGAAAAATAAGCTCAAAATATGCAACACGCGAATTTTATGAAATGTGTGTGTAATTTATTTGCAACAAAAAGCAGCAAATTTTGTTACGTTCGCCTTTTCAAAGCATAATTTGGAAATTAAAGGAAAATGGATGAATCATTACATGTTAATTTGTAGACAAAAGCAGCAAGAATTTTTTGGAAAAAATTAAATTAGTGCAATGAAAGGCAAGTTTATTCTGCGAAAAAAAAGAGAATATTTTGCATATTTAACAAAAAGACAGCAAATGCAGTTCAAAATCGTTCATTAAAAAGTTCAACAAATATTTTAATACTTAAAATTTGCTCAAATTTCTTTTAAAAAAACTACATACATATATCTAAAGTAAAGCAAATTGATGGCACACAAATCTTTGATCGAATTTATATATGGATTCAGTGAGAGGTAAGTTTTGGAAAAACAATAAACCAAATCAAAACAAAACAAAGAAAATGACTAACAGCAGAAACTCAGATATTGAGATATGAAATTGTAATGCTCATCGCCATGATTGTTGTTGTTGTTTTTTGCGGTATCTCAAAACGTAGATTTCGCTTATTTCCGTTCTAACTAAATATGCGAATTCTTGAAGGCAATAGCAGCAAAATTTCATTTTGGTCAAAATAGCAAAAACAAGTTTGCCGTTTTGGGAATAACCAAAGGCGCTAATTTTTTACTAACAATAGCGTGAAGGCAGGCAGTTTTGTCTTTCAACAAATTAATTTTTAAATTAAGTTCCTTTAAGCTGATGTATAATAACTATAAAAGCCATATTCAATCAATATTTTTCAATTCAAAAATGTTGGCTTGATATAAATTTCAAGCAATAAATTTATAAAGCTTATTAATGCTAAGTAGTATGGGTGCAAAGGGCGTGGTTTGAAGTGTTCTGCACAATTGCTGGCATGTAGGAAGTCAGATTTGAGCTTAGACTAATTCAAATAAATAAAGTACTTCAAGTCGATAGGCTCTAAAATATGAACTTCTCCTTTCTCGCTCTCATTGCCTGTGAAAAATAGTATTTGTAAAGCACTCATAATATTCTTTATTACTCATTCTAGTAAATTCTTTCTGAAACGTGCTACAAGTGTGGAAAATCGTGCCGGCAAATTGCTAAATTCTTTGCCCGTATAAAATGCAAGCAATTATATTTGAATTAAATTTAATAACGCTGACTTTAAGAGATGCTGCAGCGAATTCAGCTTAAAGAGAACACGCTGAGGCTTATGAAGAGCTTTGAAAAATTAGTTAACTTAGCTAAATACAGTTAAAGCTCAGTGAAAGTGATTTTTCTTTTGCTGTTTCGAGTGTCTATAATAAAAGTATCTCATGGCCTAGATATTTTATATGCGCCATAAAACAGTTGAATAATTTAAAGAAATTTCACATAATTTTAGTTTGAATTATTTATGCGATTTCATTTCAAGCTTTCAAGCTGTAGCTGGATTTGCTCAAGTACGCAAACAGTATATGCTCGATTGTTGCTGTGAATGTGCACAGTCATTCTTTTTGTCAAAATTAATAAGGACATTTAAGGCCTAATAAAATTTCAAAAAATTATAAATTCTGCATTGAACAACTTTTCGAGCAGCAAAAAAGCTTTTTCAAAATCCACTCAAAGCAATTTTCACGCAATTCCATTTCAATCTGAACACATTCAAAGAACGAAGAAAAATTACAGTACAACTGCAGTAATTGCAATTAATGAGCGCCAATTAAGTGCGGCCCATTCTCACACAAACCACAAAGCGTGAATACCCTTTCCCCTGGGCGCGCGGCATTGCCTGTCCGAGGCGGCAAACGACAGACGACAGACATCAGAATGTCAAAACTCATTAATATTCAAATTTTCGTTTGCCCATTTTAAAGCAAGAGCGACGCAGGAGACATGCAAAAATATCCACAACAACAGCAACAAAAAGAGCGACAGCAAAGCAAAGATAAATGAGTACAAGCTAATCTCAGCAAGGCGCTAGGTTATGCAAGGATGTGCAAGGATGCGCAACTATAAATCTGCAGCCGAACACATTTCACATATGAACGCCAGCAATTGCTGCCAATCTCATTAGCAGTGGGAAATTGCAATGGCTGCAACCCTTTTCAGCTGCCGCTGCTGCCAGATAGCAACTCGAGGCATATTAACGGCTTCTCGAAGCTAGCCACCCTTAACGGCAAACTTTATTTCTGAATACACATAAAACCTTGAGCTATGCAGATTATCATTATTCTATATAATCCTGCCAAAAATATTTTGAATGCATGCACATTTTCATGAAATGAAATTTGCGCAGAAATTTAGGAAAGAGTTTTAGTTTAAAATAAATTTTATTTCATTGCTCAAAAGAATCGTTCTCAAACATACTTTCGGATGGGTCTGTTCTGTACAGGGTATTTTCGGTATAGCCTCATAAAAATTCAGTAGCTGTTTTACAGTCAAGACTTCACTTGCATATTTCTTAAACCAAATTTGTTAAAACTTTAAAAAAAATTGTATTTCGAATTAGAATTAGGTTTTATGCGAATTAGATTTTAGTCAAAAATTTTTAGTAACACTCCGAAATGGCCTCATAAGCATATAAGCATATTGCTGCTGCTTCCGGATCGAAGCTCCAACTAAATTTTTTCTTAAAAGCTATTTAAATTTTGAACTATTTTTTTTCAATACTCAAAACAAACGTTCTGAAAATTAATTACTAAAAGGCCTCATACTAATTTTCTTTCTTTTTGCTAGTAGAAATTTTGCTTGCAAACTGTCATGAAAAGATTTCATTTCAGTTAGAAAAACCCTTATAAAATTACGATGGTAAGGTTATATCAAGAAAAAGGACGACTACTACGTGTCGGCATGAAGGTGCCCCGCTGGCAGCCAGGCCTACTAATTGAGGTGTCATGCACTACGACGGCTATTTCGGGCTATAGCAAGAACAACACGAAAGTTAAACGTAAACATGGAACTGAGTGCCAAGGAGTGCAGCCAACAAAGGCACCTTGGTGGTCCTTTGAGCCTGAAAAAGGCTACTGCTTTCGCGCAGCACATACACGCATGCATACACTCTTTATTGAACTACGCACATTGTGTGTGTGTGTGATATGGCCCTAATGCCAAATGCTGCCAATCGACGCAAAAAGTGCCGAACTCGGAAGGTCTTGAAAGTCTGCACGCTCACAGCTCCATCGCACCGTGCTTCCATGCCTCTTTCCGCTCTTGCATGCGCGTTTACATCCTTTCGTGCGTCCGTTCGTCAAGTGTCGGCCAACCTCAAAGCGTTTTTCAGTTCTTCGCTTTCGGCTGCTTCTTCTCTTCGTTTGTCAATTAACAGATTTTTGCATAAAAGAGATCCTCCTTTTTTGGACTCCTTTTTATGGCCCTAGTTTACCGCTTTGGCGCAGCGCCTGCTGCGTTGTTTTGACACGGTTTTTAGTTGCCTTTTGTTCGCATTTCGGTCTGTAGAATTTGATTTTAAATGCAGTTTTCTCTGCTCTCGGCACGGTCTCTACACCTTCAAAGAAGCAAGAAAAAAAGGTGCTAATGCATTTTGTATTGGTAGCTGGTGCATGCTGATGGCTACCTCCTGGCCTCCTGGCGATAGGCACTTACCTTCATTGTAGGCACATTTTTGTTTGACGCTGCAGGAATGCCAAATTGACAATTGACAAGGACAGTTTCAAATTTGTAAAACTGATTTTGTTGACAAATTAACTTCGGCTTTAGCAGAAAATGCAACTCAGATTTATATAGGGTTGATATAAGAGGCGCCATAAACTATTTCTGGGCAGCAGGCAGGATTTTGCTCCTCCTCAATATGCCAGCATAAGAGGCAGCTTATTAAATATTCTTTTTCTTGCAATTATTAATGTTCCTTGGAAAATGTGGTTAATGGTCCCATTAGTTATGATTTAGGAATAACTTAACTTAAGCCAACCTGCCATACGGAAACTCTGTACATGCTGTTACTCATGAAATAGGAAATAGAAATAGAAATAGAGAACAGCAGGTTTCAGGTTTCTAAGTTATAGTCACATTAGTTATGATTTAGGAATAACTTAACTTAACTTAAGCCAACCTGCCATACGGAAACTCTGTACATGCTGTTACTCATGAAATAACTTAACATAGAAAACTTAGAGAACAGCAGGTTTCAGGTTTCTAAGTTAAGTCGTTAAGTCAAAAGAGAGCGTGAGCGGATTGCTCTACAGAAGCAGCATTGCCAGTGCAATATTTTTCAGACTTGAAATAATTTCGATTGAAAACTTTGATATAAAACGTGAAAAATAACGCTGTATCAGACAAAATAACTTTTAAAATTTAAAGTAATTTTTCGCCAATTCCACAAAGTCATATTTCCATCACAAAACCAAATATATTTCTTGCGTTTTCAACTGAGTGGACCGCTATGGCAACCTTACTTTCATTCGTAAACAAAATGTCAAAACGTGTGAATATGGACGACGAGCAGCTTATAATTTTGCTGCATTCAAATAGCGAATTAGCTGCTGTTGTCGTGTTTAATATATTTTATACATCTTGAGAAAGCTCAAGAACATTGCGCACAACTTTAGTTTAGACAGCATTTCAATTAAATGAAAGAATTTTGTTCTGCACTTTCGAAAAATAATTCAACTATCAACACAAAAACAGCTGATTTCAAAGTCATGAGTAACAGCTCCCAAGTTTCTACGGAAACTTAACTAAGTTAAGTTATTCCTAAATCATAACTAATGGGACTATAAAGCAGCTAGATTTAAAAGTTTCCTTTACAAAACACTACACACATTACAATTTATTTCTTCACAAATTCTTTATCAAACTGTGAACTTTTCAGGCTTCCATAACTCCCTCTCCCTCCCCCAGTCCTCAACCAACGCTGCACTAAAATGCATTGACTAAAAAAGAAAACTGTTGTTCAAGCAAATGCAACGTTTTGAAATATTAATCTAGCGCCAAAAAACTAACGCATTCCGCTGATAAGATTAGAAAGAGCTCAACCAGAGTTGCCTCCTTCCACACTTCTGCACTGAAGCAAAAATGCACCGAAAATCTGAAAATGTGGAATTTTGTTCAAAACAAAGTCAAGAAAAAATATTGCATATGCGCCGCTGCCGCTGCCCGTCGTCCCGCCTCCCCTCCACGCCGCTTGTCCTCCGCGCATAGCTCAACGGCATATCTTCGTATTTGCCACAAGCAGATACTGTGCTTCTTCTGCTTCTTTGTTTGGTCGTAGCATATCTGCAGCCAAAGGTTTATGAGATATATGTATGTATTTAGATAAGCGCTGGCAGCGGCTGGCAAACAGGCAAAGCGCATACGATTCTGTTTGGAAAACGCTTTCAAAAATACGAGTATTTATTTGTGCGCGCGATTTTTATTCGTGGCTGACAGTTTTTTCTTTTGGGAAATTTGAAAAATATGGCGAAAAAGGTTGAATGAACTTGATGCGAGGCGCATTTTTCGTTGCAATTGTGTGGAATGCAGTTTTGGAAAAAAGCGAACAGCGGCGAGCTGCTGCCAATATTTATGCACTGGAGTAGGGGTGGGGGGTGTTTGTATGCAGCTGAACATTGAATTAAAGCGCAAGTAAATTTACAAATTTTTCGCCACAGTTTTGAAAAATGTTGTTGCTTTTTCTTAAGTACAGCAGCATCAAAACCGATGAGAGCTTCATATACTGAATTCTGAACTTTTTCAGAAGAGTGAGAGAGAGATAGCATTCAACTGCATTTCTATTTGAAACTTATCAGCAATAATTAGTTTCTAGTTAGTTTTTAGAAATCGTATTTTTATAAATGAATTCTCAACTATGTACATGAGCTCATGACCATGAAAAGAGCAGGCAAGCTTCGCACTCCTAACAGCACCCCTCCGCTGATTGCATTAATCATTTTCTTTAAGGAAACATTTTCTTAAAAGTATAAATAGAAAACTCCATAGAATGGCTCTGCGGAAAATGTGCCCAAGACATACAAAATTTGCTGCAAATGTTTAATGAAAATGCATACCACAACAACAACAGCATTTTCCGCTCGCCTACAAGCAACCAAGCGACAATTTTCACTTCACCGCTTTTACCCCAAAACGCAACCAAATTTAAAAATAGTACAAATACCGAAATTTTTGAGCAATTTTTGCGGCTGTACTTTTTTCGCTTGCCACTCGCATCTGTCTTGCACAGTGGCACATTTCTTTGAACTGCCAAAATAAAATTATAAAAAAAAACTTTCGCTTGCCAACGAAATTCTTTTGTAGTATTTCGCTCACTCTTTGCATTTTTAGAACAAAACCTTGAGAGCTGCGAAAACGTTCATCGGTCTGAATCTAGCAATACTACTTTTGTTATCTTAAATCTAGTTGGCATTTCTATATTGCAGCTTAAAGCAATTCCATTGCAATTTGTAAATATTTTTTTGTATAACAAATTTTGTGAAGAGCTTTTCTTGAAGTATTAATATGATTTTTCAAAAACCTTTAAACACAAAGAGTATCTTTTCATTGAAGTTCAAATATGCTCATAAACTGAAAGAATCATTGGAAAGTGCAAATGTTCAAATGAAAAATTTGTGAGGTTAAAAAAACTAAGCTAACTCCTCTTTAGTCTCTTAAATTTTTTTGTTTAAAGAGAAGCAGCTTTCACAGTAGCTAAATACAATATTTCCAGGCCTTTGGAGTGCTTTCATTATAAGCGCCCATAAGAAGTCACCTTTCACAGCGTTTTCCAAAAAAAAAGAACATGTTTACTCAAAATAATTATAACAAAATTTTTTTCAAGTCAAAAATGTAAGTTAACCTTTTGCAACAACAAACAATTTGCTATATATTACATTTTTGAAAATATCAAAATTTGTAGACTAACATTGCAGAAGTGTTCCACTGTGCGTCTCGCAGCACGCACGCACGCATGTGGCATGGCGGAGTGGCAAATGCGCCGGCGCAGCAATTTTTTTGGCAGTTGTTACTAATTTCAGCGGCATTGGTGGCATTTGTTGCATTTGGGCTGTTTGCAGTGCCACATGCAGCAGTTGCAACATGCTGTCTGCCCGCTGTTGTTGTTGCTAACATTTTCGAGTGCGTACGAAATTACACCAAAAAAGGAAGAGAGAAAAAGAAAATAAAATGTAAATATGTACAAAATAAGCGCACAAAGCAAATAAAGTGGATTTTCATAAAAATGGCTGACTGCAATGCAGCAACAACAACAACACAACAGCAGCAGCAAAGTGGCAAAGAGGGAAAGCAGCAAAGGGCAGAGCAGGGAGCTAGGGAGCTGCTGCAGCAGCATGGCGAAAGTGCAATGACCCGCGGCAATGGCAGCAAATGACGCCAACGCAAGCCGCGAGCGAAGCCAGAACAACAACAACAACAACAGCATACGTGCTACTTTTTCAACAGCGGCGGCGGCGTATGCCAAACACAACAACAACAACCACAATTTTTACTGCATTGGCAGCGCATATAAGCAAACGACAAACACACAACAACAACAACGACCTTACAACAACAAGAGCAGCAGCAGCAATTTATGACGCTGCGCGATAATTTCTTTTCATATTTTCATGTCTGCTTTTCTGTTGTTTGTTGTTATTATTGTTGTTGTAGTCCGTTGTTGGTGCACTTTTTGGCTAGTCTCTGTTTTTGTAGTAGTAGTTGTTGTTGTTGTTGCTTTCTTGTTAGCTATTTGAAATTTTTGGCCTTTTGCTTTAATACATTTTTCTGCTTTTCTGCCCACTTTTTTCAACGCTTTTCATTTTATTAATTCTTCAAAGCCAACAACAAAAAGCTGAACTGAACAGCGGCTTTTGTGTGTTTGCCTGCTACCCACCATCGTCGTTTTCCACCCGCTCTTCGGCTTCGCCTTTTTTATTATAAGCTTTATATTTTTATTTGCCTTTTTTAGTTACGCTTACTTTACTTTCTATGCTTTTTCATACAATTTCACAAATTTTTGTGGCAGTTTGTGTAAATAATTGACAATTCTTCTCTCTTTTGGGGGGAATATATTTTTTGAATGTGCACTTTTTGAGAGGGGGTCGGGGGGCATTTCCAGTTTAATTTTCGAATATCCAAATTTCCAAATGGTAATACAAGTGAGCATAATTTGTCAAAGGAGGACCCGGGGGGGACGACCACAGGTCGCCATTTTAAGTTTAATTTCAAAAATTGTCAGTTCAGTTTTAGAAGTGAGCATAATTTGCCAAAATATGTACGCTCACTTCTGTCCACCACAAAAATGCATACAAAGAAATACATTCTGTATTATACCATTAAACAAAAGGCAACAAATGTGCATTCTTTCTAAATTTCTTTAAGTACTTTTGGCATAATAATGACATCGTGCTGTGTTTTGACATTTTGACCTCTGTCTGTTTACAATTGCATAGCATACAATTCAGATGCTTTCTCGCAAATGCTACCTCAAATTGCAACTAATGCCGACTTTTTGACTCTTCCCATAATTCCCTTTAACAATTTCATTAATAAAGATTTGCAAAAACATTTCTACATCTATTATTTCTTACATTCTTAACTTCAAAGCGGATTAAGGCAAAAGGTAAGCACCTAACTGCAAGCTCATTAAAGAGATTAAAATCTGCAAAAATCGCCACAGTCGACTTAAGTCGCCGACCGCAGGCGCATAATGAGCTGAGATTAGTGGTAGGGCCACAAAATGCGGTGCAGGTAGCAGGACCAACTAAAAATGCATGCGCATTTGCGAATCTCCAGCTATTCGCTCACTTTTGGCACACTCTCTCTGAGCGCTCGCTCTCTCTCACACAAACGGCAACAGGTCATTTGGCGACGTTGCCAAATTTCGCTAGAGATGCTGGAATGATAGGTTAGGTTAGTCTGGCTGCCTAAGAAGGCCACGCATACACCCTGTTGGGTCCTTAGCGACACCAGTTGGGGTTCCGTTTAAGAGTGCTCAAAGTAATGATCTGTCAGAATTCGGGTGTGTTTCACAAATTTCCAAAGAGGCTTGATGCCTGCTTTCGAGATCTGTTCGAGCCCTGAAAATAATGGTGCTCTAAACAAGTCAGACGAGTTCTAGCGATGCCGGAACAGCAGCACAGTATGTGTTCCAAGGTCTCCCTGCCTCCCGCTTCGTATTGAATAATAAGTTTCTATAATTTGTTGAATTGCATTATATTCAGCCTTGCAAAGTTACTTGGCGGCTTAAGCACGTTTTTTCTAATCTAAAAGAAAATTAGAAACTCTATTGTAAAGCGATTGACATGCAGCATTTTTTTTCCTACAAAAAAAGTATACTCATTGCCGTATACGCCACTAAGTGCGCCTCAATGGCAGTGCATTGAACTTTTTGCAATCTTTTCGTGGGTAAACAGTGGACCCGTAAAACTGCACTGCTCGTACGCTTAAGCGATAATTATGAGGGTCACAATGCGATTTTGATGCGTGGCGGCGCGTGTGCCCCGCGTCACATAGGCACTCGAAACTCGACCGCCCGCTCGCCCGCGGAAATGCAATTAATACTTGTGGAAATTTTTGGCGATAATACGTCAACGAGCACTCGCCCGGCCGCCCGCCCGCCCGTTCCACAGTTGATTGGACAAATAATGTGAAAATATTTTGGCGGTGTTGATAAAACGATTCACGATTATTTGACAACTTGATGTGGGCATATTTAGTGGACCGGCACTGTTTGTAAAGATTTTACCAAGCTGTAAATCCCCTCATAATTAATCTTAACCCTTTCATGCCCAATGTTGCCTATAGGCAACATTGTACTTATTGGCTTCTAAGTCCCGCTATTTAAAATTTTTTGACATGCGGTTTTTGGCATAATGTAGCTTCATGTATTGTGCAAGCTTACAGCTACTTGCTCTATTGCAAACTGTGCACATGTTCATGCAGTAGCCGATCTCCACAACGAGAAATTGTGAAGATCGTTTCGCAAAAAAAGTGTTTATACAAAAAGTTTTTAAAAACATTAAAATAATTATTTTATTGTAAAACCAAGTAAACACTATACATTAATAAAGGTAATAGAGATATTTAGGGAAAACTAATCATGAGAAAAGTATTTAGTTTGCTTGTAATATTTTTTTAAAAGTGCAGTTGCCTATAGGCAACATTGGTCAACTGTGGTAATTTCCGAGCAATGTATATTTCATTATGTATATTCATATTTCGATGCGTTTAAGAGGTTTAAGCCGACAGAAATTGGAAACAAATTTACACTTTAACTGGGATGATTTGCGGATGAGGAAAATGAAGAAGAAGAGCAGTAAACTTCGAAAACACCATCGAAGAAAAATGAGAAATATGATTGATAAGGGCGGAAATATGCAAGTTTATCTAAATGAGGAACTAATCAGCAAAGAAAATGACTGAAAACAAATTTAGAATGAAAAGTTGTACAGGCGGTGATAGAGAAAATTTATTTGCAATGCTTGAAGTTATTTTGTGCAGAGGTAATGGAATGTAATACCAGTTGGAAAAGCGGACTGCACAGCAATGAGGTGAAACAATCAATCGAATATTTCACCCAGTTCTTTGAAGATGGAATCTGGAAGAAGATTTATGACTAAACAAACTTGTATGCGATGTAAACTAAAGGAACGGCGTTCTTGCTGACATGCTACTAGAATTATACAAAATAAACCAAAGCTCAAATAAATGTTATATGCTCATAGTAATCTGGTGTATGAATTCATCTATAGTCGATAGATGGCTGGTGTATCTCAAAGACCTCAAATGTACAGACGGCGAAGTGAAGCATATTCCATTAATATGATTCCAGTTGGATATTGCTTGCTACCGAGCTTTTGAACGCAACTCTAACAGTAGTTTTATCAAGGAAAGGAGGTCGACCAGAATCACTCCTTACAGATATTGAGTCAAATCCTTCATAACCAGTCTCTTTATCACCACCTCCATGACCCCTAGATCTTCCGATGGCCTCTGAGTTAAGCTCCTGTAAAAGAGCACATGCTGCAGAACCTATAAAATCCATACGATCTGAATATCTTGGTCAGTGGGTACGATGGGGAGCAAAAAGCAGATGCAAGCTATGCAAAACTGGTTTTCCACGCTCTAAATGCAACAAATGCAATGTTTAATTGTGCTCCAATCTACAAAAAAAATGCTTTTGTGTCTTTTCGTATTTAAATTTCAATAAAAAATTCATAAAAAAATAATTTATAAAGTTTTTCAAATTCACCACCACTGCCCAATGTTGCCTATAGGCAACATCCTGTATCTTACGAACCAGGACACCAAGGACTTTGAAATTTTTGTCAGTTCATATTTGAGTCAATATTACCACATATCTGAGCTCAAAGAATTTTTAGCTCTGCCCAATTTAATTCGGGCATGAAAGGGTTAAGTAGCAAATTTCAAATTTTCATGTGCGATTATTTTCTTGAAGCGTTTTGCCATTTTCTTGCTAAAAACTGTCGGGGAAATTACTAAAATCTTTTTGTCTATGCTAATTTTAGACGCGCATTTGCCATGTCCTTGGGGAAATGCCAATGCAGCTCGTAAGGCAGAAAAAACGCAGTCTGCTGCAAGCAAAGGGTTTCATTTTATTGTTTTACGAGGCGGAACTCATAAATTTTTGCGATATTTCGCACTTAAGCGCAAATTACGAGGCGCTGCTATGGAAAACGCTTAACCCTTTGCTTTGTTGCCATTGAACAGAATGTCGAAATTTTACCTGCTTTTCGGTAAATATTTGCACTTTTTTGTAAGCAGATTTCCTGGAAAGACCTTGCAATAATGCTGCGCTGGCAAAAATGTTTATGAGCACACACACAGCGAAATAATTTAAAGGCTAACGTTTTCTGTGGAAGCAGAAAATTTGGCAATTCAAATGAAAGAGTTAGAGAAACCAACGATTGGCGGCACACAGAAAAAATCTTTATATACATACATGAAAGTAGAGGTCAACTATATAGTACACAGTTTTTATTGATCCCTTTAGGTTTCGTTTGCAAGCACTTCAAAATCTTTCATGTTTCAAAGGGTTACGTTTTTATCAAACCATCGAAACGGTCGAACGCTTCTCTCCAGCGCTTCTGCTATGGCCTTCTGTTTGGCCTTTTCGATATATTTCTTTTGCTTAAAATTGCTTGAAGGATTTCCAAGAATATTATAAATATCTTTAAAATCTTGCATATTCTTTTTCAGAGAAAAATTCCAAATCAAATATTCGAAAAAAGCCTCAACTATTCTAACTTTTATTTGATAGCCATAATATTATGCTGTAAGAAATGGAACTATTGTATTCTTTCAAGCCTTTAAAGTGCTGACAAACAAATAAAAAACTGCGCTTTTTGTCTTTATTATACCTCATCTTTTAAGTTATCACTGTTTCTTCTGTGTGTGCAATTTCATAGAGCCAAATTTTATAGGGCCTAGGAAAAACCTAACCCTACATTAATATTGCTTCTGTAAGTGCAAATAAAAACAACAATCATCATTTTATACCAAAAATTATCTTTTGAATCCTTGCATACGAAAATTGGCAACGCAGTGTAGCACATGTTGCCACATTGGTCAGCATATGTTCTCAATATTTGCCACATTTTTTTTATGACTTTTTAATTGCAATTTTCTTCTTTGAAAAAAGTAGCAAGCAATATATATAAGAAGTTGCCTCTTTGTTCGTAGAGAAAATGGCACAGCATATGCGCTTCGAATGCATGCCCCTTGCGCCGCCGCCACACTTCACACACGCATAAAATTCCATTCAAGCAACAACAACAAAAATGAGAAACATTTGCTTGACCTTTTTATGTGCAGCATGATTAATTGAGGAAAATTCGAATTTCGAATTTCAGGCCAAACTCAATGCACATGTCATTAAATGCTGAACGCGAGTGTAGCGCGCCAGACTATGAGCAACCACAAATCCATATAATTTGGAACCTACTGTTGTGCGCCCCTGCAGTGCCAGGGTTTTTTTTGTTGCGATTTTCGATCATTTTTAAATAAAAGCCAAAAAATTGCAATTTTTATGATAATTTTAATAATTTCATAATTTTTGATAATTTATTGATAATTTGTACAAATAAGAGTAAATCTTTTAGAGTACATTGAATTTATTTATATTGTTCAATACTATTAAATATGACATTTGAAAAAAATCATAAGAATTCTGTTGCTTAAAAAGAAGTTGCTCAGCCAAGCCACCGAAGAGCAAAGAAAACTGCACTTCAAACGAGCAAAAAGAGCAGCAACGAGCGAGAGGGAGAGAGAGAGCGAAGCAGAGTGCATTTGATGGCGAAACTGCAGTCACATGCGTAGGCATGTGTGCGTTCGACGTCGCTGTAGGAGAGGGGAATATCGAGCGAAACTGTGCTACAAAGCGTGATTCGTCTTTGATTGCGTGCGTCGATTGCGGCGCTTGGAGTCGGCGAATTTCCGGGAGGATATTTTTTCCGATACACATACAAATCGAAGGAAATCAATTTTGATTGGATGAGACGCGCCTCATGTGAAAGGATATAAATGCGTGTGTGTGTGTGTGTGTTACAAGCAAAAGCAATATTCTTAGCTAATTTAATTTGTGAAAAATTTAATTTCATTTTGCCAAGTAACAAATTTTAACCGTTACAAGAATTAAATGGCAAAATTTGCATAAGGAGCAAAACAGTCGCTGCTTTTGCCTGCTGCTTACATATGCAAATTAGCTGAACGTATTAACCCTTTTGTGACAGACAGACAGACAGACAGGCATTGGCGAAATTTATTGATTTCTTAAATGCCTGCTACACTTTTGGGTTGCATTTAATTTGCATAACAAAACTGCGCTCAAATCTTTTCTTCAAATATAAGACACCACAGACGGCAGACCGTGGCCCTTAACCCTTGTTGCTGCTTTGCCAAAGAAAGTAAATAGCTTACAGTGCATTTTCGACATTTGCCGTATTGTATGCGATTTTCCATAATGGCATAGACACATCTGAACTTTTTTTAAAAACTCGATGATTGATTTATAATGAAAACAAAATTTTCAGTTAGTTGATTCTTTCATAAATGATTAAAAATAAAGCTATTGCTTTCAGTAAAGTGCAAAATGTGAAATTTTGAATGAGATTCAAATAGCAACACTTTTCATAATTGTTGTTTTTTAGAAGCCATCAAATTTTTAAAAGCCGAACCTAATTTGAACATAAATGTAGAAGTGCACTACTCATTTCACCAAAATTTTAGAAGAAAAATGCAGAAAATTTCTATTAGCAATGAAATACAAAAATATTTCGCAATTCTTCAACGACTTTTGCAAGCGAATTTAAAATAGAAAAAACTGAATAATTTTCCTTATATGTATTTCTTGTTCAACAAGGTTCGATTCCAGCTTCTTACATTGACAATGAAAATGGCAAAAACAATTTCAATTCATTGTTTGTTGTTATATCGAAATTGAAAATCAAACTAAAAATTCAACAAAGTTTTCCAATTTTATAAGCTAAATGATTTGATCTTTTTCGCATATTTTCTCGTAGCTTTGAGTGCAACAAAACACGCTCTTCATTGTTGTTGTTTAAGTTTTCAAAGGAAAACCAACAGCTTTTTGTCTTTTTGTCTTTTTGCAATAATTTTAAAATTTTCATCAAAACAACGAGAAAAGCCAATGCCAAAGACTGTGAAGAGCGCTGCTATGAATAAATTAATGAGCTACAACAACAAGCACTAGACACAACAGCTTGTATAGAGCCTAAGGAAATGGACACACAAAAACGCATACAAGCATATACATACATCCATACATATGTACACATGTATACATGCATGCGTTTGTATGGGCGCAACGAAAACAACAACAACTGTGTACAATGAACCCTTTCCGTAGCGCTGCAAGAAATTAACACGCACATGCACACATGTGCAATGCCGCAGAGCAAATACACACACTCATACTCACACATGCACATGCACATGCATATTAGAAAAAGTGCGTGCGTACAGCCGCAAGACCAGTTTACGCATTATTAAGCAAAAAATGTGAAAAATGAAAATTATAGCTACCAAACAACAACAACAAAAATCAACGAAAATACGAGAAAGACCAACAACAAAAGGCAAATAAAGAAACCTCTTTCCCCGTTCTTTGGTAGTGGAGTGAACCTGCGCTGCAAGTGGACGTAACGAATTGCTTTTGTTCAGCATTCTTTATGCGTAGCAACTCTCTCTCTCTCTCTCTCTCTCCTTCTCACTCGCCCCATTGAATTTATATATTTCACGAATTTTCGAAAAAATACAAAACGAGTCGAGGCACGCTCATACGCACTGTGGGTGCACCACGCCACGCCACGCCACACTGCTGCACTCTGCTCGAATCCGCTCGGCTCCCAACATACACATACACACACACACACACACACACACACACGAGCAGACGGCCCCACTCGCACGTAGCTGTTGCCGCTGCTACTTCCTTGTCCCCCACACACACACGCCAAAAACGCATTTGGCGATTGTCTCTTTTGCACTTTTTGGCTACAAACGCCAAAAACAAAAAGCAACAAAAACGCAGCCGCCTCATGTGAAACTGCAAGGCAGCGCACACAACAAAAACAACAACCAAAACCTTAAAAAACGAAACAGTAAAAAACGACGCACTGTCGGCAGCGCTGCACACGCATTGCACGTTCGTAAAAAGGGCAACAAAAATAGCAATAAAAAAACTGGAAAAAAGGGATGAGCAGAAACGATCAGTGCTGCCAGTTTATTTTTATAAAATTTTTCTGCATTTTATCAAAAGAAATACCCAAATGTCCAAAGCCTTTCGGAAAGTTCTGCTTTGTGAAAAAATTAGCAAAGTCATTCTAAGAAATAATTTCTTGCCTTTTTAATCAAACAATAACTCGAAAGTAAGTAAAAGAAAAACTTGGAAGTGAATTCTTTAATAACTGGAAAATTCAAAGTTAAGTATGACTTTTATAATTTTTCAAAAACTCCCCCCATTGAATTTGTTACTGTTGTTTCTTTACAATAAAAAATTATAATCCACATACTGTGAAGTTGATATTGACAGCAGAGGAATCTATAAGTTGTTAGTGAATATATAAAAATTTGCAGACATTTGATATATCAAGTATGTTTTCTAAACTAAACAATTTAGCGAAAAGTTCTTGACTAAATTGACTTGTTCTAAATTTCCTTAAAATTGCATTATGTTTTCCCAAAATTAGAACAAACACCCTGAAGTGGCAACACTTTGAACGATCGCAATTCTGAGCGCAGTTGTGTGCGTGGCTGTGCGTGGCTGTGAGTGGCTGTCATTCGTAGGCCGCGAACTGCAGCCGCCATGCAACGAGCCGCCGCTGAACTGTTATACGTGCGCAGCGGCAGAGCACGAGAGGGGAAGGCAGCGCACTGAGAATCGGCATAGTGCTGCAGAAAAATGCGATGTTGCTGTTTTGCTGTTGTTGTTGCTTTTGGTACTATTATCGGCGCTCTTACTTCACTGCTGCAGCGCTGCTCTCGCCGAATTTCCCCTGCGCTTTTCCTGTAATGTTATTTCCCCTGCTCGGTTTTTGGTTTGGCTTGATTTTGCCCTGTGCAGTTGTTGTTGCTATTTGGCTAATGTGTATGCATGCGAGTGTGTGCGGTCTTTTTTGCGTTTGTGTGACGTTGTTGTATTTTTTTTCGTATATTGAGTATGCCTATGCTGTGCTGCTGCTTCTTCTTCCATTTTCCTTGTTGTTGTTGTTTTACAAGAGGGGAAAATTCTTCATTTTTGTTGAATGACTTCTTGCATGCAATCGCGAAGTAGTTTTATTCACGTTTGAGAACTCGGATCTGCAACAACGCAACGCCACGTAACGCAAAGCGTACGCAGCCAACAACGCCACCGAAATTGCAGCAACAAAGTAGCAACGTGTCGCTGATATTGTAAAATTAAATTTTTCGAAATAATTTTCGAAAACTTTCTGGCGAAAAACGCAAAAAGCGAGCGAGCGAGCGCAGAGCGGCGGCAAAACTTTGACGTAACTTACGAGAACAAAAATAGCAAAAAACACTTGGATTAACACTGCAGCAGCAAAAAATTGGAAAAACAATTTCTGAAATTCATAACTTGAAAATACATACATACTTTGAAATTGCAAAAACTTTGCCAAAAATAACAACAAAACTTTCCAGTGACTTTGTGTAAGAGAAAACAACAGCCAAGTGCAATTACTTAAGCAAAGAAGACAAAAAGTAACTCTCATAAAAAAGTGCCACAAAATTGAAAACTTTAAAAAAATAGCAAAACTTTTTTTGAAAATTAACTAAAACATTGAAAACTTGCCACACACAGCAAAACCTCACTTTTCAACAACAACAACTCCCCCCTTGCAGCACTCAACCCACTTTTTCGCATTTGGTTCACAACATTTTTGAAGCACATTTTTTTGGCATATCCCCCTTGCTGTGTGTGTGTACAAAATTGAACAACAACAACAACAAAAACACTTTTCAAAATTTTTCTGAAATTATATAAAAAGTGCAAAACTCGCAGAGTTTTTTTGACAAGAGAGCACTTTTAGCTGCGCGGCTGAAAATCGTTTTTCTCTGTGCATGCACCGCAGTGCAACCAAAAGTGAGCAGATTATAATTTTTGAGGGTAAGTCGAAGATGATTGTGAATTAAAAAAATATTTTATTACACGCTGAAAAGCTTAAAAAGCTTAATCGAGCGAAGATTTGTAATATTTGTATAATATTTCTCCATCCTTTGCATTTTGCATACAAAAGTCTCGAAAATGACAATGCAAAATTTTTAACAATGTCAATCGAAATAGAAATTTCAGCTTTTTATAGACCATTTTAAAAATATCAGAAAAAAACTTGTGCTTTTTTTGCGATGAAAATGATATATTTTTGCTACATTTAACAAGTTTCAAAAACCAATACAAGTTTTCTTTGAAGGCGTGAATTTTAATAATTGCGTTCATATTCCACATTGCTAATAATCAAGCGAATTTTCGAAATTGCAACGCGAATTTGAACGAAAATTTCAGAGATTTGCATGTCAAACTTTTCTTATACTTTTCAGGCAAAACTTAATAAGAAGTAGGCATTTCAAATATAACACCTTTCCTTACATATTCCTAGATGCGTTTTTTGAATGGGAAAACTTGAAAAATATGAATTGAAATTTAATTTAACTTAATATTAATTAATTTAGCATATTACATATATTGATTGAGCTTGTTTAAATGATTTAACTACATGACTAATTAAACTCAATTTGCAAATATTCTTGCAATTAGAAAAAAATCGATGTTAGGAAAAATGAACATGTATAAATATTTCTTGCTAATCAATTGAATTGAATTTCTACTTACATTACGTTACGCGAAGTATCACGTAATCATTTGCTGATTACCAAAATCTAAATTCTGCTGTTAAAATGCTTGCCTTGTGCATATTTTTCGTTTGAAACAATAAATTATAATAGCTTCTTCTAAATAATGCTTCTTTGCTCTTCTTGCTTTAAATTGAAAATGAATTTCATTAAAAAACCAATAACAACAAATAACACTTAACCTTCAAAATGGTCTCGATTCACAAACATACACGAAATATGTACATATGTACATATGTATGTATGTATGTTTGCATTAAACCTATATAAAAAATGTATAATAAATACAAACCAAATAAAATCAAAATTTCGCAATACAAACCAAAGCGATGCAAAGCGCACGAATTACAAAAAACCGGTTCAGTTGTAAATTGTCAACAGCAAAAGGAAAAACACTGCAAAACAACAACAAACTGAGTATAACCTAGAAACATGTAAAAAATCGAAATGATTCAATTGATGCGCACACACACACATGCACACATACCAACTAGTTGCCCTTAAGGGCTGCCATTTACAAAACAAAAACAACAAGCAAACCAGCAAACCAGCAAAAATAGCAACAAAATATAACGAAAAAACTTGCCGCGAGCTTTTATGCAGTGCCATTTCAAATTTTCGCTAACAGCGTGCCGCTCGAAAAGTGCGTAGAAGCTTTTCTGTTAAGCTGCCCAAATGTCAAGCCCAAGCCAATAAAAAAGAACACAAGCAAACAGCAAATCACAAAAAGATTTTAGCAAATGCAACAGCCGATGCAAATGACAATGAGCTTTGAAATATTTCGAACGCTTTTCGCAGATCACCACACCACGCGTGAGCTTTTTAGGTGCGTCTCTGCTATGGCACGCTCTCTTATACGCCCACTTTTGCCGCCACTCACCAGAGAGTATTGGCGAAGCAGCACGCACAGACACCCCAAGCAAAATGTTGCGCTACTTTTATAACTGGGGAAAAAATTCAAAAGTTTTGTTCTGCCATTAGGAAAAAAAAGTGTCACTTATTCCCTAGAATCTAGTGCCTAGATGCAAACTTTGTGTGCTCATAAAGCTGAAACTCTACCCAAACAGCGTCAAACGCCTTGGCGGCTGCACTATACTAACATTCATCGGGCGTAAGGAACATGCACTTTCTCAAAAATGTATGATAGTGTTATTGATATAGAAAAAATACTGTAACAGATTTCTATTATAACTTATTTAGAACAAAAATTATTTTTATAATTGCCTGGCCGCACTTGTTTGGAGCAATATAGTACATTCAACTATTGTTTTATGCCATTTCCACATAGTAGAAGCATATTCTACATTGTCTATGTGCTTTTCAACATATTCTACACGTGTTCTATACATTCTATATTACATGTGCGTGATGTAGAAAAAGCCTAAAATACGCGAAATTGTATAACTTTGCTGACAGTCCGACTTTTACCAGTTAACCTGGTTTTTATTTATTAATACGCCAACATTCCAGCCCAAATTTCTTCACTCTCACTTTTTCTCTTGTTCTTCCTATTAAGGATCATTGATTTTTTTTTTGCCAAATTGAATTTTACCGCATTCCTGCGATTAACTCGCCAAAGTGTTAACACAACTAATGCGCTTGTCACTGTCAGTGCGACTGACTGCTTGGGCGTCTTAGCATGGCCACATAAGCCCCGCTTACCAAAAAGTTAATCCCCTTTGATTACTTCCTTTTTTGTTATATTTTGGCAGTGCCACACAAAGACAAAGTAATTTGCACACTGCCGTCAGTCAACTTCCTACTTTTCCCTTACTCACTCACTCACTTTTCTCTTTTCATTTTCCCTGCCTTTCGCGCTTGATGTTCAATTTGAAAGTGATTTTCGCTTTTCAAGACTTTTACCTGCAGATCGGCTTTAGGGCGCATATCGAAATTGCGCAAATTCTTCACAACCTTCTTTTCTTTGCACACTGTCGTCTATGTGAGCAGGTCCTTGCAAATAGGGGCGAGTCCACAGCACAGCAGAGGCAACCTGCGCGCCTTTGTTCGACTGTGCTACTTCAGATTTCGTTCGCTTTGTGCCGATTTTTCCCAAACTGTCTGTCTGTCTGTCTGTCTGTTCCCAAAACGGCTTTCAAATGCGTAAAAATTGCACAAATCACACACACACACACACACACACACACAAAAGCAAATCGCATTTTTCGCATTTTGCAAACAATGCACTCAGGTTTCCCTGTCATCATTGCTTGCTGCCCCCCCGTCCTTTGTTTGACGAAATTTATTTAAGTGGCAAACGATCTGCTTTTTCTTTTCAAATTTTTTGTTCTTCTTTTGCTTTCAATACGCACTTTTCGCTTTGTGTGTAATTTTGGAAAACCTATCAAGTCATTATAGCAAAACTGCTGGCTGTCATTTATTTTGTGCGCTCTTCCTGCGTTGTTTTTGCGTTGCTTTTGATGTGATCAACGCGATCAGCAGCATTAATTATTACGACGATCTGCGTCAGTCAACATTTTTGTTGTAATTTTTCTTTTTTTTTTCTTTGTTATGCTGTCGCTATCATTTTTCAAGAAAAGTTCTATGACTATGGTGCAAGCAAACCTGCCGTTGCTCCCGCTGCTGCTGCCACAGGTTGCGCGCATGTGTGTGTTTGAGGTTGGTAATAGGATATTTTGCCAGGCAAAAAAAATATTTCCCGCTCTTGGTTGAGTCGCTCGAGTTGAAAAGCAGCCTTTTGGGGGCTGGGAAATTTGGCAACGCCTGCAATTTAGTCCAGCAACAAATGGAATGGCCCTATGTGGCGAAATGACGCTTCGGTTGTGATATTTATAGCCACTACTTGGCATGGCATCTGAAGTGATAGTTATTCTGCATTTCGTATCCATGCATTTGTAAAATGTAAAATTAAGGGGGCGAGTTTTGAGCTTAAAAATCTGCCTTTAGATTTTTGGCTTGAAAAGCAGAAGCATTCTTACAAAAGTTTACAAAAATTCAAATTTAGTTGTTGTAGTTTAATTTGTTGTCACTGTGAATTTTGCAAAGAAACTAACTAACCTACAGAGCAGTCGTCTATATCAGTGGTTCTGGTCAACGGGCTTTTCTTTGTATCTTCTTTTACTTGGTTTTCCATTTGCTCCGGCACTGGGCCGCGGACCATGCGTTGAAGGCCACTTGGTCTATATGACTAAAATTTCACTTTAGGCCTCGAGCCTGTTGGCGTTGGTGCGTCGCATCGTGGCCATTTTATTTTAAGTGAGTGCGTGTGTGTGTACTCCGGCTCATTTTCGAGAGTATTCACATATGTATGTCAAAAGTTGACGTTTGCAATGCGCAGCATATGTGCCGTAAGAGATGATGATGCACTTGAAAACTGTGTTGAATCGCGTGGGTTTTCGTAAAATTCGAATTTTATGTGCATTTATTTTGAACTTTGAAAATGCTCAAGTGGCGTTGACGCCTGCGCAAAACTCAGCAGTTTTGAGGTTAGTTTTAGCAAGCATTAGCAATGGGGCACAGCACCAAGGCAGTGGTAGCTGGCAAGCGATGAATAGTTGGCACAGCTAAGATCTTGGGGGGGATAGTTTTATCTTCTGATATTTTGGAATATGCAAAAAGGGTGTGTGCATGTAACCCCCCTGAATAAAACCAGTGATGGCTCGAGGGGAGTTCGTGGCATTTAAACTTCATAAAAAAAATGTCAAACAAATTTTAATGAATGTGTTATTATTTATTTATTAATAATTGCATTTATTTTAAGCGTTCCAGCGAAATTGTCATAATATGTCGATGGCGCCCCTGCCTCCTCCACCACATGCTTCCCAAACACAGCGCGGAGTTAGGCATCATTTTGTCTGCACTTCATGCTCTGCCGCATTTGACAGTACTACGCATTTTTTGCGACTGGTGTACGCACACATTCAAATGTCGCTCATATCCTCCACCCTCAATCTTATTATCGCAACAACAACAACAAAAACCGAAAATAACGCACATTTTCCAGAAATACTCCAGAGAATAGCGCAGCGCATGAAAAACAACGAAAAGCGGCGAAAATTATGGCAAAGCGGCAAGTTTTCCGGTTTTTCCCTGTTGTTTTTCCTTCCTTGCATGTCCTGCGTTCGCGCTTGTTCCCTTTTTGCCCTCATTAAATTTAAGCCAAAATTTTTAGCGTCAGTTTCGCGGCCGGCCTCGCGCCGCGTTGAACCGCGAAACGTCGCGAACCCGCCACTGCCGCAGTTTGCCGGATTTCGCCGGTGCTTGCCGCATACTTGCTGCGCCAGCGATTTTAGGGATGTTTGCATTTTGAAGTGTGTGTTGCACACGCATTATTCGCTTCCTTCCAGTCTGTTCGCCTTGCCGGGCCGTGCCGTGCCGTGCCTCTGGCCCCTTCTTCTGTGTTCTGTCTTTGTTTTTTAATTTTGGATTTTTGGGGAGAATATGTACGCGTTTTTTTTTGCTTTCTTATGTATGCAATTTCAAATTGACAAAAACAACAACAATAATACACACACACACACACACACAATACTAATGTGCGACAAAAGCAGCAAAGGTCCCTGCGCTATTTTCTTTTCTGCTTTTTATTCCTTTTTTTTGGTGCGGCATATACAATACAATACAAAATTTACATAGAATTTTCAATGAACGTGTGCGTATTTTTTGTGGTGGTTTTGTACTTATATCAATTTTACATTTTTTGCCCATATTTTGTGCGTTTTTCATTGAAGAAAAAAACTAAGACGTCTGCCGGCAAACAATGGCCGCCACAGACAGCGTCACTTCACTTTTGGTAAATGATACCGCCGCGCCTGGCGGAGTGAGCAGGCGGCTAGGTAGTTGGCATTTTTGTAAGGAAGTTGGCGAAAATTGCGAGGAAACGCATTTTTCATAATTTTACTTTGATGGTTGGAGCTTGCTAGAGTTGTTCATTTTATCGATGATATGACTGTGCTTAGGAGATTTTTTCGCATTTTCTTTCAAACAACAACGCATTCTGTGTAGAACATGTTGACAGGGTAAATTTGGAGTTTGGAGACTTGAGAACGGCTCGGAAAATAAAGCTAGTAATGCTTAGCAGAAAACGCAAACGGAAATTCAAACAAATATATGTCTACCATGGACATAATATAATATAGTATAGTATGTGTAGAATCTATATTGAAGCAGAAGAAACAACAGAACTCACCCTATGACACTGTGTTGCTAGTAAGAACTCTTCATCAGCTAGCACCGCTTCCCCAAATATATAGCTTCTTGTCTCTTATAGCTACGCATACATGAGTATCTTTTATTACATGCATAACTTTCTAAATACGCGTTGACCAGGAGACTGGATTCCTGGATTCCTACTCCGAATTCCATCTAAATGATTTTAAGCTACTCTTAAATAAAGATGCTAATATGTATGGATCTGTGTATAAATCTTCATCTTGCTATTCTATATAATTTCTAATATTTTAGTTTCTACCACTTTCGCAAATTTTGCTTGTACATAAGTTTCCAAAAGCTTTTGATATACAAAAGGCAGTTAATTAATTCAAATGTAAGTAGAATTCAGCCTTCCCTTCCCCTACGTAGGTACGCACATGTTAACCTTGTCTTGCATACATACATTTTTTTTTACACATGCACATACTCGTATATCCGGTTCGAACGACCAAAGTAGTATTTAACATATTTTTTTTAGACACCAACTCAGTCTCAGTCTCAGTGCTCCTACTCAACCCCTCCTGCCAACATATGCCACAGAGAGATGACACTTTCTCTGCAACCCTTCTCGTCTGCTCTTTCAATACTAGTAGTAGCTTAAGGTGTTTCCAATTGATCACTTTCCTCAGCGAAATTTGCATAAATATACAGCTCAAAATCGATATTTGCCTGTATCCTATGCAAATTGCCAAAAAGGTGCTTTCGCTCACGTCGATCTTTACTTGCTTGCTTACGTGGGAAAATTTGCTGATGTCCTGTTGCACAACTGTGGGAACTTTCTGGCACATTTACCCATTGGATTGTTTTGTTTCCAGCATCCATGCGTCCATGTACCTACCTATCGAAATCCATACTAGCTGACGATTTCCATATGAGTGGGAATATTCAAAATTCCATTGGCATAATTTTCGCACTTGTTACTCAAAAACCGGATTGGAAAAAAACTTGCTTGCCTGGAGAAAATTTGCAATAGAACTTGGCATTTTGAAAAAATTTCTAGAGTAGAAAAAACAGCTTCGTGTGTGCTTAGCTTTTGCAATTTGCCATTAGTGCTGCTCATTTAACTGGATTGCCTTTGGCTTTTCTCTCTCGTTGCAGCACCATAACTCGTAAACCATTAAGCTGGCTCTCAAAATACGCAAACATCTCACCTACCATCACTCTTCGTCATTGTTGAGTTCCGTCTTTCCGAACTTCGCACCGCCATACGCCCACTCTGGTGCGACGGCGTCACAGAACAGCTCCACCGCTGGCACATCGCAAGCAGCCGCGTCCGCAGCAGTTGCCGCCGCCATGGGTGGCCCACCGCCGCTGCCGCTCACCGAGGGCCAGACCTATTGCCTGCGCTGGAACAATCACAAGTCGAATCTGGTGGAGATACTGGATGCGCTCATCAAGGTCGAGAGCTACGTGGACTGCACCATTGTCGTCGACGATCAGGTGCAGTTCAAGGCGCACCGCGTCGTGCTGGCCGCCAATTCGCCATATTTCCAGACCATACTGCAGGACGTGCCCATGGACCACTGCAGCATCATATTCCCCGGCGTCAAGGCGTTCGAGATGCGCGCGCTCCTGGAGTACATGTACACGGGCGAGGTGAATGTGACGCAGAGCCAGATACCGAAGATCATGCGCATCGCCGAGGAGCTCGAGGTGAAGGGTCTCTTCGACATGGCCGATCTGAAGGAGAAGTTCAATAAGCTGGGCGAGGAGCATGCCGAACGCAACCCCTATGCGAGCAGCAGTGGCGGTATTCCCAACGCATCCATATACGCCGCCGCCAGCGCGGCCATGCCATCCTCGTCCAGTGTGGCGCAGAATGGCGGCAAGGACAGCAGCGACGCGCAACACCAGCAGCCACACCAGCCGCAGAATTCCTCATCCGTGATCTCAACCTCTACGAATATTTCGCCATCGGCCGCACCCAGCAGCAGCTGCTCGCCACCCTACGGCAGCTACAAGTCGCCGTACGCGAATCTGTACTCGAAGTCGCCGGGTCCGGGTCTGGCGGCCAGCAGCTCAGCGCAGTCATCAGCCATTGCCGCCAGCGCCGCCGCCGCCGCCGCTGCCGCAGTTGTGGCCGCCAGCACAGCTCAAACGTCGACACACCACACGCAGTCGTCGTCCACCTCACAGCAGTCGAGTGCGGAGCGTGGCGCTGCTGGCCAGTGGCCACTCTCGCCATCCGCCGCTGCCGCCATGCTGAGCTCCGTCTATGAGTCCGCGCCCGACATGAATCCGCTCAAACGCAAGAAGCTCTCGTCCATCTCCAGCATGCTGATGAACCGCGACACGCCCATTTTGCGCAATGTGCTCGCGCAAACCAACCCGGCCGACTCCTCGCAGCCCATGCCGCTGCTGCTGCCCGGCAGCGCCGCTGCTGCGAAGAGCGAGAAACACGCGGCGGACAAGAACTCGACACACGTGGCTGCGCTGGTGGCGGGTGCGCACAACAACAATCACACATTCAACGGCAGCGACTACAGCAGCGACAAAGTAAGTACAGTATAGCATGCATGTGTATTAAGAAAAAAAGGATTTTAGTCAAAACTGAAACGGAAATATTAGTAGAAAATAAAACAACAAATAACATATCGAATAATACATAGAAAACTTCGGCTTCGGCTAAAACTTCGGCCAATGTCGAGCTCTGACCGAAAATCGAATCTTGACCGAATCCCGTCGAAGCAGAAGCCGAAGCTTCGGCCGGGCATAGGATTCGGACTTCGGACGCTCCTCAAATGGTCTCTCGCACAGTTATTTGAATGCTCTTCCCTTGTTTTTACACGTGCACTGTGCACAAAAGGCCCTCACTCTTTGCTGGCTGCACTCTCTCAATGTCTAACCTTTCTTTGATTTGATTGCAGAAGTACCACGACGAGCCGCACTCCCCCTACACAGATCGCTCCTTCGAGGACGACAGCTTCGACCAGAAGGGCAACTACAGCGGCAGCGGCTTCGGTTCGAACTCCTCCGCCAACCAGAAGCCGGAATGGAAGCGCTACAAGCAGTACACACGCAACGACATCATGTCCGCCATACAATGTGTGCGGGACGGCATGAGCGCGCTGCAGGCGTCTCGCAAGTTCGGTGTGCCCTCGCGCACGCTCTACGACAAGGTGAAGAAGCTGGGCATCACCACCGGCCGTCCCATGAACCGCACCATGAAGCGCAGCCCGAGCAGCGTCGAGTCCTCGGCCGCATTCCCCTATGCGCACGGCTATGGCCAGCCGGAAACGTCGGCGCTGCTGTCGTCCATGCACGAGCGCGAACGCGAGCGGGACGAGCGCGGCGAGCCGAAGGAGCATCATCGCGCGGAGCATCATCACATGCCGCCGACCATACCGCATCCGGCGGCAGCGCTGCTGGACCATGCCTTCCTGCAACAGGCGCTGGAGAACCGTGGCGGCGACATAGCTGGACGAGAGGCGCTGCACGCCATGGCACTAGCCGCCGCTGCGCATGCAGCTGCAAACCGCTTGTCCAGCAGTCCCGGGCCGAACGGCAATGTCGGCCGACGCACGCCCAGTCCACCGCCGAGTTTCAGCATGAAGTACGCGCCGCGGCCTAGCGAACACGAGATGCTGCTGGAGCACGAGAAGGAGCGGCGTCTGTTGGACAGCGAAATGGCTGAGCGCGAGCAGGACATAGAAATGGAGCGGCAGCGCGAGCACGAGCTGAGTCGAGAGCGTGTGCGTGAGCGTGTGCATCTGGAGCGTGAACGGGAACGAGCGCATGAGCATGAGGAGGGCGAACGCGATGCGGACGACGAAGAGGACGACCATGTGGAGGATTTGTCGGTGGCGCGTAAGGACTCCTTTTCGCCGGAGAGCAGACGCGCGGACTCGCCCTACTCGCCGCCGCCCGCAGCAGCAGCGTTGCCCGTCAGCGCTGAGAATGGCAGCGGTGTAATTGTGCCGCCGATGCATGCCAGCAGCAAACTGCCAACCACACCAACAGCAACCGCAACGGCAGCGGCGAGTCCGGCCGGCGCAGCCGCAACGGCTGCCAACAGCAGCGGCAGCAGTGACGAGCTCATGGACGAGTCAACACTGAAGCGGGAAATCGTCAGCGATGATGGCCGCGCCGACTGATTGATGCTCACCATGGCTTGGCAATATGCGGCCGACAGTTGTTATGATTCCTTATTTCTGACTCGTTGACGAGTTGGCGTGCTGCAGAAACTTTTTGAAATTGAAACGGCAGACGGCAACAAATGAAATGTTCCGGAAGTGCCGAATGCCGAAGCCTGTGCTGAATCGGACTTTAGTTAAATTTTGTAATTTTTGCTGTGTTCAGTGAACACTTAAGGCTACTCTTATACGTTTTGTGTAGTTGCGGTTGAGGGAGTATACACACCATGCGGCTTTCGCACGTGCGCGCAATTTTCAACTATTTTCGCAAGAATTTTTTTATGTGTTGGTTAAAAATATGATTTTTATTTTTAGATTTTTAGCTTAGGGCAATTTTACGCATTTTATGTTCGGCGGAAACGTGCAATAGGCAAGCGCAGAGGCTATATGCACTAATTATAGAACTTTACTATACTTGACAGTGTTTCGAGATTTCACAAATTTCACTAAGAAACTAATTTTCTAATTGCTTAAATTGTATAAATGTGCAACTATCGTTTTGGTTTTGTTTTTTATCTTTTGAATTTGCGCTCGAGCGCATTTTTCTAACATTTTCTCACTCACAAAGAATTCCCAGTGTCCCCTGAATAGAGCGGAGCTACGTGAATGGGGAATTCGATGGTATGGAAAGCTTTAAAAATCAAGACAAGGGAGATGCGAGCAATCTCTTGTGCCACATAAAATTCTGCTGGTATGGTACACGCACATTTTGGCTCACATTAGAACAAGCAAAAGCGGCAATATTTGTGAAATTGTCGAAATTGCATTGAAATCGCATAAATAACAATTTGTGTAGGCTTGCAAAATAAATACATATTCTACAATTGCACTTAATTTATAGATTGAATTAAAAAAAAACAGTATAGTAGAAAAGGAAACACACTAAGGATATGTTGTTGTTGTCAAAACCACCCTGTGCCTAAAAGATTTGGAAAATTAAGAACGAGCAAGAGAGAAGCATTATTAGAGAAAATATCACATTTCTTTTAGCATTTTAGCTATAGAATAAGCATAGAATAGCGAAAAGAAATATCTATCATATTTGCCATGTGAAATTTTTGTAAGGTTTGCGCGCTATACCCACAAAAATACCAACGAATCGTATGTTTCCTATACAAAAAAACCACATAATGAAATTTTAATAAATTCTAAATATCACAAAGAGTTGTCAAAATGTTGTCAACTCTTTTTGTTTCTAGCTAATTTACATATTACATAAGACTGAGGGGTAGAGCGCGCAAAAGTACACCTTGAAAATGTTGCCGCAACAGAAAAGCAAAGACAAACGTTAAAGCAATTCTTCTATTAGAGAGGCTCATAAAATCTAGTAAAATATCGATAGGAAATCTTCGACCTGAAAATTACAATTAACAAGGCATTTTAATGTTTTACTTAAAATTGCAGTGGTACGAAATCAAATATTTTACATAAAAATTTGTGTCTGTAGACTTTAAGTTGATTTTTCGGATTAGTTAAAGCCACTTCAAAATGTATGCGCAAATATAACAATAAGAAAATCTTCTACATGCCAGTGATTTGTTTCTAAAAAAAATACATTACTAATATATATACATTTATTTATAAGCAAAGAAACAAACAAATGATTTTTTATGTTTTTTAAATTTAAAATTTTCTCATTTTAAGCGTTTATTTTTAATTATTTAGTTATTGTAATTGAATGCAACAGAACTACCTCAAATGCATATGTTTAGTTTTATTTTCCTGTGTTCAATTTTATAAGACTGACACTGAAATAAAGTAATGCAAGAAGTTTTAAACTGTAAAGAAAACTTAAAAATCGAAATAAAAATATGTTATAAATGTTAAAATACAGTGCACCTTAAAACAAAATTAAGTTTGTAAAATGTATAAAAGAAGCATAAGAAATTGTAAGCAAGCAAAGTAAGCAAAATAAATAAATGAAAGTTTAAAGAAAGCATTGCAATTAAGTTTTTCTTGTGTGCGAATTTTGCAATATCGAGATAATAAATAGTTTAAATGTGCTGGGGGCATTGCAATAGGATTTTTGTAGTCTTTTCGCTTTTAAGTCAAAAACTTTCTATTTCATAGTTTTAGTTGTAAATACCGAAAATATGTTTTAACAAACGCATTATGTGCATTTTTCAAAACGTTTGTTTTTATTTAGTTTTACAAATAAATGTACTTTCAAATGTATATGTTCAGATATGCTGTTAGTTTTTATAAAATTTTTTAGTGTTTCTTTCTTTTAGAGGGCTTACGTGAATTTAGTTGGAATAAATAAATGTATGCATATGCAGTAGTAATAGTCGAAAATCGAAATATAGCTGCTAAGACTATAGTTGAACAGTTGAACATATCCTAAAGATGACTGAAAACAAATAAAAACAATTTAACAAATCAAAATCAGCTTAAATCGTATTGACTTGGTTCGTAATGCTTCAATTATTTAAGAGCGACTGAATTTTGATGATTTTAAAGTTTGGCGGAAACCGAAAGTTTAAGATTTAACTGAAACCATATATTTAAAAATTGAAATAAAGCTGAAGCGAAACATTTTTGAACTTTCAAACATCTTCCAAGCGTTTTTTTTTGTCTCTGAATAATTCGGCTGAGTGCTGTTTGCACCTAGCCCCCGTCTTCACGTACAAGAAACAATTTCATAAAAGCTGAACATTTGCATTCCACGAGCTTACAATATATGCCGTGCCATGGCAATCAGAAAAACCGCCGTCCGAAATTTTACCGAAATCAAAACACTCCTTATTTTTCCTTGGTGTATGGCAGGAGTGGGCCATAAGTAAAGTCAGTAAAGTCCATGGACAGAGTTAGTACAGACAAATATAAATTCTAATAACTTAATATTAAAAAAACAGAAAATTTTGAAAACACCTTGGTTTATGGCATTGCTAACCAAGGCAATGTGAAAATACACCAGGGCAAGGTGGAAAGGTGAAAAGCCGACGAAAAGCCACAACGGCATAGAAGTGTAGAATTGTCAGCTGCGAACTTTGTTGTAAACACGAATTTTTGGAGTCAGTGAGAAAATTTTTCATTTTCTTTACAGTTATTTGAAAAACTCGCAAACAGATAAAAAAGTTTTACTATTTCCTTTGACCGTACATCAAAAAGTATTGTGAAGAAGTTTTACGAGTGAGTGCAAGTTTGTGTGCGAGCGCGATGGCCAGTAGCAATTTAACGTTTAACACCATTTCTTTATTTCTTTGCAGGACTTCGGTTTTGGTTTCCGGCATGAATGGTGGCATTGAAGGATTGGCCGGTACAGTACACTCCAGTGTGCAGCGAGCGACCGCGACCGGCAGCAAGAAGCGAAAGCGTGGACTGGCACCCAAACGTGAGCAAATACCAGCTCCAGTGGAGCTGGCCGGCGCCGCGAAACAAAGTAAAAGTGCAAGCAAGTTTGGTGCGCCCGAGGCATTGCAAAATGGACACAGCGACGAGAAGCAAACAGCTGCGGATATCAACGGCGGCAGTAAGGGCACATGCTCCATGTGCGGCACAATTGAACCCCACACGACGGTGAATCTCAGCGCGAATGAAGTGATGCGCCACACGCTGCTCAGCTATTGGCAGCTGCCGGTGAGTGGTGGGGGTAGAGAGGCTTGAAAACCAAAAGCAATTTATATGACATTTTTTGTTGCAGGCACAATCCCTAGACAGCACGCTGTCCTCTTTATGCGTGCAGTGCGTCTATAAAATCAACGCGCATAAGGAAATAACACGCTCACTGACAATACGCCTGCATCGGTTGTCCAGTCGGCAAATGGGGAAAGTAGCCAGGCAGCAGCCGGCGCAATGCGTGGAAACGGCAGCCACTGTAGCTAGTCGCAACGACAGCAGTTGCTGTCTCAATTCAACAGCAGTGTTAACGCCGGAATCTGTGCGCGCTTCGGACGACACAGTGGATCAGCAACTGCACTTGTCTACTTCGTCGCCACTGCCGCCACTACCAACAGACACGTCCTACGCAAAACAACCGCTGCTCGATGCAGGCAACCTGACGTCACCGCCATATTCACCGCAACGGTGTTACAATGGGGAAGCGGATAGCGAGGGTAAAGTTCCGCCAGACGATACAGCAAAGTCTGAAACGCCACGCAGAGAGGCGTATGTAGTGCAAGTGGAAGACATAACACCAGTTAAGGAGCCACGCTCCTCTTTGCAAGTGCAGAAGTTGAAAGATGAAGGGAATAAGCCAACGACACCAGTGCCGGAAGTGAAGCTGGCACTTTTGCATCCGGTACGCACGCTCTCGCTGGGCTCCAACTCAGGCTCGATTTCGCCCAGCTTAGGTGGCACCCAGCAATCTATGTTGCAGGTAGTGCGTGAGCGTTCCGAGTTAGCACTGGCCACCGAGTCGGGCGGCACGATCAACAACTATAAGCGTGCGCAAAGCTTGCCACAGCAGCTGGTGTGTCAGTACTGCTCGCGCGTATACTGGCGCAAGTTCTTCTTCGCGAAGCACATGCGCCACTGCGTTCCACGCAATTGGCATCAGACCAGAGCGAAGTCAATGGGAACATCGGTGCGCAGCAGGAAATCGGCACCTGTTGCAGAAACGTTGAGTGCAACGCAATCGGAGGCTGGGCACACAGATAGACTAGAACAAACTCTGCAGTTTGCAAAACGCGTCTTCCACTGTCCCGAATGCGCCGTCACTGTGGAGACACAGGGTAAGCTGCGTGAGCACAAGCGAATTCATTTGCAGCGCTTCTATTGTGACAGTTGTGGTACCGAGTTCACCGCCTACCACGATTACGATTTCCATCGAGTGGTGTGTGAGGCAAAACAAGAGGTGAGTGGACTGCTCAAAATGCAAAATTAAAAATTTTATTAATTTCCCTTTTCACTAACTCGAATAGGCACTGAAACAAACGGCAACGGAGGCTGATAAAACTGAGCAAGTTGGGCGACAGACGGTGTGTACCAGCGTACGAGTGACACGCTCACGCTCGCGCGCCGCCTCACGTGCTGCTACTACATACACTTCTGTGAGCAACGATAGTTATCGTTGTATCGACGCCGAGAACGAGTTAAGCGATGACGAGCAAGAGACTGATGACGACGCCGAATCCGTGGTGGATACCATGTATACGAAACGCATGCGCTTCACCGGCAATTGGGTGCAGGATCATAGCAGCAGCAATAGCTACTTATCGCTGTGCGACTATGATGACGATATCCAAATAACCACCTACAAAGAATATGGTAGACTCTATTCTACTCGATTTTAAACATCATGCTCTAAATTCGATTTAAAAAATTTTATTTATTATAAATTATAAGATAAGATATTTTCCAAATTTCACTTACGGTCGAAATTTGTAATTTCAAATCGATTTCGATCGAAAGTGGAACACGGCAGTATGTTGTATGTTTGTTGTTGTCTAGTTTATATATTAACGTTTTTGTTATTTTTAGATCTATATTTACTGGATCGCCTCAAGCTTCAAGTGAACCTGAAATGTCTAACTTGCTTTGTGCCGAACTGTGGCTACTCCACTGGCACGTTGCTGGAAATGATGGTGCACGACTATGCGAATCACTTTAAACGCGCCTGGTTTTATTGTCAAAAGTGCGGCTGCAGCTTTACAAGCAAGTGAGTGCACGTCGCGCAGTTAACCCCCAAACTTCTACCAATAATATCACGCCACTCATCTCGCTCTTTTTTGAAACAGAGTTTTTCTCGACTATCATTTGGATCGTCAGAATGGGGGTCGTTTCATATGCTTTAAATGTGGCGACAACTTTGAGTTCCAACACCAACTGGACCGCCATTTGATACGTCACACGAAATGCATCAACTATCGTTGTAATTATTGTAATTTCGAATTTCTCACCGAAAATGAACTGCTACAGCACTGTGACTGTGAGCAACACGACCCCAATGGGGAGCGCAAACTCATAGAAATCGATCCGGATATGACGATTGTGAATGTCGTGCCAGCAGTGCCGTCGCACAGTTCCACCCACCGTCGACGTATTTACGCGGTGAACACGTTGAATATGCATCTGCCGCAGACCGGCACGAAGCGACCCATGGAACAACCCGGATATAAGCCGTATCGGCGTAAAATCGGCGATGTTGAATTCAAGAATCAGAAGCATCCAAACTGCAGGGGCTGGAAATAGTTGCCACGAACAGTGCAAGTGCGCCAAAAGACTAAATATCTCGCTTCTCGTCCACCTACTTCTCTAAAACTGATGCTTAGTCAAATGTACAATAATTGCGGAGACAACTTCAACTTGTGGGTCGCTTTTGACCAAGTGGAAAACCAAACAAAGATCGGCCATGGAAGGTTTTCTCTGCTCGAATAAATACATACACTGTAAACCTTGAAGTTAAGTAATTTTAACTGCAACATTAGACGTACATATTATTTAACGCAACAGTGTCTTTTGCATTTGGGGATGTTGGTGAATCGCTTGTTAATAAGCTAATTAGAGATTGTGTTCAACAATTCAACTTAAATCATTCTCATTTAAGTTCACCTGAAAATAAGAAGAGCGTGGAGCACTGCTAAATCAATCTTTCATACACACAAGAGCGCAATCTTTTCTTCGTTAACAACAAAGTTAATTCTTTATTTAAACTAGATTAAGTAGTATAGAAAATTGGAAACATTTTTGTTTTCAGTTTAAGGTCATACAAGTTCCAATAAAGACAAATGCATTATACTAATAAACTCCAGCGTAGACTGTGAACGGAGTAGTAGTAGTACTGGTGATGCATGCATGTTTAATGCAAGATTAGCTTAAATATTGCCAATATTGAGATACACTTCCTCTTCATAGCGAAATGTAGTATGTATTTTCTATTTCTGAATTGATTTTATACTTTTTGCTGTATTATTGTTGTTGTTGCTGGTGCTATAGAGACGTCGTACTCTACTTTACTCGACCTTGAGCAATTCCACATCGAAAGTTAAGGTGGAATTTGGTGGAATAACGCCAGGATGGCCACGACTGCCGTAGGCATAATCGGGTGAGCAGATCAATTTTGCACGTTGTCCCACAGAGAGCTGTGCGACTCCTTCGTCCCAGCCGCGAATCACTTCGCCCTTGCCGAGAGTAAACTTGAACGGCTTGTTGCGATCGCGCGATGAATCAAACTTGGTGCCGTCATCCAGCGTGCCCGTGTAATGCACCGATACGACCTGACCTGACTTCGGATAGGTGCTACCTGAGCGAGATAGAAGTTAACGCCGCATGTTCAATGGAATTTTTATCGCATAAATTATCAAGTATGAGTACATAATTTAGGAGGGAACATTTTTATGCTGCTTTACTTACCATCGCCAGACGAAATTGGTACGACTTGTACACCCATTTTGCAATTAGTTTAAGTTTGGAACTTTGCGTAAATTCGCTAGAAATAAAAAATTTATATCTTTCCGGCGTGCTCTTGCTGGTAAATGAGCGAAAAAATTGTAGAGAAAAACTTCGAGACTCGCATTGAATCTTTTCAACTGACAGTTTCAATACCTCTCAAAGAATTTAAAGAAGAAGATCTTGCGTAAAGTTTGACTGTCACTGCCTTGTAAAAGTGTTATTCGCTTCCGACGCACTATGGGGCATATGATAGGAAAAGTCGGAATTAATCCAATTTTTGAAATGGTTGTAGACACTTTTTTGTTGTTGCTTCTTAATCTCTAATATCCCACCAATCATATTCAAACCGGTTTTAGACGTCATTTACATCTCTCTTCCCCTCACCAGTGTTGCCAGAGACCTAGCTCCGAAAATCCCATTCACTTATGCAAAACGCCCTCTTTATCCCATTTAAAAAATCAAAAATCCCGGAAAAAAATCCCATTCACAAATATTAATTAAAAAACGTGTTTTCTAATAACAATTCATAAATACATATACACATATTTTTTTAAACAAATATAAAGAACAAAAAAATTGTTGCTTAAAGCCTCGTTCACATTCGACTTTCCTCGCTTTGCTTGACAGTTCGAGATTCAACAACAAAGCGTGAAAAGTAAAAGGTTTGCTACAATGAACGCTTTAACTTTGGATTTTACTGATATAATTTAAGTAGTAGTAGTTATGCTACTAAAGTTTGAAATTCGCGAGTGTCTTAATTGAAAACGCAAACGCACGAGGAAATGAAACCAACTGGAAGCGCACGAGAAAATGAAAAATATCACAAAAAATTTCAACAACTGATTGTCAAAGCGCAAAAAAGTTGAGAGTTGCCCAACATTTTGCTTCGCATTGGTTCGCTTCGCTTTTTTCGCGTTCTATTTAGCAAGCCTCATATAAAAGCATGTATTGAACTTATCTGTCAACGCGAAATTCTGAAGCAAAGCGAAGCAAAAGTCGAATGTGAACGAGGCTTAAAGCACAACGCTGAAGATTACACTTAAATTCGGTGCTAATTATAAAATATTTACAGTTACAGTAGTAACTCGATTCTTGCAAATACTCGGTACTTCCCCACCTCGATACTTGTGCCACAAAATTTTTTTTTTCATTACGTACTCAGTACTTGCGAAGTTAAAAAATTTTGACCTCAATACATTGCAACATTTTTTGTTTTGTCTTTGAATAAAATTCGGGGAAGTACCGCAAATGTATCAGTTTCGAGCTCAAAATATTTAGGGAAGTACCCACGAATTCACATGCTGACGAAATCTCTGTTCTTATTTAACTTTTGCATGGAAGCAGTACAGTACTGAACAAGCAAGTGTCCACGAAATAAACCAAAATCCTAAATTTCTTTAGTTTCACTTAAAATATATCATTATACAAGCATATTGAATTAAAATATAAAATGTAACAAACTTAGATTCTTTACAGTGAAAGTAACCCCTTATAATTTACAAATATGGGACAAAAATTACTTGGTACTTGCGACAATCTCGAAACTTGCACCGAGCCTGGTTTTCATTACGTGCAAGAATCGAGTTCCTACTGTATTAATAAATAAACAAACGAAGTATAAAAGATAGGTATCGGCTCAAAAATCCCATTTTTAGAATCAAAATCCCGCGCGCCATTTAAAGGTACAAAAATCCCGAAATATGGGCGAAATCCCTGGTTCTGGCAACACTGCCCCTCACACCTTCTCAAAGAGAAAGAATATTTTGCGCAAAAAGTTTACCTTGCATTTTCGCAATAAGTGTCAAGAGTTTTAAATTCAATAAAAAAAAAACAAAGAAATATATTTTTCTAATGATGGAGCCATCAACATCTGGTAATTATAAAGACGGTTGCATAGCGGGTTTTTGTATTTTGATCATCAGTGATTTTCTAAAAATTTTTATAGGTAGTGATCTTTTATCACTGTAAATTTTTAATTTTTTTTTTTGAAAGTTGAAAACGTTAAAGAGTCTGCCTAGGTCGGGCTGATTTGATCATTTTATATTAATTAGTGTCTATTCCACATATCAGATCAGGTTTTTAGGTAGGGAAGGGGGGGTACCTTCGTCCTTGGGGCACATTCGTCAAAGGCGATTTCGGTATGAAGGAGTCATCGGACATAACTGTTTATTAGTAAAAACTAACCCATAACTAGCATAAATATCCCTCACAAAGTTTGCCATCTCTATCTGAACAGCTGATAAAGTTACATTTGATTTTGTGTTTTCGCGCTTCGTTCCCGAATATTCAGGTCGGTAACGTAAGAAGTTTGTGCTGTATTTATACCATTATTTCGAACAAAATTGTATTAGTATTACTTTAATACTAATTATTTTGTAAATAAAAGTGTATTAAGTGAAAATAAAGCACTAAAATTAAAAGTAAAAAAATAAAAAGAAAAAAAAGTGACCAGGGTGGACTCGTCTTTTTTTCATGGGGCACATTCGTCAATATAACTTCACAGGTACTAAAAATCGAAATCGAGTTGAAGCTTCCAAGACCCTCGAACCGGGCTTAAACCTCCCGTAACCACACAAAATTAATATTAGGGTCGATCTCAGCACTTTAAACATTATATCTGTGGTCAAAAGCAATAACGACTTAAGTCGACTTAAGACGAAATTGAGTTGACGTTACCACTGTATTCCTGACGTTGATGCGCATATTTTGTTCAAACCCCGGTATCTCAGAAAAAAAGTTATTTAAAAAAAACACATGCACTTATGTTGATGTAAACACTGGTTTTTCAAATTTCGAATTGCATTTTCTCGAAACAGTTGTTTTCGACTTAAGTCGTTATTGCATATGACCACAGATATATAACAAATAATTTATAAAAAAAAATTGACAATAAGTACATTTTTTTTAAGCTCTTAAACATGATATTTTAAAATTGTTTAATGCAAAATATAATAAATACGTGTTGTGTAACCAAAAACATGTCTTATTTAGTCTAAACGAGATTTTGTATCATCTTATGGTACTTTAAAGTGTGAATGCCGAAAGTGCCCCGCCAAAAGCCGAAGCTACCCTGGCATGGGGCACATTCAGCGAATTGACTTTTTTTACTAATCATGAAAAAAATAATACAAACGGAAGTTTTTAAAGAAATTTTAGTATAACATTTTATTGTTAAATAATGAGGTATTGTAACAGTCTAATCGGTTTTTAAATATATTGATTATTATATTGATTAAATATATTGAAATTATTAGAATTCACATTAAAAGTCACTGATGAGGTTTTCTGGCATAAACCGAAATAGCTAAATGACCTGCCCATGTGAGCAATAATTCTAATTCTTTGTTGTTGTACACTTAAAATTGCTTTGTTTCAGAACAGAAATAGACAACTAAGTATTGTCATTTCTCTTTGGCAAGTCAGTCCGAATAAAAACTATTCTTTCTAACATTCAAGCTGCCGAATAAACATAAACTCGTATAATATTGATTACCTTCTGAAATATAGGCCTTCAAAGGAGACGAAGGTACCCCCTCTCCCCTACCTACATATGAAAGCTTGTCGTTATAGCTTGCAATTTAATTGAAGATAACGGGACTTTTTATATTATAAGCTTTATATTAACTTCACATCCGGTATGTAGTGGAATCTAGTAATCAATTTTTCACCCACTTCCCGACTACTTAGAGATCTGAAACTTTGCATACATGCGTAACCACCATGACAATGCATGAATCAATAAATTTTATGGGCGTAGGATAAGGGGCGTGGCACTTTTTTATCAACTCTAGATTTGTGTATAACTTTAGAACTACACATCACACATCAATGAAACTCGGTAGGAACTTACTGCATTTCCATATCCTTCTACTGAGGAAATAAGGGGGCCACTGGATAAGGGGGCGTGGCACCCCCATACAAACAAAATTTTTGATCTCGATTAGCTTTGGAACTAAAGGTCGTGCAGCATTGAAATTTCGTATGCAGTCGCCTCTTGGATGTGTCGTCCCACTGGTAAAATTTTATGGGCGTAGGATAAGGGGCGTGGCACTTTTTTATCAACTCTATATTCGTGTATAACTTTAGAACTACACATCACACATCAATGAAACTCGGTAGGAACTTACTACATATCCATATCCTTCTACTGAGAAAATAAGGGGGGCACTGGATAAGGGGGCGTGGCACCCCCATTCAAACAAAATTTTTGATCTCGATTAGCTTTGGAACTAAAGGTCGTGCAGCATTGAAATTTCGTATGCAGTCGCCTCTTGGATGTGTCGTCCCACTGGTAAAATTTTATGGGCGTAGGATAAGGGGCGTGGCACTTTTTTATCAACTCAAGATTCGTGTATAACTTTAGAACTACACATGACACATCAATGAAACTCGGTAGGAACTTACTACATATCCATATCCTTCTACTGAGAAAATAAGGCGGGCACTGGATAAGGGGGCGTGGCACCCCCATACAAACAAAATTTTTGATCTCGATTAGCTTTGGAACTAAAGGTCGTGCAGCATTGAAATTTCGTATGCAGTCGCCTCTTGGATGTGTCGTCCCACTGATAAAATTTTATGGGCGTAGGACAGGGGGCGTGGCACTTTTCAAGCAACTACATACTTGGGTTTCAGTTTATAATTATAGGTACACCAGGTACACCACACATCTATGAAAAACGATAGGAACTTACTCGCCGCGCCTTGCAAGCAAAACAAAAACAATTCATCGCGCCACAAATATGCCACGAATATTAGGGTCGATCACAGCCGTATTATTTGTTAAATTGAGGATATGACATGACGATAGGAAACACTGTGAATACCCTAAATATTGTGTACTGCTCTGCAAGTTTTAAATTCTTTTTGCGAAAAATTTCAGAGCTCTAAAATTGAATTTATGGAAGACTAAAAAGTAGAAAATAAAATTATATAAAAAAAAACTTTTTAAAAATAAGCTTTAATTTATTTAATGTACTAAAAAGTAGAAAATAAATTGTTTCCAAGTCACCTGTATCTTACTATCAATAAAAGCTTGTGCGCTCAATATCCATATTCAAAATATCTTTCATTACTAGAATCTATTTGCAAAAAAATTATTTAAATAAAATATTGTGGTAACTGGTTGACAAATATTGAACAGACATGAGCGCCCCCAGCTTTTATGGATAGTAAGATACAGGTGACTTGGAAACAATTTATTTTCTACTTTTTAGTACATTAAATAAATTAAAGCTTATTTTTAAAAAGTTTTTTTTAATATAATTTTATTTTAAGTTTGTTTTGATTACAAATTTGGCAAATGTCAACGCGTAAAACAGTGTTGGAAAATTTCCAAAAAATATTAACCCATTGATGACCAAACCGACATAAATGCAAAGATGGACCTAATTTTTTAATAGAAATGAGGGGAATATTTGGAGTGGGAAAAAGTTTAACAAAATTAATTACTAGTATTTATTGCTGTTGATACACTATTAAAAATTATGTGTGAGAAGAGAATTTTGCTGTCCGACATGTCCGATGTTGCGCATTTCCTGCAGTTGATCATCCATTGAGCTTTCAACTTTTATTCATGTTTCAGGTGCTAGTCTTACCACTATTTCTATTGCACAAAAGAGATCTATTTGAGTGAAGACGGCCACATATGCATATTGATAGCGATATTAACTAACAACAATATTTAAAATTTTTGCATTTTATATCTTATTTTGAATATATTTTGAGTTTTTTGAATGGGTATATGTTTTTGCCAGTTTTTGCACTGAAAGTTTTTTGATAAAATCGCTCTGTCTTTCGATCCATAATAGATATCGTTATGAAATTTCGCACAGTTTGTGCTAATATCAGTAGAAATGAGTGTAAGAAAGAAGAGCTTGTGGGTACAACTGGCCTAACTTAAAAATTATTTTTAATTCAGTAAGCCCCGATTTGCTAATTTTTGAAAATCGATATAACTTTCGACCCATAAAAGATATTCCTCAGAAATTTTACTCAATTATGTATATTATCAGTCAAAATTATAGTACCAAAGAAGGGTTTATGGGTCCAACTTATTTAGCGTATAATCGATTTTTAATAAAATGGAGCAAGTTTTGGCGTACTGAGAGTACTTTCATAAACTCACTATATATTTCGATCCATAAGATTATGAAATTTCGCAAATTAATTTCTAATATTAGTAAGAATGAGTGTACCAAAGAAGAGCTTGTAGGCTCCATTGACTTAATTTAGAGATAATTTTAAGTTGAATAAACCCAGTTTTGGCAATTTTTAAAAATCGATATAACTTTTGATCCATGAAAGATATTTTTCTGAAATTGCACCCAATTAAGCCTATTATTGATGAAAATTAGTGTACCAAAAATCATCTTTCTAACTCTCGCCGTTTATTCGCTATTAATTAATTCCGTGTTTACCCCTATTCTACCCACTGTGCCATGTTTCTGGTTTCCACATCACAGAATTGTTTCAAATCTTCATCTCGCCGACTTTCGCGTATTTTAAAAGAAACTAAAAAGCTTTTCCGGAAAAGTGCGAAGTGCGATCACAGTTTAATACTTTATTGTAACCCAGTTTTGTAGCTTGTTAGAAAGAGGAGAAAAAGAAAAGGAAGAAAATGTCCCGCGGTAGCTCGGCCTGCGCACAGTGTTTCGAGCAGAACAAGCTAGGTGGACAAAAGTCATTCTCTCAAATTTCAAAAACAACAACACAATTTTTTAAACAAATGACTAGATAGAGGAAAATAATATATTTTACTTGAAACATAACGGTAAGTTTTGAGTAATGAGGTATCAAAGAGAGAAGTTGTGTACAAGTGTTATTTACATTTGGAATTTGAGTTGAGCACGTGTAAGTTAAATTCGTGTACAATCGTGAAACGCATATATAATTTTAAAAGTGCAAATGGATTTCACAGTTGAAGGTCAAAACTTTTTGATTTCAGCAAAAATTCCAAATATATACGTTTTGTTGTTATAGTAAATTCTTTTGAAAAATGTGGTACTTTTGGTGTAAAAAAATAACGTTGTTTTTTTCTTTGTTCGATCGAAACTTTCGTGTGCCTCATATATCTCGGCTGAATTTTTGTTCTGCGTCAGATGTGAATGTGTACTTGGTATCCTAGAAATATTAGGCTGTTCAAATCTGTTCAACTATTTTTTTTTTATTTTTGAAAATTTACTAATTTCTTCAGAAACAGCAATTGTCAGGAATTCATATAACTTAGATATTACTTCAGATTCTTCTGAATCTGATTCTGATACATATATTTCATTTTTTTAAAGCTAAAAAGATATATTTGATATAAAAATCTTATTTAATAGGACAGGTTTTAATTAATTTGTAAAAACTTTCATGTACTATACTTTGTTTTCTTATTGAAATTGAGTTTTATTATCTTTAATAAATGAAGTTATTCTATTAAATAACATTCTATTAAATACAATTTTATATGCTTGGTGTGTGTACATTTTTATCGAGAAAGAACAACGTTACAAGGTTGTATTAATTAATTAATTAATTTGATGAAAGGTTTTTAATTTTTATTTCTATTGGATGGGCGAATACATGAACTTTATTTTTCCGTCTAAAGCACATATATCGGAAGTTTATATTATTTTGAAGAGTGCAATCAATACAAAGTGTTTTATATATTTGGAACTGATAAAACCATAACATTTTAGTTCAGAATCATAAAATAAAGACTTCGAGGCTCTATAACTTTTGTTATAGAAAATATTGCTTTACGTTTCATATAGCGTTAGAAAGCTGCTTTTGTCCTCTGTAAAGCATAACTTCTTTCATATTAATATCTCTTCAATTGCAAAAGTTATAGGCTCTTATATGAAAAAAGTCTAAAAATAACTTTAGCCCTTCACAGCTTGGAAACCGCTAATTTCCGATCCCCCTCTAGAACGATTTTATTTATATTTCAATCTTATCTATTCATTTCCAGTGTAAAATAATTTTGTCCAGCTAGCTTGTTCTACTCGAAACACTGTGCGGCAGTTTAGATAGACTCACATCACCAGAAGAAGGAAGATTGTACCAAGTGGGTAAGTGTTGCAGAGAAAACAATTTTGATATTCGTTGTTCGTTGGAATTAACGGCCTTTTTTCCCGGCCGTGTCGTTGCAGCACAGCAATCGCAGACGTCGCTGTATCCCATATGTCGTGCCTGGATGGCCAATCAGCCGCGCAACGCCAACATACGCAGTTACCGAGAGTTGCGTACGCCCTCGCCGGTGCGGCGTGACTCGCCGATGCTGGCACTTTTGCATCCGGTACGCACGCTCTCGCTGGGCTCCAACTCAGGCTCGATTTCGCCCAGCTTAGGTGGCAGCCAGCAATCTATGTTGCAGGTATTGCGTGAGCGTTCCGAGTTAGCACTGGCCACCGAGTCGGGCGGCACGATCAACAACTATAAGCGTGCGCAAAGCTTGCCACAGCAGCTGGCGTGTCAGTACTGCTCGCGCGTATACTGGCGCAAGTTCTTCGCGAAGCACATGCGCCACTGCGTTCCACGCAATTGGCATCAGACCAGAGCGAAGTCAATGGGAACATCGGTGCGCAGCAGGAAATCGGCACCTGTTGCAGAAACGTTGAGTGCAACGCAATCGGAGGCTGGGCACACAGATAGACTAGAAGAAACTCTGCAGTTTGCAAAACGCGTCTTCCACTGTCCCGAATGCGCCGTCACTGTGGAGACACAGGGTAAGCTGCGTGAGCACAAGCGAATTCATTTGCAGCGCTTCTATTGTGACAGTTGTGGTGCCGAGTTCACCGCCTACCACGATTACGATTTCCATCGAGTGGTGTGTGAGGCAAAACAAGAGGTGAGTGGACTGCTCAAAATGCAAAATTAAAAATTTTATTAATTTCCCTTTTCACTAACTCGAATAGGCACTGAAACAAACGGCAACGGAGGCTGATAAAACTGAGCAAGTTGGGCGACAGACGGTGTGTACCAGCGTACGAGTGACACGCTCACGCTCGCGCGCCGCCTCACGTGCTGCTACTACATACACTTCTGTGAGCAACGATAGTTATCGTTGTATCGACGCCGAGAACGAGTTAAGCGATGACGAGCAAGAGACTGATGACGACGCCGAATCCATGTACTTATCGTACTTATCGCTGTGCGACTATGATGACGATATCCAAATAACCACCTACAAAGAATATGGTAGACTCTATTCTACTCGATTTTAAACATCATGCTCTAAATTCGATTTAAAAAATTTTATTTATTATAAATTATAAGATAAGATATTTTCCAAATTTCACTTACGGTCGAAATTTGTAATTTCAAATCGATTTCGATCGAAAGTGGAACACGGCAGTATGTTGTATGTTTGTTGTTGTCTAGTTTATATATTAACGTTTTTGTTATTTTTAGATTTATATTTACTGGATCGCCTCAAGCTTCAAGTGAACCTGAAATGTCTAACTTGCTTTGTGCCGAACTGTGGCTACTCCACTGGCACGTTGCTGGAAATGATGGTGCACGACTATGCGAATCACTTTAAACGCGCCTGGTTTTATTGTCAAAAGTGCGGCTGCAGCTTTACAAGCAAGTGAGTGCACGTCGCGCAGTTAACCCCCAAACTTCTACCAATAATATCACGCCACTCATTTCGCTCTTTTTTGAAACAGAGTTTTTCTCGACTATCATTTGGATCGTCAGAATGGGGGTCGTTTCATATGCTTTAAATGTGGCGACAACTTTGAGTTCCAACACCAACTGGACCGCCATTTGATACGTCACACGAAATGCATCAACTATCGTTGTAATTATTGTAATTTCGAATTTCTCACCGAAAATGAACTGCTACAGCACTGTGACTGTGAGCAACACGACCCCAATGGGGAGCGCAAACTCATAGAAATCGATCCGGATATGACGATTGTGAATGTCGTGCCAGCAGTGCCGTCGCACAGTTCCACCCACCGTCGACGTATTTACGCGGTGAACACGTTGAATATGCATCTGCCGCAGACCGGCACGAAGCGACCCATGGAACAACCCGGATATAAGCCGTATCGGCGTAAAATCGGCGATGTTGAATTCAAGAATCAGAAGCATCCAAACTGCAGGGGCTGGAAATAGTTGCCACGAATAGTGCAAGTGCGCCAAAAGACTAAATATCTCGCTTCTCGTCCACCTACTTCTCTAAAACTGATGCTTAGTCAAATGTACAATAATTGCGGAGACAACTTCAACTTGTGGGTCGCTTTTGACCAAGTGGAAAACCAAACAAAGATCGGCCATGGAAGGTTTTCTCTGCTCGAATAAATACATACACTGTAAACCTTGAAGTTAAGTAATTTTAACTGCAACATTAGACGTACATATTATTTAACGCAACAGTGTCTTTTGCATTTGGGGATGTTGGTGAATCGCTTGTTAATAAGCTAATTAGAGATTGTGTTCAACAATTCAACTTAAATCATTCTCATTTAAGTTCACCTGAAAATAAGAAGAGCGTGGAGCACTGCTAAATCAATCTTTCATACACACAAGAGCGCAATCTTTTCTTCGTTAACAACAAAGTTAATTCTTTATTTAAACTAGATTAAGTAGTATAGAAAATTGGAAATATTTTTGTTTTCAGTTTAAGGTCATACAAGTTCCAATAAAGACAAATGCATTATACTAATAAACTCCAGCGTAGACTGTGAACGGAGTAGTAGTAGTGCTGGTGATGCATGCATGTTTAATGCAAGATTAGCTTAAATATTGCCAATATTGAGATACACTTCCTCTTCATAGCGAAATGTAGTATGTATTTTATAAGCTTTATATTAGGTTCACATCCGGTATGTATGTCGTCAAATCTAGTAATCAATTTTTCACCCACTTCCCGACTACTTAGAGATCTGAAACTTTGCATACATGCCTAATCTAGAGCCCAATACATGAATCAATAAATTTTATGGGCGTAGGATAAGGGGCGTGGCACTTTTTTATAAACTCCAGATTTGTGTATAACTTTAGAACTACACATCACACATCAATGAAACTCGGTAGGAACTTACTACATATCCCTATCCTTCTACTGAGAAAATAAGGGGAGCACTGGATAAGGGGGCGTGGCACCCCCCATACAAACAAAATTTTTGATCTCGATTAGCTTTGGAACTAAATGTCGTGCAGCATTGAAATTTCGTATGCAGTCGCCTCTTGGATGTGTTGTCCCACTGGTAAAATTTTATGGGCGTAGGATGAAAGGGCGTGGCACCCCCCATACAAACAAAATTTTTGATCTCGATTAGCTTTGGAACTAAAGGTCGTGCAGCATTGAAATTTCGTATGCAGTCGCCTCTTGGATGTGTTGTCCCACTGGTAAAATTTTATGGGCGTAGGATGAGGGGGCGTGGCACCCCCCATACAAACAAAATTTTTGATCTCGATTAGCTTTGGAACTAAAGGTCGTGCAGCATTGAAATTTCGTATGCAGTCGCCTCTTGGATGTGTTGTCCCACTGGTAAAATTTTATGGGCGTAGGATAAGGGGCGTGGCACTTTTTATCAACTCCAGATTTGTGTATAACTTTAGAACTAAAAATCACACATCAATGAAACTCGGTAGGAACTTACTACATATCCATATCCTTCTACTGAGAAAATAAGGGGGACTGGATAAGGGGGCGTGGCACCCCCCATACAAACAAAATTTTTGATCTCGATTAGCTTTGGAACTAAAGGTCGTGCAGTATTGAAATTTCGTATGCAGTCGCCTCTTGGATGTGTTGTCCCACTGGTAAAATTTTATGGGCGTAGGATAAGGGGGCGTGGCACCCCCCATACAAACAAAATTTTTGATCTCGATTAGCTTTGGAACTAAAGGTCGTGCAGCATTGAAATTTCGTATGCAGTCGCCTCTTGGATGTGTCGTCCCACTGGTAAAATTTTATGGGCGTAGGATAAGGGGCGTGTGTATAACTTTAGAACTACAAATCACACATCAATGAAACTCGGTAGGAACTTACTACATATCCATATCCTTCTACTGAGAAAATAAGGCGGGCACTGGATAAGGGGGCGTGGCACCGCCCATACAAACAAAATCGTTTATATAGAATAGCTTTGGAACTAAAGGTCGTGCAGCATTGAAATTTCGTATGCAGTCGCCTCTTGGATGTGTCGTTCCACTGGAAAAATTTATGGGCGTAGGACAAGGGGCGTGGCACTTTTCAAGCAACTACACACTTGGGCTTCAGTTTATAATTATAGGTACACCACACATCAATGAAAAACGATAGGAACTTACTTGCCGCGCCCTGCTGGCAAAATAGCAACAACTCACCGCGTCACAAATATGCCACGAATATTAGGGTCGATCACAGCCGTATTATTTGTTAAATTGAGGATATGACGATAGGAGACACTGTGAATACCCTAAATATTGTGTACTGCTCTGCAAGTTTTAAATTCTTTTTGTGAAAAATTTCAGAGCTCTAAAATTGAATTTATGGAAGACTAAAAAGTAGAAAATAAAATTATATAAAAAAAAACTTTTTAAAAATAAGCTTTAATTTATTTAATGTACTAAAAAGTAGAAAATAAATGGTTTTTAAGTCACCTGTATCTTACTATCAATAAAAGCTTGTGCGCTCAATATCCATATTCAAAATATCTTTCATTACTAGAATCTATTTGCAAAAAATTATTTAAATAAAATATTGTGGTAACTGTTTGACAAATATTGAACACATGAGCGCCCCAAGCTTTTATGGATAGTAAGATACAGGTGACTTAAAAACCATTTATTTTCTACTTTTTAGTACATTAAATAAATTAAAGCTTATTTTTAAAAAGTTTTTTTTATATAATTTTATTTTATAAGCTTTATATTAACTTCACTTTGGTATGTCAGTGGTATGTCGTCAAATCTAGTAATCAATTTTTCACCCACTTCCCGACTACTTAGAGATCTGAAACTTTGCATACATGCCTAAACTAGAGCCCAATACATGAATCAATTTTATGGGCGTAGGATAAGGGGCGTGGCACTTTTTTATAAACTCCAGATTTGTGTATAACTTTAGAACTACACATCACACATCAATGAAACTCGGTAGGAACTTACTACATATCCATATCCTTCTACTGAGAAAATAAGGGGCACTGGATAAGGGGGCGTGGCACCCCCCATACAAACAAAATGTTTGATCTCGATTAGCTTTGGAACTAAAGGTCGTGCAGCATTGAAATTTCGTATGCAGTCGCCTCTTGGATGTGTCGTCCCACTGGTAGAATTTTATGGGCGTAGGATAAGGGGGCGTGGCACACCCCATACAAACAAAATTTTTGATCTCGATTAGCTTTGGAACTAAAGGTCGTGCAGCATTGAAATTTCGTATGCAGTCGCCTCTTGGATGTGTCGTCCCACTGGTAGAATTTTATGGTTGTAGGATAAGGGGCGTGGCACTTTTTTATCAACTCCAGATTTGTGTATAACATTAGAACTACACATCACACATCAATGAAACTCGGTAGGAACTTACTACATATCCATATCCTTCTACTGAGAAAATAAGGGGGGCACTGGATAAGGGGGCGTGGCACCCCCCATACAAACCAAATTTTTGATCTCGATTAGCTTTGGAACTAAAGGTCGTGCAGCATTGAAATTTCGTATGCAGTCGCCTCTTGGATGTGTCGTCCCACTGGTAGAATTTTATGGGCGTAGGATAAGGGGGCGTGGCACCCCCCATACAAACAAAATTTTTGATCTCGATTAGCTTTGGAACTTAAGGTCGTGCAGCATTGAAATTTCGTATGCAGTCGCCTCTTGGATGTGTCGTCCCACTGGTAAAATTGTATGGGCGTAGGATAAGGGGCGTGGCACTTTTTTATAAACTCCAGATTTGTGTATAACATTAGAACTACACATCACACATCAATGAAACTCGGTAGGAACTTACTACATATCCATATCCTTCTACTGAGAAAATAAGGGGGGCACTGGATAAGGGGGCGTGGCACCCCCCATACAAACCAAATTTTTGATCTCGATTAGCTTTGGAACTAAAGGTCGTGCAGCATTGAAATTTCGTATGCAGTCGCCTCTTGGATGTGTCGTCCCACTGGTAGAATTTTATGGGCGTAGGATAAGGGGGCGTGGCACCCCCCATACAAACAAAATTTTTGATCTCGATTAGCTTTGGAACTTAAGGTCGTGCAGCATTGAAATTTCGTATGCAGTCGCCTCTTGGATGTGTCGTCCCACTGGTAAAATTTTATGGTTGTAGGATAAGGGGCGTGGCACTTTTTTATCAACTCCAGATTCGTGTATAACTTTAGAACTACACATCACACATCAATGAAACTCGGTAGGAACTTACTACATATCCATATCCTTCTACTGAGAAAATAAGGCGGGCACTGGATAAGGGGGCGTGGCACCGCCCATACAAACCAAATTTTTGCTCTCGATTATCTTTGGAACTAAAGGTCGTGCAGCATTGAAATTTCGTATGCAGTCGCCTCTTGGATGTGTAGTCCCACTGGTAAAATTGTATGGGCGTAGGATAAGGGGCGTGGCACTTTTTTATAAACTCCAGATTTGTGTATAACATTAGAACTACACATCACACATCAATGAAACTCGGTAGGAACTTACTACATATCCATATCCTTCTACTGAGAAAATAAGGGGGGCACTGGATAAGCGGGCGTGGCACCGCCCATACAAACAAAATTTTTGATCTCGATTAGCTTTGGAACTAAAGGTCGTGCAGCATTGAAATTTCGTATGCAGTCGCCTCTTGGATGTGTCGTCCCACTGATAGAATTTTATGGGCGTAGGATAAGGGGGCGTGGCACCCCCCATACAAACAAAATTTTTGATCTCGATTAGCTTTGGAACTAAAGGTCGTGCAGCATTGAAATTTCGTATGCAGTCGCCTCTTGGATGTGTCGTCCCACTGGTAGAATTTTATGGGCGTAGGATAAGGGGGCGTGGCACCCCCATACAAACAAAATTTTTGATATCGATTAGCTTTGGAACTTAAGGTCGTGCAGCATTGAAATTTCGTATGCAGTCGCCTCTTGGATGTGTCGTCCCACTGGTAAAATTTTATGGTTGTAGGATAAGGGGCGTGGCACTTTTTTATCAACTCCAGATTTGTGCATAACATTAGAACTACACATCACACATCAATGAAACTCGGTAGGAACTTACTACATATCCATATCCTTCTACTGAGAAAATAAGGGGGGCACTGGATAAGGGGGCGTGGTACCCCCATACAAACCAAATTTTTGATCTCGATTAGCTTTGGAACTAAAGGTCGTGCAGCATTGAAATTTCGTATGCAGTCGCCTCTTGGATGTGTCGTCCCACTGGTAGAATTTTATGGGCGTAGGATAAGGGGGCGTGGCACCCCCATACAAACAAAATTTTTGATCTCGATTAGCTTTGGAACTTAAGGTCGTGCAGCATTGAAATTTCGTATGCAGTCGCCTCTTGGATGTGTCGTCCCACTGGTAAAATTTTATGGTTGTAGGATAAGGGGCGTGGCACTTTTTTATCAACTCCAGATTCGTGTATAACTTTAGAACTACACATCACACATCAATGAAACTCGGTAGGAACTTACTACATATCCATATCCTTCTACTGAGAAAATAAGGCGGGCACTGGATAAGGGGGCGTGGCACCGCCCATACAAACCAAATTTTTGCTCTCGATTATCTTTGGAACTAAAGGTTGTGCAGCATTGAAATTTCGTATGCAGTCGCCTCTTGGATGTGTAGTCCCACTGGTAAAATTGTATGGGCGTAGGATAAGGGGCGTGGCACTTTTTTATAAACTCCAGATTTGTGTATAACATTAGAACTACACATCACACATCAATGAAACTCGGTAGGAACTTACTACATATCCATATCCTTCTACTGAGAAAATAAGGGGGGCACTGGATAAGCGGGCGTGGCACCGCCCATACAAACAAAATTTTTGATCTCGATTAGCTTTGGAACTAAAGGTCGTGCAGCATTGAAATTTCGTATGCAGTCGCCTCTTGGATGTGTCGTCCCACTGGTAGAATTTTATGGGCGTAGGATAAGGGGGCGTGGCACCCCCCATACAAACAAAATTTTTGATCTCGATTAGCTTTGGAACTAAAGGTCGTGCAGCATTGAAATTTCGTATGCAGTCGCCTCTTGGATGTGTCGTCCCACTGGTAAAATTTTATGGGCGTAGGATAAGGGGCGTGGCACCCCCCCATACAAACAAAATTTTTGATCTCGATTAGCTTTGGAACTTAAGGTCGTGCAGCATTGAAATTTCGTATGCAGTCGCCTCTTGGATGTGTCGTCCCACTGGTAAAATTTTATGGGCGTAGGATAAGGGGCGTGGCACTTTTTTATCAACTCCAGATTTGTGTATAACTTTAGAACTACACATCACACATCAATGAAACTCGGTAGGAACTTACTACATATCCATATCCTTCTACTGAGAAAATAAGGCGGGCACTGGATAAGGGGGCGTGGCACCGCCCATACAAACCAAATTTTTGCTCTCGATTATCTTTGGAACTAAAGGTCGTGTAGCATTGAAATTTCGTATGCAGTCGCCTCTTGGATGTGTCGTCCCACTGGTAAAATTTTATGGTTGTAGGATAAGGGGCGTGGCACTTTTTTTATCAACTCCAGATTTGTGTATAACTTTAGAACTACACATCACACATCAATGAAACTCGGTAGGAACTTACTACATATCCATATCCTTCTACTGAGAAAATACGGCGGGCACTGGATAAGGGGGAGTGGCACCGCCCATACAAACCAAATTTTTGATCTCGATTAGCTTTGGAACTAAAGGTCGTGCAGCATTGAAATTTCGTATGCAGTCGCCTCTTGGATGCGTCGTCCCACTGGTAAAATTTTATGGGCGTAGAATAAGGGGCGTGGCACTTTTTTTATCAACTCCAGATTTGTGTATAACTTTAGAACTACAAATCACACATCAATGAAACTCGGTAGGAACTTACTACATATCCATATCCTTCTACCGGAAAAATAAGACGGGCAGTGTACAAGTGGGCGTGGCACCACCCATACAAACAAAATCGTTTATATAGAATAGCTTTAGAACTAAAGGTCGTGCAGCATTGAAGTTCCGTATACAGGCCCCTCTTGGATGCTTCGTCCCACTGGTAAAATTTTATGGGCGTAGGACAAGGGGCGTGGCACTTTTCAAGCAACTACACACTTGGGCTTCAGTTTATAACTATAGGTACACCACACATCAATGAAAAACGATAGGAACTTACTTGCCGCGCCGCACAGTGGCTCGTTTGGCCGAAAAAGTTTCAAAAATCATAACTTTTGAACGGATGGAGATATCCGAATAATTTTTTTTGCTTTGTACAGAAAATTGTTGTAGCTTTATTGACACCGAAATTTGTTTGTGTTGATATACAGGGTGCGACGGAATCTGTTGTTAAAGTGCGCCTTTCTTCAGGTAGGAGAAATCGCGCATTTTATATAAAAAATTATGCGGATATATTTAAAATTTAGGAAGATTTTGCATTTATAAAACCAAAACTATATACAGGGTGTCATATGGCTAACATATAATGTGGAGAAGTAAAGTTTTTAAGATCGTTAAAAATTTTGATTATTTACAAGGTGTCAAAAAATTCGATAGGGATAAAATAAGTTAAAACGGTTTTTAAATATTTTAATAAAAGTTTAAATAATTTATTTGATAAAAGCCCTCCTATTTTCATAATAAAAACATTATTTAAGATTTTTTTTAACAAAATACAAATATTTATAATCTTAAAAAATATACATAAAATTTAATTTTCTTGAAAACAGTCATCAATATCGGAATAACTATCTAATAGACTTAACATTTCTGGAGAGTAACATTTTTCAAGCTCTTTTCCTGATCTGACATGTCTGAGAGATGAAATTATTGGGTCCGATGAAGCCGCTAGCATGTTGAAGAGGTCTTCGTTTTGTCGCTTTCGTGAAATCTTGCATGTATTTAAATATCTGTATTTTTTTTAGTCCTTGTTTTTGGATTCCTGAGCTTCTTCTGATAGTTCTCCAATTGGTAAAGATTGGTACTCTATTATACTTTTACCATGGGCCAGAACTTTATGAACCGTAGGCGTCAGCATTTTTTTTTGATATTTTTGTTGAAGCAACTCAGCAGTTCTTGTGGCATACTCTCCGAACTTTTCAGCGTTCACATTTTCTCTACAGCATAAAACATTCAATATGACTTGTAGCCTTTTAATTACGTCTCTGTCCACTCCAGTGATTCGAGATGTCGCATCAACCCTTTGAAAAAATGTTCTGGATGTATTTCCATCATTTGTATTTCCAAACCCTTGTTTTGGTTGGTCGACTTTCAGACCAATGTCATCGTAAAACGCATCTTGGATTTTTTTCTTCCTTTTGGCTATTACTTCTTTGATTCCAGTGGTTTCGTTAACACTCTCACCATCTTGCGGAAGTGTGTACGCTAGTTTCAAAATGAATTCCATACACCTTATCCTTGCATGCAATGGGGAAATTCCGTATTCATAATAATGTTCTTCACCAATTGAATCATCTAAATTCTGAAAGTCCTTTTGCATCTTTTTGCATATTGGACACGATAGCGTTGATTTCGTTTCCGTTAATTCATTTAAAACTTGTCCATCAACCATGGTCAAGAAAAATGCATGTTCGATAAAAATCGCTGTTTCATACCTTTATTTATACTGAAATTGTCCCAATTCCTTTGACCATATTGAGAACAGGTACATAGCCTAGATCAGCTGTATTTTTCTGAAGAAACCTTATCGGTTTTCTGTTGTTTATAATTAGGCATTTCAAAAACGGTATTAACAGGTAAAATTTGAGAATCTGAGAAAGGGTTAAGCATTTGTATCTTTACAAAATAAGACCTAGGGAATCGCAGGTTTACTGTCTCATTTTATCCCCCAGTTAAGAAACCCACAGGTAAGAAAGAATAAAGGCTACTTCAGGCCATCTGTACCTTGATTTAGGTAAAAAAGGGCAGCTGTCTTCTGTTATATGAGGTGGTATTATAAAGAAAAGTACAAAATTAAAAAAACGGTAGCAAATTTATGGTGATAATCTTCAAAACAGTTCGTGACGCTCCAACAGCAAAAAAACCAAAAAGTCATATTTTTTTTCAAAAACAAGAAAATTGGCGTAGTCTATGATTAATATATAAGCATTTTAGTTAATTGGATTGCCTTCATATTCGAATAAGATCGTTTTTTTTTTTCAAATTTTCATATAAAAACCCGAAAAAATGTAATTTTAATAAAAGTGGGCGTGGCAGGAGGCTGGTTCCAAAAAGTTTTAATTTTTAACTATAACGACATGAATTGAAGTCGTATACCAAATTTAAGATTCAATAGCTTTAAAATGCAGGCGGACGGATATGGCTGATCTGTAGACCTCTCGATAAAAATCGCTCTAGCACACAAAGCTGCAAAAAGCTGCAGCCAATTTTTTTGGATATATTCTAAGAAATAATCAGTAATTCGTCTCCCGGTAAGCATTTTTTGAAGAAATTTGAAGTTTTTTTTTAAACTCAACGCAAAGTTTAAAATCAAAGGTAAAAAGGAGGTTATTAAAAATGTCATTTATAAAAAAAAAGAAATCACAAAAAATTTTTTTTATATTTTGCTTTTGGTAGAATTGACAAATATATATAATTATTCTAAAAAAATCTAATTTTTGTACAGCCGTGTCACAGTTTTTGGAACTCAAACATAAATATTTTTTCCCAAATTTCGTTTTTTTGCTACGTTTGAAAAATCATTCAACTTTGACCAGCTCTACAGACCAAACTACTTATCCAAATAAGTTTAAATTTTCACTTTCTTAAAGTACAATCAATTTCCTATGCAATACATATAATAGTTTTGCTAAATCTTTCTACAAAAAAAATTGATTTTACTTATTTTTGAAAATCTTTCTGCCAAACGAGCCACTGTGCGCCGTGCTGGCAAAATAGCAACAACTCACCGCGTCACAAATATGCCACGAATATTAGGGTCGATCACTGCCGTATTATTTGTTAAATTGAGGATATGACATATGACGATAGGAAACACTGTGAATACCCCAAATATTGTGTACTGCTCTGCAAGTTTTAAATTCTTTTTGCGAAAAATTTCAGAGCTCTAAAATTGAATTTATGGAAGACTAAAAACAACAACAATAATACAGCAAAAAGTATAAAATCAATTCACAAATAGAATAAAATTATATAAAAAAAAACTTTTTAAAAATAAGCTTTAATTTATTTAATGTACTAAAAAGTAGAAAATAAATTGTTTCCAAGTCACCTGTATCTTACTATTAATAAAAGCTTGTGCGCTCAAAATCTATATTCACACTTATCTTTCATTACTAGAATCTAATTACAAAGAATAAATTGAATAAAATATTGTATCAATTGGTTGACAAATTTTGAACACATGAGCGCCCCAAGCTTTTATTGATAGTAAGATACAGGTGACTTGGAAACAATTTATTTTCTACTTTTTAGTACATTAAATAAATTAAACCTTATTTTTAAAAAGTTTTTTTTTATATAATTTTATTCTATTTGTGAATTGATTTTATACTTTTTGCTGTATTATTGTTGTTGTTGCTGGTGCTATAGAGACGTCGTACTCTACTTTACTCGACCTTGAGCAATTCCACATCGAAAGTTAAGGTGGAATTTGGTGGAATAACGCCAGGATGGCCACGACTGCCGTAGGCATAATCGGGTGAGCAGATCAATTTTGCACGTTGTCCCACAGAGAGCTGTGCGACTCCTTCGTCCCAGCCGCGAATCACTTCGCCCTTGCCGAGAGTAAACTTAAACGGCTTGTTGCGATCGCGCGATGAATCAAACTTGGTGCCGTCATCCAGCGTGCCCGTGTAATGCACCGATACGACCTGACCTGACTTCGGATAGGTGCTACCTGAGCGAGATAGAAGTTAACGCCGCATGTTCAATGGAATTTTTATCGCATAAATTATCAAGTATGAGTACATAATTTAGGAGGGAACATTTTTATGCTGCTTTACTTACCATCGCCAGACGAAATTGGTACGACTTATACACCCATTTTGCAATTAGTTTAAGTTTGAAACTTTGCGTAAATTCGTTAGAAATAAAAAATTTATATCTTTCCGGCGTGCTCTTGCTGGTAAATGAGCGAAAAATTTGTAGAGAAAAACTTCGAGACTCGCATTGCATCTTTTCAACTGACAGTTTCAATACCTCTCAAAGAATTTAAAGAAGAAGACCTTGCGTAAAGTTTGACTGTCACTGCCTTGTAAAAGTGTTATTCGCTTCCGACGTTTCTGGTTTCCACATCACAGAATTGTTTCAAATCAGCATCTCGCCGACTTTCGCGTATTTTAAAAGAAACTAAAAAGCTTTTCCGGAAAAGTGCGAAGTGCGATCACAGTTTAATACTTTATTGTAACCCAGTTTTGTAGCTTGTTAGAAAGACAGAAAAAGAAAAGGAAGAAAATGTCCCGCGGTAGCTCGGCCGGTTTAGATAGACTCACATCACCAGAAGAAGGAAGATTGTACCAAGTGGGTAAGTGTTGCAGAGAAAACAATTTTGATATTCGTTGTTCGTTGGAATTAACGGCCTTTTTTCCCGGCCGTGTCGTTGCAGCACAGCAATCGCAGAAGATACAAGCCGCCGAGAGCGCCACTGACCTGAAGGAGGACCTTCCGCACCGCGGAAGACCGGCCAAAAATCTGCACTTGCAGTCACCGCGCATGTTGCGCCGCAGTAGCGGCAGCATTTCGCCCAGCAAGCTGACCACCACGCCCAAGAGGCGCCGACGGGATCAGCTGGATCAGCTCGCGTCTGTTGCCGTTTCAGCACAGCAATCGCAGAAGATACAAGCCGAGAGCTTTGTAATGAAATTATTCGATCGCAGTCTCGATCTGTCCAAGTATACAGAGCAGACGTCGCTGTATCCCATATGTCGTGCCTGGATGGCCAATCAGCCGCGCAACGCCAACATACGCAGTTACCGAGAGTTGCGTACGCCCTCGCCGGTGCGGCGTGACTACAATGGCCGCGAGTTGCTAGCAAAGTTGCGTCGCAAAGAAATACGTGATATCAATGCCATGCCGAGACCCGACGAAACAGAGCTGTCGAAAATACCAACTCCATTGCCGCCGGAAACGAATGAGACTGCATATGCACAGGACGATGCTGTGGAAGACAATAATGTCGTTTTTGATGAGCAGGAGCAGCAAAGTGGAGAGCAGCTGTTGGTGAAGCACATGCGCAAATGGAAGCAGGTCAAGACGAACTGGCTGCAGCAAACGGGACGCTATCAAAAGCGCTACAAAGTCAATCAGCTTATCATACAAGAGTTGTTCAAGCCCTGAGTGTAGATCAACGGTAGCGGGCAGAGTGCAGAAATTTGTAGCCATTAGATTCTTTGTATTTATTTTAATGCTTAAAAAATAAATGTACGAAATACTAAATTGTTCAGAAGAGGAAACTTCGAGGTTCTCGTGTGTGACTCATGTTGAAACGTTGGCGGGTGCCGGGGTAGGACATTTTTGTTATTGTCGCTTCTTTTACTAGCAAACTGAAAGCATTAATACAAAATAAGAATACTCCTGATTCCTGTTTTAAAATGCATTTTCTGAATTCCACTTTTCATTTTTTACTTTTTATTTTCTTCGCATCGTGCTTTTAGGGGATAGTTTTAAAATTTGAAAAATTTTATATATGCTTTAATTAATCGCGACTGTCATAATTTATATATTTTCTACATAACTTGGCGCTGATACTGCTACTTTTTCCGCTTTTTCCACAACAAGATTTTTGCAAAAAATGCAATTGCATTATTTTTGTATTAAATGGAAATATTGAAAATTGTGCCAATTGCATTTATGCTTTTGGCTAATGTTACATTCATATAATTTCTAGCGCGAAATATAATCTGTTATAATTCTAGCAAGACTTTAATAATGATCTCATTTGAATTTTCTTGAGTTTTGATTTAAATCTATTTAAATTAAACATAACTTTTGTCTCTGGCCGAGAAGACACTCAAGTAGTGTGGAAAGGAGAGAAACAACGAAGAGGAAGTAATTGGTGTGGCTTAATTAGTAAGTAAGAATATAATTTGTCGTAAATGACAATTTTAATTATGTTTGCATATGCACGATAGCGATGGCAGCTTCCTTTCGGTTAATTTTAAATTATTTAAATTTAAGCATTTGTGTCTAAAGTTTTTGCATAGTTTGAAGAAAGTACTTATTTCAATTTTAATACTTAAACTCGAATTCGAATGCGTTTTGTTGCATTTTTCACAGGCACGCACACTCTTCGCTCACAAACATCCCACAACAAGAACGCAAATATTTTAAATATACAATATTTTGCCGAAATGCCAAAGCCTTTTCTTGTCTTTTCGATGCTTCTTCTACGTGCCAGCTCGCGTCTGCACCGTGCAACTCTTCAGACGATGTCGCGTGGCGCTTTCAGAAAGTGTACAGCATTTGAAACCTGATGTGTAATTTCGCTCAGCGTCTCCTTGTGCACGCCGCCAAAGAGCACCAATTCACCATGTCCAGCAATCATGGTGGATAATATGAGGCGCTCTGGTGCGCCGGGTATGATACCGTAGTTCTTGTATTCCAGCCACTGCAGGTGCGGATCCTTGGGATCCAGCGCGGCGGCCAGGTCGCACACGAACAGCGAAAGGACATTGCGTTTGACGCGCTTCGGCGAGGGCTCCTTGCTGCACTTCGGCTCCACATTGGCGGCGGCGTTGCGGCGAGAATTGCGTATCGCATTCATCTTCTCCTCCATGCGGCGTATGCGTTCGTTGTGGTCCTTGGAGACGCTGCGCGAACGGCTGCGCACGTTGAAGGCGGCCATGCGAAAGGGGTCCTGAAATTCAGGCGGAGTTAAAACATTGTTATCTAATGATTACACACAGGATGCACTTACCTCGTATAACTCGTCGAAGCGTTTCGGCAGCAACGGCTCGTTTTCGCGGCAGCGCAGCGCCAGATTACGCTGAAGCCGATTGGCGGCCTCCAGATCTTTGTTATTTCTGCCACCGCCATTGGCTGCGGTACTATTCACGCTAGAGTTATTATCATTGCGCAGCACAGCTGTGGAGGAGCCAGCGGCGTCTGCGCTGCCGTTTAACTGTGAAGACGCTGGACGGTTCTGATTACGTTCCTCTACGGCGGCAGCTGGTGCACCATGCAGTTCACTTAGTCGTCCGGTGCGGGGCTGCAGCGTGTTGTTGTTGTTGCCGCTAATGCCGTTGTTGTTGCCGTTGATGTTGTTATTGTTGAGGAAGTTGTTGTGCTGCTGCTGTTGATTCTGGTTGAGTATGGCGCGTCGGTTTGCGTAGTACTGATCATCTGGGCCCTGGTGTAGGCCGCCAACAACAGGACCACCGCCCAAACGGTAGTTGTCGGGTCGCTGCTGATTGAGCGGCGGTGCACGTAGCGCGCCCACACCGCCAAAGCCACCAGCATTTCCGCCCATTAATCCGCCAGCACGCTGTCGCTCAAGCAGCATATTGTTGCGCTGCTGCTGTACCACACCACCAACGAGGCGTGGCGCGGGCATGCCTCCGCCCACGGGCATACGCATCTGGCGCATCATCTGAAAGTCTTGCGGCATATTGGGCGTGGGGCCGAGCACCACCAGCTTGGAGCCCACTTTGCAGGCCGGATTGCACCACATGTGCGAGGCGCCGTACTTCTTGTTGCGCACCGGCAGCGAGCGCCACGTCCACGCATCGCGCACGCTCATGTCCAGTACCCAGGCGTCCGAGTACACGCTATTCGGGCCTCCACAGCCTCCCACCACCAACAAATGCTGTTCGTCCAGCACCAACTGGAATTGGCCATAGCGTGGCGGCGGCTTCGCATTGCCGGCGATGCGTGGCTGCCACCATTTGTGGTCATGCAGATCGAAGCACCATGTCTGGTTCGAGTTGCTATTGACGCCCTCGATGATTTGGTAGCCCCCGAAAACAACCATAACATCGCCATGCACGCTGGCTGAGTGGCCGGCCAGTGGTGGCGGAGCGGATTGCGTAACGCGCACGATCCATCGCTGCGTGGCTAGATCGTAGTAGTGCAGCTCGTCGAATAGACACCACGGTTGGTAGGGCGGATGTAGAGACGGGTAGCGCCAGCCGCCGAACAGTACCAGCTGCTCGCGCCAGCACACCATGGAGGCGCTGCCCTTGGGCGAGGGATAGGAACCCATAGATAATGGTCGTTCCCAACGCATTTCAGACAAGTCGAAACGCCACAGGTCATTGAAAGTCGTGTCCGAAGAGGAACCACCACCGAAGATGTACATGGAATTGCCGTGACGCGCAGCGGAGTGCGAGAAGCGGCCGGCTATGATAGGCGGTGGTGCATTCGAGCCGCCGCAGTTGTTGCTGTTCGTATCTGCTGCCATGGGCGAGTACAAATGCCAACGCAACCGATAATCCAGCAGTCCTTTGTGCATATTGATCTTCGAGCGACGTATCAGATCTGCGAACGTACAGTTATCAGGTTATCAATGCCAAAATACACACATGAAATTGCCCCCTTAACTCTACTCACTTCTCACAATCTCAAGCCAACGTTTACACACCAAACTGCAGTTCTCCAGGTCCTTATATGGTTGCAAATACGTCAGTATAAATTCGAGTATTTCGTCTGGCAGCGCTTCCGCTTCCACTCGCATGGATCGATCCGACTCCAAGGTTGCAGCTGGCATTTCGTCCATGTCCTTGTTGTCGTCGTCCATTGGTGTTGGCGTGCTTCCTTTGACCCTGAAATCTGAATATGCAAAAACACCCGAGGCCCCACTTTCCACCGCTTCGGTTGCTATTGTTGTTGCCGTGAAACAAAGCTAAATTTTAATTTTGCACTTTTCTCACAATTACAACAACTCTGGTTAGCTTTTCACGCACATGCAAACTATTTCTTTAACTAAATTATATCCGTTCCTAAACTTACAATACATACTCTGCAATGATTTTGCAGTACCTTTTGGTTTACTTTTTGTTGCGTTCTAAGTACAGGGTGGACCAGCCGATAAGAAAACATAATCAGAGTGGCAGCATATTGACTTGCAAGATGAATCAGAAAATTGTTGATAGTAAGTAAATAAGAAAGTGGTCGTGAAAATATCTTTAACTCTGAAAGCTCTTAACATAATTATTGCAAGTATCACTCAAAACCCAACATATAGTGAATCTAACAAATTTTTTGAAAGATTCGAAATAAACAAAGAAGAATGTGAGAAAGTGGAATGAATGAAAGTGCAGGGTTGTATTGAGGGGGAAAAACTGCTAGTAACGGGCAGAAAATATTCAGTGGCTATGGTTTTAAATGTTGTTATTTTGTTCTTGTTGCGTGTAGCCTATAACGAGTAAGGGACCTATTTTTTATTTTGCTTCCAGCACTCATTCCTCTAAGAGGTTTGTATTCTCAGGAGGGACCTTTTTTTTGATCATCCAACCGAACTCGGAGACGAACTCATCCCTATCCTAAAAAAGTTGTATTCTCAAGGTAAAAATTTATGGAAAAGGTACTATTTTTTAAAAACTGGGGTACGTTTTTATTTTGGCCCAGCCCAACCCTGTTTGAATCATATTCGTTCGGGTTTTTCATCGAGTGCAGTCAGTTGTAGTTGTTCGTCCACAGTTTTTCAATTAGAGACGACGGGTTTTTACTGAGCGGAGAGTGCACTGAATTACTTAGATTTAAAAAAAAGTGCAAATACAAGTGTTGCAATATACACAAAAATAAACAAAAATTTAATAGTAATCCATTTAAAAATGGTTTGTGTGCTTAGGGTGTAAAAAAATATTGTGCAAAATAAGTGCTATAAATTTACGCATCTTCAATTCGTATTTGCATATGGTGTTTAGAAAATACATTTAAAAAACAAAAATAAATAAATGAAATAGGGCGACGACGAAGAAGCAAGTTTCCCCAGCTACTGCGCTTTTTCCAGAAATTCCACGCCGAAAATTTAGGGTAAACTTCTTTCACATATTCTTTTCATATTTGTTTTTGCTTTCATCTTTGTTTATTGCGTTGCATTTTATTTTATTTATCGCACATTGCCTTTTATAGTTCTCCCTTTTGCTTTGACTTTTGGTTTGTTATCATTTTTTCTCGCACATTCAGCCTTTGCGCTTTGCGCTTTGTTGCTGTTTATAGTTTATTTGCTTTTGTGTTTGTGGTTAGTCTATTGTTTTCTTTCCCAAAGTAAGTTTAGCCAAATCCTCCCTTTGCCATTCTTTGCACGGCTTTTCACAATTTTTTTCCTAGCTTGCTGTATAAATGTTGTGTATGTCATTCGGTCCCCCTCTTTTGCACAGCATCAGTAGATCATTGCAAGTAAAGTAACTGTAAATCCGCTACCTGACTGCACTCAAAATAAAATCGTACCCACCCGCCATCTTTCAGCCTAACTTCGTTGCATTCCCATTAAAAAGCGACACATTCAGATCTGCATTTTATACGTCCACTGTTTTAAACCAACCACAAATAAGGAGTTGAAAAAAGTTCAAATGTTAAAAAGTAAATAGGAATTGCATTTTTACTCTGACACTTCGCAGTTGCGCTGCTTTCGGCAAGTAAATCGACATGAATGCACTCTAAAAATAGCAACAACAATTTGCAGACAAAAGCACAAGGAGTATCCAATGAAGATGGCAAATCCAAATGGCATTGGCAAATCGATTAAACGAGTTCAGCCAGCCTTCAAGGATTCCCCCAGTTCAATCAAGGGTTCCACAAGCCACAATAATATTGATAAGTTTTAACTCATGATGACTGACATTACCGGGAAACCGTCCTCGGTCTCTGATGCTAAGCCGGCTAGGACTACTCAGCAGAAAGAGGAGAGCGCCTTCTCTTGCGTTGGACTGGCATTTCTTTGAAAGTTGTCTATGTTTTGATACAAGTTTCTCTAATCGATCGGGGCTATAGAGAGGAAATTTAGTCCTTGAACTTGTGGTAAGAATAAAATTCGAATGTTTGTTTCTATGTAAAATGGGAAGAGTTAAAGTAAATTGACATACATATGTATATTTATTTAGGCGTGTTAATTTGTTTGCGAAATGTTGCGGGTTCTTTTGTTTTTGACGATTTGAAAACATTGAAATATTCAAATTGTTAACAGAAGACACGCGCCAGACAAATCGTACGCCTTACAGCCATAGTGATAAGCCAGAAAATTTGCCGGCCCACACACAAAACAAGCGCTGGTCATTGATCGGCGTCGCGACGCCTGATCAGCAAAGAGCCTCCTATCAGCTAGCTGTGTTTTTGTCGAAGATCTTTTGGCGCGTGTTAACACAACACTTCAGAGTAGAGATGGGGAAAGTAAGTATAGAGGGATACATGCCTGATATTCAATATTCACATTCTGGATATGCGATACAGATTATTTACTCGATACTTACGACTGGGACCATTAAAAAGACCGTTTTCAGATACGCACTTTTATCTAGACTTTTGAATTCATTGCAACGCCTTTTCATCTGCTGACGAGGTCATAAAGCTGTTAATTTTTATACGATTTAATTTAAGTAAAATTATGAGAGTGGCTGGTGTATAACGAAATGTCAACAAGTACATAGTTTGTTTGCTTTTAAAAATATTTAAATATAAAAGCGTCAATTAATATTTAACTCATTTTATTGAAATAAGTGAAGAAATTTTAATCAGTTGCTTAAGATTTTTTTTATTGTTTGCTTCAATTCAAAAATTGTTTAGCTTATCAGTGCGTTGTGCTTATCAGTTTTGAATTTGCTTTGCATTCTTCACTTTGCTAATTTTATCACATTTTGCTGCCTCGTCTACCTCAACGTCTGCTTGTGTTGCTTTCAACTGCTGCCAGTTCCCAAACGTGCCCCAGTTTCCCCTCTACTAAAAACTATGTATATCACCTTTTGTTTTTAGTCTGAGAGTTCATTGAACTCTGCTGTGCTTGGATATGAAAAAGTACACACATGCGATAACAATAAATTTTGATTATTTAATTTTTTGAAATTAAACAGGCACTGGACTGCCACTTAATTGCCAAATCAGCTTCATAATAATTGCATTTTCTACTGAACTTTTTCGTCTAAATATTAAAAAAAAAACTGGATTTTTAAAATTCCCTACCTTGTTTACTTACGCTTTCTGGTTTATGCCTTTGTCCATCTGTTCTGCGTTCCTCTTTTCATTTTCGTATTTTCTGCTTTTGGAGGTAGCTACTTCTCACTTAAGCGCCGCACTGTTGAGCAGTCTGTGCTTGGTTGTGCGGGCTAAGCGTTCTGTAGTTCTGTAGCTCATCAAGAGAAGAGGTGAATTGTGTTTGTGGGTTCGTATCCTGATATGGGTTTTCTCTTTAGAATTTAGTTAATTAAAAAAAAATTGTCACACAGTTTCATATGAATTGAGACATTTTGTTTGTATATATGCAATTTGTCCTTATAAAGAAACTGTCAGAGTAAAATCAGCTTTTAAACTCGGTATTGTAGATTTGTGACGGAAGCGATCGTTATGATGTCTAAACTCCCCGAGAAACAAATATTTTAAACTTGCTATTAATGCCATATTATTTGATGAATGTTTTTAGTAAATTTAGTTTATATACATTTGGATAAATTGCTTAAGATAAATAGATCAGCAAAAGATCGGGATCTAATCACGGGAATTCTGGTTCCACTAATTCTTTGCTCAACATGCCGCTTATTTTAATGAAATTGACCCAACTGCAATCACTTTAATTGTAGAACATTCCCAAAAGGAACTCACGATTTCGCTCGCACGATTTCTTTTGAAGTTTTAACCATTTTTTTTCAAATTATGTGCCATCCGTATTCGTGCACTCCAAAGAAATAAATTAAAATTCAATTTGTATTTTTATGCACACCAAAATCGAAGCATGTGCAAATTCACTGCTATATACAGCTCCATACATATTTTCTTGGCGAATTAATATGCCATACGCATGCGCTAGTGACCAACCCATTTCTTCATGTTCGGCGGATACCGACGCCACCCGCCTTTCGCCAATGAACAACAGAACACGTTTAAATTTTACATTTAAAAGAAATCTCGACTTCTCAACGACTTTCTTTATGTTACCAATCAGATTTAAGCCACCATCAGACAACAAAATATTATATTATATTCAAAGAGTGTAACCAGCAAATTTTCAACTTCCGTAAAGGCGTTTAAATGACGTTAAGCTCGAAATTATTTTGTATAAAGTTGAAATGTAAACAAAACTGTAATTGTCTTGAAACCAACTTTTGCTTTAAATCCCCTCACTTGCGATTTCGTGCACCTTTTGTTGTGGCATTATTGCTTGTTCTGTGTTGTGCTACATGTTTTCTTGTCTTCATTTTCCGTTGCACATTTATTTCATGACGTAATCTCAATTTCGAGACTCACTCAGAGTACCTACTACGTCTCGTTTTGGTATTGTTCGCTTCGCGGAGAACCAGTTTTTTTCTAATCGATTCGCTTTTGCTTTGAATGCCTTGTGCGCCCAGTTTGTGTTGCGTGTGAAGTCTTTTTATGGTACCCGTATTGGCTTCTCTTTGATCCTCCCCCTCGCTTTAGTATACAGCCCCAGCTGGTCCCTTGAATGTTTTGTTTGTACATATTTATGCCATGTGTGAGTTGATCTTAATATAACTTCAGTAGGCTTTCAATTGAGTTCCACTGGGCGCATGTCAATAGCTGAACCCCACTGAATGAGCATGTTCACCTTGTAGAGTTCTTTTGGCTTGGCATATCTTTTTGGAGTTAACTCGTCTGTTCGCGTCGTTTAACATTAAAGCGATCTCATGGAATGTTTAATTGAAAATGGGTTTTTGTTTGATCTTTCGATCGAAACACGCAGAGAAGTCGCTCGAATCTTTGTAGTCAAACTAATGACGTTAGACCTTGACCTTATTTTTGTAAACAGAAACTATTTTTAGAATAACAAATGCTTTTCCCAATAACATTTTATAATATGTAAGAAAATAGCCGTTAAAACTGCGTAAATTAGCCTAGGCTCATCGCGTTTAGCAACTCGTTTGAGGGAAAAAAGCCAAGAAATGTGACATAAACGTGTTAATTTTTGCTAGTGTATCAACGGTATTATAGTAATGTTTAAACTACTGAACGAATTAGGTACTCGAAATTTCGATTTAAAAAAAGTCGAGATGACGAAATTTGTATATCAAAAACAATTCAAGACTAAACAAATCAAGTTGAAGAGTTGATTTATCAAATATGTAATGTGTAATATCGGTATGCAAAAGTTGCTTTAATAAATTCTTGAAATGATTATAAATTTTCAATGTCAGTGACACATTCATGTAACATGTAAAACTTCGTCGAAAGAGTTTAATAAAATTCCAAACACGAAAAAGTGTACGACCTTGACATGGTTTTTCGGGCGCTACGCAACCAAATTACAAGTTTCGTTCTACGTTTTGTGCTTTTTTCATTTGCTTTGGGCCGTTATCTGTCGATTGTTTACACAGTTTCCGTACAATTCCATGCTCTGCCCTCTACTCCTCATAAAATAAATAAAACATTACAACAGTTCGACTATTTTATTTGTAGCTTTTGTTTGTTTACAATTTTGGCTTCGTTTCTTTTCCCCCCTCTTTGGTTAAACTCTTTTTTCTGTTTGTTCATTCCACTTGCACGCTACACAAAACAATTAAAATAATTGACAAAACTCAACAGAGCCATGCTTAATTACATTTGCTTGAATTAATTTCCGCCTCACAACTTTTTTTTGAAAGAAGCCGCATTAATTATGGCCATTGAAAAAATACGCAAAAACGTGTAAACACTTCATTTCTAAAATTGTTAAAAAATGTGCCATCATTGTTTTGGCATTATGTATTTCAATGTGTGTTTGTATGATGTCATTAGTACGAATGTATGTACATATGTATGTATGTAGGTACTTATCTGCATATGCTTAAGTCTTTGCAAAATGTTATCAATCATTCTGAATAGTTCTTTGCTTAAACATTATTTAACTTTGTTTTCTACACACGTTTTCAACATGGTTTCTTGCTATTTGTAGCTGGCAAAGAGTTGAGCATTTTCGAAAACCGTGTAAAGGCTGAAGTAAATGATGTCATCTTTAAGCAATAGCTTAAATAACGTTTATATATACATATATATATACATGACTTCTTCTATATTTTCTTCAAAGTTGCGAACAAGTAAGAAACCTTTGTTCTATAACAAAAGAGAATTGCATATAAAGATTGACATAAATTCATGATAACTGACTGATAAAAAGCCGTAGCCAGAATATTTTCTTCCAAGTTGTAAGCTTTCTTCCAACTACTAATATAGTAAATAAAATATCACGAATACGCCACCCTTCTTACAGTTCAATACTTCATTCATTACATTTTCCTCATAAGAAAATGTGCGTGGGTGTTTCAACTTCAAAAGCTGTTTATTTTGCTGGCTTGTCTGCAGATATCGATGAAGATTGACGACCCACGCAAGCTATGCTAACTTTGAATAGCTAAATATTGAACCTACAACAGTAGAGAGAGCGGGAGCGTGGCAATAATTAAAACTGCCCACTGTCGTAAATGTTACATTATTATGCCCTACACCACACCCATCATTACATTCGTTATGTATGTACATATCTACCGTTGCATCGATATTTGATGTATACATTTGCAATAAAATTTTATTTATTTTACGCAGGAGAAGGGTCTTTTTGTATAGCTTAAAATAGCTTCTGTGGAAATATTTTCCATCTTTTTTTGCTGTCTATACCCTTCATAAAAGTTTTGTGTATAGGCCTTTTTCCTATGCTCAGTCGTAGAGCGCATTATAGTTTTTATAAATTCATTTCTCCCACATTAAAAGCTCACATAACACTTCGAAGTGTAACTCTAGACTTTGTGGCTTTTACTTTCTCAAATAGTTAACAATAAACTACGAAATATTAATACGACTCAAAGAAAGTGAACGCATGCGCAGCTCTATAAATTGGCCAGACTGACTGAAGAGCGTGTCAATTGGAAAGTTAAATAAAGCCATTGATTTGCATTTTCAATCATTCGTATTGATATTTGTATTTGAATGGTAATTCTGAAACGAAATAGCGAAAATATAAAAATATCATATTTTAAGTTTAGGTTCAGCTGATAATTGAAGCTGGTAAGCCTTTTGAAAAACCTCTTGGTAAACCTTTTCGGTAGTTTAGAAGAAAAGTATCTACTATTGCTAAGAGCTATAGCTTCTGTTGAATGCATAAAAAAAGACAAGTTTGGTTAGTGCAAGATTATGAAATCACAGATATCGTGGAAGTGGATTTTTTTTGGTTTTCCTGACATCAAGATTTGTGTGCTCTTGCAACACGACTTCCCTCTCCCCCCGCACAATAACAACTTTCCTTATATTTTGTCTCAATTTCATTTTAACCTTGCATTTTGTTGTTGTTTATTAAAAAAAAACTTTATTTAGCATTTATCTATTCAACTTTTCGTACAAGCTGTCGATTAATTGCCTAAAAGTTTTCCACCATTTTCTTACATTTCGAGTTAATGTTAATCACATGGTGATCCCATTTTGTTTAGTGTGCGCTCTCAGCTCGTAACGTAACTGGGTCAAGTTGTTACGTATTGTTGTTGTTGGCAGGCAGCGAGTTTATGTTGCTACTGAGAAAATGAGTGAGTGCATTTAACACGCAACTTACACACGGCATGTTTGTAGGACCTTTTCCACTTATGCTATCATAAATGCTCTCCTTAAAATTTTTTTTCTCTAAATCAATTTCACATAAAATATTCCAAAACAACAACAAACAGTATTCTTTATCAAACAAGCTTTTAAAATATTTAATTTGTGGCGGCGTCTGGCGCATGGCAAATAAATTATTCGAAGCTTCAGCAGCTTTTTTTACATTTTTAATGTTTTCTCTTCCTTTTAGATATTTGCATTTGGAATTGCCGAGCCAGCTGCTCTTTGTTTTTCAAACTATTTTGCATGCTTATTTTAGCTTTATGTTTCATGGAAAAAAAGTTGTTTTAAACGTCGACACCTAAAGCAATGATTTACTTATTTTTTGGGCTTCGAGAACTCATAATGTAGAGAATTTGACTGATACGATTTCAGCAAGTTTTTCCACAACTTCTGAAACGAATGAATTCTATTTTGCACAACTTTGGTTGCTCGTCGAAGAAATGGCTTTCAAATAAACAAAGTAATATAAAATTACAAATTTTATAACAGCAATAGACTATCCTACATTATTTTAATACAACAAAATCGGCTCTATACATATTTTAGAAATACTTTCTCTAACGAGCGTACACCCAACGAATTATTGGTCAAGTTGAGAATTCGAATCTTGTTCATATCAAAATTGACCGAAGCCTTGAACTCTTTTTTCAGCAAGATCAAACAATTCAATGTACTCGTATTAAATGAAAATTAATTGGGCTTCTAAGTGCCTTCAGCAAGGTCACAGGGTTAATACAACGAGTTTATTTTGTTGGGTTGAGAGGGGAACACATGCATTCAACTCGATACTCTGCTCAGTGCAACAAATTGCTCTCGCTTAAAGTGCAAACGCCTTTCCCTCCTCTTACTGACTCGGTGTGAATTGCTCTAAACGAAATTAACACATTTCGAGTTGCCGATTTGGGCTATAATCATGACCATTAAGGCACAAACGTTAATTTGTATTGCACATTTAAGTTCAGCTGCCGTAGAAGATGCTAATCGGTGGTCTACTCAGTTGCATATTGCATTTTTGTTTCGTTCTTGAACATCGACATGAGCCTATTTTTCGCTGCTTTCGACTGTGCTTGATGACATCAGCTTCTCACATTATCTCCATGTAGATATCTATATGAGATCGTTGAATTTTTCCATTCATTGTTTAGCTAAACCTCAGCCAGTCGGCATCTTGATAACGCTCGTTATACGCAGATTATGCAGTATCTCAAGTGATTATTTTTTTTGGCTTGTGATCGTCTCTTCTTTAAACCCTGTAAATCTACTATATATGTATATATGTATGTATTGCAATCTTCGAAACATATGCAAAACCCTCTTCGATCGTTTCCTCGACTTGTTCTTCTTTCTTTCTATTTACAAATCATAAGGAAAAATTATTGCCGCTCTAGTATCAGCCTGGCTGCCAATTGATGGAAAGCTTTCCAGCAATCTCGCTCGTGAAAGTGATTAGCAATTTTTGTTAACCAAAAACAATTTGTAAAAATTAATCAAAATAAAAACATTGAACTTAGCCTTATTTTTCCTTGTCGCTGGTTGCCTCGACTGACAACTCATTCCACTGGCAGCAGACATTTGTTTCCGACTGCTGTTGCTGCTTCTTCTCTTTTGCCTTTCTATTTGTTTGCTGCAATTTTTATTTGTCTACAACAATTTGAATCTATCTCAAACTCTTTCGATAAGATAAGCGACATTTCTTATTGTTGTTTCGTTTCACTCGCTTCATTTGCAGTTCTTCGCGTCGTGTTTTTGTAATTGCGTATTTATTATAGCTGATAGCTGATCCTTATTATTTCGATACAAAGCTCACGCACTTTCTGTTGCTTCTTATTGCAGCCGGCAGTCTTGACTAGAACGCAGTGCGGAGTAGAGTAGAGCAACTGGAGCTTTTGGACAAAATACTTACACATTCAAATTGCACATGGGTCAAGCGCTGCTCAGGCTGGCCGAGCCGCTGCAGCATTGCAGAGGCAGTGTGGCCGAGATTTTGAGCGGGCGTCGCAAGCGTAAGCGCAGCCGGGACTCTACATCGTCCAGTGCGGAGCAGAAGAATCAAGAGTTACAGTCGCCCAAAAAGTGAGTGTCTCTCAGTGTCTGCTTTGCCTATCCTCACAGAACGTCGTATTAATGCCACATTTTCTGCTGACCGTTCAGAAAGAAGCTGCTCACCACCACACAATACATTTATCAGGCGCTCTTCAAGGAGCAAAAGAACTCGGACATTGCTGTGATGGCCATGGGCAAGGTGTGGAATCTGCATAAGGTCTATCTGTGCCAGAGTCCCTATTTCTACAGCATGTTCAATGGCTCGTGGAAGGAGTCGTGTCAGGATTTTGTGCATATCAAAATTTTGGACGATCGAATTACATTGGAAGGTGCGCTACCTGGACGCATACGCCTGCAGCAGCTTGTAACAATTTTTCAATATTTTTTTGCTTATAGCTTTGGAGGCCGTTTTTGGTTCCATGTACTCCGATGAAATTGAAATCGATCCGAAGGCTGTCATTTCAACACTGGCCACTGCCACGCTGTTTCACTTGGATGGAATTATAGATAAGTGTGCGGAGGTGATGATAGAGACCATTAACGCTGAGGTGAGTGGCCATACGCTCTTAAAGCTTTCATTCTCACACACATTCTCACTCTCTGCAGACTGCTATCAATTATTATGAGGCCGCCTGCCAGTACGGTTGCCTGAATGTGAAGAAGTCCACCTTTGAGTGGCTTGAGACGAACTTACTCTGCATTTATAACAAGTATCACAAGCTGCTCCGGCACATTAGCGTCGAGCTGATGACGGCGCTCATCTCTAGTTCCGATTTGTATGTCATGCAAACTGAATTCTCACTCTACACGCTGCTGCGTAATTGGATTTATCTGCGCCTGCATCCCAACTACGATCCAGACAATCTGCAGCAGCAACAACAGCTGCAACAGGCGCAGCTCGACACTACCGCAGAAGGCAACACGCCCACCACATCCAATGATATTATACAAGCCTATTTTTCGAGTCGTGCCGACAAGCTGCGTTCCTTCCTGGCCACGCCCGAGGGTCTGAAGTTTGTGAAGCCCTTCCAGGCGCTGCGCACGCAATATCTAACCAATCATTTCATGGATCTGGAGACAGTACTTGCCGACAACATCATTCCGAAAGAGTGGTTGCACAGTCATGTGCTCAGCCACTGGAATTCCATATTAAAAGTGGATCATCTGCCGGAGGAGGGGTAAGTAGAGGAGGTCAAGTACTATGAAGTGTACACATGGAAGGAGAGGTAGAAGAGCGTAACTATAAGCTTTAACTTGTTTACCTTTTATACCTTCATCATGTTTACACTTTTCTTTTGTAGTGCCATTTCTAGGAACATTTTATGATTTCCCTAATGAAATCTGATTAAGTAATTTTCCATTTTGTTGTTATACTTTCCCTATTATTGTGTTCATTTATTACATGTTTTAATTTTTCCTTACTATGACTGAATAAATTGCTTTAATTTTTTATAATACTTTTTTAAAAACACGATTTTTTATTTTTACAATTCTTACACTGTGTTTTTGTGGGGTTTTTTAAAAACAACAGCCACTGCTACTGTACGTTATTGATTTGCTGTTTCTCTGCTTGTTCTTTTGCAGTCCACACAATCTTGAGCCGGATGTCTTCTTCAAGAACTGCATGCGCTGCGGACGCATTTTGCTGGAGCCCGGCTATCAGAAATGGCGCTGGACCGGCTTCAACTTCGGCATGGATCTCATACTGATAGCGGACTCGCGTGTGCTCAGCATACGACGGCATCATCGCAACGAGCACGAGCGGCTGCTCTGTCTGCAGACGAAGCGGCAGTTTATGATAAGGTGAGAAGGGCGTGACCTCTATGCTCTTACTGGAATATAGCACAAGTGCATTCATAATTTAACTGCTCTGCAATCTTTGCTTTAGAGTCTCTGTCACCTCCATCAACTCGCAACGGCAGTCCACATTCACGCAGAAATCCGAAATCACCTCACTCGCACTCGAGAAGAACGAAGAGGTGACGCTCATGCTGATGGATACGAAACTGGTGCATCCGCTGCTCATCTCGGTGAATCTGCTCGTGGTGCCGCCTTCTAATCAGCATTTCAAGGAGAGCATACTCAACCACCAAGAGCAGGCGAACGTACCCATCTCAGAGATAGGCGCCAGCTGCGAACGTCCGAGCACACCTACGAATGCGAGCAGCAACTCGAACGGCAGCGCTGCCAGCTCAGATGACTCCGCGGTGTGCGTGGTGCCACCCTCGCCACCGACGGCGGCGTCGACGCCAGCCTCGCCGCACGCGCCATCCTCGTATCGTTCCGCTTCCGCCTTCTCGACGATGTCGAGCACTGCCTCCGTCAGCTCAGCCTCCTCCATGGACTTTCTGTAGGCAGTAGCAAGCAGTCAGCAGTAGTTGCTGTCATAGCTCGTCGCCATACTTTTACATTTTTCGCACAATTTTCCTAGTTGCAATAGGCGCGCTCTCAAGCGCTTTCGTTTTGTGATTTATTTCTACTTACACACACGCTCGCAATAATTTTGACCATATTCCAGCATATCTTCTATATGGAAAAAATTTGAATTTGTTGTAAATTTTTGTAAAACTTGCTTTCTGCAATTCTACTACATGCAAAAAAGGCTAAATTGTTGTAAGCTTTTCGTCTTGCACACTGATTTGTAACAAATTTATTAATTAATTGTTACTATTTATGCAAAATTGTTGAATGTACATATTCCATATATTTTTTGATTAATCGTTAAGCTATGCAATCGAAATTACAGTCGGAATCGAATTCAAGATTTTCAAATTTGGCGAAAGTTGAGTTGTAATTCAAAATTTTCGTAATTCACAGTTCAGAAGTCGCCTGCAAGGGAACCCGAACTGTTCCGGACTACAGCGGAGGCTAATTGCTGTGTCACTTGCGCAGGCAACCGGTTTGCTGCGGTTAATATTTTCATAACTTTTGGGCAAATTGAAATTTTTAAAAATCATTGCCACTGCAGTCACACACGCACACGCACACGCACACTGAGCTGCAATTGCTAAATTTCACAGCCAGCAAATTTTTTGCAATTGCTAAATTTCACAGCCAGCATATTTTTTGCAATTTAATTTATTTTTTTTACATTTTCGAAAATGGTTAAAATTACTAAGCATTGCTTAATGCACTCGTTGCTAGTGCTTGGCTTAATTACAACAACAAATTATGCTTTACTTTTACTGTTAATGATATTATAAACACGCATACTTACAATACTTACGCGCACATGAAAGCATTTATCTTCTTGCTACATGAGCAGTTGTTTTTTTGTATTATATCAAACTAACTCAACTTAATTATAATTAATTGTATACTCCAGCTACTAAATGTGGCTTATAAATTAATTGTAGCCGTATGAAGAGAAAGCAAAATTAAAGGTACTTGAGTTTTTTGCTCCCCTTTTTTGTATATTTTACAAATTAAGAACTTGAATAATGTGCATTTTGTTTAATTTCCTTGCTGTGGGGGGAGGGGGCTTTTTATATAAAAGCAGCAGGGATCATTTTGATCGTTGCTCATCGTCATCTAGAATTCGCTTTCGCAAGAAATTGAGAGTGTTCCACAAATCACTCCTGCGATTTCATTTTCGAAAATATAAAATTCTATTGAAGGAATCACGTCTTAAAGGACACCCTGCTAATGGTACCGCTGCTTCATTTAGCATTGTTGAGCAAAAAAGCAAAGGAATGAATTGCGATGAATGCTTCGACGGTTTTTAACAGAGAAGAAAGAAAGGCACGTTTTTAGGGCAACTTAAAATTTATTTACTTTATTAAAGACAATAAAGACATGAAACAATTTGCTCGAAAGTTCAAAAAGGAATGTGAAGGTATAAAAATTTACAAAACTCAAAACAATTGGACAAAAAGCAAAAAAATGAAGGTTTGAAAAGAAGCGGGACGCGCTTATTTACGCGTCTCGTCAGTAATGTCGCGCAGCACTTTGCGCTTCCACAGGTGCATTTGCTTGACGGCCTGTGACAGCTGCAGCAGATCAGTGCGCTCGTCATTGTGCAGCGCCTTGCGCAGATGTCTCATGACGCGATTCATGCGGCGATCGCGCGACTTGTAGACGTATCCCGCACTGCGCGCCGCCTCAATGTAGAAGTACTTGCCTTTGAGTGGCATCTTGGACCACAGCTCGCCCGCGGCCAGCAGCCAGGCGGGACACTTGCCGGTCTGCTGCTGCCGGTATGTGCACAGGAACTGCATGAAGGCGTTGCATGTGCGCACATCCTTGCATATCTGCGATGGCGTGGTGGGCACTCGGCATGTGGTACGCCTCATTTTTTCGAATTTAAAAGCAGTCTTGCGATGCCGTTTTTCTTGTTGTTGCTGAGGTAGACAAATTTTTGCACTTTAGTTAATTTCGGAATTATCGCCAAATAATTTAATTCTCAAATTTATACACAAACAATTTCGAAATGAAATTTCAAATGACATTTAAATGAAAGTTTGTTGGAATTTTTGGTTTTTTAAGGGGTGCTTTAATCGAAATTTTGAAAACTAACAAAAAAAAAAAACAAGTACTAACTAGAGAAGTCAAGTGCAGTAAAGTGGTAATTGGATAAAATTGTGGCATTAGCTAATTATAAGCTAACCATATGCACGCAGTGAGAAAGTGAGCGCTCTTTGCGTTTAAAAATCTTAATGCAACAATTTTTCACTTTGTTTAAAAATACAGAAAGTTCGACTGAAAACATGAAAACAGGTAAAATAAGTTAATCGCACACTAGCTTAGCATACATGAAAAAGTTAAAATATGCACACACATGTACATACACAAGAAATTGCACTTAATGGTATAATAAGTTAACAATTTAATTATAAATATACTTAATAACCATAAACAAGGGCCCAAGCTAATTGTCAATGTACAACCAAAATGCCTAATACCAGTTTGCATTACCACTATTCTCATATGTTTTTACATTAAATTGCAACGTGCAATGAACTTAGCTTACAGTTATACATTTAAATTTTTTATATATAAATTTTAGTACAACTTTAAGCCGGAAAAAAACTTTGAAAATTATTATAGAAAAATTGCTTATAAATGTTTGCCAGCGCTCATCAATTATATTTCTCTTTTCAATAGTAGAAAAGTTCAGGGAAGTGTGTTTCGTAGACGGGCTTCTCTGTGGCTGCTTGGTTTTGTTGTTGTGTCTTCATATCATTCTGATTTATTTGACGCTCAATGGCAAGCGAGTTGAAGAGATCGTTGAGGCGATTCTGTATGACGTCGTGCTGTGAAAAGTGCAAATTATTAGCATAATATATAATATAAACATATAAAAACATGATATAATTTGCGCAAATCTTTTGGGTTATCTGCTGCCTGCTGCCGTTGGCACTCACCTTGGGTTCAGTGCGTCGCATCAATTCCTCGAAATTACTCTCGCGGAAAGTGCGTACAATCTGCGCTTGCTTCTCGCGTTGCTCACGTTTCATCGCATCGGACGGTTCAGCCAGCGCACGTTTCATGGCGTCGAAATTGAATTCGGGCGCCAGTAATTTCTGCAAATTAGTTTAATTTATTAGGTTGTATTTTATTATTTTGGCTCGTTAGTCAGTTGAAGTCATGTGTGCAGCTGACCATGTACCTTCGAGACGCCCGGTGAGCTGGTCACACTATCACCGTCATTGTAGTTAGTCAAATCAGCGGAGCTATGGCGCTGTGTCATTTGCTGACTGCTCACCGACTCGACCCACGAATGTCGATGCGCCGGATTGTCGATCTGGTTGAGTTCGTAGGGCGCACCCGTCTGCAGGCGATTGAAATCCATGCCAGCGTTCTGCAGGCACTCAGCCAAGGCCAGCTTATCGATGCTCAAGTGCGGCAGCGACAAGTTCGGCTTGGCCGCCGTCTTCTTGGGATCGAGCAGCGGCGGCAGAAAGTAGGGCGCCTCCTCTTTGCGCGCATCGATGATTTTCTGTGCATATTCGAGTAGATTGTTGATGCCGGTGACGCGTGAAATGAGCGTCAGCAGCGAAATAGAGATACCATGCATATTGCACTTGTGCACCGCCTCCAGAGTCTCGGTGGTTTGGCCAACATGCTGTATGCTGCAAGAAAGCGAAACAGCGCATATAGAAAAATTACAATATAAAAAGGCAAGGCAGCCGCTAGAGACGTACCCCAGTATGAAGAGCAAAAACTCCTGCACATTCTCGCTGCAGGACATCTCCACAATGAGCAGCGCGGCCGTGTTATAGCTTGCCAACAGCGAGTCCACATGGTCCGACAGCGCCATGCTGTCGATGAGCGCCTGCATGATGTTTGCGCCGTACTTGTGTGTGAAAATTATGTCGGAGCGCGAGGGTGGCTCCTGAGACAGCGCCACGTACGGCTTCACGCTTGCCACGCTCAGCACTTTCTCGTTCTGATGGCGATCGAGCAGCGCCTGAAAGATCTGCATGACTATGATGCGCGTGGGATCGTGCGGCGCGCGTGCCATCTTCAGCAGCGGCTGCAGGAAGGACGCCGGAAAGGCCTTCTCAAACGACACAGTGCTGTATTGTGTGCCCACTTTGAGCAGCGATTTGAGCAAAATATTCTGCAGCATTTGATCGCCTTTGCTCTTCTTCGACAAATCCGGCACGGTGTTCATAATGAAGAGCATTATTTCGATTTTCTGGTAGTCGGGATGATGATTGGCGAACTCGCCCAAAGCATTGATGAGTGCCTCCTGATACTGCGACTCCTCGGGTGTGATTTCCGAGGTTGTGCTGACACTGGTGCGCAAATGCGTGAGCAAATTGTTAATAATGTCCAGCGCAGAAGGGCCGACGCTCTCGCCCGCCGCAATAGCTATGATCTTGGAGAGCACTACAGCCAGCGAGGTGCGTGTTTGGGGGCAAGATTTAAGATTGCTGTCCAGATGCTGCATCAGCGTCTCGACGACGGTATAGGAATACTGCGGCTGTATGGAGATCATGACAATCCGAAAGGTGTGTATGGCGAATGTGTTGGGCACCCACAGCTTGTGACGGTCCAAGTGACTGTGGCAAGGAGCATTAAACAGGGAGAGAGAGATGTTAAAAGCAGGCAAAAAGTAGCTACAATAAACTTCAAACTTACATCAACAGCGGCTTCAGCACGCTGCGTATGTGTCCAAAGGAAGCGCGTCCAACCAGCTCGCGCAACACCTCCTCAGCCAGCGCCGGTGGCGTCGCATTACTGGCATCCTCCACAGGCGTTAGATCACCAGACTTGTAGCAGAGTTTCAGAGCGTAGAAAAGGTATTATTAAATTGTTAAAAACAAAAAGTTTAAAAAGACAAAAAAGTAAGACATAAGACGATAGAAAGTTTAACCCTTTGACTATCAAGGGAAGATAATATTTTACTATAAATTTGTAAAATAAAATAGTGCTGGTTAAAAAATTAATATTAGCTTTAATATTTTTGAAGAAAATTAAAGAACGAAAATTGCTAGTGAAAGGCGTAAGGCGTAAAATAAAATTAAGCGTAAGTTTAGCAGAGCTAAAAAATTAATTATAAAAATTTTTAGTTACAACTTTTCGAATTACCGCTAGTAAATTCTTCTTCACAAACATAACGTTTAGGCAAAACTTTAAAATATGTGTAAAAATATTTTTGGTGTTTTTGTTTTGTGTATGTATAGGATGAGGCAAAGAAAAACGAAAGAACAACAACGACAAAAATTAGAACAAAACATTTAAACACATACTTTCTTTTTGTTGATAAATTTGTTCAATTTCAAGTGTAAAATGGTTAGGCCAATTCTTTAAAGTTTTCATATATAAAAAGGCAAACTGTAAATATGCTACAAACACCAACTCACTTGCATGTTAAAGAGCAACGAGGGCACTATCTTTTCCATGTGCTGCTTCTCCCAAATGTTCTCGACCAAGTCGTCGGATACAGTTTTGCGTATGACACCCTGCAGACCCTTGATGCCGGCCAAGCGTATGCTGTCCCGCAGCTCGATGTTGTCGTGGTTGCCGTGACACATGGAAGAGAACTTGGAAATGAAGAAATCGTAGCGGCGATGGTAAGAGGGTGTGTCCTCGTTGATGTTGGCGAATTTGACAAACTACAAAAAGGTAGGTAAGGTTAAAAAGTTTTTTTTTAATTTGAAAGAAATTAAGCGCTGCACGTAAATTCAATAAAATTATGCACAAAGTAACAACAAATTTGCTTTTGATTAATGAGAAATCAACTAGCGTTTAGCTACAACACAAAAGCAGATACAAATTTGTGTTGCGCGCTTATCAGCAAAAATAACAAAAAATCAAGTGCTTAAAAATAAACAACTTTAACAGCGTAAAAAATTAACAGTAAGAGCGCAATTTTTTTTTTTTTGGATATCTCAATTCATAAAATAATCAAGACAAAGGTCAGCAATACGCGCCAGTTATGCATATAAACACATATATGTATGTATCATAAACAGCAAATGAGCGTCTTATCACTATTATGCTAGCTCGCAGCTATGCTTGGTCTTATCGATGTACTTATAAAAATGGTCAGCAATTTTAGAATGCGTGCGAGCACAAGTGATCTCTAAAGAAATTCTAGGCCACATGACTGTCTATTTTTAAATGCTGAAAGTATTTGAGCAGTTACGTTACATATGCTATATAATATAAAGCAATATTTTCATTCTGTGCATAGCATTTGAAGCTTTATATGCTAAAAGCACTTATGGTTTTTAGAGCTAGCGTTGCTAGTTTGTGCTGTGCTTTGCCTACCGAATTTGTGGCCATAATTTGCAGATTGGGGTTTGAATCCTCCAGCAGTTTCTGCACCATACGCAGGAATGATTCAACGAACAGGTTGAGCGTAGTTTGCGCGTGACAAGCCTGCAACAGCAAATCCATAGCCTCCATGGCAATTTCTACAAACCTGCAATTATAGATAGGAGGTGTGTTTAAGCTGTTAGTTAATGCGGAATGTGTTCTAAGCATGCGCTAAAAACAACAAATAAAACGCAACCCTGACTCATCGGCGTCAGTCTGACGCGCTGCACTTACTTGTAGCGTTTGCGGTTAATATCCTTGGTCGCCTTCTGATACAAGTACTCGCCAATGCGATCCAGCTTGTCTGGCGAGCTGAGCGAGTAGAAGGTCAGCTTCTCCATGTTCGACTTGACGAGACCATCCTCGGGATTCACCGGAAAGATATTGTCTACCAGGCGCTTGTAGCGCGGACGCAACGCCGAACAGCAGCCGCAACAGCCTAGGAAGAGAAAACGAAGGCAACCATAAACCGGTGCACAACTGGAGCGATGCGACGAGGGTTGTGGCAATACAAGCCGCATGCAGCGGTAGCTAAACATGTAGCTGTAGCCCCGGTGATGCGCGAAACATGGCAATGCAACACCGCGCGAGTAGTGATGGCTCGTAACTGAAATGTAGTGTAGAAGCCAGGCGGACCGTGAAACGGAATTCGCAGACGGAAGTTCGTTTTTATGAATTTGATAATCTTATCTTCGAAGGTGCCAGACAATCGCATAGAGTTCGTGTTGTTTTCGGCTGAATAATTTTTGCTCGTCTTGTTTTCCTTGTTCGATAGTCACCACTCACTCAATTCATTCTCTTCCTTGCAATACACCACCCGACGTACCCGACGTTCTATATTTTTTTTGCTTACCCGTCATCTTCGCTGTAGACTTTGCCTTAATTCACAAAAATTTTATGAAGTGAAAACAATTAAAATGTGTAAATTCACTAAGCATTAAAAAACTCGTCATCGACGAACTCGAAAACTGCCTTGCCTTGCGAAACAGCTGTTTCTGACAGCGCCAGCTGCGTGCAGTGCTGCCAAGTCTGCTATTTTTACTCTGCTTTTCTTAGCTCTCTTTGTAAATGTGACATTTATAATTTTCGTGAAATTCTATAGTGGCAAATTTTCACATTAATGGTAAGAGAAAAGAAAATAATTGCATACAGAAAGATACAAACAATCCGCTTAGAATACATATTTTTTCCTGCTATTATAAATTAGACATCATGCCTTTGTCTTTTCATAAAGCAGAAATGATGAGCTTGCGGAATTTTCATTTTACGCATTTCCGAGTCGAATCGCTCGCGAATGGAGCGAGCTGAATTGTGAATTGTCTTGCAACGTGTTTCTACTAGGTTTGAGTTGGTTCAAAATGTTTCTACTAGGTTTGAGTTGGTTCAAAATGTTTCTACTAGGTTTGAGTTGCGTTCAAATTGTAAATATTATTGTTTTCCGATTGACAGACAAACAGCGATTGCGGACATATGATTTTATCTCTCCTTTCTTCACATTCCACTCAGTTCGCTGCTTTTATTTCCATTCTCAGTTGTAAGAAGGGTTGCCAAGTATTGGAATAAACGGAAAATGAACGGGCTAATATTGAGAACAAATTAAGTTAAATATGTACATATTTACGAAAAATTCTAAACTAAACTATTGAAATCTTTAATATAAATCTAGTTCGAACTAGTTCACCCAATCTTTTAAACGAATTAGTTCACCCAATCTTTTAAACAAACTAGTTCACCCAATCTATTAAACGAACTAGTTAGCCCAATCTTTTAAAAGAACTAGTTCCCCCAATCTTTTAAACGAACGAACTGCAGCGCCATTTGACATTAGACATATGGCGCTTTATGTGAAAGGTTGTGTGTGTGTGTGTGTGTGTGTGTGTGTGTGTGTGTGTGTGTGTGTGTGTGTGTGTGTGTGTGTGTGGTTTGTTAAACACACATTTCCTTCGAAAATACTCATAAAAGTAATTACACATCTTCTTTGATAAATCGTTATAATTTCTGCTTTAATTTTTCAATAAATTGCGAAATATTTGAGAAGATCCATTTTGGTGTCACTGCAGTATCATCTCTTGATCAAAATCCATTGTTGATTACAATGGAAGGCCGTTAACAGGTACCACACCCTGGTACATAAAATTGTTAAAATATAACATAAATTTATCATGGATTCGTATAAATTGTCTCACAACACCGCCTACGAGCTTTGAGAATATCAACAAATCGGAAATGTATTGCCTTCCAAATCGCGCCTACACACGAATAATAAATAAACAAGCCCGTGATGTGGGAGGATTTTAATAAAATCGATACTGTCTAGAATTGTAAGAAAACAATTTATCAACTTTGTGTGCTAACACACACTCCTGCATCCCTCGTTATTTGTGTGTGTGTGTGTCAAGGAATACTTGAGCGTCACTTTTGCGCCTAAGTAATAAATATCTTGCATGTAAGAGGTAAATAAAGTCTACCTCATTCCTGCTCGCCATACGCCACAAGGAAACGAAATCACAAAACCCAAAAAAGACAGCGGCCTGTCTACTGTTCAAGGTCGTTTAGTTGTGGGCGTCAATTGGGCGCCATTTTACTGCTGTGGGCGCTGCTGCTCACATGCTCGCGTAAATATAAACAAAATTTCAAATTTCGGTTGGGGTAAATGCCGGCGTATTAGGTTTAATATAACTGTAATAGAAAGCTCCAGGCAGTTGTAATTACATTTTATGTCATCGTTTTCTTGCCTCTAAGTTGTTTTTTTTCATTTCCATCGAGTTTTTTTATTGCAGTTACTATGAATTTCGCCTGGAACGAAACCTGGTAGTCGGCTTCTTGTAGTTCGTTTTAAGTACAAGGCATTGTACATACATATATATAATATATATATTTAATTTGAACTTTCTCTGCAGAAAATCCGAGTTTATATTTTTCCGACAAATTTCTTATATTCCGATTATGCTTCCTTATCCTCATAGAATGCTACGTGACCCCTTTTAATGCACAGTGTACAGAGCTAGTGTATAGCCTGTTTCCAATACTTAGCAAAATATGAGCACACACATTCGACTACACAGGCACATTATCTCTAGAGGCTCATTGATGCATGAAGCGCTGATCAGTCACCGCGTATCGTATTTAATCGGAGCGCAGACAAAACCTACCCTACCCGAACTCATACATGCGTTCGCTCATTGCGTATTTAATCGGCGCGTAACGCAGAAATTATAACCCAAATTGGTTTTTCTCACACTTTTACGTCTGCTCTGATGCTCAGAGAGGATGAGAGAATGACATTGCTTTGTACTAAAAACAGTGCTGCCAATGCTCTTCGATTTTAATTTAGAACTAAAACCGGATTATTATTGCTATTATAAATTCTTAAAAGTAGACCACAATAAATATATCTAAAAATTTAGATAATTCTGTGTCATAGATTTTATAAAGAATGTAAAATTTAACCTCAAAAGCAAAATGAACAGCGAATTAAAAAACGTTGTGTTCTGGTTGAACTCCAAACTAATTCTACTTTATTCATTCTTTACATAAATTAACCAAAGCTTCTTCCAGTATCCATTGATGCGATGCTGCTGCGGCAATTCCAGGTAAGCTCTCTTGTTGTTTGTTGTGCAGCTGTTTCGTTTGTGCAGGTGCACCTTTCGTCAGCAGTTTTTGGTGGGAACGTATTTTTGGTGGGAACGTAACGTCACTCGTTAACTCCCCCCTTTGTTAGATGAATCGTCCCGATTCAAGGATGAGTAATAGTTTATCCTCTCCGTCAAATAAGCGATGTCCAATGGCATATGCTGAATTGGTTGTTTAATTGGTTGCAATGGAGTTTGGTTAAGATTTACCTCCACTTTGTTTTTCCTATTCTTCTTTAATTTCCACATTATTATACTTATTACGACCAATGATATTATTACTATTAAACTGTAATTAATTGTATTAGCTTTGTTAGCTTCGTATTTTAATTCTATTATTTGTTTAATATTTTCAATTTGATCAAAATGGAGTTCTTCCATAGATAAGTTTTTCATTATAGTTACATTAATTAATTTGATCGGATTAGGCAAGAGCTGAATATCCATAGGTTTCCTATGTTTGTAAAAAGTTTCCATTATTTTAACATCGCAATTTTCAAATCGGATTAAATAATTTCCATCAATAGTAAAGTTATTTGAATTGCAATTATGATAAACAGTTTGGTTCTTAGCATTGGTTACATATATATGATTAGTATCTAATTCAATTACATTGGTTTTATTATTTCTTACATAGTTGCAATGCATTTTTCCTTTAAATATATTTTCAATGCAATTATCTTCATATTTTTGTAATTCCTTCTTAAATTTAGTCTTTTTATAAGTTATTTCATTAATCGACAGTATTTCGTTTTCTTTGATATAAATTTCCAATTGTTTTACATTAGGTATGGGTTGTACATGGATGGTTTGATAAATTTCTTTACCAAATTGAGGTATCTTTACTAATATTATGATATCTTCGTTTTTAGTGACAATTACAATGTTTATTTCTTTGAGTTTTTCGAAAGTGATATTAAAGTTAATTATATCTTCATCCGTGATAATATCTCTACTTAACAAATTGTTTTGGCTAGTCATTATTATTTCTTTAATTCTAATTATATTTGTTTCAATATACATTAAATTTTCCAATAATTTATTCTCCCATTTTTCTTTTGATACAGCTTTAAGTTCTGCATTGATACTGTTCATATTATGTACTAATTCTTTATAATGGGTGTTTAAATTCTTAGTTATGGCTTCTATTTCAATGCTAAATTTTCCGTTAATATTCTGCTGTTTATTGATTTGTTCAATTGCATTATGTGCGTTTTGCGTATTAATACTTAATTTTCCTTAAATTTCTTCACGATCTTCTTCGTCCATAGTTCCATAAACATATTTAAGTGCAGTTCCCAAGAAATTAAATAATCCTCTCCTTTGTCTTTGGTGGTGTGGGGTTAGTGTATCAATTTGAATTCTAATATGCTTTAGTTTAGCAATTAATAAAGGGTTTGGTTCCTTTCCTGTCAAGATTAATTTTTCTAAGTCATTTACTTGAGCTCTGTATGTTGTTGTATTTATTATGTATGTTATTCTATCATATCTTTCAATTAGTTTGACTTCGTTTAGTTTTAGTAGTGAATAGCCGTTACCATGATTCAAATCTATTATTTCTATTTGGGCTGCGATTAAGGGTATTACCAATAAGGCTATGATGATCTGCATCGTTGTGTTTTACCTATAAAATTTAAGATTTTATATTATCCTTGTGAATAATTCTATTTTTACATTGGATCATAACTTTATTTCCTAAATCTTTTTTAATTGTTTGTTTTTTATATCTAGCTTTTATTTTTCCTTGGAATTTATTTCCTTTTTCATAAATTGTTTGATTTTCATCGAATGTTCTTAATTTACGGTTTTTATTTCTGTTATTAAGCATCTGTTTTTGTACTAGTCTTAATTTTTCGGGTACTTCATTGTGTTTTATTTTATTATATAAAATTTCAAAAGGTTTCTTTTCCGTTACTGAATGAATTGTTTGATTATATGATTGTGCCGCACGTACTATTATTTCGATATCATTTATTAATTCCAATTCTTCCTTTAGGCATTTTGCGATTTCGATTATAGTTGAATGAGCTCTTTCTATTTGTCCGTTTGTAGTTGAGTGTCTAGGGTCGCAATAATTTATTTTAATTTTCATTCTATCAGCAAGTGACCTAAATTGAGCTGAGCTAAATCCTGGTTCATTGTCGCATGTAATTATTTTTACCTCCGGAAAACTTTGTAAAGCTTCCAATACTTTTCCTGCTAAATTAGTTTTATCTTCTATATGTTTAATAATTAGAAATTTGGAATATGCATCCATTAACGTTAAAAATTTTAGATTTAATGCAAAAAATATATCTATATGTATTTGCTCTCCCTCCTTTTCCGGAATTAGAGCCTCTCCAATGGGTATACGTATGGGATGTCTATCATATTTATTTCTATTACAAATTTCACAACTTCTTATAAATTGTTTAAATTGTTTCTTCATCGATGGCCAATAGTAATCTTTATAAATCTGTTTTAGATTCTCTTTGTAACCCCTATGTGCTCTTGCGTGTGTTTGTCTAGTTATTTTTTCTTGATCTTCATCATTAATTACATCAATAGCCACTATATCTGTATGAAAAATTTTCTTTGCGATTCTGTTTCGTAAAATTCGTTTAACTTCATATAACTCTTCTAATGTGCAATTTATTCCTGTTAATAGATTTTTATCTATTCTTTCTGAAACTACCTTTTTTAAAAAATCTAAATCTTTATATCTTATGTGGTGTCTGGAAATATTAAAGGTTTTAGTTCTAAAATGTTCGTTACCATTTGATTTACTCAGCACAATTTGTTGTGGGAATGAGTTTAGTGGTTTACTTAAGGTTTTTATGTGAAAAATATCCAAGCTTGGAGCTGAATGCATTGTTTCTGCTAGATTATCCTCCTCGCTTTCTTCGTTATTTTCAGCATTATTTTCTTCTAAAATATTGTTGTTTAACAATTGTCTTGATAATGCATCTGCTACACAGTTAGTATTTCCGGGTTTATAAATCATTTTTGGAGCATATTCTTCTATAAGTGCATGCCAGCGTTTCATTTTAGCATTGGGGTTTCTCGCCGACACAGCGAAGGTCAGAGGTTGATGATCTGTGTGGATTTCCAAATCAGCAACTCCATACAGGTAATTCCTTAGACTTTTCAATGCCCAAACAATGGCATATAACTCTTTTTCGTTCGTAGCATAATTTTGTTCTGTTTTATTTAGTGTTTTCGAAATAAAAGTTATTGGTTTTTTATCTTGTGATAAGACGGCTCCTATTGCTTCGTTTGACGCATCTGTAGTTAATATAAACTTCTTACTGAAATCTGGTTGAGTAAGCTCAACCTGTTGCATCAATTCATTCTTTAACTTCTCCACTGATTTTAAAGCTTCATTATCTAATTCTATTATTACTTTCTTTGATTGGTTTTGTGATATCCTACCATTTTCTCCTTGTAAATATTTGGTTAATGGTTTAGTAATGTGTGCGTAATTTCGCACGAATTTTCTATAATATCCAGTCATTCCCAGAAAACTTCTTAATTGTCGTAAAGTTTTTGGTACCGGATATTCTTTGATGGTTTCTATCTTCTTTTCATCTGTCATTATTACATTATGGGCAACCTTATACCCCAAAAATTCAACATTAGTCTTGAAAAATTCTGATTTCTCAAGTGAAATTTTCATATTAGCTTCATGCAAAGTTTTTATTATTCTCTCTAAGTGATCATAGTGTTCGTCAGCATTGCTAGAATAGACTATGATATCGTCAATGTAAACATGACAAAATTTCCCTACGTATTGGCGAAGGATGTTATCCATGGCTCTCTGGAAAATTGAAGGTGCGTTCTTCAATCCGAAAGGCATTCGAACAAATTCATACTTGCCGTTATTAATTGAAAACGCAGTTTTCTCTATGTCTTTCTCTTCCATTAGTATTTGATGGAAGCCCGATTCTAAATCTATGGTGGAAAAGATTTTTGCTTTTCCTAAGTTCGACAATATCACATTGCAGTCTGGTATAGGATATTTGTCAGAGATCGTTATCTCATTTAATTTTTTATAGTCGATCACCATTCTCATTTTAGGTGATCCATCTTCATTTTTCCCTTTTTTTGGCACTACCCAAATGGGCGAGTTATAAGGGCTTCTACTTTCCCTAATTATATTTTCTTTTAACATTTTCTTAACTTCCTTATTTACAAATCCATTCGCAGATAAAGGATATGGGTATTGTTTACTCCATATTGGTTCATTTGTGGCTGTTCTTATTTCGGCTTTAACATCAGTTCTAAATGGTAAAGTTGTGTTTATATTCCCGTGAATTTTTAAAATTTTATTTTTTATTTCTTGTATTTTGTCTTTACTTTCATTTTGTATGTTATTTATTTGTCCTAATTCAATTTCACTAAGTGTATAAAATTTTTCTTTATAATTATTAGTTAAGAATGTGTTATCCTCAAAATTTAATTGTACTTTTGCTTTACTTAGTAAATTCATCCCTATCAGTATATCGCTTTGCAAATTATTAATTTCATAGAATCGTGTGAAATGATTGAAAATGTGTGCATTATAACAATGGGTAATAGTTGTATAACCATTTATCGTTTTTACGCGTTTTGCAATTTCTAATTGTTGTCTGTTAGGCAAAATGTTTGGTTTACAGTAGCAATTTGTTGCCCCTGTGTCTATCAATACTTTAAATTTCCTGTTTGTCCCTCGTAATTGTCTGAATATATAGGGAAGGGTATTGCTTTGTCTAAAAAAGCACTTTCTTGGATATTATTAATTCTTTGTTGTTTTTGTTGATGCTGGTGGCTATTCATAGATTCATGATTTCTTTTAGGGACTCTATTGAAATTTGTGTCGTTATTTTGGACAAATTGTTGTCTAAACTGATTTGACTTATGGAAGGTTGGTTGTCTAAATTGAGCAGTATTATCTACTTCCATTGGAGTTGGTTTGGATTGGTTTTGCCATCCGAAGGTTCTATTATTATTGTTACTATTAAGGTATTGTGGTCTTTGATTAAATCTCAAATTATTAAAATGTCGATTATTATTATCATTTTGTCCGAATATGGGCTTATATTGGCTAAAATTGTTATTATGTCTTCGTAGATTGTAAGTATTGGCAAATTGTATACGAATCTGATGGGATTCCATTTCTTGGGCTTTCGCTAAAGCATTTGGCAAATCTAACGGATTTAGTGACATTATTATATTATTAAGAGGTGCGTTAAGTCCTGTAATGAAAACTCTTAATGCATCAGCGCGATGTCTTTTATTATATTCTTTAGTGATTTCAGAATTATTCCCATAAGTCATTATAGTTTTGTTAATCATTAATGTTAGCTGGGAATTTACTTGGTTATAATAGTCAATTAAGTTCATGTTCATTTGTCTTATTAGATTTAATTCCTGCTCAAGGATATGCAGAGGTCTCTTGTCTGCATATGCGAAATCTAATCGGCTAATTATCGCGTCGAAATTGAGAACTGTTCCATGATTAGTTAACGTGTCGTTTGCTTCACTAGTTATTTTGTTTCTTAGAATTGTTAAGGCAGCAAAATATTTACGACTGCCCTTCGTATATAAAAGCATTGTATTGTTGGCAGCTTCTCGCCAACTAATATATCCTTTCCCATTGAACTCAGGAAGGGATTTTACTATATCTAAAGTTTCATTACAATCTATTCCTGCATTTATCGATTGTGGTTCGAACTCGGTCACCTTATTCACAGTTGTTAAATTTTGCATTTGTAATTTCAAATTTTCTATTTCTTGTTTCAAACTTTGTGTTTGTATTGAAATTAACTGAGCTAATGTTTCATCTGAATTTGTAGGCATTTTCACTTTCCTTATTTTTGTCACTTTTTACAGAAATAATAACTTAAATTTAAATTTACTTGACTTCCTTCAGCTGGAGGTATGATGATCTTTCCTGGATTTCCTTGTTGTGGGAGGACTTTGTTATGGATTATCGTCCTTTCTCTCTCCAGAATATCTAGGCTTACTTGATTGCTGATTTTCCGTACTTCTTCTAGGGATTTGTTTCACCAGTAAGTTGATTGTTGATAGTAGCAAAATTTTTCGACAGCAGGTTTTAAAGTTTTATATAACACTATCGCTTATTATTTCTCCTTTTATTTCTAAGGATACTTTTTAGTGCGATTTAGGGAAATTCCAAAGTGTTTGATTATAACTTTATTTTTATATAACACTATCGCTTATTATTTCTCCTTTTATTTCTAAGGATACTTTTTAGTGCGATTTCACACTTAGGGAAATTCCAAAGTGTTTGATTATAACTTTATTTTACTGCTGTCCCTGCTCGGGCGCCAATTAAAAAACGTTGTGTTCTGGTTGAACTCCAAACTAATTCTACTTTATTCATTCTTTACATAAATTAACCAAAGCTTCTTCCAGTATCCATTGATGCGATGCTGCTGCGGCAATTCCAGGTAAGCTCTCTTGTTGTTTGTTGTGCAGCTGTTTCGTTTGTGCAGGTGCACCTTTCGTCAGCAGTTTTTGGTGGGAACGTATTTTTGGTGGGAACGTAACGTCACTCGTTAACTCAGCGTGCTTACTTTGTGCACGAAACTATATGGCAGCACGGCAGCAATAACCAAAACAGAAACGTGCAAAAGAGCCACAGCTGCGATACGATTTTCACTGAACGGCCCAAATTTTGCCGTTACGATTAATTCCGCTCACAAAAGATACGCGGTGACTGATCAGCGCTTAAGGCATTCAGAGTACGCCAGTAAAAGCGACACTTTATTACTTACTACGTTAACATACTAGTATTTTTTTCCATTTTGTCAAGAGATTCTTCAAATAGAACAAATAAGAACCCTCCTGCATACTACATACCAACCTCGACTACGTAGCTATAGACACTTCAAGCATATTCAATGGCATAATGGCTCATATGAGTGCATACAAAAATAGCGGGTTATTGCTTCGTGCTATTTCTGTGGGCTGTCTGACAAGGCAATTATCCTTTCGAGTATGCAACACGAAGGAGTTCAAGTGAGTACAAATCGATGGGGCTATGGTTAGTTAGCTTGTCTGTTAAGGGTGAAGCTATGACAACACATTGACTTTTAACAAGTTGAAATCGTCAGCTCCTTTCGCTAAAGGGTAAAGCAAGTAACGAATCCTTAAACTAATTCCAATTTGTATACTAATTAACAACTTTTATACGAAAGTATTTTTGAGGAAAATTTTCCTTTCTTACCTTTTATTCTTTGCCTACTCGTTTATATACAGAAAGTTTCTTTATCATTGATGTTGTTGTTTTAAATGACAAAAAATTCGTTAGACCAAAAAAAGATAAAGAAGAATTCTTAGCACGATAAAGATTGTCCTTCTTTCTTTCTTCATTTATCCCTCATCATATCATGCGATTATTAAAAGTTCATACAAAAATTGCAATATTACTACGGGTATACGAAATCAGAATGTTTCATTTAAAGAAAAACTGTTTATCGCTTTTGCTGAGAGAATGGATCCATCATTATCATAGCCAACGAGCTTGATTAAGCACACAATTGAATATATTCTTAGAACGATTTACGTATATCTATATATATAGAATGGGCTAAACAACTAGTCAGTCATTAAGAAAATTCTTGCTTAATAAAATAATAATAAACTTACAGCCCGGATCCGTGCACTTCTGCACGAAAGTGTCGAAGAACTCCGGCAGCTCCACAGGCTCGAAACAGCAACGTATGAGCGCCATTTTTCTTTAGCTTAACGGTATGCTTTGTTAGTCGTTAGCCACAGTAATTTAAGTCAAACTGCAGCACGCTTCCGTTTCCGTTTTAGTTGGCTACTATGGCTCAGTTAATTTCGGTGTTTGTTTATAATTTACATGCTGGTGTGTACGTGTGCTAACCTTGAACTAGTTATTTTGATTTATATATAGAACCATTGACGCACACACTCAAATAATGTACCTACACACACACTTGTAGCTGTGTATACCGTTAGCTTAATACGCACGCTGCCCATCTTTCTCTCTCTCCTTCTCTGCATGGCATGTAACAATGCAAAAGTCAGCTGTGACAGCAGTAACCGTTAAGCAGCAGATTGTTGTTGCTTTTATGGTTTTTGCTGCGATTGAAGATGGCGCCGTCGGCAGCGGGCACGTTTGTTTTGAGCTTTGGACGCCTTAATTTACATTCGACTGCTCACACAACGACACCTACACCTACACTCATACACGAATTTACAGTGTTACAAGCTGTGGGCCATCTGTACATATGTATGTATGAGCGTACGCTATTTGCATACATTGAGCTGTCAGTTGCGACACTAATTAACGGTATCTTTTGACGTTGTGAACACGCGCGCTGTCATTTAAGGCTATTTGTGACATTTTGAACTTGTTCTTTATTTGGAAGTTGATAATTGTAGCGTCAAATTTGCAAATGCAATTTTAACATTTATATTTTTGTATATTTTTGCTAAGAATTCAAAGTGAATTTAACTATAAAGTTTAATTAAAATTCAATGCACACATATTACATGTTATACGAAAGCTACTTTCTAAGCTGCAAAAATTTTATGCACATCATTTTATTTTATATTTTCCACAAAACTTGCTTTCTTTGGCAAGCTAAATTTATTTCAGATTTTTATTGTAATATATTTCTACACTTTCACAATGTTGCTGAAACACTGAATTATTTGCACGTCAATCGAAACCTGCAACTTTTATTACTTAACAATAATAGAAGAATATTGTTATTTTGTTGTTGCTGCTACAACGTAAGCTTGAGCAAGAAGTCCTTGAGTGTCCTGCCGAATTGCACATTTTCATGCCAACGCCAACGCAGAACTACTGAAAATTCTGTCATGCTTGGCATGTTTGCATAAGCTCGTTGGCATTTTTAAGGTTTCTACACGAAAGCTCTTTGGCAAAAGCTGCGCAGGCCTTTGGCTTTTCAGGCTTTCATTGAGAAAATTCTGGTGTTTATATTTTGCTTTCCGCGTGGAAATGGAGCACGGAACTTCTCTTGACATCCTTAGGAGCTTCTTTTATGCCTGCTTAAAGCTCTTCTTAATGATTTTGTTGTATTTGCGTATGTTGACAACTTGTAGGGTGTGCCCTACTGTCGTTTAATGTCAACTGAATCACTGCTATTTGTTGTTGTTTGTACAGTCGTTGCGTTGAAATGATTCACTGTAATAACAAGCAAAGAAATAAAATACATTAAATGCGAGCATTAAAAAGTGACAAACTTGTGAGCTCTGTAGCCAGAAAGAGTCAATGGGAAATTACTTTGACACATTTGCATACAAAGTTTTGGGAACTGGGCATAATAGGAGCATATATACGAGCAGTTACGCAAGCTTTAGTAAGCGTTTGTGCTGGAAACCCGCAGCATTTAAAGTGCCAAAATTTCAAATGTTAAAAATGCCGGCATTTGTTGGAAACTTTTTTGGCACGAAAGTGTCACGTCGAAGATCTTGTCGAGCACTTTTCTCTTGAACACTCCAAGAGAGGCTGCAACAAGGAAATCATCCATGTAGAGCGTCAGTATTCTCATTCGAGAGAGAGGACTCTACTTCTATTGGCAAGAGTTTTTAAATCCCTTACACAAATTGAAAATTTCGATATGAAACGAAATTTTTTGTCGACACGTGATATTTTTTAACATGGTATTTTGAAAATGAGATATCGCTTTGAGGGAATTTTTGGTATAAAGCCTTTGAGTCGCATACACCGTTTTCGGCGACGAAAACGAAATCCCATACATTAGATACGAAAAATTTTCAGTTTTTATCAAATTTTTCGTAGCTAATGTATGGGATTTCGTTTTCGTCGACGAAAACGGTGTATGCGACTCAAAGGCTTAAGGCACTTTTCCACAATTGAAGCCAAAATTGTTGAAACAAAAATTTTTGTGCCGCGCAGAAATTTTGATTTGTAATTGAAATTTTAAAGTAAAATATCGACATGCCAGCCAACTCTCTAAAGTACTTTCATTTGCTGACTCATATTCAAACGTTCGTTATATTCCTTTTTCCAAATAATTCAATCCTTTCACCTATACGAATAGCAAATGTATGCAACTAATGTCAACGCAATGGAAAAATAGTAGCACAGCAGCTTGAAACCGGAACAAAGATTCGAGTGTGGGATTTTGCATATGCGCTGGGTACCACTCGTACTATTTTGCTGGCTTAGTATTAGCACAAGTTTGTTTTGCAGTTTCGGTCAGCAATATTGCTCATTCATTTTCCCAATGCGGCGGCTCGCTTGCTCCAGCCCCACTCCCGTTCAGTGGGCCTATCTGGTTTGCAAATCTCAGCAGTGCGCTTGTTACTTGGTACTACTTTTTACTACTCGTACTTTTTTTGGTAGCTCTTTTTTGGTGCATTCATTCATTGCAACTAGTTTAGTATGCATTGCTTTTTTTTCGCTATTTGTTAGTTAGGACTTGTTTTGATATCGAGGCCGCGCACAGAATTGTATTGCTGGAATGAGCAACAGATTTGCCTGTTTGCGTGTTGTATATTTGTGGATTACGTAAAGTTTGGGAAAAGGCGGCTTGTCATTGCGTATGTGTTTGTGTGTGTGTGTGTGTCAGGAAAATTGCGTGCATGAGTCATACATTTTGGTAGTACCAAAAAAATGGTCACTCGCTCTTGCATGTATACATGCATATACATATATGTATGTACATTAGAGTGTCCCGCGCTTCATACAAAAAACTGTTTTCCCTATACTTTTAAAAAGAAACATTGAGTTTTGTATGAAAATTTCGAAAAAATTTGGCTTTAGTCGCCTTTCGACTTGGTTCCCACACCGAATTTAAGAGAGAAAGCCAGGCGTTAGCCTCGTGTGCACGGGCTATTATTAATTTATTAGCCATCTTTGTGTATCTCATGAAAAGTATTATAGTAAAATTCTTGAATTTTAGCAGACTATCCGTTCTTTGCAACTTAAAGGTTATGCATAAATCATTCACTCTCTTTCAGCACTAATATTAAATGTAATATGATAGTAGAAAAATACCCCGCTCATATCAAAATATCGTTAAAATAGGCCAAATTTAAATTCGAAAACGCTCGGTGCGGTAAAATGCGAAAAGCGCTAAATTTGCATTCTAAACCGTTTCAAGCGGTACCGGTTATAGCATGACAACTCTTTTTTCGAAAACCCAAATTCAGTCTAAAATTGGAAGACTCAAAATATAGCAGCATTGCGCTAATATCTGCTTTACCGCTCACCTGTAATTGGATGCCCCTTTCGTCTTTTGCTGCCCATAAGCAAAATAATCAAGATAAACGCGTCGTACATAAAAATGCTGTTCATGTCATAATCATGCCAAAAATAAATTAAGCCTATAAAGCGTCTGGTACAAAATTAAAAAAATTTCGACCACTTGGTATGCCAAAAAAAGTTGCCAGCTCTTTTTATTATTTTTTTTGTGGCAAGGCAAGTTTTGATGGAAGCGTGATTTTTATATCAAGATTAAGGTGATTCTTATATTTTATTTATTTTATGTAGAATTTTTGCCTTTTTCAATACATCTAAAAAATTACTTTATATTAAAAATGTATAGCAAGTCCGAGGTTTGGGTGTAGGAGCATTGTGGCTGCGCAGTCAGCGTGTCGCTGTGAGGCGCTCCATTAGCATGCGTATCTGAAATAACTGTAGTAGCTGAGTCAGTAAGCGAGCCAATAGCATGGACAGCACGGGCAGCAGTGGCCAGCCGCTTGGACATCATCAATCATTGCGCCCAGAAATGCTTGCAGAAGGTGCGAATTTTTGCAGAAATCATTTTCGAGTGGATGTTGAATGTGTTACTCGTATAAAGATGAACTATTTGGAAACAATTATGTGCAATAAATTTGGCTGTTATTAGAGGTTAAGTAAGACGGCTTCATTTGTTGCTGAGGTCGAGTTATTCATATTCAAAAAGATCAAATTCTTCAGCCACTTAATAAGGAAACCTGAAATGGCATGGCATAATTTTTACATGGCTTTATTGTAAACAATACATGCCATATTTTCAAACGAAGCTGGCATGGATAAAGCCCCCGAAGTATTATAGTAAGGGCATGTGATACAAAAGAAGACTTGAATTCAACAAGGGATTAACTATTTAAACACAATTATACGTAATAAATTAGTAGAGCTTAATGACTTAAAGTTTGGTGAGCTTAAAGCATTTTATCTTAAAAGAATTTCTCCGATCCCTGTATTCAAATATGATTTGAGCCTAGTTATTATGAAGTTCAGCCACAATATGAAAATTATTTCCAAAAAATTAGGCACTTGGTAGAGGTTAAATAACGTGCCAAGTCGACTTAACGTGCTCTTTAACGAAGCCGTCGATATGTAACTATGTACATGCTACAGTTTCGATAGGCATCTTTAGACTTGGACGACTCAACACGAAGGCTAAAGCCGTTATATTATGCTCTTTGCGCTTCATAAATACCTTTCTTCCTTGGTATATATATTACTGTTTTATCTGACCGAATAATTTTTAATTTAATTTTTATTGCTTTATTTCGATAGTGAGCTCACTTTTTGAACAAAATTTTAAGGCGGTTGACCGCACAATCCCCCCTCCCCACATAATTTTCTTCAAATTTCTGTTGGTTTTTGATTTCTTGTCGCTTTTCTCTTTTGTCGCAGGCCGCCCCTTTTGCTTTTGAAGGCGTAACGCCTATTTTGACAATCACTTTGCAATCTTTCAATTTTTGAGGCTTTCTGTGGGCAAGCGTGTTTATTACACAGTCCGATTGAGACGACAAGCGAAGCCATCCTTTTGTTGCTGCTGACGGCGCTGGCTACCCGCATCAATTGTGAGCAGCCGCGTGAATGCGCACCAGCGTTGAATTTTAATAACAGTCAAAATGTAACGTCAATACGAAATTATCGTTGGTGTGAGCGCTGCGTCTTCTTAAGGCAAAACGTCACAAAAACATACTCAATCAAATTTCATGCCACACTCCGCCATTCCCACTGAATTCGGCTGAATGTGTGCATTGATTTAATAGAATATTTTGTCTTTTCTTAACCTTTTTTATTCTTTTATTTAATTCAGATTTTACAAAATAATTTGCACGTCGTATGTAAGAGAAATTGAGCAAGTCAACACGTCATTCTTGAAGCGTTCTTGGCATGCGCACTTCTTGATTTGCACCTTCTACTTGTCGATACTTTGTACAGTGGCGGTTTTACAATTATTCGTTGGCACTAGGCCCAAGCGATGGACGAGTAAATTTCAAGCGCACCCAGAACGGAAATGCATCAGAAGAATGCCAAAAATAGGTTGGAAAAATGGCGAGAGATATAAATATGGCAACTGTTCATTTGATTTCTATATAAAAATATGTTCAGTATCTCATTTTGCAAATTCGATTAGCATAAATATTTCAAATTAATTACATTACACTACAAATTAGAGTTGTGCCGTTTAGTTCACTTGAGCGATTAGTTCAGTTGGGATTAGGTTACCTTTTAGAACTAGTTATTTTCTAGTTCACTAGTTTGTTAAAATTATTCTATTTGTTCTAGAAAAAATTTTAAAAGCACTACCAAGATCGTTCTGGTCAGTTAAGCGGGGTCTACTAGTCACAATTTAAGGCTCAGTTAGTGTAGCCGTAACATATTTTTCCGTTTTCAGCTGACACAACCTATTATACCCGAGCTCTATACATGCGTTTACTTTAAACGAATTTGTACGTAAGCGTAACGGAGCTTGAAAAACATGTCAGCTATAGCTTTGTTGCAGAAAAGTGCTTGCTCTTCAACCTTAGTTCAACAAAAACAGCTGTATATTAATACTACCAAAATGATCAGCGTGCTCTTTTTCTTCACGAAACTATACGGCAGCACTAGCAAAAAATTAAATATGCAAAGGACTGACAGCTGCAATATGTTTTACGTATTCAAGTCAACGGCCAAAGTTTTACGTTTACGTAAAATTAAGAAAAAAAACATTATCGAAAAATATTTTAGTAATAGAACATTTATTTTAATAAAATAAGGGAAAATATTTTTTTTTATGAACAGTTAACCTTAATTTGTACTTTTGTTGTTAAATTAAATTCAATTTTGTTATCTTCTAAAATACAAAAACCAACTCAAACAAAGCTTCAAGCTTTGAACATACATTTAAATGCTTTCTTTAAAACAACACAATTCAAGTAAATTTAGCTTTAGTTCATCTAGGTCATCCAACTGAACGACCGATAGAGCTAGTTCAGATATGAGAACCAGATCTTTTAGATCTTTAGTTCGCGAACGACACAAGCCTACTACAAATAAAATTCGAAATTCAAAGAAGTTGCTAGTTCACACTATCTTAGTTCAAGTCTTTAGTAATGAAAAAAGTTTCAATTATTTTATAGGATATTGTAAGGGAGAATTGAATTCCGCGGTTCCTCGGTTCCTTGGCATTGAGTGAAAAATGTTTGTTCGTTTCCATTATAGTGAATTGTATTTTGTATTTAAAAAGTGTACAGTTCCTTATTGCGATATCTGAGTAGTTATGGATATAGTAAAGATAGAATCCACTAGAATTTAACAAAATTATTTAGCAATTAAAATTTCTCAGAACAATAATTTGCTTCTAAGTGCGAACGCGGCCCAAAAAAGCAGTCAACTTGCTGCCGAGCCCCTGCATTTGGGCTATGCAAAATGAAGTGCCTTTTCTGACATTTCATTTTAAGCGAATGAGGTCATGAGAACTGTTTTATTGAAATGTTGGCAAATAAAATTTGATGAATTGTTTGAATTTCAAACTTTTTTCACGGCGTTTTTTACTGGCCATAAATTGTGCTGGTAATATAAATTGCATGTACTATTTGCATTTTATAAAATTTGAAAGCTTTGGAATTTTTTTACTAGAGCAGCTGATATGATTTTTTAATTGAGATTTTGTATTGCAAAATTTTTTCAAATCAGCTGCTTCGCTTTGTGCGTTCAGCTGTCGGAGCTGTTCAAAGTTCTTCATAGACCTTCTCCAGTGTAAGCTGCGCACATGTATTGACCAACATTTCCGCACTCATGTGCACTTGCGGAGGCTGTTGAATTCTAAGCGCAGTCGCGCTGTATCAATTTGCGGCTGTACGAGCTGTATCCGTGACAGCAAAACGAGAACCACCCGCGCACTGTGCCGCCATACACGGTGAAGTGTGGCGTGAAGTGAAGCTGTTGAGTGAGACGAAAAACAAAGAAACCAGGCTGGAAATTTGCATAGCCACTCAAAGTGTTTATGAGCGCAGTTCTAATTTTGTTTCAATAATAAACTTTAAATGGCAGCCAAAAGTTGATGACTTCGTTCACAGCCACGTAGCCAGCAGCTGTTCAGGGTGGGCGGTTATGAGCTTCCAAATGCAGGCTATTTTCTTGCTTACGCTTAAGAATACAATTATGATTTTAATAATAATAAAAATCACTTCACTTTTTTGGATCAATAATAAAATCCAATCATTAAAAGTAATTTAATTAAAACTTCTTGAACTAGGAGAAGCTGCAGTGTCAATGGGAAACTAATTTGGTTCAAATCGGATAACTGGTTCTTTTTCTTCGTGGTCACGGACCTGCAGACAGACAGACAGACAGACAGATTTGGCTATATAATTTGAAATTTCGTCGAAATTCTGCTGAAATATCACCCTTATTAACTAAACAAAGTTTTTAGTACAATTATTTTCCAATCTGGCTAAATATCAGATAATGTTTAAAATTTTTTGACAGTTAGATTTTTCTTATATTTTTACTTATTCAAGGCTTCGTTGCTTTTAAATAGTAGCACAGTCTAAAATAGTACATGCTAAAACCTTTAAATTGTGTATTTTTTATATGTGGTTGGACTCTTTTGGAGCAACTGTCAACGAAATCTCGTAGCTGTGCAGTGGGAATACTTCAGCAAGATTTTGAAATCTTTTGTGGAAATGGAACTTAAATCATGATGAGTAGCGTTTTCTGGTCAAGGTGATATGTTGACACCTCAAGTGTTGCCACATTTTTCTAATGAACGTGTGACAACTTCAACAAGTGTGCGAGCCAATAACTCAGCAAATTTGAACGGCAAAACGCGACGCCTCTTAAGAATCCAAAATGAAGTCAACAAATGTTGATTAATTGCTTAAAATACTACAAAAACTTTGTAGGAAATAAAAAACAAAACAGCTTGAAATAATGCCCAGAAGGCTGAGACTTTTTGAATGGAGTGGGCTGGCAGACACACGGACTGACCGACAGTTTTGGTTTGCAAGTTACTATGCTGGAACGTGTGAAGGGTGCTGTTTTATAACATCAACAAACCGGCGAAATTGCAATTTGAAATTTGGTAAAAAATCAAATGTTGCTGCCTATGTCTAAAAACTATGTGCACTTGAAGAAAAAGCGTGCATAATTTTGATAGTTGAATAAAAAACAGAAAAGACAAACTTTTCGTAAGGCAGCAGAGAAGAAAGAAGCAGCCAGACACAAAAGGTTAAGACATGATGGATGGGCGGGCACTCAAGAGGGTGATTAACAGAGTTTGAGGGCATTTTATTATGCTGCGCATACATATGAATTGTATACATATGCATATGTGTGTATTTGTGTCAATTTGTATGTAAATAGTGTGGAAATGCCCAACTCAAAATATTGTAAAAGTGATTAATATGGCAATGAAAATAACAAATTTATCATATTAACGACTATAAAGCAGACATACAGAATTCGTAGATTTCTCGCCATAATTAATTTTCTCCTTATTAAGGTCTTAAAAAATTCATAAATGAGTGGATGATATGTATGCCAATGAATGTGCTGAGAGGCTGCTGAATTATTTGCTGTGATGATGCTGAAAGAAGTCATTGAAATAACAAAGAACATGATGGATTGTTGCATTTCAAGAGGAATGTAGTGAGGCATAAGTTATACCGGGTGAAAATGCAATGCGACTCTCGGCGTCTTTATTGAGCTCTATTAACTTGGTAAACCCTACACCTATGGTAATAGGGTATAATAACTTTGTTCGCATTTAAGGCGCCGTCCTAGGTATAGACATAGGGGAGAGGGGGGTAACTTCGTCCTTGGGGCACATTCGTCAAAGGCGATTTCGGTATGAAGGAGTCATCGGACATAACTGTTTATTTGTAAAAACTAACCCATAACTAGCATAAATATCCCTCTCAAAGTTTGCCATCTCTATCTGAACAGCTGATAAAGTTATATTTGATTTTGTGTTTTCGCGCTTCGTTCCCGAACAACAACAAGTCTAAACAAGATTTTGTATCACCTTATGGTACTTTAAAGTGTGAATGCTGAAAGTGCCCCGCCAAATGCCGAAGCTACCCTGGCATGGGGGCACATTCAGCGAAATGACTTTTTCACTAATCTTCAAAAAAAATATTACAAACGGAACTTTTTAAAGAACTTATAGTATAACATTTTATTGTTAAATAATGAGGTATTGTAACAGTCTAATCAGTTTTTAAATATTTTCATTACCTTCTGAAATATAGGCCTTCAAAAAAAAGTAGACGAAGGTAGCCCCCTCTCCCCTAAGTATATAGAAATGATCAGAATTACTTTCGGTCTTGATTCCCCGGTTGTACGTCTGTCCGTCTGTCTGTTCGCGCAGAAGAAGAAGAAGAAAGTTGTCTAATTTGGAACAAATTTAGTGCACAGTTAGAGTAAACCTTAACTTAGTTTAAGTTCTGAGGTTACACAAATCGGTCGAACAACACGCCTACAATGGGCCAGTACGTTCCACTACCTCGGGTTTTTTTCGATCAAATTGCTGTAATTTGTCTAATTACTCATTGAAAGGAATAATACTTGGTATTCAAGTTAAGGGCTCTTAAGGGTCTTCGATGTCATAAAAAATATGGGTGGCACATTTAAAGCATCGCCAATTTTAATTTCTTTCCGTAGATTATTACTCCACTGTGTTAATTGGTGTAGGATGTTAATCTGTGGGTGAAACCCAACTAGTGCTTCCTTACATGTTTCACTACAACTTAAAAGTGCTGCCCTTGAAGTTTTCGATCTGGTAACCCTTTGCTGCCAATACCGATGCCTTCTCGCCAATTTCTTGAACTCATTTAATTTACTTTTTTTTATTGTCAAAATCGATTATGAAAATCGATTGCAGTTACTGCAGCAACAATGCACAACGGTGCTGCTCATTTGAGTGCATCTACCGGGCGCTCTTGCATGCTACCTCAATAGGGTTAGGAGCTGCTGCAAGGGAACGGTGCGCGCACTTGATTATCAGCCGTAGAATTCATGGCATGAGCCAACGGTTAATTCGAGCCTTTGATCGCACCATTTTTGTTCGCTTACTTATTACTTCAGCGCGCTTCGTTGTCACCGCAGCGGCTGGCTGGGATTTGTGAATGGGCACATGGGCTACCACAGCAGGGCAAAAAGCGGGCAAACTGCTTTCCCCGTCGGCCGTTGAAGCGCCTGCCCTCTCGTCTATTAGATTAAAACGCAATTGTTGTGATTTGTATTGCAGTCGAGCTTGCAGGCCATTGCAGAGGCTGCCACTTGGCTTCGAAATGCGGCAGAGGCGCCTGCACTCACTTGCGCACTCATTTCCGGAATTCTTGCGCGTGCTGGTCGAGATTGCCTGGTGTTTTGCTGCTTGGCATGTGAGCACCGGGAAGCGTCGGCAGCGGCAGATCGTTGGCAGACAGACAAGCAAGGAGGCAGTGCGACAGGCACTTTTTGGTGGCATCACCGCAAAAGGTAGGCCACAATGTTGGGGCTCATCTGATTGTGTTCGTTTCACGCTTTTGCTGTTGCACAGTCAATAAATTGTACCTTTTCTTTTGTAAGGCAAGAATTTACGTCGCTGCTAAAGGAAGTCTGCTCAATTACCTAAGAAAGAAAAATTACACTGACAAAAAGTTTTTAACTACGTAATCCAATCTCAAAAGTTAAAAATTTCTTGTAATTAAGAGAGTTGCTATGCAGATTAATATTTGAAATTTCTAGTTTTTTTGGCACTTGAAAAAGTGCTTGAAAATATAAAGAAAATTTTGCCTAACATCAAATTTAATGCCAATTCAAACAAATATTAATCAATTGAAATTGTTTAAAAAAAATGTGCTTGGCAGTTTATTTGATAAACATTTTCTAAAATCCTTTCAAATATTTTTGCTATTTTTGATTCGTACTTTTTTCATATTTTTGGTGTTGAATGCCATTTCGAATTTTTTTTCACATTTTTGATGCATTCATAGCTCTTACAAAATATGAATCGTACAAGAAAATTTCTTGCTGGGTACGCCGCTGTTTCTGTATAATACTTGCACGCCGAAATCGTAGGCATTTTAGAATGATTTTTCGATTGGAAATGTGTACGTATTTATGTATGTCTGCTGCTTGGCTTGAATAAGCATAATGGTGGTATTTGTTTAAGATTAACCATTTCACTACCAATTTGCTCTTAGTTTTTTGCTGAAATAGCCTTTGTGCATGAAATGAGTAGATAGAAAAAACATTGTATTTAAATTTTACCAAGTTATCATGCACCATTATGTGCCGCTGGTAGTAAAAGGGTTAAGATATTAACAGGATGGCTGAAGAAACCGCATTGATGATTTGAGCTTTTTTTGAGTGTACTGCTGAAGTGCGCTCTACTTTTTTGTAGCGAAAAAAATTAAATTTTCGTATTTGCTCGGCTGGTGTCTAGCAATTTATGCATTTCTATGAAATATGTGCATAGCTTTACCGTTATAATGAGCAGCATAAATTTTGCGTTTAATATTTTTGTTGAAAAAAGAATAGCTGCAATAGAAATTTGATATACGCGCTAACCTTCCTGCCCCATTCCCCTTCACTCACAGATTTTGCGCAGTTATCAATTTGGAAATCTTTTGCTATGCGCCGAGCAGCAGCTGCACACCTTTAAATTACTACACCCATTAACCTTGTACTTTTGTGGTTTTGTGTGGCGCTGTTTTTTTTTTGTTTTTGATAATAATTAATTAAGCAGTTTTTTTCGGAAATTTTTAGATTCTCACAATCAATCGCCAAAGTTGGTTTGTTCTTTGTTGTTTTGTTTTGTTTTGTTTTGTTTTTTTGTGGCGGTTTCTTCAGACAATGACAATCATACAAAATTCATTAAAATGTCTGCTAAAATGATTTGAAATGCTCAACGAAAAAATTGTCAATTAAAATAAAATGAAATGTGCGAAATCATAAAGACGCTGCTTCCAATGTTGCCATTCGAAATGCATTTTCGACACTTCCGCGCGTTCGTTTTCGAAATCGCTGCCGCTTCTCGGCGGCATCATTAATTAAAAGGCATTGCGTTTTTCATAGTTGTTTTGTATTTTGCCACTTGATTTTTATTTTTGTTCATTTTCGTTTTGGCAATTTTCACAGCAGTTTAGCCATGAACGAACTCTTCTTTGAATGTGTGTGAATTTGTTGTTGTGCAAAAGTGCGACTTTATTTATTTGTTGATTTGAGTACGGCACTTTGTTGTTGTTTGTTTGTTGTTGTTGTTGTTGAATTTAGACAATTTGTTGCGCTTTTTTTGAGTGCTGCTTATTTAATTTTATTTTCTCTTAATAGCTTGTTTATATAATTGCAATTATTAAATTTTTGTTGTCATTTTGCTTGCATGCATTTCCGCTTGACTACAAACGACATAAGAAATTGAAGATGAAAATCTTTGCTAATTGAAAATTGAAAATTGAAAATTTTACCATTGAGTTGTGCTTACGCAGTCTGGAGCAGGGATTTTGCAGGCTATAATAAAGTTCGATTTCAGTTGGTTTACAGAGTCTTATATTATATGCAATACATTTGAAACAATGATTGATCTATGAAATTCATTTTCTGAGCTCTGCAATATGTTGCATGAAATATGTTTGAATATGAGCCAAATTCTCATTTCCACGCGCCACTGGCACACCTACTTTCCACACTTAACCTTCCAATTCAGCAAAAGTTATTTAAAATACACTTGAACATCAATTAATTAGCTTCAGACAGTTTGGACGGGAAGTTCTTAATATGTTCTTAGCTAATAAAAGCAGTTTAAAAAAAAGCTTATAAAAAAGAATACAGAATAGAGCCATTAAAATGGGAAAACAGCAGCTGTGATTGTTTTAGGCGTGCTTGCTTGCGTTTATTGTTAGTGTGCTATTTGGGCACTTCTCAGCACTTACACGTGTTTAACATAATAATTAACATATGCTTAATTAATTCACCACACCCCATAAAGTGAGCTTTTTCTCTTGACCAGGTGGCGTTTTATTTTTCAATTGATTGTCGCACAATAACTTCAAAAAGTTTTGAGCTAATTGCGCAAATAATAGTTATTTTGCTCATACACAACACACTTGCATTGCGATGTGGTGAAAAGCTCGAGTGCACTCATTTGTGTGCGTGTGTGTGTTTTCGTGGCGATTGGCGCAAGTGACACCTGTTGAAGGCTGCCTTTACCTTTGTTTCTGCCTTTGCTTTTACCTTTGCCTTTGCGAATGTACCTCGCTGCTGTGTGGGTGTCTTATTCGTGAGTGTGGTGAGTTACGGCATCTGTTGCTTGTGCTGTTCTCTGTACATTAATGTTTGATGTGGTGGCATTGGATGATACAATTTTGTAGCTGTTGGCATTTGATATTTAAACTTATTGGTGTGTTTTAACTAATATCAAACAAATTTGTAGAGGTGTGCAAATTTTTAATAAATAGCATGCATAACACATGAAAATTAGTTTTTATTAAAGTAAAATGTTAGCTCGACACTTTATGAAGTACATATCTGGCGTGGAATAGTCTTTTACCTGGAAATTTTCCCACGTGGATTCAAATCCGGAACAAAATTGCGATCCTTTCAAAAGCAACAAGTGGCGGGCATCTCTCGCATGTTCGTTTGTCAAAACACAAAATCTAAAATTTCCAAAAATGCAGCATTTTTTTTATAATATTTTGCTGCACTATTATTTTACTTTTCTTTTAAGAATTTGCAATTAACTGCACTAATTTGTTACGCATAGCAGCTACCCGCAATGCAAAATGAAAGCAATTTTCCGCTTCTAATGTTCTAGCAATGCGAACAACTCACTTCAAACGTGGTGAATTTCATTTTAGAAATAAGACTGCTATTTACGCTTATATTAACAAAAAGAAAACATGAAACCCACACAAGAAAAAAGCTAAAAATAAAACTGTGTTTCATGCTCAAAAGCACAAAAATGCCGGCAAATCCCCAAATACACCACCGGCCAACTTAACTCTGCTCTACTCAACACAGCGCTTTCAATTTGAGCCATGTTGAGTTTCACCAGTCAACGATATCAAGCGCAGGCAAAGTCAAATGCAAAGACAAAAATCCCAGCAACAAAAATTCGAAATATCAAATCAAAAAACCTGTTGCAAAAATGCTCTTAATTTTAGGTGCGAGCCGCCAAGCGGCGCACTAGGCAGTCTCGATTTGGACGTGGTCGCGTTTACTTGTTGCTTTGGCCTGTGTTGAACAGTGAAGCTGACTAGCGACGTTGGCTAGCAGCGGTGCAAACGAATGCGAAAACGAATTGAAGTTTACAACAATAACTAATTACAACAAAAGCCATTAAAAAAGTGCATAAAAAAGCGTTTAAAACGTTTTTGTAATAAAACCGACAAAAACGACGGGCTTAACCCAAAAAAGTATGTTGAATTTTTAGCGGCAAAAATTGCCAACAAATGTACAAATAAAATTTATTCGAACAATACAATTTGTTGAATTTTGTATTTACTTTTGCTAAAAATTTGCATACTTTAAAAAGTGTAAATTCCATAAATTCACCACACACTTTTGCACCACTTAAACCTTCCCCATTCAACGAATTAAGCATGTGTGCGTGAGAAGTTTAAAATAACTAACTAACTTGTGTTAACTGTTATTTCATTAATTGGGCAAAGATTAAAATTGCATTGGATTCGCAAAAGTTGTTGCTTTTTTTTTTGCTAGTTTAGTGTTTTGTTTGTTGAACTAACATGCATTGTTAAGCTCGTAATTTGCATGAATTGTGCAATTGGTTAACTTTGATTAATTGCTGTAAATTGTGCTGCAACAACAACAAAACAAACATACTCAAATAAAGTTATTTGTAATTTAAGCCCGGCTTAAGTGTTAAGCTTTGATTAAACTACTGCAATAGTGAATTGTGCTTTTTCTTGCAACACGAAAATTACGAAAAATAACGACTTTTCATACACATTTTATAACACACGAACTAAAAGTGACGTTTATTCAAAATCGGTGAGTAGCTCCACTTTTCTATATATTAGTAGCTTAGCTAAGGTTATGACTGTTGCATCTAGTCACAAAAATTTGAGACAATGTACTCGAGATGATGCTGGTGACTAAAGTTGCTGTTGCTATTCTCAAACAAACAGTCACACAAATTTTCACCATATGGTGTATCAGAATTGCTATTCATTTATGTATATTCTGGTAAATAAATTAAGGAAACCTTTTCTTCCTTTATTAAATATCTAAATGAGAGAATAAACTGCTTAAGCCCGGCTGACAAAAACTGCTTCCAGAATGTCAAATTGTCTCAAAGTTGAGCACAGCACTGATTCGTCACTATTTGTTATCAGATAATACTGACAGACTTTTGATGAAAGAACGCAGAACAGATTTCTTGTTACCTGTAAGCTTTCCATTTTTTTAAAGAAATTCTGTTGCTGCATGAGCTTTTTATTGAAGATAGCTTTTCATATAAAATTTTCTACCAAAAAAAGTAGCACATTTGATGCTAGTAATCTAATTTTGGCTAGCATCATACATGCCAAAGAGTTCAAAAATTTTTTTTGAAACAAATTTTTTAAGTCTTTTGCTATTATAAAATTCCCAAGCAATTTTTCATAAAGTTTATTGCTTTCTTCTCTTCAGAAATAATTACGCTAAGTCAAAAGGTTTATTGTTAGTATGCTAAGCTAAATTTCTGAGGCGTTAGTCCTTCAGTCCTACAGCAACATAAATAAGGCAAAAAATCGAAATCAATAAATGAAGTAAAATACTTAAATCGAGCGTTTACTGTACAAATCATTCAGTATTTTTTGCACATATGCTACTCAAATAATCAAGGCTTTTAAAATCGTATTCGCCATCAAACATTTTCGTAACATTCTGCCGCTTCTAGTTCTGCAATTAACTCGTATTTCTTGTTCTATACTCAACTCAGCTCTTTACGATGCAAAGCCATTCATGCTAATACCATCTAATACTTTTTATATACATTTGAATGAGACCAGTTGCCTGGCAATTAGCTCAAATAAATAAACAGATACATATTGCGAAATCTATTGACAAATCAATGATCATATTCGTAATGACGTGCTAAAACCATGCACAAAAACCACTTTTATTAATCTGTTTCTTTAGTCTGCAGAGTATAATGTCATTTATTGAAATCTCATTCGGTCTATGGAAATGGATACAAATGTAAGACGAGCATGCAATGAGATCAGTTGAAAAAGCTCGAACAGCTTACGCCCACATGATTCCAGCAAAGAGCAGAGATGTGAACGGAAGATTGACTAAAATGTTAAATTTGCTCGAGAAAAGTCGACACTATTGTATTGAATTGCTAGGCCCGACATCAGCACATTTCTATATTATGCCAGATAACTGATCATAGATTTACGCCATCGATTTAGAAATTCTGTATTGACATCTGAGCAATGATCTAGTATCTAATCTAGTTCAGCAAGTTTAGTGTATAAGCTAATCAGTGATCATTAATTGTAAACTAATTTAGGAAGAATAATGCAGATCCTTGATCAGTGAGCTGGAAACTAAACGATCGAGTGATCTTAGTTCTTACAAAAGTTTGAAAGTGTACCAACCAAATTAATGTATATAATCTAAGCATTTAGTATTTGGCTAACATTGTGAGAGTTTCTAGAAAATGCGATTTTTGGCGATTTCGCATATTTGACATATAGTCAAAATATAGATATAATGTAAACTTTTAGTAGTGAACTGTTAGTTTCAGAGTTGTCTGGAAAATCTGCCGTTTTGAGATATCAGATATTAGATATGATATATTACTATTTCTACAGAATATCTAATTTGAGATCAGTTAGCAAAGTGTCATTTCAAGCTTTGAAAGTTCTAGTTGCATCTCTACATTTTCTATATTTCGCTGACCACTTCATTTATTTTAAGCACGTTCTTATGCGAGCTATTGAAATTTAATTGCTACAAAATTATATGGCAGCATGTTGTATGGAAAAAATTGAGTGCGGAAAGTGGAAAGTTGACTCATGACTGTCGAAAGCTTTCAGTGCTAGTAAATTTGAAGAATTGTCTTTGCAAATAATAATAATAATAATTTGAAAGAATATTTTTATTCATTTTGAAACAACATTTTTTTTGGCAGCCTTCTAACAAAAACTTTTTACCGCTCGTTTATGGAAAGTTTTTTCGAAATTAATTTTTTCATCTATTGATTAGCATTTAATCGAAACAGACTGTCCTCTTCCCTTCCAGCAGGTATAAACATTTCCATTTTTCTACTTTGTGCTAATAGCCATGGTAAATCAATTTCTATTCTACTCTTTCGTGGACAAAACAAAGGCCAAGCAAGCAGAAGAAAGAGTTTAAAACAAGCAGAAAATCAAGCAAAACGACCATTTTCCTGTTAAGTCGGGCTGGGAACACTTCGACTTCGAGTCGTAACAGCGTCAAGGCATTAGCTTAGAGCTTGGCTCTGGCCTGCTTTTAAGCTAGAGTGTTGCTTTACTGCGTTTACTACTTTTTTCGGCTAGTAATAATCATATTTTTATAACAAATTGCCAACATCAAGCAAATTGGCTACTTTCTTCTCTTCTGCTGGCACTCACTCTTCTTCTTCTGCTTGTGGCCATTGATTGCCTTTGATGGCTTTTGATTTGTATGTTTGTGTGCCTGTGTGTTGATGACGTCTGTCGGTCGGTCCACTGATGCCCACTGTTGATGGCCTTTGATGGCTTTTGATGGCTACCAATGGCCGGTACGTTGCTGCGATTCGGCCAGCCATTTTTGAGCATTTCACCATTTGGACATGGCATTTTTGAGTTTCGACTGTCATTTTCAATGGCCGGTGTCGTTCGAGGAAGCGCTTGCATGTCAATAATTGAATTCAGAATTGATTTTTAGAGTTTCCAGCGTGCTGAGACGCTTTGTAAGCTGCCATATCAAAACAGTGGGCTTACCAGCAGTCACTTGTGATGAAATCAAATGCAAATTAGCTGCTGTAACTACTGATTTCTGTTTTAAAAGAGCGTCCAGCGGAGGGTGTATAATGTGTATTTAAAGGGCAAAAGGGGCGAAAGCAATTTCAAAAGAAAAATGCATTTCTTAAGTTTGTAAAAAGTCGCTTAATAAAAATATAGCACAATGCGCATATTGCTAAACACTTTCTTTATAATAAACTAACAAATGGTTCTTCATTTTCTCTGCAAGGGGACATTCAGTTTCTAAGCGTTTTCATTTATTGAATATTTCTAGCTATAAATAAAATGACGTATACATATTTTTAAGATGATTTACTAATATATTGAATATATATTGAGGCACACAATAAATTTTTCAGCAATTTCAGCTACACTTTTGAACGTATATTCCAGCTAAAGAAATATTTTCAGATAAAGTAGGAATGATAATGATGATTCGCATAATGGCGCTGTTCCGACTTTAAAGCTACTACAGTTACAATTGAAACTATAGATTTTGGCTCCTTCTACACAAATTTCCAAACTACCAACGTGCTTTTTCATAGTGAAGTTGGCTAATTGCAGCAAACAGGCCGACATGACAGGCCACCAGCTCTTCCGCTCAATCTTATTTGCTCAGTCTTGGCTGTTCGTTTTTGTCTTTCGTTTACATATTTTGAAAAATGCTACCAGCTTTCTTGTAAATTTTATTTAAACATTTTTGTCTATAATTATGACTGGTTTTAACGGTGCTTTGCTTTGGTGTGCCACAATTTGTTGCATTAGAATTTTTCGATATTGAGTTTATTGGGTCTTGTGTCTAGTGTTAAGCGGAAATAAAAGCAAATATGATAATGACGACGAAGGAAACAAATTGTACGGGAAGTGCGAGTAGTGAAAGTCGTATGCATATTTATGAGGCAGCTGCGTGAGTGTGTGAGTGAGTGTTCTATTTGCTAGAAGAAAGTGAGGTAGAGTGTGTCCAGCATTTATAATTCAATGCTTACTTTGGAATTAACTTTTATATGCAGAAAATTTTGATATTTTTGAAAGCTTTGATTAGAAAAATTTTATATAAACATATGCGTTGGCTTGTATTCAATATGTTCTGGTTGAAAAACACAATTTTTCTGAATAATTGCAGCTATTTCTAAAAGTATTGATTAAAAAGAAACGTAGAAGCGATCGGAATCAATATCTTAGATGACATAGGTAAAGTCAGTGAAGGAGAACAAATTTTCGTAAAAATTGCAGATCGTTGGTCTTGAATGTCGCTTAATACAAGTAGCTATAAAAAAAGCTGCATAAAAAATTTTATGCTCTAAAATATTTCCAAGCCATTTCTTTTTCATGCGTTTTTATTTGGAAGCTGTGCTCATTTCGAACTAATCAATTCATTGAAGAATTGCATTGAAAGCTGGCAATAAATAGAAATCATAAGAAGCACAGCTAAAGATCAAGAAGATCAATGGCCAAGCCAGCGGTCTGTCGCTTGTCAATGGCAGCGCCGATATATCATGCCAGAGATTGCAAAGCTGCGATTGGCGAACGTAACATGGGCAGCAGCAGCGGCAGCGGCAAAGCTGTCGGAGACAATCCAGCCATGTTCTCTGTGTGAGTTGCCAATTTGAGCTACATTTCGCTGATGACTTAATTTGGGCACAATCGCCAAAAAACCGCACAGCCAGCACAACCACAAGCAGCAAGGGGGAGCAGGCAAGCTCCAAATGGCATGACTGGAATGGCTTACTTTCGAATTTGGCTTAATACAAAACAAAAGAGTTCATATAAAAGTGTGTATAAATGTGTGCAGTGAAAGAGGCTAACAAAACGTTTTAACCCTTTTGCTTGAAGTTGACCGCAAAGCTTTGAAGATGTGCTGCATTTTTTGTGGCTCTAATGTTTTAATTTGATTTGGCAGTGAAAGAGTGCAGTGTTAAGAAATTGAAGAATTTGGCATTAGAAACTTGTATACTATTTACAATTAACCCACTGCTCAAAGTCGCTTGTACAAAGGTGACACAAAAGCAATGTTCAACTCTGCCTTTCATCGCTTTCCCATAACCATTTAAATGTATTGCTCTTCAGCAAAGGACTCGAGAGGTGCCAGGTTTGCCTTGACTGAGATACAAAGGACGACAATCAGAAAGAATCCTTGTAACATCTTCACTCACGAGTGACTGCACTCGAAGTCATTAGCCCGAGTAAAATGCTATTTTGCTATGAAACTAGTCAAAGTCAGAATCGAAACTTTCTATTGCTGATTCTAGTAGTTGCTATATGGTTGTCAATCGAACTCCACAAATGTCATGGGGCTGTGGCATTCGAGTTGAAGCTACGAGTCAGTGATTTATTAAGGTTTACTATAGAGCAGTTCGAGTCGAAAGGTAGCAGCCACAAATATAAGATATTTCTGAATTAGTAGTGTGTAAAAAAAATTTGTATTTGATTTTAAGATGTTGAAGTTGGAGTGAACCATTTCAGATATTCATTCAAGCCATCGGAGTTGTGCTCAAATGAGTTGGTTTCAACTCGAAGTCAGAAGCGTGAGTTTAATGCATTTGCTTTAAGGCGGATTCCAGCAGTTTTTGAAATAGGAAGTTCCCTAATCGCAACATCGATTTATAGCTTCTATATCGTTTAATAAAAATGCAAAAATATCTACATATTGCCATATTTTTTTGAGCTTAGCTTATCAATGAGGTTTTTCTATTGTATGTGGCCAATAAATATCAAAGCACATTTAAAATATTTACACATTTTTAAAAGTCAATCTAAGCATTTAACATTTTTCAAAGTCATTATCAAAATTTTTGCATTTATTCAATGCATATTTAAACAAACTGTTGTTGTTCTTTATTTTATCGAACCAATGACCTCTTTTAAAAATTGGCTGATAAACGGAATGCCAAAGACAAATGTCAACAAAATTCTTAATTGCCAAATACAAATTAAATGCAAATGAAGAAATTTATGGCGCCGATTTTATGCGGAATTCGAGAATTGTGTTATGCTGTGCTATGCTTTTGAAACGGCAAGATTTTTGTGAACTGATTGCAAGCTAATTTGTCTGAACGAAATATAAATTTTCATAAAAAGAAAAATTTTTCATACTAATGCATACGTTTCATTGCTTGAAAATGGCGAATATTTGAGCTGCAGTGATTTTGCGACAAGAGTCGCTCAGCGGGTTCGTGGAGTAGCTGAAGAAGCTAATTGTTGGTTGATTCTTTCTTGAAAAATGAATTTCCGTTCAGTATTTTGATTTATGCGCCATTAACTTAAAACTTATATTGTCAAAGACATAACAACGCAGTTCATCACATACAAACGTAAGTAAATATTTTGCATAATTCGCATGATATTGCATAAAAGCTTAAAATTTATGGCAGTTAACAAAAATAAAAATGCAAGATTGAATTTCAAAAATAATTCATATAAAATCGACAAATTTGAAATCATTAAAATTTGCTATTTTGTCTGCAAGCGCAAAATTGTATGAAGCCCGAGAATTTGCGTCTTATCGCGAGCGACGTTCATTTACGATGCTGTCGTATTATAATTTACATAATCTTTGCCATTCACTTTGAAACTCAAATCTGTATGCGTATCGAAATGCAAATTCGAAGTTAAAACGAATTTTCGTTTTTTTTTTCCAATGATTTTTTGTGGCTTTTGTTTTGTTTTGGTTAGTTTTTAGAGCAATTTATTTGCTTTAATTACTTGGAATTGTGATAAAAGTTGGCAAAAGCAAAGGCTAAAAGCCAAAATGGGCAAGTTTAAATCAACATAGCCACGTGCCGGGCTACATGCGGCGTTAGCTGTGTTAGTGTATTAGTGTATCAGTGTGTGTGTGTGTATTAGTGTATCAGCGTGCTTGTGTGCGTGTGTAAACTGCTACAGTGTAGCGTGTACACGTTCAAGTGTTGACTGGATCTTGTTTTCATTCTCGTCACTGTTGTTATTGTTACATGTTGTTGTTGTTTGATTTGTTGTGCCTTTGCCTTTGTTATTGCAGTTGTTGTTTTTGCATTTGTTGTAGTACATTTCAAACTCATAAACTTGCTTTTATAGTAGTAGTTCAATTGAAAATACAAAAGCACTTTTTTCTCAAAGTTTAATGCCGCCTTTGGCTCGCGTTGACATTGAAAATTTGTTGTTGTTGCTGTTGTTGTTCGGCTCGTTATTGTTGACTTTAAGGAAGCTCGTACAATTTGTGAGCGCTCTCGTTAACGCGCAGCTGTCAAAGTTAATTTACGCCAATTTTGAAATTGTATGCCGTGCAAATTGCGGCGGGGTAAATGCACGTCTTTTGCCTTGTTGTTGTTGTTGTGCTGTTGTTGTTGTGCTGTTGTTGTTGCTGTTGCTTGCGGCAGTTGACTTTGAAATAATTTTTTCGAAAATACATGCAAACAATTTGTTATAAGCGAAACACACTTTTGCAAATGATTGCAATTTTAAATTTTGTACAAAAAAATGCAAGTACAATTTTTTTTTTAAAGTATTTCAAAACATGAATTTCGAAATTTTTGATCTCAAATTTTAAAAGCAGCTTGTTGAAGCACCATGCCTTTATTGTCAAGTTATTGCACAGCTTCAGCAGCTTGTTTTGCTACTGGCTTTTATCAGCAGGCTTCAGCAGAGAAAAGCATTTTCTCCATCTTTTTGCAATTTCATTTTTGTAGGCTATTTTTGAAAATTCTAAAAAATTTTATTCACATGAAAAATTGGTTTGAGCGCAATTTTTAAAATGTTGTAAAATGTTATTTATGAACTTATAGGTTAATCGCCTAGGAGCCGATTTTTCTATCTTTCAACAAAGAACATTTTTATAAAATTAAATTTTAAAATTTCAGACAAATGCTGCTGAATGTAACAATCAGCTAAATTGCTTTAAGTTATAGTTTTTTTTCTAAATCTGTCATTAGAATTTATTCAAATATAGTCAATAAATAAGGCTCATTAAAAATGCCATCAGCTACATTATTCAAAATAATGCTATTAAATAAATGATTGCTTACGACGGCTAAAAGCCAGCTTAAAAGTGCTCCCAATCGTAAATCAAAAGATCTTCGAATCGAAATATCAAGTTACCCAACAAAACCAGTTGCCTTGGCTGGAACGAAGCTAACAACGCAGATCAGGCGCGGGCGCAATTCAGAATCCAAGTCTAAGTGTAGAGCAGAAGCTTGCCGCTGCAGCGGGGAGAAGAGTACAATGTCATTATTTAAATGAAAGAATTTAAATGAAATTGCTTTTTGCTGAAGCTGTTAAATTCAAAATGTTCATTGACAAATTTTCTACTCTTGAATATTCACTGTTGTACTACTTCAAAGAAAAATGTGCTTATTTAAAAAAGGCACAGCTGACGAAGAGCACAGCTCTGTCTTTCTTGTACTACCAAGTTCAAATTATTTTTGAACATACTACATACATACATATGTATATATATGCATTTTTTTTTTGTAAATTTAGTGCTTATAAGCCAAACATAGCAGCTACCAAAAAGGTAGCTCCAATTTCAAATTAACACTCCAACAGTTGCTCAGCCCTTCGGTGGAGCTGCTTATCTTGCCTTCAAGCGCAAATTCAAACTGCGCGCTTGCGCTGCTGCAATGAAATTTAATATGCTGGGAAAGAAGGCCAAAAGCAAAGGATCTGCTTGCTTATGGCGCATCATAATTAGTTAGTTGATTTGAAGAGGGCCCAAAGTAAGTATCGATTGAGGAACAAACGATTTTTAAACGACTATTTTTAAGTATTTTAGCTCAAGTTTCTTTAGAGATACTTTCAGTTTGAGTTGGGCAAGCTCTTTTTTGATTGCTTGAATTTGCAGATTTTTGTTGTGTTTGTAGTCAGTTTAGCTGCAGTGAGTAATTTAATGAAAAGTTTCGGTTAGATAAATTTAGAGTATTGACAATATTTTATGGCAACTCTGTTCGAAGACTTTTACTCTTGTGCAGAGGGCTTGTTACTGCTCAATACAGCAGAAGAAGAGCACTTTGTATGTGTTTCTAATGTCATATTTAATTTGATTTAATACCAGACAAGCTGCCATCAAGAGTCGAAACTATTGCATGCAAGTGTTCATTATCTATCAGCGATTATCTCATTAATGCGCTTAGGAAATCACACCGCAATAAAAGTAGCATTTAAAGCATGTGCAAATCCCTAAACACGCCGGGCAGCCACGCCCGCTTCTAGGCGTGTATTTGCCGAGCGCGCACTAAACACGATTTGTCAATTCCGCTGAAATCGCTTTGATGAAGGCGGCAGGCGGCACGGCATGTTACAACTGTGCCGCCTTTGCCGCGACTCGCCACGCCACGCCTGTATGCCTGTATGCCTGTGGAGTACATAGCAATATATCACAGCATATTTGTTTGTGCAAATATTGATGTATTGAGTGAATGTCAATTTCGCTTCGTTTCACCTCTCTATAAATAAATTCAAAGCAGTTGAATGAGTGTAACAAGCACGGCAGGCAGGCAGGCAGGCAGTCATATAAGAGAGCGGTGTGGCGAGAGCGGCTGAGGTGGCAGAGGCGGCGGCAGCTTAAAGCAGAAGCAATAAAAAATGTGAGTGCAAACTGTGCACAAAAGCAGTCACACCGCATTCAAAGCGGACGTCTAACCTAAACGTTGGCTACAGTGCAGCCTAAAAATGTGACATATTTTTGCAAAAGCAGAAGTAACTGAGAATGTGGGCGCACAAGTCAGTTTAGTACAGTGTACAGTGTGAGCTAAAAATGTAGCATATTTTCGCAAACTCAAAAAATCTTGAACAAAATTTTACCAAAGCTTGTTCATAAAATTTATATTGGATTTGTAAAGTGTTTTGAAGCAAAATTTCATTTTAACATTTTTTTCCACTTTTTTCGATTTAAGGCTGAAAGCAATATTTTGCCTAGCAGCAACTGCATTGACGTCAATTGCTGGCGTCACAATTTTTCTGACAATTTTGTGACTAATGAATTCACGGCGAAATGTCAAGTGCGCTGCTGAATGCCGAAGCTTTTATGGGAAGGTAGCGGGCAAGACATATTTGGTTATGGTATATTTCAGTTTGAAATTCTACGAAATGCTTACGTTCGCCATAGAGCCAGCGAAACAAATACTCTGCAGAGTTTGGTTAAAAATTTAAAAATCATTTGGCAATTACGAAAGTCGCAGACGGCGGACGGCAGACGTTTCTGCGCTTATCTGCGCTTTAGTCACGATCGATCGATTGTTGCTCCTTCAATATTTCATTTACATTTTTTGTTTCATATTCTGAGCGCTTGTTGTTATTGTTGTTGTTTGGTTCTTTTGCCAATAAGCATTTGCGAATTTTGCGGTCATTAGAATTTCGCAACTCATATGCATACGCACACACGCACACTCATACATACATACATACATTGTATGTGTAAACAATATGGCTGTGTATTGCGCCAGTGGGATCTTAACGCCAGCACTCTGAAATATTGACTGCGCATAATTAATTAAAATATTCTTAAGTCTTACACACACACACATACACTCGAACATAGAACATTGCAGTGGGCGTGCCAGATAGCAAAAATAAAAAATTTTAATAAAAAGCGTTAAATTTGCAAATTCGACTAGAAGAAGCAAAAATAAGTTCTTTAACTAATTTAATTAAATTTTACAACATCTTTTCGTTTTTGCAAGCTACCTGTTAACTGCGCAAAACAAGAAGGCTAATAATTAGTCTCAGTTCGAGACGCTAAAATGCTGTAGTGCAAATCTTTTTTAAGGCAATTGGGAAAAGCCTTTGAAGCAATCGCGAGTTTATTTTAAATCGCTGCCTTGCGTCTCGTTGTCTTTCGAATCAATTGCGAGATTCCTTTGGATCAATCTCGTAGGTCTGCTAGCTGGAAAGTCAATAGCAATATGTTTTGCGACGATCGCATGCCTTTTCAATTGATCGCGAGATGACAGTTGATCGTGCAATAACTTTGAGCTGATCGAGAAATGTTTTGGAGTTGATCGCGAAATGTTTTTGAGTCGATCAATGGCAAACTGTCTCATAACTTCGCTTGAATCGCAATACGTTCTGCAATCAATCTCAAGATGCCTGTGCGACGATCGTGAATTACTTCTGGATTGACCAATATTTGCCTTTAAATTAATACAATTTTTACTACAATATTTTTTTCGCTCAATTCTGTATTCCCTGAAATTTTGTTAACTTGTCTAAAACCTTTTTTTTGTCATATTTGTATCAAGTTTTGTGCTTTAGATTGATCCTTTTTAAATGCGCTGAGCTAAGCTTTTTGAAATACGTTCTTAGCTTAAGTCTTTCGTTTGCTGCTGCCACGATCAGCTTGCTGTCTTTGCCCTTTTAATTGGCAGCAGTGGCACTTGAGCAGTTTTTTCATATCTTTTTTTGCACAATTTCAGTGGAAAGATGACAAACTCAAATAAAATCATTTAAGCGGCAACTTTTAAAGGGCTCTTCGTGGCGTTGAGCTGAGCTTAGCTGAGTCGAGCCAAGCCGAGAAATGCGCCTAAGGACAAATGAGTAAAAAAACTTCAAAGCAGAAATCATTAAGCGGACATATTATAAAACAGAAAGTGTCATTATGGCCACTTGACAATAAAAGTGGCAGACAGCCAAACAGAGGCAACCACAGTGGGAAATCAATAACACGGCAACAATGGCAATAACGACAGCAACAACAACAAGAAACGTATTAACAAGCAGTCAACCTTTAACAAGGTTAAGAACCATTTTTGGTGGCGCATAATACAGCGGGCAAAAAAACCCTAAAGTAACAACAATAAAATGCAAAGTAATGTTTCTTGCTTGCCTTTGTTTGCTGGTTTTTTCTTAACCCATTTAATGCCAACTGACATCAGTGATACAACAAAGAGTGACTAACAAGATTTTAGATTTTTCCAAGGCAATTCTTTGCAAAATTATAGGATCATTCGAGTTGAATATTTCTACGTATTCCATAGAGCACTTAATTACAAAGTAATCGCTTTGCGAGCTTTGCTTTTATTGAATTTTGGAACATGCGCAAATTTGTCACTACTTCGGTGCACTTCATCCTAAATAGTATATAACTGTGTAATATATACTGCTACTGGGCATAACAATTATCTGGTAGCCAAATCTAATATGCATGCAATTTTCGATATATGTATGTATGATCGATCAATGTTGATCTTCCTCGAAAATTCTAAACCGATCATCTATAAAACAATATTTTAAATATTCAACAATTCTGACAATGGCCAAGAACGGGTTAAACATGTGTAGGTATTCATGCATATATATGTGAGTATGTGTGTGAAAGTTATCAACTGAATTTAAATTTCAAGCCGCATACATTTTTTTCGGCAGCTTGTATGCTGTATAACTCTTTATGGCTCTGACTCTTTGAGGACAATAAACTGTGCAGACAACGATGAGACGACAGACAGACAGCAAGCCAGTCAACGCTCAAACACACACACATACAAAATCTACAAAGCAATGCGCCAGTTTTTGGGCATTTCTGTCTGATCTTTGTGCCTTGATTGAATATTGCAGGCGGCCGAATTTCTGCTTTTAATGAGCCTTCTATGCCTTCTTAAGGCAATTTCCGCTTTTTTCTGTTGCTCTTTTATGGCAGGAGGCTGAAGTATAAAATTTTTGTAGAATTTTCGACGATTCTCAAAAACTGCGCGCAGTCTGCTTGAACGCAGTGCCCGACGTCATTGGCATTGAAATGTTCAAGGTTAGAGCGAAGGTGCAGCGGTTACGTCGTCGACTTTGGCCAGACAATGCACTCCAGCTGCAGCGTGTCTACAGAAAGTTCAAGATTTACTTCTGCCACAATTTATTAGTCTGCATTTCTAATATTCTTTCGTTCAAAGAAAGAAAAAACTAAGAAACTACAAAATTGCTAATTTAGTATAGAGTGATTCATTTGCATGTGCTTGTGCCCATTTCTTGTTCATTTGGAATTTCATGCTTTTTTCTCATTTCCATAGAAAAGTCATAAACCCATATAGTATTTCATACAAACTTCTTCTTGGTCTGTGCATACAAAATTTGAATTTGATTTTAAAGCAAATGCGCAAACTCATGACGCGCGAATTCGCCGGCCTTTCATTGACGTAAGCAATTGGTATAGTGCAAAGATGGCGTTTTTTTTTTTACAAAAATAAATAGGCATAACATTTTATGAAACAATTTAACAAGTGCAAGCTATCTAAAGCTCATTTAAAGCTGTCTTTATTTTGCATAGAATTTGTTGATGCACAAAGTTTTTTCTGTCTCGAAGGACATTAACTACTGAACTTCTGTCTAGTCCGTTCGGTTTTGAAATAGCTTAGGTTAGGTTGAGCTGGCTGCCTAAAATGGCTTCGAATAGACACTGTTATGTTCTTAGCATTGCCAGCCAGCGTTCCGTTTAAGAGTGGTCAAACTAATGATCTGTCAGAATTTAGATGTGTTTCACAAATTTCCAAAGAGGCTTGATAACTAGTTTCAAGAACTGTTCGAGCCCTGAAAATAAAGGCGCTCCTAAACAAGTCAGACGATGACGACTAGCGATGGCGGGGCAGAGGCAGAGCATGTGCGCTTTTTAAATAATAGTTGTATCCTTTCTACAGTTTCAATCTTGAGCAACAGTTTTTTTGTGGCATTTAAAATACTTGGCTTGTATATTTCTCTTTACAAATAGACAGCGATAGATAAAAAATTCAACAGTTATTAGAGTTGCCAAAGTGGCACACATTAGAGAGCAGCAACAATTTGCTTATGCTCTGGCAGTGCCACAAGCAAACAATTTTCTGCATTGCCCATTTTTAGTTCACCAGTTGACCAGGCGACCGACTTCAGATCATAAATCAACGCAGCACAGCTTCGATATTGCCAAAATATGCCTTTTAGCTTGCAACTCAACACTCAATTTGCGTTTTTTAATGAACTGGCCAAAATTGTTCAGTTCAAATTTTGTCCCTTGTTCGCTGCCAAAAGGAAAGACTTAAGCAGCGAACCTTTTAAGCTTTGTCTTGCTTTGCTTTGGCCTCTTTAATTGACTGCATTGGCGCGCACATATTGCAGACCTATAATTTGAGGCGGTAGCTGCAGATTAAAGGGTCGATTGGCTTTTAAATACTTCGTGTGCCATTAATGCCGCCATGCGCGTTCGCCTAATTTGCCGCTTTAAATTATAGTTCGGCTACGAAATTCGAAATTCGCATTTCAATGCCTGCCGCTACTACGTTTAGAGGAAATGGCGGCATAGCACGTCGACTGCCAATAGATATGTTGATGAATTGCCAGCCCCTGCAGAGGATTTGGCAGTAACGCACAAAAATGCGCCAATTAAAAAATCGATAAGCTAAATTTTCAATAAAGTCATTAAATTGATAGATTGCAGGCCTGTTGTGGCACATTTCTAATGGGCTTGGCAGGCACTCACGCTGCTGGCGGGGCCTGTGCCATACAAGAATGAAGCGAAACAATTATCTATCGAATGCCACGGCAGCAAAGTAAACAACATGATAAACTAATTAAAAGTTTCCAAGAATTCTCAAATCGAAAGCGCCACAAGCAGGCCTGCAGGGAATATTATGAAGAGTACACGAAGAAATCATCAAATTAATGTTATAGTGTAAAAGTGCAGCATTTGGCACTTGGAAAGTTGTTAAAATAACTGTTAAAATTTATTTGAAAGCGTAAATTAGACGAATTTAAAGAAAACTATCATATCGAGCACTTATTTTCAATATGTACCTTCGATACGCTTTAGTTGCCATTTCTAAAAGTATTAAACAATCAAAATAATGATATATTAATAATAAAGCACTTTTAACAAGGAATTTCCTAGTAAGGGGTTTATTTATTTATTTTATTCAGTCTACAGAATTACGAACTACAACAAAGTATTTATAAATACTAGAAATAACTCCCGATTATCGTGTGCCCTATGACATAGCTAAAATAAATTTAAAAAAAATGTACTTAATATTGTTGCCAAAGTTTTCCAAATCCATTCAGCAGGCATTATCTTGAAAAGAAATAACCCAATACAAAACTTTCGAAATTAAAAACTCTAATATTTTAGAACATTTTCAAACAATCTTCAAGAACATATGCCTGAAAATTCATGGTGAAACTTTCAAATAAGTAGTATATCATTCAATATTGTGCAATTCTTAGACCGTCTAGAAAATCCCATTCTTAGAATAATAGCATCTCTGTCAAATAATAGACCTAGAAATCTTTAAAATGATATATAATTTATCATGTAATTCTCTCTAGATCGTCTGAACTAAGCGCCGGTCTTGAAATAAATAATAGATGCTATCGAAAAGAAATTTTGTTGCAAATTTTGTTTATGCGGAGTTTTGACTATAAGCTTTCAATATGCAGAAAGGCAGAAATCGCATCGAATTGTTCCATAAATTTTTTATAATTACTAAATTATTGAGAATTTGTACGAAAGGTGGTTTCAGCTTTGCTATTTCAGCTATTGAGTAATCGAAATAGAATTTGTTGAAGAATTATTTTTCCTTTAAACTATTATGAAGATAGAGTACCTATGCATCGAAGGATATGGCGTTTTTTTGTCAAAAATTTCGTGAATATTTTTAATGATTTCAGTGCTGAAATTTTATATAGACTCTGTTGAAACTTTGCATTCTCACCTTACGCGCAAAGTGAAGTGCGCGCTTAACAGCAGCTACAACGCTATGCAAAACAGCGCCAAGCTAAGCCAAGAAGTAAACTGAACAAGCTCGACGGCTTGAGGCTGTTTAGAAGGCTTTACATTTTGACGCGCCGCAAGTGAATCGAAGATCGAGCCGGGATTGTGTATCATTTGCAAAAACGTAATCAATTCTGCCGTTTCTCGACATACGGGCATTCGCAAATAAGGGGCAACTGCAAAACAAACAGGCCAACTGCGCCACAGAATTATCAAATACCACCGATCAGCGTCTTTCTGCTCTGCGCATGCGCATGTGCGCCTCTGGGAATTGGATGGCCTGCGCATGTGCGCGGCTATTCGAGCGTCAAGTCAAAAGCGTAAACAGCGTAAAAACGTAAATTGCTTTAAGAGCTTTTGTAAATTGTCTAAATTGGCTTTGTTTGTGTGTGTGCGTGTGTGTGCTGTGGATTATGCAAAAATTAAATGTGTTTATTTTTTGTTGTATGCCTGATTTTTGAGTAGGCTGTTATTTGCGGGCAATAATGATGATCTCATATGCCTGTCATAATTTGGTCAATAACTTCAGCTGAGACATTTAAAATGTTTGCAATGAAATTGCGCGACATTGAGTGCAAATCTTAATTCACTTGACACTTTCAAGTGTATGCGTAATGAACGCGCAAAATAAATTTGATTTTTATAATTTTCGGGCAAATTTGCCTTCGATTTAATGAGCTGCTGTAATTACAGAATGAAGCAGAAAGCGCTGTAATCTCATAATGAAGTTCGTTGCTTAAGTTGTTTGATATGTAGCCTACGTCGTGGCGCACAGTGGGCATGAAACAGAACAACAACACTCTTAATGAAAAATAAATAAAATTGTACGTCTATTCTGTTTAAAATTGGTTTTTAGTTGTTATTCGTCACTTTGTATTAACTTATTTCATATAAAATTTATCGAACAATATTAACTCTGTTTGTTGGCATAAAGTGAATGAACGCATGTTATGAAAAGGCTGGCAAACATCACTCATAATATAATTATGCCTTTTGTAATGCCATCTCTCACGTTCAGTTCATATTTTGTTGATAGTACTTTTGCCTTTAAAAATTCGCTTGGTAAAAATTCTCATGGATCTGCCAGAAGCTTTTAGTTGCGCTCATATTTTTCATGATTGCAGTTAATTTTCTAAATGTGACTAAACCTTACACTTTTTTTTAAATATCTTAACAGACTGCTAATATTTTTGCTGCCTTTTCGCTGCACCAAAAGAGCTCTTAGTTATATGCAACTGAATAAATGTAGCCTGCTCAACTTCATGCTTGTTAATTATTATGCGATTAAAGGTAATGCCTTTAATTTGCTGCCATTTGCCATTTTTCCATACAAAATTGACATTTGTGTAATAGCTCAACAATGTGTGGCCGCTGTCAGGCCGCTCATCCTTTGCACATTACAATTTAAATGCATGCTTATGAAATGATTCAGTCAGCCCCCAGGCCATTTCCGACATCAGGCATTGCCGTTTGCCACGACAGACAAACGATTTACGTGTGCTGTCATTATGAGACCTCAAAAGTCACGAACAGTTTACTTAAAAATATTTTGTAATTGCAGTGCACAGTTGTTGTTGCTGCAAAATGCATGCCGGCAAAGTAAAATGTCAAATTGCATATTTATGAGCGAATGACAAGCGTTTTCAATTAAAGCTATTAATCACTTGCCACAAATATGCTTACTAAGCAGACTGTTGTTAAATTATAAAAAAAGAACAACAAATTAAATTTTCAGACATATTAAAAACAAAATAAAATGTAAGCAAGGCAATGCCTTTATTAAAGCAACAGCAGGAAGTAACAGCAGCATCCAGAAAAGGCACTCTGAGTGCAACGCGACGTATGCGTAACCTTTTTGCTCATTTGTAATTCTCATTTGTAATTCTGATTTGTAATTCTGATTTGTAATTCTCATTTTTTGTAATTAAAAATGTTTCACTTTTCCACATTGGCGAAGTAGGAAGTGCAGCGGCCACTTAATTTAAGCTAAACATGCAAAGCACGACACGAGCAGATGAAGGCACAAAGCAACGGGAAGGGGGAAGGGAGTGCGGAAATGGCAAATTGTAAGACGACTCTCGCGCCTTGCTCTAGTTTGCCAGATTTTATTTGGCAGTAGCGTCAAATTTCCAGGCCAAACTGAGATATATTTTGCGGTAGTACGATGAATGAGTGTGGGCAGAGGGGATGCGAGTGAGAGCTTGATGTAGCTGTAGCACAAAAGGAAGACAGAGCAGCAATTATGAATTATGATTCAATGATTAAATGGCACACAGACGAGCAGTGGAAGAAGAGCGCCAGGCACAGACAGAGGCTGCGACGGAGCCAAATAATCAGACAAGCAAGCGAAGGGGTTGGCCTGTAGACAAATAACAAGGAAGGAAACAGAGGTCGGGTTTCAACTGCAGTGTAATACTCTACTCCAAATAGCGGAGTTGGGTTATTTGAGTTGAATTATTTTTAATAAAGTAAGGAACAGTTCAGTTAGTTCAAACCCCTCTTAAATACACCCAAGCTACGTGCCAGCAACAACAATGAAATGCCACACCAACAGCATAGGCGCTTATTGTGATCGCTGTGTTTTTGTTGTTGCTGTTTGTTGCTATTGCAGCGAAGCGCTAGATTGCATGCAACAAACGACAACAACAACAATAACAACAACAACAAAGGCTACACAAACATGAAGACAGCAATTGCTGCTGCTTGTTCTTCTTTGATTTAAAGAGTGCACTTTGAACTCTTTTGCGAAACAGAAAAGAGTAAGAAAGGATGGGAGAGGCGAAGGGAAACAACAGATGCTGAAGAGAACTGCAAAGGGGGGAAGGAGTAGTCAGTGAGTGGGGCAGCGCGAAAACAAAATTTGTAGTTACAATTGCGGCAACGGCAGAGCAGCGAAGAAGCCGCTCACAGTCTGACTGGCATATTTGGCATCTTCTCAAAAATGTTAGGTTAGGTTAAAACTGTTGCAGCAACAGCATTCAAAATGCATTAATCGTTGTTGCATGCGCCGAGCTGCTGGTTTTGGCATGCCGCCCCGCTGTTGCCTGCTGGCTACCGCTCAAATGTGGCGACTTTTTTTTATAGTAGCTTTAGCATTTTACTAACCATTTTTGGCTTGGGCGTAAAAACAGGCTTAAAATGAAATTTTGCAATATTACATGATTTTGCAATTAAAAATATTTGTGTAGCTTTTGTTGTTTTTGTTCTGATGTGGCAGCGCACTTTTTCGTTTGTTTGCTTACAAACAAAAGACTCAAAAGACTTAAGACACAAACTTGTTGAACCCTTAACCTTGTTTCTGGCATAGAAAAGACTTCAGAGCTGCTTGTGTGCATATGTGTGTGTGTATGTATGCCATATGCATGCCGATTGTTGTTGCCGCATTGTTGTTGTTGTTGTTGTTTATAGTACATTTACTTGTGTGTGGGTGTTACAACATTTGATGTGGCTTCTATGAGCGATTGAATTATGCGATTTGCTTGACTTGTGTAAAAACAGGCAAAGAAGAAAGCAGACGCATGAGAAATGTGCGAGGAGTGCAGAATTTGCAGACACATGTGCCTGCAACAAGTGGCGACAGGCAGCAGCAGCGTGTGTGTGTTTATAAGCAAAGGCGAATATACGTTGAAAGGAGTGTGGGGTTGATACGAGCTGCAGACCAGCAAACAAAGAGAAGAGCGGTTTTTTTTCGAAGAAGTTTTTTGTCAGTGCTTGCTCGAGTATCTGACATTTTTTGCTGACTTCTAATATTCTAAAAATGATGCAGAACGGCCTTCTTAGTTTTGTCAAAGAAGCGTAGCAATTCGAAAAGGCCTCACTTCCTCCACACAAACTTGCACACTTAGTTCTGTCTTTTGTTTGCTATGGTTAAATTTTTTGAGACAAAACTTTTTAAAATCGCGGCATTCTAGATTTTGTGCCAATTTCTTGAAATTCCGAAAATCATGCCACACTATTCACGCTCCGCTTTGCCCGTTGATGGTGCGATTTCCAGCTCAAATTTATGTGTCAATCGTTTGTCTATAATTGATGTTGGTTTTTTTTCGAATCGCATATCGCATACAGCTACAAACACTTTTAATACAAATTCCAGCTAATTACAAGCTATCTTCTTGGTATTTGGTTGTGAGCCCACGGGGGACTAACAGCCACAGCATGTGTCAATGACACATAAACGCGTGCTAGATGCAAGTCGCAAGTCGAATTCGTGTCAAAAAAGTGAAATTTTGCAGACGCCCGAAGCAAATGTCGACAACACAACAAAAGACTTAAGCAACGTGCACCCATTTTAAACTTTTAATGTGTCTGCGCGAGCGGTGAGAAAGGTGAGAAGTTGAAGCGCATATTTAAAAATTAAATTTTCTTTAGTAACACTATGCAACATAAATATTTCAATTAGCATTCTTTGCAGTTTCTGCGAATTGCATGTTGAAATTTTTTTGAAGAAAATGTACACAAAGAAATACATTTTAAAATTTTTATTAAATTTTTCCGAATCGACAGCGGAATAGCATGGCGTTTGGAATACCTTCTTGTTATAAAGAGGCGATTTCTTTCTTTGTTGCTGTTCTGTCTCTCTCTCTGTCGCTTATTCTATCTCCCTCTCTCTCTGCTAGGCAAATACGTCGAACTCGATTCGCCGATTCCGTTTTCAATCCTGCTTGAGCAAAAGTAGGCATGTTATTTAAGACGCACACAAAAAACGTATGTCTTTGTTGTATAGTGTATCTGCAAAAAATTAAAGAAACATCTAAGAGCTAAGCGTTTTCAATTAAGTTGGCCATCTCGCGGCAGCTTCATTTGTCTGCAGCGCACGTTCGAGTGTCGCATGCGTCATGCGCACTTACCTTGACTTACTGCGCCAGCGGCAGCACTGCAGCGTTGCATTTGTGCGGCTATGTGCAGGCCCGCCGCGTGCTTATTAAATGCTAATAAGCCGCATAAACAACTCGCAGCTCGATGGCGACGCAGCTACAATGCAAGTGAGTGCAAACTGGCAAAGCCCAAGCGTCCGACAGGCCAAAGTAACAGAGTGTTAATTGAGTTAGCAGAAGTCGTGGCAAATCGGCAGTGTGGAAGAGCGCGTCGATTGCAGTCGAATATTTATGCAAATTGCAGAAAAATTAAAAGCACATAAATTTGCCTCCCTCGAAACTTCTTCATTACGTGCAGGTGTGTTTGCATGTGCCCTCCGCCGCTTTTGCTGTCTGCTATTCTCTGATTTTAGTAATATGAAAATAACGAGTACACGCAGCGAATGTACTCGGTACTTATTGTATTTTTGATGCGCTTCATATTTTACTTGGCTATTCACTTAAAAATATGCAAGCAAATAATAGCGAGTGCTCTATTGAAATATAAAGAGTGCCATCGAATTCATTCATTCAGAAAGTGAATGCGAAAAGTAACGAGTGCTCTTATGTAAAGTAGCGAGCAATTTCAACAGCCTGAATAGTAGCGAAAAAGAAAAGCAACGAGAGATCTAACGAACAAATTTCAAATATTATGAATACACACTCGAATGGAAAATATTTAATTACATAAGTCAAAATATTTCATTATGGCAAAAAACTGAATAGTACACGAATACGAAAATGAACGAGTAGTCCGAATATTAAATAAAAAGTAGCATCAATAGCAGTAGCGAGTACGCAAAAGTATCGAGTAACTATTAATAGTGTATTTCGAATGTGTCTACTGTCTTATTGACAGTCGCTGTCAAAGTGACATGCGTTGACAACACATTTTGCGCTTGCCAATGACACTGGCTGCTTTTGTCAGAATTTGTTATTGTTGTTGTTGTTGTTATTATACGCGTAGCTGTTATTGCTTGCTGGTGTTGGTGTTGGTGTTGATGTTCTGGTTGACTTTGCGCTGACATTGTGTGCGCCTAATAAGGTGCTGCAGCGCGCAGGCGGCACCAGTTCGCCTGCTACTTTGTCTCAGAATCTGCGCCGTCCAAGCGCCGCTCTTTCTTAATATTAGCTGCTGCTGCTTCTTCCGCGGCACTGACGTGGTGCTAAAAATTTATTGAAATGTGTTAATTTATGACTTATCGCCGAACCGCTCGCGTGAATTGCATACTAAAAATGTTGCTATATGTATATGTAGTTGCTTGTAGCTCCTCTTTGGAGGACAGCGCAGCACAATTTAATTGAATTCAAGGAATTGCGCACGCATTTAGCAAAAGTAATCAGCAGCCGAGGCAAAGCGGAAAGGGAACACATAAATATTGTTAAAGTGCGCAAACGAAAGACAGCAGCAACGAACTTCATGGTGGGAAGCAGACGATTTAAGATATTTTGCTCAATCGATGTTCACAACACTTTGGCAATTATACAAAAATTATGCATTTTTAAATGGCATTATCAATATTTATATACAATTTGCAAGTTTTAAGCAATGTAATCGACATGTAGTAGGAAAAAAGTAGGCATATGTCTGCAGACGAAACTTAAAGCAAGTTCTTTGTTGTAACGAAATCAATATCTCAATTACTATGCATATGTAACATTTTCAATAATACTATTGCTCTAAAATATAATTTTGACAGATTGCCAAATGCTTTATAATAAGATACATATTTATGGCCTACATTGACAAGTACTATTAAAATGTATGAAATAAAATGAAATTAATGGAAAAAAAGCAGAGAACTTTCCAACAGATGAATTCAATAGCCTAACCAGCGTGGCCTGAACGGCCTAAGTTGAAGGAAGTGTGCCTTTGTGAAAAGCAAGAAGAAAAGTAAAATACCGAAATAGTAATTTGTCGGTTGTCGATTTTAAAATGCACTTCGACGAATTATAATGATTTTGAAATATTTTTCTATTTCTTCGATTAGGGCAAATAAGAGCACTTGAATTGCAGTCGAGCTCAATAATATTGCTTCATACCCAAAAAGTACTCAAGAAGCTAATGTATAAAATATCTATGCGCTATAGCAAACTGGTTTATATCGTTGGCGGCTTAACTTGCTTACGTTTGCGATACAATTTGAAAGCTGAAATCTACTAAACTAAAAAACATATGCAGTTAAACTTATAAGAAATGACCAAAAGCGGCGCCGAGCGCTGACAAAATCGGCCACAACAATGACAACAACATTTACCAGCATTGTTGTTGTCGACGTCTACTCTGCCGCTGATGGTAGTTGACCGAAAAACAGCTACACCACTTTTTTTATACACTTTTTGCTATATAATAGCAGTGCCTTATAAAAAAGAAACGAGTCGGAATAAAGTGCATGCTTTTTTCGAAATGTTGCTGCTGTCGTTGTTGTTGCTGCTGACGCTGTTAAGTCAGCACTTGACGTGGGCTCCAATGATGATGCCCTCCACTTGTGAGGTTATTTAATCAATAAATGCGGCGCGCGCACTCTACATACAACGACAGCAACAACAACAACAACAACCTGCTTATGCCATAATAATTACAATAACAATCAAAATAAAAACAACAATAACAATAAAAGCGCATTAATGCGAATGCATATAAAATAGCAAAGCAGAGTGGCGCAGAAAAAAAATCAACTTAAATTGGCTTTAAATTGGTTGAAGCTTTTTGGTGGCTGCTTTGGTGGAATGATTTTAATTTTTAACCATTTTTTGCATTGCATTTTTAAAAAAGGAGCAAATGAATAGCCTTAAAAATATATAAGGAATTTAAAAAAATGAAAGGGATGCCAGCACATTTCATAAGCAAAAGCATCAATTTCAAAATGAAGCTTCAATGTGCAAAGGCAAAACTAAGATGAGGGGGGTGTTCGTAAAATAATACTAGTATAACTTACAGAAAAATTGACATATCTGCTCAAATAAATTTAAATTAAGACTCCATTTTATATGCTCTAAAATTAAACGAGCAACAAGTTTTGAAGAAAGATAATTAAACGCGCCTTAATAAAATTTCTAGTTACGCCTCTGTTAATGTGCCGCAAAAATTGGCTCCAAAAAAAAATCATAGCAAATTTGTATGGAATTGCATTTTTTTTGAACTGCAGCAACAACAAAAGCAACAGTTGCTATTGCATAATGTCGTTGCCACACTTACAGCTATTGTAAATTTTTGCTCGTTTTTGGCATTGCTGACGTTTTATTTTGTGCTTTAGCTGCTGACTTTTTGTTGTCGTTGATGTGATCGTTGTTGTGATCGTTGCTGTCGTCGCCGCAAGATAGGAAATTTGCTATTAATTTAATTGCGTTTGCAATGCGTTGAGCGTGCTCGCTCTCTCCTCTTAAATTGTTTGTTGGCCAAATGTTACCAGCGTAGAAAAGTTACTGACTTTTGTTGAAATTGTCTGGCATTTGGCTGCTTGTGGCTTTGGCCTGTGGCATGCGGCTGCTCATTGGCCATTTCATTTGGTGGCTGTCAATTGTGCTTCCTTGCAGCGATGCTGACAGCCAAATCACACGAAGCATGCACGAGGAAGTGGGGCTATTTAAAGCCACTACAGATGGCCACAATTTTGGCAGTGCTCGGAGCTGGCCAACTGTTAGCTAATGAGTGTACATATTAGTGAAGGTCTGTAATTCGAGGCATGATACTGAAAAAGTCAGAATCACACTTAATGTGGGACATATTTATTTGCTTGTAATCAGATAAACGAAAAAGTTTGTTGCTTGAGTCTTTTGTTTGCTTGAACAAAGGAACACTTGTAGAACTCTTAAGAACAAATTCTGCATGCAGAATTTAGAAACAAATAATACACATTCTAAGACAAAATTAACTTCAACTTTTGTCTAGCCATAAACTGCAGCTGCAGCTATTAGCTTCATAAAAAGATGACAAGCAGTTTTTTTTCTATTAAAATGTGAAAACAATTAAATGAGAAGCCGACCAGCTTTTTATATCGTCTGTCTAAAACGCTGCAAAAAATTGCCAAAATTCGATTTATTGCTAACAATTTAAATGCTTTATGCTGAAGTGTTGCCAGACTTTTATCAGCGTGTCTATATACAATACAAATATGTAAGCAGGCAATCTGCCTCATGATCTCATATGGATCTCATATGGATCTTAATGACAATGCAAAGTCATTGAGCATGTGAATTCTTAGAGCGAGCACAATAAATTAAAACGCCATTCAAAGTCACAACCACACACACACACACACTCACACACACACATACATAAGAGTAAGCATGCCTACATGCATGCTCGCTGCATAAGTATGTGTGACAGTTTCGCTTTTATTTGCCATACATGCGCACCAAAAAAACAATGTATACTACTTGCCACTTGTTGCTGCCGCTGCCCCTCCCTCAGCCTCTTTTGTGGCGGTTGCGGCTGACCGCTAAAAGTAGCGCGCCAAGCACAATGTAAAGAAAACACGGGCATGCAAAGAAGAAAAATAATGAAGCAAGGTCGTTTGTAGGAAATTCTAAACACCAACAGCAGCACACACATTTACACTATATACGAGTATATGTATGTATAACATCTAAGTACATGTGTAGACAATAAGTGAGCGAGCTGAATAAAGGAAAAGCGCATTAGAAGTGACAGTAGCGTTCAAAATATGTTTTGGATTTGCTAAGAAAAGGCATTAAACGAGAGGGGAGCGGCAGTGATTAGCTTTTGTGGTTGAGTGAATTGTGCATTGGAATGCCGAAGTGACTGTCTGTCTGAAGAAAAGAGTAGTCCAACAGTCTCATAATTTTCATATACACAAACAGCTACAAATGTACTCACAGTCTGGCAGCTTATTCCCAGTAGAAAATTGAGCTTTTTTAGAATATATTTTAAAAATATTTAGTTCAAATGTGATTAAGAGTTGTTGAAATTCAAAAGAGCTCTAACAAATTTCTTATACCAAATTTCTAATTTAATATTAAGGCTCTTATTCGAAGGAGAAAATATAAAGAGATGCCGAGTGAAAGAAATCTATTGATCAGAAAAAGAAGATCTCTGTGGTAATTACGCCAGCAGATTTTGTTTCGATCAGCTGCACTTCTGTTGCAATTTCCCAACCGAGTAGCAGCAGGGTTCGGTAGATCTCTTACACTGTGACTGTACTGCTCTTTCTAGACGTAGAGAAGGATATTGAGTAACCGTTTCTTGACCTCAAATCGGCCAGCATCAAGTACCTTTTGAGGTTTTTCACTTTCATCTGTCATATGAACCTTTGAACTAATTTCGAGACTGTATTTCCATTTGAATTGTATTTATCACAGTTTCTTTATATATATATAAATATGAACTTAACTTCCTTTCAACAATGCAATTGTACTAAATTCGATGTTATATTTTTAAGACGTTTGTCTGCTGCAGTTCGAGGGGTATGCTTTCGTATATGTAAACGCGTTGGCAAATCATTTCAAAGGCGAGTCCTCTAAGTGCTGCTGCTATGTAAGTATGTAAGTGGCTGCCAGTCTATGAGTGTCTGGAGCTTCATTGTAACGCTTGCGGAAACATGATGCAGCACTTCATTATGGCTACTAAGTACTTCTGTCGTTGTTACGAGCAATGCTGTTGCTGCTGGCAGTTGGCTTTTGTTGGCTTTTGTTAAATATTGTTGTCATTTTGAATGCTTTGTTAGTGTTCAGCGTTCAGCAGCGAAAGCCATCAGCGACAAATGTATTTTTGTATTTTATTGTGTTAGAAGGTTAAGCAGGCTTTAGCTACGGCTAAATGTATACAATTAATTTATAGCACACGCACACACACACACATGCACACACATGCACACTTAGTAGGGGAGAGGGGGGTACCTTCGTCCTTGGGGCACATTCGTCAAAGGCGATTTCGGTATGAAGGAGTCATCGGTCATAACTGTTTATTAGTTGAAACTAACCCATTACTAGCATAAATATCCCTCACAAAGTTTGCCATCTCTATCTGAACAGCTGATAAAGTTATATTTGATTTTGTGTTTTCGCGCTTCGTTCCCGAATATTCAGGTCGGTAACGTAAGAAATTTGTGCTGTATTTATATCAATATTTCAAACAAAACTCTATTAGTATTCCTTTAATACTAATTATTTTGTAAATAAAAGTGTATTTAGTGAAAGTAAAGCACTGAAATTAGAAGTAAAAAAATAAAAAGAAAAAAAAGTGACCAGGGTGGACTCGTCCTTTTTTCATGGGGCACATTCGTCAATATAACTTCACAGGTACTAAAAATCGAAATCGAGTTGAAGCCTCCAAGACCCTCGAACCTGGCTTAAACCTCCCGTAACCACATAAAATTAATATTGGGGTCGATCTCAGCACTTTAAACATTATATATAAAAATTATTTATAAAAAAAATTCTGCATTAACTACCTTTTTTTTAAGCTCTTAAACATGATTTCTTTTTATTTTTTCAATGCAAAATATAATAAATACGTGTTGTGTAACCAAAAACATGTCTTATTTAGTCAAAACAAGATTTTGTATCACCTTATGGTACTTTAAAGTATGAATGCCGAAAGTGCCCCGCCAAATGCCGAAGCTACCCTGGCATGGGGGCACATTCAGCGAAATGACTTTTTTTACTAATCATGAAAAAAATAATACAAACGGAACTTTTTAATGAACTTTTAGTATACCATTTTATTGTTAAATAATGAGGTATTGTAACAGTCTAATAGGTTTTTTAATATATTGATTACCTTCTGAAATATAGGCCTTCAAAAAAAAAGAGACGAAGGTACCCCCATCTCCCCTACACTTTTGCTTTTCTCCCCATTTGGAAGGTGGCTTCGCCCAAAGCGCCAAAAGGCATTAGCAGCGCAAATTCAAGCTTGATTGCGAAGAAGCCGCTTTCGGATGACTCATGCTTTAATTGTTGTTGTATTTGTTGCGTTTGTTGTTGAGATTTCTGCTGCTAATTTGCCACTTTGCTGCTGCTTTGTTGCTGTTTCCATGCGTCGATTGCATTGCTGCGTTTTTCTTGTAATTTGAGCTAATTAACTTTACAGTTGTTTTGTTGCTATAATTGTTTTGGTTATTATTGCAAAAGTGGCTCTTTAAGCTGTTGGTAATTGCACAAAAAGTTCTATTTTGTTAGTCATTAAAGGCAATTTTATAGTGAGAAAAGCATGTATGGCAGAATTCTCTAAGTGAAAATTGCTTTTGCAAATAGGCGCATCAGAAACAAAATTCCAAGAGCCGGCAAAATAAAATTTTCTTAAAAAAAGTGAGGGAATTTCTCGTTTAAACGAAACACATAAGATTAAGGAGCGAGAATGTAGCGTGTGCAAAGGCAGTTGGCACTTGCTCAAACTCAGTCTGAGCAGTAGAGCCCGACCGAACGCTCGGTCTCGGTCTCGGTTACCGAACAGTTCGGTCAAAAGGTTCGGGTTCGGTCTCGGTTCGGTCTCGGCTAAAAAAGGCCGAGTATTTAGCCGAACAGTTGAGGAAAAAATTGTATATGTAGTTTCAAACAAAATTTATATTTTTTAATAATACTTTTTATTGATTTTTCATACATCAGATGCTTAATGTAGGTATTTATACCTCAAAAGAATTGGTTTTTATAATAAAATGTATTTTTTCTTAAAAATGTATAAATTTTTTTTAATTTAATTCTTCTTCTTTTTTTTGCATATGTATTCGAAAGGTTCGGTCTCGGTCTCGGCCGAATATTAAAAAAAGGCCGAACGCTCGGTCTCGGTCTCTGTCTCGGCCAAAATTTCGGGTTCGGTCGGGCTCTACTGAGCAGTAACAGTAGACTTAAGCAACGAACTTTGGCAAGTCGCTCATTAATTTCAAATAACAAATTTTCCCATTTGTTTACAATATTTTATAATAGTAGTCTTCAGAATAGTTGGACAATTCATCTGGCAGCAAAATGAAAGCGTAGATTTGCTTCGAACAACAACAACAAAATGCATTTGGCACTTGCAAGCTTTCGTTCTGCATTTTGTTATTGCTCAGAGCAAAAATTTGCTCTATTACCCTTTGGCCAGACGAATTGCCCTACTTTAAGAATACCACTAATGGTTTTAGCACCCTTTTAACTTTAGCATTTTTTTTGCCTTAACTGTTCAGCAAAGCCTTATGCAAAGCCAAACCACGCTTTAAGACAGTCTTGCGTATTGCATGTCATAGAATATGTCGTTGAGGTTAATTTAGTTTGGTTTGGTTTGTTTGCTTGATGACTTTTCAATAAAAAGTATTATTATTATGTCTTTTTTATGCAACAAGTTAATTCGATATTTCTGTCATGAACAGCATTTTCTCATACAAACACAGAAATAAAGAACAAGTTCATACATGTTAATACCAATACACTCACGTGAAAAATATACTTTTTTATTTCCAATGGAATGGTGCAACCTCCCTTGACTCGTTGGCACTCTTTGATGCGAATAGGTTTTTGCTTGCCAAAAGTATATATAAAAAGTATATATACATAAAGTGTATATATATTTATATAGTTTTGAGATATTCAAAGAAATATATGATGATTTTAAATTAAATCGCTGTTTCAGTTACAGAATACTTCAACTTGCATTCTTCGAGTTGAGTTTTACCTACTTTACCTGCAATATTGGCAATATTTTTAATGGCAAATGCTTACAACAACAACAACAACAACAACAATAACTACTACTGTTTAGGAGGTTGCTAGCGCTCCTTAAAGTAGCGGAATGAAAACGCACACGTTTGAATTTGCTTTGGGCCAAGCCCGTTTCTCCTTTTGGAGAATTTATTGATCTTAAATTGAATGGATTCGAAATATAGGGGTGTTAACAGATCGCAGAGGGCGATTCTCTGTTTTTCAAAAGCACAATTGGAAGATTATTCTGATATCACACGCGATGGTTGTTGATTATATTTTTGAGTCCGAAAAACGTCTATCATTGGCTGCGGTCACAACAGGAAGAAGGTAGCCGGCAGTAAGTTGGCTGCGCCTAAGCGATCGCTCGCAAAAAAAAGAGAGGTTGGCTGCCGTGATATGCATGGCTGTGTTCTTGTGTATGGCTGTGTTCCTGCGCATGGCTGTGTTCTTGCGCATTGGCGACTTAGCCATCCCGGCCGCCTTGCTACGTTGCAATTTTAGATGGAGTCCTGCAGTCGTTCCAGAGCCTGGATAGCATCCCCAAGCAGCCTTCGAGCCCGCCGTCCGCGGAGCTGTGGCAGTTGGATGCCGACGGCTTGAGGAGTCGGTGGTTGACGCCTAACGCGCCGGGCAGCGGATACGGGGCGGGGCCCATGGCGTCGAGAAGCATCTGCGCGTAGAGATCGAGGCGACCAACGCTGAGGCCGCGCAGTTTGACGCACAGTTTGCCGCGCAACAGGAGGCGGGCGTGGGCTTCCCGGTCGAGTCCTTGGACCGCGTGACGCCGACACGCGTGGAGGCTGTGAGCTGGTGGGCGGATGTAGTAGGGTGTGATGCGCCCTTCCACACTTCTTACAACGCAGTGGCGAATTGCAATTCATGGACGTATGCGATCGGGCCAAGCAGTTTCGGCAGTAGCCGTGAGCGCTTGCGGCCGTAACCCGTTGTCCATAGTCCAGGGCCAAAAATCCGCGACATGAACGAAGTGCGTGTCTCTGCTGGCACAATTGGCATCGACGCAGGTCCGCCGTTCGACGCATATCAGTCCTGCAAGAAGAAATGGCTTGAGTAACGAGTAAAGAGATGCGGTGATGAGAGAATGTAGAGGTCTAAGAGACATGATTGGTGAGAACTTGAAGTAGGAAGAAAATGGGCAAGAGTTAATAGTGGTTTACGTAGAGGGTAAAACACAAAGCTTAACAAGAGGGCGAGTGAGTACTCCTGCCTGAGTGCGTACGTCAGCGACGCGAATGTGGTTGTCGGCTCCACGGTGGAGCTGGATGATCCGTCCCAATCGCCACTCGTTTGGGGGAAGCTGGTCGTCTTTAACCACCACCAGCATTCCCTCTTCGAGCTCCTGCTGGGGATGCTTCCACTTATAGCGTTTGTGAAGCTCCTTAAGATAGTCCTCTTTCCAGCGGCGGCTGAATTGGTGGTGGATGACCTTGAGCTTTTCCCAGCGGTTCACTATAGATAGGTCTTCCGCGTTTGGCTCGGGAAGCGCTAGCAACGGAGCACCTCGCAGGAAATGCCCTGGAGTGAGGGCGGTAATTTCCGTTGGATCCTGGGACAAAGGAGAGAGAGGCCGAGAATTGAGCACTGCTTCAATTCGGGCAAGGAGGGTGACAAATTCTTCGAATGTGAACTTGTGTAGCCCGGCGGTCTTCTTAAGATGCGTTTTAAAGCTCTTGACCGCGGATTCCCACAAACCTCCCATATGCGGGGCGCCAGGAGGTATGAAACTCCATTCAACCCCCTGCGGGGAGTATTTGGTAGCGATGTCTTCCGAGACTTCCTGGAGGAATGCTTGAACTTCCCGGGAGAGGGCTCGCTGCGCGCCGACGAAGGTCGTTCCGTTGTCCGACAGCATTTTGCTGGGCAATCCTCGTCGTCCAACAAAGCGTGAGAACGCGGCTCGGAAGGCCGCTGTGGTGAGATCGGAGCATAGTTCCAGGTGTATAGCCTTGGTGGAGAAGCACACGAACACGGCAACATACCCTTTAAGAAACCTGGAACTGCGCAAGATTGAGGCTTTGATCTGAAAGGGACCAGCGAAATCGACTCCCGTCGTCGAGAACGGGAGCGAAAGGGTGCATCTTGCGGGTGGCAGGGCTGCCATGATTTGGGAGCGCATACGCTGCTTGTGTATAGTGCAAACCTTACACTGAAAAATACACTTCTTGATTTGGGGTTTGAGCCTGGGTACGTAGAATTCCTGACGTACCATCTGAAACATCAACCTGTGCTCTGCATGAAGAAGGAGTGTATGCAAGAAGTTAAGATACAGGTTGCAGTAGCGGGAAGTTTCAGGTAATATAACGGGGTGACGTTCATTGTACGTCAAAGCTGCATGTTCGAGTCGGCCGTTGACTCGCATAACTTGATCCTTGTCAAGAAAGGGGTTGAGTACTAAGAGAGTACTTTTTTTGCTAATGGGCTTACTCTCATGGAGAGAGCACCATTCTTGGGGGAAATGACGGGACTGAGCGAGGGTTATAAGTCGAATTTTTACGAATCGAATCTCGGCCTGGGACAGCACAGTGGATTCTGGAGTCGGGCGACATCGAGATTTGGCTAGTCCGCTGTGGGCGAAGCGGAATACATACGCAATGACACGAAGTGCTCGCGGAAACGAGGAAAACCGATCGAGAAGATCGGCAGGCTCCTCAAATGTGTGTAGAGCTTCCACCCTTCTCTGCTCCAGAAGGGGGACAGTTCGACTGATGGATTTGGGCCACGCTTCCAAAGAGGCTAGAAGCCATGGCGGCCCATTCCACCACAGAGAGCTAGTTGCCAGGTCTTGTGGCCTGCAACCGCGTGTCCCCATATCAGCAGGGTTATCGCCGCTGGAGACGTGCCTCCATATACCGCTGCCGACATTGCGGAGAATTTGAGAGGTTCGGTTGGCCACATAAGTTTTCCACACGTGCGGTGGCTTTTCCAACCAGGCGAGCACAATCTCGGCGTCAGACCAAAGGAATAGGTCACAGCTCTCGAGATGGAGATGCGAGCGCACGGTTTTAGCCAGCTGCGAGAGCAGCACCGCACCGCACAGTTCCAGGCGAGGTAAGCTAATGGTTTGTAGCGGTGCTACCTTGGTCTTAGCAACTAGTAATCGTGACGAGACTGTGTCACCCTCTTGAGAGCGTATGTAAAGGGTTGCACAATACGCTTTCTCAGAGGCATCACAGAAACCGTGGAGTTGTATAGTTCGGTTGGGTGCGGAGTTGACCCACCGAGGGATTTGAATTTCCTCGATAAAGGGTAAATCTTCGAGAAAGAGGTTCCATTTTACGAGTGTTATGGGTTTGACGCACTCGTCCCACTCTGTACCTTCTAGCCAAAGTTGCTGGAGAAGGATCTTGGCTTGGACCATTATTGGCGATAGCCATCCTGCCGGGTCAAAAAGTTTCGCGACCGAGGAGAGAATTTGGCGCTTTGTTGTACTGATTTTGGCCGGGCTAGCCTTGACCGAGTACGAGAATGTATCGCTAAGGGCATTCCACCGGATGCCGAGGGTTTTGGTAGAGCTTGCGTCATGAAACTTCAGAAAGTCGGAGTCGAGAAGATCTTCCTTGGGAACTTTCTTTAAAATCTCGGGGTGATTTGCGGTAATTTTTTTAAGGGGAAATCCCGCAGAGTCAAGGGCTTTAATTGTTTGCGACATCGCTTCAGCCGTGGAGGCTATGTCGTGACTTCCGGAAAGGATATCATCGACATAAGTATCATTCAGAAGTATTCTTGAAGCTAGTGGGAATTTTTGTCGCGAATCGCTGGCGAGCTGATGGAGCGTGCGTATGGCCAGAAAGGGTGCACAGTTAACTCCAAATGTCACTGTTTTGAGTTTGAAGTCCTGGACAGGGGTGTCCGGGGACTTGCGGAAGAGAATTCGCTGATAGTCTCTGTCCGCATCATCGACGAGGATTTGTCGATACATTTTCTGGACATCACCATTGAAAACGTATTGATGGAGCCGCCATTGGAGAATAAGCAGCATGAGGTCAGGCTGAAGTGTGGGGCCCGTGTGAAGGACGTCATTCAGGGAATTTCCTGATCCAGAGACTTTGGATGCGTTGAATACTACACGTACCTTTGATGTGACTTTTTCGGGACGAATCACAGCATGGTGAGGGAGGTAGTATGAGAAATACTTGCCATTGGAAATTGTTTCACGGGAGGTCGTGCTTTCCATATGGTCAAGAGTGGAATACTCTTCGAGAACATCATCGTAAGCGCATTTGAGGTCGCTTTTTCTCTGCAAATTGCGCTCAGTACTCAAATATTGCTGAAGCGCTGCAGTTCGGGAATGTCCTAGGGCTAGGGTATTTGGAAACTCTTCCTTGAATGGAAGTCGCACTACATACCGACCATCTGGTCTACGGAGTGTGGTCTTTTGGTATAGCTCCTCGCAATATTCGTCTTCAGGAGAAGGCGTGACGGGTTCATGCACTTCTTCCTGCTCCCAGAATTCTCTGAGCTGAGAACTGAGAGCCTGGTTGGATACTGGTTCTACGGAGGTGGCATACGTTGACACCACTTGAGTAATGGGGCCGCTGAGTATCCACCCGAATATGGTGTGTTGTGCCATCAAGCTTCGGCATACGTTATGGCGAATCCCTTCTAGGAGGATTTGCGGGATTAAATCACTCCCTATTACCAGATCCACCTGAGCCGATACAAAGCAATTCGGATCGGCCAGGTCTAGTAGTTGAAATTCGCTCCAATCTGAGTGGTCCACATGGAAAGTTGGTAGAAAGCGAGTGAGCTGTGGGAGGACTATCGCTTCCGTTTGAATTGTTACGTTTGCTTTGGGAGCGACAAGTGTAATCGGACATGTATGGGAGGCCTTTTGGACTATTTGTCCGCCCATGCCCGATATGTCAAACTGGGCCTGTTTCAGGGGGATTCGAAGGCGTTGCTGAATCTTTGAGGCGATAAAGGTTCGTTGAGAGCCCTGATCAATAAGTGCTCTAAGAGTAAAAAGTTCTCCTAAATGATCTAGGGATACGAGCGCTGTAGGGAGCAGAACTTTTCCGCCGTTGTTCGTGAACAAAGCGTTAACTCCACCACCCTCTGAGCTTGGTGGTTGACAGGGTTGCTCAGCCGAGACTTGTTGTTCTTCTTGGGTTCCGCTGGTGCTTGCAGCAGAAGTCGTCGCGGTTTGTGCCACTGTTACCTGAGCATGAGATTGGGGGTTTGCCGGAGTCAAGTGAAGCAAGGAGTGATGCTTCCTTTGGCAATAAATGCAGGTATAGTTACTTGAGCAATTTTGCTTTAAGTGGGAGAACGCCAAGCAATTTTCGCATAAATTATTTTCTCGGACATGTTTTAAACGATCCTGCACTGAGAGCTTTTTGAATTTTGGGCAGAACTTCATCGAATGGTTGGATTTACAGAGTTGGCATGAGAGTGCCCTTTTATTTTCTGTGAGGTAGGAGTGGGCTTTCCCATGGGGTTTCAGTGTGGAATTATTCGGGAGTGAACTATTCCTACTGTTTGAGGCACTGTTCGGAAGTGGTTGCGGATGATTCTTTGGCCTACTCGGGCGAATTGAATTTAACCTTTCAACCACTTCGTATCTGCAGGTTAGAAATTCGTCCATTTGTGACCATAGAGGGAGGTCTTTTCTGGAATTAAGAGATTGTTCCCACAAGGACAATGTTTCTTCGGGAAGCTTCGTTGAGCAGATGTATACCAGGATGGGGTCCCAGTTTTGCGTTGAGATATTTTGTGCTGAGAGAACGGAAAGGCTATTATTAATTGTCATTTGAACTCTTTGAATTGCTTCACTATTTTCGGAAGTGGCAGCGGGAATGTTCAACAAGGTTCTGATTTGGTTGTCAACCAAAATGCGCTTGTTTTCGTACCGGGTCTTTAGCGCGTCCCATGCAAGAGCAAAATTTTCGTTATTGAGGGGGTATCGTATAACGATTGCACCGGCTTTGCCTTTTGTTTTATACCGGAGGTGATATAATTTTTGTGCCTCACTCAATTTCGGGTGATTGATGTAGACGGCCGTAAACATGTCCCTAAAGGATGGCCATTCTTCATATCCACCGTAAAATGTCTCAGTGTCACAGGGTGGGACCTGGAGAAACGCACTAGAAGTGGGAGTTTCTTGAGCGGATGGGTGCTCTTGGGTTTTCGGAGGTACTGAGATTGCTGAGCTCTCTGATTGGAGCACCTCGTGAAGATCGAGTATTTGCTCCGTGCAGGATTCAACCTCTTCCAGGCAGAGTTCGTACTTCTTCCGGGCGGATTCCTTGAAATTTTCGGGGAGCAAACTGTCCTCGGTGTTGAGGATTTTGTTGAAAGAGCTGAGTACCCGGGCCCAATGGCCATTGAGTCTCTCCCGCCTCACAGTCAACCGCGACTTCGTGAGTTCTTCTGGAGGGGTAGCCGTGAATTTCGCAATGAATTGCACCAGGCTGTCAGATTCAAATATGAACACTGACACCGCGGGGTTGATCCCGGTATCTTGTCGGGATTTGGAGGTACTCCTTGTCTCTCTTGAGGGCATGGTGGCCGCTAAGCTGGCCGCTGAAGTAGCTTTTTCCTCCCCTCCATTGCTTCTTTCGGGACTTCGGCTTAATGGCATATTGCTTGGTATTGCTTATGTTCAAGCGGAGTGTGAAATTTGAATTTATTCACGCAGGGACTAGCGTGTAGAATTTCTTGAGAATGGGAGAGAAATTTATTTCTCGCTGAGAAAATTTCTTGAGAATGGGAGAGAAATGGCGTAAGAATAAAATAAATTTCTTGAGAATGGAAGAGAAATTTATTTCTCGCTGAGAAAATTTCTTGAGAATGGGAGAGAAATGGCGTAAGAATAAAATAAATTTCTTGAGAATAGAACAGAAATTTATTTTCCGCTGGGGGTAGCGTATGGAGAGAAATAAATTCTTGATAATGGGAGAGAAATGGCGTAAGAATAAAATAAATTTCTTGAGAATGGAAGAGAAATATATTTTCCGCTGAGGAAATTTCTTGAGAATGGAAAAGAAATTTATTTTCCGCTGGGGGTAGCGTATGGAGAGAAATAAATTCTTGATAATGGGAGAGAAATTTATTTCCCGCTGAGGATAGCGTATGGAGAAAAATAAATTTATATCGTGTGCAATTTATTTCGCGAGATTTGAAATTAGCTCCACGAGAAAGAAAAAAAAATAAAAAATTTTTTTTTTTTTTCAGTTATGATGCAATAATTCAATGGTATGGTGTTCCACGAGCAATTTATTGCCTGCGTGTGCAATAATTTGTTTCTTGTGCACCGTGGTATTGTGTTCCACGAGCAATTTATTGCCTGCGTGTGCAATAAATTGTTACTTGTGCACCGTGTTTATGGGAAAAAATTTATTTGGGCTTTATATATATGTATATTAGAGGGGTAGATATATGCTTGTGCGATGAATATATTTTAATAATTTATTTATGAATATTGAGAAATATATGTATGTAGAGATGTATTTATATGGAAAAATGAGTAATATGGGCAATAAATATGTGTGAATTTATCGCGTTCTTTCTGGCGCGTGGAATTTGTCTTCTTCCTTACTGGAAATGGGAAAATCGTTCGACTGTGTGCGCTATTTGTGAACCGGAGGCAAAAACCAATTAACAATTTTTTGTCTGCTTGTTCACAGATAGCGACTTCCTTCGTTCGTCCTTTGTATGTTGATTTATTAGGACTGTGTGTGCACGAATGGGATAGAGAGAAAAGCCCGTTCTTGTCGTCTATATATATGTAGGGTGTATATATATAATGCAAGTGTGGACCAGTTTAACCGAGCGGTTTCACGCCAGAGCAGCGTGAGAGAAGGTTCCTCTTATCTTCGGGTTTGAAGTGAGTCTATATACATATATGTGGTACTTACTGTTCCTGATGGATATATTTACTTGATAGCAGTGATCCGTGTTCGTAAGGGTATTCTTGCCGTTGTTGTTGGCTGCAACAGCTGAAAAATTGTGCAGTTGATGCCGCAAAACAGTAGAAGAGATGATGCGCAAATGTTGCGAAGCAATGTTGTGAAACCGTAGAAACTGTTGCAGAAATGTTGCCAAGTAGTCGACGGATTGTTGCGAAGCAATGTTGTGAAGCAGTAGGAACTGTTGCAGAAAATGTTGCCAAGTAGTCGACGGAATGTTGCGAAGCAGTGTTGTGAAGCAATGTTGTGAAGCAATGTTGTGTAGCAGTGGAAAAATGTCTTGCATAAAATCTTGCGAAGTAGTCGACGTAATGCACCTTGACGCGCGTAGCTTCTTTGCCTTGAAACTCTAACGATTTACACCATCAAATTTTAACACTTTCTGCTACAAATTTAAGCAACCTTTTTATTTTTTTTGTTGCTGTATTGTGATGCATACACTTGCTTCTGCTTGAATGGCAGTACCACTGAACGCACGGAAATGGAGATGCGTGCGTTATAACACTTTAAATTTGTGAATGCCGCAGTATGGAAATGACTTTTCACTGATATGCTTTTATGCAAGATTAGCCACGGAACTAAGCACTTGAATAGCGTAATTCGCAGATTTTTCGAAATTTTTGTTTAAATTATTCACACTTTTTGCTTCAATTTTTGCAGATGTTGTTGCGTACGACTCGAATTTTTCGACAATATAAATCAGATTTATAACTTCACCTTGAGAAAGACTAGCGCAACTTGTTTTATTTTTATATACGTTGCTTTTTTCACTGCGTGCTTTGCTGCATAAAGTTAGCACTTCAATTCACTCGATTACTTATTGTTTCAACTCGAGTACAAAGTATAGAGCGCGCACTTCTGAATTTTTCACACAATGAATTGAGCTTACAGTATTTCACTTGCTTCTTTTGTTTTTCTAAAGGGCTGGCGTATTTTTTCGTCGAAGGACCATGTTTAGGAGGTTGCTAGCGCTCCTTAAAGTAGCGGAATGAAAACGCACACGTTTGAATTTGCTTTGGGCCAAGCCCGTTTCTCCTTTTGGAGAATTTATTGATCTTAAATTGAATGGATTCGAAATATAGGGGTGTTAACAGATCGCAGAGGGCGATTCTCTGTTTTTCAAAAGCACAATTGGAAGATTATTCTGATATCACACGCGATGGTTGTTGATTATATTTTTGAGTCCGAAAAACGTCTATCATTGGCTGCGGTCACAACAGGAAGAAGGTAGCCGGCAGTAAGTTGGCTGCGCCTAAGCGATCGCTCGCAAAAAAAAGAGAGGTTGGCTGCCGTGATATGCATGGCTGTGTTCTTGTGTATGGCTGTGTTCCTGCGCATGGCTGTGTTCTTGCGCATTGGCGACTTAGCCAACTACAAAATGAGCGCTACACTGACACTCATATTGCAACAATTGATAAGAAATCGTATTGCGCAGACGATTTTCGCCGATGCAGTCCCCGATAAAGCAATAATGAACGCTTTGAGGCAACAAGCATATAGTATACACACACAAACACATACACCATAAGATACATTTACAAAAACACACGCAGCTACAGTATGTAGCAAAATTATTGTAATAATATTTCCAACAATGGAATTCGAAAATCTTACCGAAAAAAAAACATTCTATGGCAGTAATATGCCTCTTTTTAAAATGGTTATATTTCAGCTGCTGAGTTGCTGAAAAAAGTGTATAGAAATATTTGGCTATTTTTATAAGCTTTATATTAACTTCACTTTGCAGATGTCGTCAAATCTAGTAATCAATTTTTCACCCACTTCCCGACTACTTAGAGATCTGAAACTTTGCATACATGCCTAACCTGGAGCCCAATACATGAATCAATAAATTTTATGGGCGTAGGATAAGGGGCGTGGCACTTTTTTATAAACTCCAGATTTGTGTATAACTTTAGAACTACACATCGCACATCAATGAAACTCGGTAGGAACTTACTACATATCCATATCCTTCTACTGAGAAAATAAGGGGGGCTCTGGATAAGGGGCGTGGCACCCCCCATACAAACCAAATTTTTGATCTCGATTAGCTTTGGAACTAAAGGTCGTGCAGCATTGAAATTTCTTATGCAGTCGCCTCTTGGATGTGTCGTCCCACTGGTAAAAGTTTATGGGCGTAGGATAAGGGGGCGTGGCACCCCCATACAAACAAAATTTTTGATCTCGATTAGCTTTGGAACTAAAGGTCGTGCAGCATTGAAATTTCGTATGCAGTCGCCTCTTGGATGTGTCGTCCCACTAGTAAAATTTTATGGGCGTAGGACAGGGGGCGTGGCACTTTTCAAGCAACTACACACTTGGGCTTCAGTTTATAATTATAGGTACACCACACATCAATGAAAAACGATAGGAACTTACTTGCCGCGCCCTGCTGGCAAAATAGCAACAACTCACCGCGTCACAAATATGCCACGAATATTAGGGTCGATTACAGCCGTATTATTTGTAAAATTGAGGATATGACATATGACGATAGGAAACACTGTGAATACCCTAAATATTATGTACTGCTCTGCAAGTTTTAAATTCTTTTTGCGAAAAATTTCAGAGCTCTAAAATTGAATTTATGGAAGACTAAAAAGTAGAAAATAAAATTATATAAAAAATAAACTTTTTAAAAATAAGCTTTAATTTATTTAATGTACTAAAAAGTAGAAAATAAATTGTTTCCAAGTCACCTGTATCTTACTATTAATAAAAGCTTGTGCGCTCAATATCCATATTCAAAATATCTTTCATTACTAGAATCTATTTGCAAAAAATTATTTAAATAAAATATTGTGGTAACTGTTTGACAAATATTGAACACATGAGCGCCCCAAGCTTTTAGGGATAGTAAGATACAGGTGACTTGGAAACAACTTATTTTCTACTTTTTAGTACATTAAAGCTTATTTTTAAAAAGTTTTTTTTTATATAATTTTATTTTTCGAGGAAAATATAAAATCTACTTTAGCTAATATCGATTTCTGCTATAAGTTTTCCAAAGAAAGTTCGGCCAAAAATACTTTTGGTCTGAGTTTACTAAAAGAATTCTTTATTGTCTATAGTTTGTGTGTTCGCTCAGTTTTGCACCCTACTGTACATGCAGACACACAACAACGACAATCAGAGATGCACTCTTGGGCACTAGCGCAAACAGCAGATGCTCGTATAAGTAAAATTGACTGGCAGCAGGCAGTTGCAACAGTTGCTACGGCAGCGCGCCGCGAAGGTGTTGCCACATGCAAGCAAATATGCGCAAATGTGCAACGATTATATGCACACGCGCACACACAGAAATGTTTATGTGCTTTTGAATGTGTGTAAGTGTGTTTGTGGTTAATAGGGCTTTGGGTCTTCTGCCGAACTGCCAATTGACTTAATTTGCTCCGCGCCCTAAATTGACGCGTTTGCAGAACGTGCGGCCGCTGGACGGCTTGAGCTGCCACAACAACAACAACAACAACAACAACAACAACAACAACAACAACAACAACAACAACAACAACGGCAACAACAGAGGAAGTCTGCCACTAAAGCAACAACAGGCAGCAGCAAATTGCCCGTGCTAAAGTTGGTTTGTTGGTCTGTTGCATCATTAGCATGCCACAGCTGAGGAGCTGAGGAACTGGTGTACGGGCGGCAGCGGCGGCCGACTGCTTGCATGGCAGCTAAGCCGCTAAGCCGCCAAGTAGCCGATCGAGTGCGGCAATTGTGGCAACTTGTTAGAGCCGCTTGCTGCAGCAAGGTGCAATTTCGTTGCGAAGAAGAGTGAAACTGTTGCAGGCATTGGTTGTTGTTGATGGTATTCGCTGCATTTGGCAATTGAGCGTTTATGCAGTGAAATTTGCTACTAAATTTGATATTCCTTTTAATAAAATTGTGAAACTGCTTCATAATTTGTAAGAAAATATTGCCATGCTTCAATAAAAATTTCAACGATTTACTTTCACCAGTTTTGAAATCAGCACCAACTTGCAAAACAGCAACAAAAAACTGAAAAGGTGTGCCAACTTTTTTTGTAATTGTAGTGCGCAGATTTGAGTAAAACTGCTTTGCTTGAATAAAGAGAAGAGAAAGAGAATTTGATTTTTGTTGCCTTGTACTAAGAGTATTTCCATATCAAATCACAGAGAACTCAAAATCGCTTGCATGTCAACATTCGACTTCAATTTTGATGCTACTTATAAAACTATTAAATGTCAGCTAATATCAAGAAATCATCGCAACAGTTTCTCCAATTTTATGTCAACTTTAAAAATTCTTGCTCAATCTGCTTCAACTGCCTTAACAATCATCGACAAGTGTCATAACAAAACCGAGTTGAATATAATCGACCTTTTTTGATGTTATTTTAATTGCGAGAAATAAACATAACAACAACAAGAATGTCAATAAGCGGAACAACAACAATAATAATGAGCACAGAACATCAAAGCATAAATGAGCATCTACCACAAATTTTATGTTTATTGCACTTTAATAATGCGTGTTTACAAGCAAAAGGGGACGCGCTCGCTCGTGGTCATTTCACTTCTCGATGATTTTCAGTCGTCTGGAGCAGCAGCAGAGCGTATGGAAGAGGCCTGTAGTGCAGTGTAGTAGTAAAATGAAGTGCATGCAATCGCCATGAGAAGCTGTAATGGCATAGAGCAATGCAGATGTGCGCAGTCATAGTCAGGGGGGCTCTAAGCGGGGTAAGCGACTGCCTAGAAGACTATGAAGCACCTTAGAGATTTTCGATATTTAGGTACATACTATAAAAAAATTTTCGCTTGCTTCAAAACTAATTTCAAAGTAGAATTTGGCATTTGAAGAAGTTGGATAGTTGAACCGCTGGCACTGTCTCCAATACAACAAAAGCAACAACAACTACAACGAGCAGCAGCACAGCGACTGCCTTGCCTTTTCTAGCCCAAGCAAAGAACCACAATAAAATCGAAATGCCAAACGAAAATGAAAATGAAAAGAACATAAAGCAATGCTTTTGAAGAATGTTGGAAAAAAGAACACATGCCCCTGCCCCTTCCCCAAAATTATAGGTTTGCTGTATGCGCCGTGAATCTTATTGGCAGCTCGCAGCGAATTTCTTCTATGATTCCCAAGAGATTAGCCAACGGAGAGACGCACAAGCAGGCACAGCGCCAGAGATGTGAATGGCTGCACGCTTGGCTGTGCGTTTCACTGAGTTGAGTGCATGTGTCTGTGTCTGTGTGTGTGTGTGTGTGTTTGTATGCCAAGCAGTTTCACTTTCCTTGCACTTGCGTGCCTTAAGAATGCAACAACAGCGCGCGGACGACGAAGATGCAAGGCATGCCCGGATGGCAGCCTCAAAGAAGCCGTCGCCAGTGTTGCCAATTGGCAGTTGTGGGGCAGCGTGAAAAGCAGCCAGCGCAGGCCTGCTTAAAGGTGCCATAATGGCAGAGCACTTTGTGCTACATCATTGTTTATGTTTATTAAAATAGGCATGAAAATAGGTTCACGATGTTAACAAAAAAATTTTTAATGCCAACTAAAAGTTTAGTAAACATTAAATAAACTTAAAATGTAAAAAGGCGTTAACAAATTTTATTCACTTTTTCAAGGTTTTCGATAATTCACTATTTTGAGTAGTCGCTATAAAAATTAAGGTATTCACTATATCGAGACTCGAATACACTTTCTTATTTGAAAGCTTTAAAGCTAACAAAATCATAATGCCAGCATAAAGGTAAGCAAAATGACTACGAAATATAAGCTTTATTATTATTATATAGCTTTATGACTAACTGTAGATTTGTCGAATTTATATCAGGAAATGTTGTTCTACTAATTTCCCTTGCATTCGCAGCAGATGTAGCGCACATGCGTGTCGTTTATGTCAGTTTTGAAAGTGGCTCAGTGAGATTTTGCAGCTCTCTGCCTCTTGTTTCCACTTGCCAGCTGCATCGCTGCCGGCCAACTCTTGCCACCTTGCCACCTTCTGGCTGGGCGGGCAGCGGGGCCAGCGCTTGAATCGCTCGCGCCCAAGTGTGCCCCGCGGGCCCGCACATTGTTTGAACAGACTTAATGGCATGCAGATATGCGTATTATCGCGTTTATTTAGACTTAATCATTTCTTCATTTTATGCTTTATATATATTGCATTTTTTATGCGCGAATTTATGGGTTTTTTTTTTCTGTATGGTGCTTGTTTGCTGCGGCTTGCTGCGCACAGATGGCGCTCCCACTGTGGCAAATTATTTTTATTGCGGACTGCACAAGCAGCCACAGCCGCCGCTGCTCACTTGCCGCCCAGCAGCGGCGTGCAGGCGAACAGCGCAGCTCTGGGAAGTAACGTGCAAATAAATTGTGAAGTTTGCCTGGCAGCGCTCTGGAGACGCACATCGGCGTAAGCATTGAAACTTCATACATCGGCAAATGGCCAAGTGGCCAAGTGGGCAAATAGTTCTGTTTATTTTCGTAAAAAGCAAAAGGCTTTGGCATTTGCGCGGCGGCAGTGCGGAGTAATTTGTGTGGGCAGTGTATGCAAGTGGCTGATGGTGCAAGTGAGAGCAGCAAGAGGCTGCCAGTGAACATAAGAAAACTGTGTCTGTTTGTCATACTAAAATCGCTGAATTTGTAAAAAAATTTAAATGGAAAATTTTGTTAATCAAATTCCAAAAATTTTTTGCAAAATAACTTTTCGAGCATTATTTGGTTAACTGAAAATTGGCTTTTATTATTTTGAAATGAGGTTTTTCAATTCTCAAAATAATGCAAACATCTTTTTTATTCAAAATTTGATTAAAAACAATCGCTTTGCACTTCAGTATTCAGGTTTTTTAACATTTGAAAACGTTTTTCAACAATTTTTAATTAAAATTTCACTTTCTTTCCAATATTGGAAAGGTGCCAAAAGGAGCCATCTAATAGTAGGCATAAATCAAGTCTATCTGCTGACCGAATGTCTTCTTGTGCTTTTCTCATTTGGTAATAATCAGAAATTTAATTAGAAATTGATCTTTCTAAAAAAAAAAAAAGTTTGTAAAAAGTTAAAATGACAAATTAAATGTACACACATTTATAAATTTAAAGGCTGCTGTCCCCAACACAAAAGACAAAAGACTTAAGCAGCAAACTGTCTCTGCTGTTTTCAAGTTTATGCCAATCATGCGCTTTCAATAGCGTAACGTAGAAATTATACACGATTTGCAGCAGCAGAAGTAGACAATTTACACAATGCGAAAAGTGCTAAATTGCCTGCAGCCGAAACCGCTAAAATTACACACAAGCAAAAAAACATAAAACAAGCCAAAGGCAGGCAAATGGAAAACTGAAAAAATATTGCAGACAAAAAACTTGAACTTGACCTCGGCTTGACTCTTTTGACGCAGGCTGAGCCAAGAGTGCGCCAAGGGTGGAGTGCGGCAGTGCAGAGAACGAAATTGCCAACATAATTTTGCGTCATTCCAAAGCAGCATGGAAATATAAAACAACAACAACAACAACAACTGTAGGAACAGCAGTGAGCATGAGTTATTGAGCTGCTGTCCGAGCTGTTTGTGCTGTTGTTGTTGTCGTTGATTGCTATCAGTGGCGCGTCTGTAGAACAAACAAAGGACAGCATTCTTTTTTTCTGCTCAAGCGCGTTTTTTAGAAATATATGCTTTTTTTCTTAAATAAACAACAAACAAATGCGTTGAAGTAACACGCCCACTCATGCCTCAACTTTGACTGCAAATGATGGCAATGCGTGTGTGTGTGTGCACAGGGCAAGAAAAATTTGTTAGAATCAAGTGAATAAGTGAGTTAATTATTAAGCTGAACAGTGTTCGCAATAAAAGGCGCACAGCTTCGACTTTAGTTACTGAAGGGCATTTAAATGGCATTTAGATTCAATTTGGAAAAAAAGCAAACATTCTTTTCGAAAGCGGTTTCTTCTTTTACAAACAAATTGGAAAATGTATTTAATGTGTACTTGCATCCTTTTGTGATGAGCACAAAAGCGCGCCGTGTGTGTTCCCGCCCAGCGGCGACTACTGAGGCGCTGACCCCTGAGTTCACACTGAACCGCACTAATGCCGCTTAAAATCAACAACAACAACAACAGCCACAACACATTGCAATGCACAGTCACATTCAAATGAAAAGGAAGGTGTAGTCCAATTTGTAAATGCGAGACAAATGACCAACGTGTTGGCAAGGAGGGTAGAAGAAGACTGCAGTGGCCGAGCAAGTGGCAAGCAGAGCAGCCAGTTCCTTTCCCTTGCCAAATGCCCATTTGTGCGCTTTTGTTCTAAAGCATCTTGCGCTTCTTCTTCTTGCTTTTCTGCTCTTTCTCGATCTATTGTTGTCTTTTGTTTGTTGCTGTTGCATTAAAAATAAGTCAAGCCCTATTTGAACTCTTGCCGCAGCGAAGCACAGTGCAGCAGTAGCTGCAAAAACTTGGCTAAACTTTGCAAGTATTGCATTCACTTTACTTACATTCGAGTGCTGCTTTCAAGTTGACAGCCAAACTGGAATCGCTAAGCATTCTTTAGCGTACAAGCGTAATCTATTTAGTCAACCAATTTAAGCCAAATCTAAACCTATGAAGAAAAAGTTACTTAGAATATTTCTCAGTTTAACACTTATTAGAAATGTTAACAGCTTGTTTCAATTAATTTTAATTAAGAAATCGAGGAAACGATATTTGAAATTTCGAATTTCCATTCGAAGAAGTCGGCGCTTTCACTGTTCCAAAAAAGAGCGAAACACCTTGACTATGGCTTTTTTCTCTATATTGCAAGTTTTGACAAAATATCAATCCAATCACTAATGTCATAATTTAAAACCTATCAATTTTGATTTTCAAATAAATTTTTTATTTTTGTTAAGCTCAAATGGCAAGGCTTAAAGCTAGTTTTTATATGCCAGCCAGGAATTTTATATAGAAAAGCAGAATCTAACAATTTTAAATTTTTACACTTTTTGCCAGCTATTGATGCTCGGATGTTGCATGGTGTGGCTGTGTTAGTAAAGCCAGCAGCGACAATGCGATGGCGGCAATGTTGTTGTTGGCGTCTGCGCAGACATACCGCTTTCGATTTCTGGCATTGGATTTTTGTTCGCGTCTCAGTCGGAGGCAGCGCAAGGCAGTCATTCAAAAAGTTGCTCTGGCATTTCTGCAAGTTGTTGTTGGTGTTGTTGTTGGCACACACAAAAAATACCCGCATTGCGCTGCAAAGAAGTTGCTTACAACATACTCCACATGGCAAATACTTAATTGCATTTCGATATCTATGCACAGGCATCTGCGCATGCGCCACAGAAGGCAGTCAGGCAGGTTGGCGGGAAGGCGGTCGCTGCGATTTTGACGCTACGGCGCTGTAGCTATGCTGGCTTCCAGCGCGTCATTTTCATTGCGTTCGTTTGCACAATTCGATTTTTACCACGAATTTGTTCGAAATTGCTGCAGTTCTTTTCACAGAAATCGTGCTAATTGCTGCTCTCTCATCGGAAGTTTTTAACATTTTTCTACGCTGTTGTTTTTAATGCTGCAGACTGTGAGCTTGTTCTTCTGCATATGTGGGAATTTTGAAATTTTTCTAAACATCAGCTATTTCGAGTTGAACTTTGTAGGCGCGCGCATTTGCTGGCAGAGCAGCTTGCTTCGTCAGGTTTGTGTTTTAAGTCTTTCAATGAAAGCGCCTTCAAAGGCAAAGAAATTAAAAAAGGTATAGACACCTTCCATAATACTAGAAGTCATATTACTAAAAACATTTAGATCCTTGTGGTAACTTTGAAATTAAACTGTACTTTTTTGAATGCAATTGATTATAGCAACATATTCCTACATATTTATAAATGGTTTATAAATTTTTGCACTTGAACTTGGCATCCTTTCAAAAAGGAACAATCTTCTTAATACGTTTCAAAGCACAATGCTAATTATTCAAATATTTTTCAGATTGAAAACTTCTGCTGGCCAGAAAAATAGTCATACAGTTTTCGAAAATTATTCTGCTAGGGGCTTGCAAACTTGTCTAACAGAAGCACATTTTTTTATACCCTACACCTATGGTAATAGGGTATAATAACTTTGTGCGAAAATTGTAACGCATTAAAGGAGCGGTCCTAGGTATAGACATAAGTATATAGAAATGATCAGAAACACTTTCTCTTTTCATTTCCGGTTGTCCGTCTGTCCGTCTGTCCGTCTGTCTGTCTGCGTGTCCGGAAAAAAAAGAAAGAAGGAGTTGTCCGATTTTGACCAAGTTTGGTACACAGTCACAGTGAACTTCGCGTTAGGTGAAGTGTTAAAATTAATCAAATCGGTTGAAGGATACGCCCACAATGGGCCTGTAAGTCCCACTACCTCGGGTTTTTTGCGATCAAATTGCTGTAATTTGTCTAATTACTCATTGCCAAGAATAATACTTGGTATTCAAGTTAAGGGGTCGGTCATCTATGTCATACGAAAAAATGGGCGTGGTCCGCCCACTATATAGGCGGCAAAATTTTTCCGGTAAAATGGCTCCCAATTGACTAGTTACTAATATAAATGAATGAAATTCGGTTCCCAAGTTGATATATAGGTCTTAGATGCCATAGAAGAAAATGGGCGTGGTCCGCCCACTATATAGGCGATAAACGAAAAATCCTCTTAACTTCCATAATATATACACCAGAGCGTCCAGATTTGGTTACTTCGTTCCTGGTAGGAATACCTTTTAAGTCTCCGGAAATGGGCGTGGTCCGCCCACCATGAGGGCAGTAAAATAAATATACCGATAAGATCTGTTGTACACCTGTCAGAGCATCAATATTTGGCATATATTGTCCTATTAGTTATATCTTGTAGTCTGCCAAAAATGGGCGTGGTCCGCCCACTATGTATGTTGTAAATCAAATGCACCCACAATTTCAGTGAATTATCACCCCACATGGGAACTTGGTGTAGGGTATTACTCTGTCGGTGAAACCCGACTGATACTTCCTTACTTGTTTTACATAAAAAACTGTAACTTTTATGGCTTGTATCAAACAAGCACTGCATCAATAATTGATACACTTCTCTTGTTGCTGCCCATGCCTTGCCGTCGTATTCATGCCACATATTACGAAATTCAGCACCATTCTAAACCACTTCACAGCGCAGAAGCCGCGCCAGCTACGGTAGCTTTGTATGCGCCACTTTGCCACGGCTGCGCACAAAAGACAACAAAGAGCGTGAGGCAGACGCATAGACGGACGAACAGACGGACGTACCATTGCTACTGCTGTCGTGATTTGAATTTCGTTTGCGCTTTGCGTATGCTTTTTTCTTAAAATTTTTTTTCAAGAGCAAAATTTGAAAAAGGACAAAGCACACACACACACGCTCTCAGGCATATCTCAAGCTGGCATAAAAAGCGCCAAAACTCAAAGTCAACAAATTCTAGAGTTCTTTTCAAGCTTCACACACACTCACACACACACACACGCTGAAGTGCCGGCTTAATGGCAGCCACAGTGCGGGCAAGTGTCGGCAGCACTTTTTGCTGATATCTTATTGCTAGTAAAAAAGAATTACACTTACAAAAAAGAAGTGAACTAAAATTCTAACCTTAAACATTATAAGTTCGCGCAGAATAGAGCCGGTCGCTCATTTGGCACTTTTTGTTTGTTTGGCCTGACTTGACTCGCGTTGACTTGCCTCCTTCCAAATAGATTGTTGGCAATTTTTCATTATACAAAATCTGTATCTCTGTCTGTCTGTCTGTCTGTCTGTCTGTCTGTCTTTTACTTTGTCTTTTTGAGTGAACACTCCCAACTGAAATATATATGACAGAACTTTGTTATGGCAGAGTTTGATATCAAGCATTGCTTTCAGTTTGACATCAAAAGAAAAAGAAATCAATCAAACTTGTCATTGACTTTTTTTTCGTTTCAATATCAAATGAGATATCAAGCCTGGTTACCTGTCAAATGGAATGGAATATAAGGCTTGTTCGCAGAAGTCATCTAGCCTAGTTACATTTAGTTTCTTATCAACCATTTTCACAAACTTCATATCAATGGCAAGCCTTTTTAAAGGCACTTGCTTACAAGTTGCTCACAATTTGATATCTCCTTGAGATATGAAAAATGTTTGAGAAAAGAATTAAAATTTCAATAATAAGCACTGTTTTCAACTTGAAATCCGCTAAAAGCTTAATATCGAATCTAAGTATTCATGAAGACACCTTCGAAGCAAGTTGTTAAGTAATAATTTAATGAATAATTAGTATTTGATCTGTCTGTCTGTCATATCAGTTCGACTGTTTTATCAGTATGTCTGTCTCATAAGTGCTTTTGTCTTATCAGCCCGCCCGCCCTCATTATTCCGCCTGTATCATTAATAAGTTTATCCAATCAGTCCTTCTCTTTCTTATGTGCTTTTGTCTCATCAGTCCTTCTGTCTCATCCGGTCGTCTGTCTATGAAGTCAGCAGAACGGTTATCTTATCGCTCCTTCTCCTTCTTCCTCTTCAGTCTTCTTGTCCCATTAGTTCGCCTATTTCATTAACAAGTTTATCTAATCAGTCCTTCGCCGTCTTCAGTCCTTCTGTCTCATCCGGTCGTCTGTCTATGAAGTCAGCAGAAGGGTTATTATATCAGTCCTTCGCCGTCTTCAGTCCTTCTGTCTCATCAGTCCTTCTCCATCATCAGTACGTCTGGCTTATCAGTGGTGTCTGTTCGCCTGTTTACCCGATCACTGCCCTTTTGATGATTTTTCTGTTTATTTGCATGTTTATACGTTCACCCGTCTCATTTGTCCATCGAAATTCCAGGCAAGCGAGCAACCTTGGCAGCTGTCCGGCATGTGTCGTGGCAATTGCTTAGTATTGGGCGCGGTTGTGCAGCTCAGCCAAGTGCGCGCGCATGATTTGAAAGTTCAGTTCAGTCGGTTTGTGTACGTCAAAGCGATTCACATGATTTTCGTTTGCTTGTTATATTTTCATTGGAGGCGAATTCTGTTTGCTGCTTTATGACTTTGTCTTCGAGCCATAACAAATCAACAATGGCAATAAGCGTGGTCGGCGCGCCAACAATTGCTGCCGGCTTTGAAGTGTGTTGACAAACGGCAGGAGTCACTGCGTCGCTGCTGTCCTGGGCGGCACGTTTTAGGTGCGCACGCATTCGTGCTACGCGCTTGACATTTTAATTGCACGCTTACCAGCTACGCAAGTATGTGTGTGTATAATAATAATCAATACACAAATGCAAATTTGTTCTGCAAATTCGCTGCTGTCCAGTGCCTGTCGCCTGGCCGCCTCATTTTCAGCTTTAATGCCTTTTCCGTGACATACTCAAAATGCTGGTAGCACTGACAAAGTGCTCCCTGATTTTTTGTATGGTCGGCAAAATTTGAATTTCGCATGTCACATTAAACTTGAAATTTATGCGCAAAGTGTATATGAGTAACAAAAGACTTGGGAGACAAACCTCTTTTTTCCGTTTGAAATGCTGACATATGAGAGCAACATAAGAAAGAGCAGCGGATTAATGTTTGTCTTTAGTTGCTGTAGTTGTTAAGTAATTATGTTACAAAATGTAATTAAATAATAGTACATAAACGAAAGAATGATTCGTTTTTTGATTAAACAGATTTCACGCAATATATTCTGATTTACAGGCCTCGCATTTAAATAACCTAAAAGTATCAAAATTTAGTCCTAAAACAATACAAAATGTGCTATTTTGTTAAAATTTGAAAAACAAAATTGAAGAAAAAATTGTCAGCAGCCTGAGAAATTCAAATAGCTCTGCTTTCTATTCAACGAAATGAAATTGTAAAATTACTAGCAAATTGGCCAAAAACAATCAAAGTAACTGCATCAACGCGCCGATATGAGCAAATGGCAATGATTATTGTTGTTGTAAATTTAATATCTTTATTTCATGCAGAAAAGAGCAACTATTGTTTCATTGCTTTGGCAGCAAGTGCAATATGTTTGTTTATTTGTTAGTTCATTTACATTCCACTTTTCCACTGGGCCAAAGCACAAGCATTAGCAACTATTTAGGCATCATATTAGCATAGCTCCGGCGCTACAAACGCAAGACTTAAGACACAAACTTTATGCTTGGCGCTGGCTTATTTCTATTTAGCATGCAAACTGCTAGCATTTGCGTAGCCGGCGGACTGAAAAGCAGAAATAAATATTTCGGACACGTTTTTGAAACAAAGAAAACGTGATTACGTGCAATAAAAAGCAGCGCAACTTTGCCTATCGCATAACAACAACAACAAGAGGAAACATATCTCAAAAAGCAACAAGTTATTAGGACATTGTTTTAGATTTTAGATGTTTTAGATAGTTTTTAAACATTTGATTTAATGAAGTCGACAGCAGCCGGCAATTGAGCAACGTAGCGCGCTTAGTTAATAATGGCAACATTTGTTGTCGTTGTTGTCGTTGTTGTTGCTGCTGTTGCATTCTTTGGCATGCTCAAATTGCTCTGTTAGCTCACGAAATGCGCAGCAGCCGCTGGCCTCAGTCGCTAGCGCAAGTGACTCGCACTTTAGCCTGCCAGCGGCAATGGCCATTCTTTGCTTTTGTTTGTACTTATTTTTCTGACAGCGCGTGCGCTTTATCTAACACAAGTTGTGTGTGTGTGTGTGTTTGTTTGTGCGCTTAATTTATGTACTTTCATTAGCAACTACAAAATGTGCGCATTGTTAGCTTAATTTCAGTTTTGCTCTTGCAGTCAGCGCAGTCAAGGTCGCTTGCTCTGGGCGCATATGAAGAAAAAAAAGCAATTAGAAACAGAAATCTATTGCATTGCAATGGAAGTTGTGGCCTCCAACAACAATAAAGCAGCATAATGTTTATTGCGCAGAATTGATTTTAAAATGCTCATTGACCTTCTCTTTAAAAGACGGCTAATCTTTTTGTGTGATTGCTACGATTTGATTTCAGAAGAGAAATAAATGGGAATTCAACTTTACAGCAAGCAAGTGATAATTTTTTCGCGAAAAAAAAATCTATTAGAAAATTAAGTCTTTGAACAATTTAAGCATAGCGATAACACGATAAAATCTATATTCTTAATCTATATATATAAAAATCAAATTATGTATGTATGTATGTTCTGAGTTGCGTCCTAAACCGCTTAATCGATCATACCCAAATTTGGCACATAGTCTATAGATGTTCCAAGGATGGTCATAGGCTATAAAAAATGTCTATACATCAAGAGGGCGTGGCACCTCCCATACAACTTAAATAATTGATTTGGCATATCTTTAAAACTACAAGGTGTACAACATTAAAACTTTGTATTATGTTAGTGTTTAGTTATGTCTTCCTGCTGGAAAAAATGTAGGGGCGTGGGACAAGGGGGCTTGGCACCCCTCATATAACTTAATTCTATGATATGGCATATCTTTGAAAGTACAAGTCACGCAGCATTGAAATTCCGTACGCAGGCACCTCTTGGATGAGTCGTCCCACTGGTAAAATTATATGGGCGTAGGTCAAGGGGGGTGGCACTTCAATCAAATCCTATACGGGTAGAACTTTAGAATTATGCTTCATACATCAATGAAACTCGGTAGAAACATATTACATATCCGTATCATTGAACTGAGAAAATGGGACGGGCATTGGACAAGGGGCGTAACACCACCCATACAAACGAAACCATTGATATCGAATAGCTTTGGAACTAAAAGTCGCGCGGTATTGAAATTCCATATGGAAGCTCCTCTTGGATGAGTCGTCCCACTGATACAATTTTATGGGCGTAGGACAGGGGCGTGGCACTTTTCAATCAACTCCACATTTGGGTATTACTTTAGAACTACACATCAGACATCAATGAAACTCCGTATTCTTCAACTGGGAAAATGGAATGGGCATTGGACACGAGGCGTGGCACCACTCATACAACTTAAATCTTTGATTTGGTATGTCTTTAGAAATACAAGTCATACAACATTAAAATTTGTATTCTGTTATTATTTAGTCTTACATACATACATGAAAACATTTTTACATAATTTTGAGTTTTATATATATAGATTTAGGGGCATGAGACAAGTTGGCGTGGCACACCTTAAATGTATGTACCGTAAAAAAGTGGTGGTCCATGAGGAGTAAAGGGGGGTCGTGACTTTAATTTTGGCCTTCCATCAAAGGAGTAATCTACATACACAGATAGTTCTGTAAGGACCTACATTCATGACTTCCCCTACAAATATATAGACATCACAAGCATCAGCAAGAAGAAGACCTGCTGTTCAATAGAAACCAAGAAAAAGACAGACTGGCAAACACTGCTATTAAATTAAATACAACATCTACAATCAGAGCATCATTCACATTACGTATTTTTATAAAAGCGCGGGGTGGAACCCGCGGGTAACAGCTAGTAATTAATAATAAATAAACTCGATAATTTCATTCATCAAATGGGAAAGACTGTTTATGTCTATGAAAGCAGCAGTCTAATTTGTTTCTAATTCTATTACAAAGATGAGCATTGCTAATGAACATGAAAAACAATAATGACAATAACAACAACAACAACAACATTGTCAACAAATAATTCCCAAAAGGCAACAACAGCAAAGCCGAAACAACGCGGGTGTTGCGCGTTCTAAGCCAAGTCATACAATTCCAATTTCAAAATACCACTTTTCTTGCTTTGGCGCGGTTTCCGAATTTGCTTTGCCCATGCTCGTTTTCTCTTTGTAACAATTATTATGATCCATTGTGTGTGGCTTTCGTGGCATTATATACATAATTGCGCTTTAATGGCAAACACAAGTGTTGTTGTTGTAGGCTGTGACGACGTTGACTGCTGGTTGGATCTACTTTTTTGCGTCTTACAATTAATCAAATTAGAATTTATGAGCAGTCACGCACAAACACATGCACACACATGCTTACACGCACATTGAACGAAATTACAAATGCAAAGAAAAAGTAGCAAAAAATTTGATTCAAATTCAATTTGGCGAAAAACAACTCAAGCAGTGACAAAACAAATGACTTAAGTAACGAACTCGTTATTTTTTGAATGCCTTTTTTTGTTGCAATTTTAATGAAAATAAAATAGACAGAGTTTCATACAAATGTAATGATTTGTAGTTTCTTTGAGAAGGCAGCATTTTTTGGCTGTGGAAGTTCTTTGAATTCAATTGATTTATGGCAAGCAAGTTATTTTAAGGCAAGAAAGAAGGCTGACTAGTTGGCAGGCTTAACTATTTTAATACCATTGTCTTGCTTTATAATTAGCGATATTTCCGAAATCTGATTTTAGCCGATTCGATTATTGATCAAGGTCTTTGCATCGAATTTTTTTATCGCTTACAATTGATTTAAATTTGCTGATATGCATTAAACGAATGCATTATGCATTTTAAGGAATTTTTAAAACTACAGATAATAGATAATTAATAGACTTTAGACATTATTAAGCGCTCGCATATATAATATAACCAGCAGTATCGCGCCACTTCGTGGCGACTCTCCTACTTTTCCTTCGCCGATATGGAGAATGTAATTTTAAAAACATAATTTTATAAATCCGTATTATCTACTATACATACTTTAAAATGTTAATATTTTAACTCTGTACTCGGTATCCTCTGTATCCTCGCAACAGAGAAATGTTGGTTACCCGAAGGAATGTAACAAAGCCGTCAGCTCTGCTGTCACCTTTAACCAAAACTTTAATTAAAGGAAGTAAGCTCATTTTGCTGGTTGATAACGTACATACTGCGTTACCTTATTCAAACCGAATAAATAGTTAAAGGAGGTAGTAGTAGTGATCCGGGAGGCAATAAATAAAGGAGCAAATATATAATTGTTACTATCAGTTCTCAAAATTCGGTTCTTAGTGGAAAGTAATAAGTAAAAATTGTGTGAGGCTGGTTTTCCAAAAAGATTTTAATCCAATCTATTTCCCTCCAGATTTTTCTAAAGTTGCAATTTTCATGAAACATGTGTAATTCCTATACATATTCTTAGTATTCCACCTTCTAGAATTTCAACTTTTCCTCTGACCCACTGTGCGGCTAAATCAAGGTGTCCTACTCTTCCTCTCGTTGATTTATCTGTTTTTATTCTGCCTTTTATTATTAACCTTTTACAATATCTTTCTAAAATTATTAATACAACGTCAGTCCCACCTACTCTTGCTACATACATATATAAAAATGAGGCGTATTTTTATTCTTTTGTAGTTAAGTCACCTATGTGGGAATATATGTACATATATATATGTCATTAACATTTTGTTTGATTCCCTATCCAAAGTTAGAAAGAAAAATTTCTTTCACTAACAGACCAAATATCAAAAAAATAACTTAAACTCGTCTCGTGAAAAAAAGACTTTCAGACGTATCCTACTCTTGAAAAGAGTGTCTACATTTACTTATAGACATACATACATACATAGGTATGCAGCTACTCAAATTTTAACTTCAATTAAAAACTTGCTTAGATAATTGAACTTATTTTGATTTCCCATGAAATCTAACCGAACACTGAAAATCTCCGGTCATTTACATTGTCTAGTGTTCAGTAGCACGGCTTTTATTTACATCTGCCAATGTGTCTATTTTTATTAGTTTTGTGTTTTACCCCTGTAATCTTTAATTTTTTACAAATTTCTGTTTCGGTGGAAAAATTACTAAATAGTCCAAAAACCGAGGCCATACGGCAATAAGTGTTAGCTGTAAGTCAAAATGTAACATTTTTTACATGAAAGTGGAATGAAAGGCATTACTGTTGTTGTGCAGAGAACAGCACGACAACATTGCAAGTCTATGCTAACATTCTCTCTCACTCTCATCAAATGTTTCCCAAAACAATGCTGTGCAAAAACAATGCTACATTTAATGTTAAATTAACAGGGTAACGGTAACTGAACCATAACATTGCGCACGCAATAGCGTTTTATTTAATAGTATGATATGTATAAAAACAGCTAAGAAATGTGTATATATTTTCAACATAACCTTAACATCAATCTTACTGCAGTTCTCTCAATTTTAATAGGCACTATAAGATTAAGCTGTATATATTTTATAGATTTTATTTCAAATTACATAACCAACTCTCTAGTCACTGCAAGGCATGTTCCTTACTCATGCCTTGCCACTCTTTAAAGTATTTTAGCACTAAACAATAAACACTGCTAATCAACAAATAAATTATGCGAAACAGTTTGAAGTGCCGCGCATCAATTGCTTCTGCATGGATTAACCAACTTACAGCCAACAACAACAACGGCATCAAAATTAGCACTCAATATTAACAAACTCAAAGAAAAGATTCGCATTGGATTTCACTTTTAAAGCAAAGCAAAGCAAAGAACAAACAAGCACAACAACAACGAGAACACGCAAAGCTGTGCCTAACTCCACTCAACTAAACCACAACTAAAGATACTAAAGCAAAACGGATATTACTAAAAAAATTAAACAAAAGACAATCAAACTAATTGCAGAGCAACAAAAAGCGCTCAGCTGGCAAGCAAAAAATTAATGCCAAAATTAAGCCACTTCTTCTGCAACTGCTTCTTCTTGCTACACTATCTGCGCTGCTACCGCTATCACACATACATACACGCATACATATGTACACACACTCACTCGCTCACACACATACCAACGTTTCACTAAGCAAGCTAACCAAGAAATTGAACTAAAATTACTAAGAGTGTTCATGGCTCAATTGTAGCAAAAATTGGCAGACATGAAATAGATTAAGAAACTTTAATAAAGAAAGATATTCAAAAATATGAGGAAAACCCAATTGAAAATGACATAAACCTTCTGTTTATAATTTTCAAATCTGAGTAAATGAAGGGCGTTTCTAGCATAAAATTTCTTTATGTGAGTTCAATGATGAAAAATCTTCAAAATTCAAGCCTTGCTCCAACAGAAGCATTTAGAGATCAATTGCAAAAATGTAGAAAATTTTTCTACAAAGCTCGTTTTTTGCTGAAAGCAGATCAAGCGTTCATTAGCAACAGCAGCTAGTCAAATCGTTTCTTGCAAATTTTGAAAGCCTTTGAAAAGTATAGAAAAATTTTGGGTTCAGAAAAATTTGAGTAAATATGAAAACATTTAGAAAACTTTGACAAATTTTAGAAAATTTTGAAAAATTTTGAAATATTTTGAAAATTTTGAAAATAAGAAAAACTGTTCAAAGTTTTGAAAAATTTAGATAAACAGAAAAATTTAGACAAATTTCACAAAATTTTGAAATTTAGTTTAATTCTTAAAGCCTAGACAAATTTCGAGTTCAGAAAAACTTGAGTAAATTTCGAAAATATTTAGAAAAATTTCAAAAAATTCAGAAGTATAAACAAGTCAAAAAATCTCAAAGCAGCAATTTTTTTTCAAATTTCAGCAGCGCCCACAAACGAAAACGAACAAATAAAAAGAGAATAGAAGCAGTTGCTTAGAGAAATGCGGAAAATGCAGCCGAAAGCGAAATTGCGCTAAAAAGCACAAAGAGTAAGAGCGAAATCACTTGAAATTAGAGAAGCAAACAAAAATGTAGTAAGAAACGCTAAAGAAGGAAAATTGGAAAATTTTGGAAATTACATAAGGAAAGCCCGCGTAAGAGAAAACGATTGCTGAGCAGAAACGAACAAATTGAAAAATCGAGAAGAAGCAGCTAATAATTATGAAAAATCGCGGCTAGAAATTATAAAGGTCCAGCGCTGCCACGCCGGAAAAAGAGCAACAAGCTTCGCAGCAGGCAAATTATGGCTGTGCAAAATCAAAGATTGCAATCGCAGCAACAGCAACAACAACCAAAGCAGCAGCAGCAACAACAACCACCACAACAGCAGCAACAACAACAACCACAACAGCAGCAACAGCAACAGCAACATAAGCGTGCGAACACGGCCACAAAAGCAACAACAACAGCAACAAAAAACACTGAAAGACTGAGAGCAACACACAACTTGCCAACAACAACAATGCCAAAAGTCGCCACAATACCAGCAGCAGCAGCAGCAACAACAAGAACAACCCAACAGCATGCAACAACACAAGCGCTTACTGAAGGAACTGGAGCGGGTGCAGGTGCAGCAGGAGGCGCTGGACCACGCGTTTCCTTCAATAGAGATGTGCATGTAAAGAGAATCGGTCAGTTGTAAGCTTAATATTTCATATTGTTTCAACACAGAGTGAGCGTTTGAGGGAGAGTGAGAGGGAGAGGGTGAGGGAGAGCACACAGTTGAGTTAGTGAGAGCGTGCTTTTATGTAAAATTCTGAAAACACATTTAATATAAAAACATTTTTTAATGAAGTCAAAATTATGAGACAATAAAATTTGATGAAATGCTCAATAATTGTTCTCAGTTATATCTACTTTTGTGTAATTTGATTGAAATTATATATTCAACTGCCTATAGACTCATATACATATGTATGTATATCATTAAAAAAATTTGCAAAGTATTCAAAATTTTAGCACAAATTTTCAACAGATAAAATGTCATAAAAAAATGATGTCAAAATTTTTTAATGAGCAATTTTTATTAAATGGTGCACATTTTTATGTTGATTTTACTGTTGAGGGTTAAAAGGATGGCTTCCTTATCGGCTGCCGAATTCTGTACATTTTACAATTGCTCTCGAGTTCATCGCTTGCTGTCGATTTTTCAATAATGTGCGCAATAAAAACGACTAATGCCAAACAATTTCAGTGCTCAGTCTAATGTTGAGCTGACATGAAGACGAACAACTTTTAGTAATGCGCATTTTTAATTCATTTTCGAGCGCTTAAAGTGCGGCAGTCAAAATTGCTTTCGACACGAAAAGTAATTATTTCAGCTTCAAATCACACGAAAATTTCGATCAAATTATTTTTCAATAGTCTCTGCGTGCTCGAATTTTGACAGCTTAGAAGTCTGCTGCTGTCAGCTGTCACTGCTGGACTATAGTACACATTGCTCAGTTTTGCAATTAAGGCCAATTTTCAAGCGCAATAAAAACGCAATTTCCACAAATAATAAGAATTATCATGAAAGATAGAACGTAGAATTTTGCTTATAAATAAGCATGCAAGAAAAAATCAAAGCAAACTAATTTGAATTTAATGAGAATTGGTAACGCAAAATTGAGCTCAGCTCGAGGAACATAACATATGGCAGCTACCCACATGCATGTGTGGCACACAGACTTAGAGCGAAGCGCTAGAATTGGAAATTCTCGGGCATTATGAGCAAGACCACTTCCAATTAAATGTAAAAGAAATCATTTCAGCATTGCGCGCTTCGAATTTTGCCCCCGCTTTAGTGCATTAAGTGAGCCCACACATTAGCAGCAACATTCAATGATGATCAAACCAACAGCAACACACACACACACACACACACACACACATGCACGCTCTTATGCCAATGAGCCATTTATCAATGAATTCTGCGTTCTTGAGAGGCTGTTTCTGTCGCTCATCACAACAACAACAACTGAAATTGAGCAACTGTGTAATTAATTTGAAATCAAGACAGGTCCATGCGATTGCTAGCTAACAACATTAGAGCAGGCTGTGCATGTAGTGGTGTTAGCCTTGACCAAGCCATGCTTGGCAGGCAGCTCAATACCGCATTTTTTGTAGAACTTTTCTATGCGCGATTTCGCTTGAAAGATTTTGACAATTTTGGCATTGATTGTTGTTGTTGTTGTTGAGCGTTTGTTGAAAGCTCGCAAAGGCATTTACAAACTTGTGAAAAGTCTTGCACGCAGTTCAGCAAAGTAACTGGTTTTCATGCCTAAACAAATAGTACAGTGTTGGCTAAAACAACAAATAAACTACATATGTAAAAAAGTTAGTTTGTTAAATTTAAGAACTTGGCGCTTTAATGAAATTTTTTGGCTTTTCTTACAAAATTTTTGATGAAATTAAAGCTTCAACTTTTTATGCGCAGTAAAACGGCTCATTTGTAAAACATCAGAGACTTTTAAGATCGCAGCTTAAGCTGTCAGTTGAGTTATCAATAGCAAGAGGCTGTTGAATTTCTTTAACTTGCTGCTTTTGCCAGTAACTAAAAAATTTTGCATTAGCTAAAATAAACGCTTCTTTGCTATTGCAGAAATTTGCAATCTCAAATGCACAAGCTGGTGAATGAGGCTATTAATTCTTTTGTATTGCTTCATTTCACTTTCGTTGCTGCTGCAAATCACTTTACTTGTTGCTGCAATTTTTCACATGGCAGCAGCAGCGGCGGCGGCGGCACGAAATTAAAGGCTTTCGCATACAAGCTGCAAAGTGGAAAACAATTAAAAGGCATAAATTTTAAGGCACGGTTTGCAACTGCGAACGAGGCATGAACAACAGGGAGCAGCCGTCGTTTGTGGCAAGAATGCGCCGCGTCGGCAATCGCATTGGGGCATTTTAATAATTTTTATTGCTGTGCGTTTGTCATTTTCAATTTTAATTTCTTATTTTGCGCAGCCGCCAGCGAGCAGCAGCCACGCATGCGCCATAAATTCTCTGCAGCTATGAAATAAATCTTTTCGCCACAATTAAACGTGGCTCTGATGACTCCGAACGTGCTGCGGCTGCTGCTGCTGCTGGCCGCCTTGGCGGCAGGCTATGTTAAGCTATGCGCGCGCTCGAGCGAATGCGTGAATGAGCGAGTGAGTAAGTGCAGGCGGCAACTGGTTCTGAAGGGTCGCAGCGGGGCGCTGAGGTCCATGCCGGCCTTTATCTACGATTGCAGCTACAGCGCACATACACAGCCACACAGCTGCAGCAGCGCCATTGCAGACATAATCATAACAATAATAAAGCAGAGGTAATAATGAGCCAACAACAGCAACAACAACAGCGCTGCGATTGAGATTAAGCACTCTTTGCCTGCCGCTGCCGCTGCTGCTGCTGCCTTCAGATAAGGCAATGCAATGCGATGCGATACTTTTAGTTGCATATATGTATGTATGCTGCTGGTGTGCTTTATTTCGTTGTTGTTTTGATGGTTGCACTTTTGTTTTTAGGCTTGTTGTGGTTGTTGTTGTTGTTGCTTTTGTTGTTGTAGCGCACTTTACAGAAACGCATAAAATTGAAGGTGAACTGCATAGAATGAGCACTTGTAATGCGTAGAGCGGCTTTGTGTGTGTGTGTGTGTGTGTGTGTGTGTGTGTGTGTGTGTGTGTGTGTGAGAGAGAAGACAATTGTACAACTTTATCATAAAGAATATAGCTCGTAAATATATTTAACAGTTTTGTGCTACAAATTTGTATTGTTCGAAATTGCATGCCTTCAAAGTTGTAAAAAAGTAGGTAAGCACTCGAAGCTGATGTCACTGTTAAAAAGAAATATGTAGGGGAGAGGGGGGTGCCTTCGTCTACTTTCTTTTGAAGGCCTATATTTCAGAAGGTAATGAAAATATTTAAAATCCGATTAGACTGTTACAATACCTCATTATTTAACAATAAAATGTTATACTAAAATTTCTTTAAAAAGTTCCGTTTGTATTATTTTTTTCATGATTAGTAAAAAAAGTCATTTCGCTGAATGTGCCCCCATGCCAGGGTAGCTTCGGCATTTGGCGGGGCACTTTCGGCATTCACACTTGAAGGTACCATAAGGTAATACAGAATCTTGTTTAGACTAGATAAGACATGTTTTTGGTTACATAACACGTTTTTATTATATTTTGCATTAAAAAAATATAAAAAAATCATGTTTAAGAGCTTCAAAAAAAGGTAGTTATTGTAAAATTTTTTTTATAAATTTTTTTTTATATATAAAGTTTCAAGTGCTGAGATCGACCCTAATATTAATTTTGTGTGGTTACGGGAGGTTTAAGCCAGGTTCGAGGGTCTTGGAAGCCTCAACTCGATTTCGATTTTTAGTACCTGTGAAGTTATATTGACGAATGTGCCCCATGAAAAAAAGACGAGTCCAACCTGGTGTCACTTTTTTTCTTTTTATTTTTTTACTTCCAATTTCAGTGTTTTATTTTCACATAAAACACTTTTACTTACACAATAATTAGTATTCAAGTAATACTAATACACTTTAGATTGAAATAATGATATATGTACACCACAAACTTCTTACGTTACCGACCTGAAAATTCGGCAACGAAGCGCGAAAACACAAAATCAAATGTAACTTTGTCAGCTGTTCAGATAGAGATGGCAAACTTTGTGAGGGGTATTTATACTAGTGATGGGTTAGTTTTTACTAATAAACAGTGATGTCCGATGACTCCTTCGTACCGAAATCGCCTATGACGAATGTGCCTCAAGGACGAAGGCACCCCCCTTTCCCCTACTTGGATTTCTGTCAAAATGTCATTCACACTCAATGTTGCCAGATTTTTTTTCCAAAAAACTGTAAATTTCCAAACAGAAAACTGTATTTTCAGCCAAAAAACTGTAACTTTCAAAAACGAAAGGATTTTTGTGAAATCACGTTTTTTTTTAAATTTTATTAAACAAAAATTACACAAAAGAATTCATTTTGAATAAAATAATAAACTTAAGCATAATATGATAATTCAACGATTTAAATTACATTTTCATTTTCTATTAAAGAAATTAAATTTTATTTTGCGTACATAGTTTGGTAAATTTTTTTGTACATTTCATTCGATGACTAATTTAATACAATTGGAGTAATTTTTTATGGGATCTTGTGTTCTTAAAATTCCGCAGAGTAGTAGTTAATTTTTTGTTGGGTTTTATTTAAGTTAATTTAAGAAAATATTCTTTCTACATTTGCTGTGGCTACTGGCATGCAAAGAACAGCTGCAACTATTTTTCTCAAAAGAGAAAAAGCTTCACTTCCATCGCCCCTTTTTGTCTTCAAAGTTGACTCCCAAAATATTTCAATATCTATTTCAGAAGTTAATTTTAAAGCAGTAAAATTGCTGTGACGAAATTTGCGCCATTCATCATCAACTTCCTGTAATTCTTCAATGCTTATTACATTTGTCAAACGGCTACTTAATTGTGCGAAAGATGGTTGATAATTGTTTTAAACATTCCGTGGAGCCAACAGTTCCACAGCTTTGAGAAATTCATTTTCAAAATCATATTTTATTTCAAGCTATTGCATAGCCCAACATAAAATTTGAAGCAGTGTTCTCTAAAGTCGATTTCCTCCGATTGAGGTAGTTGATGAGTTGACGTTAATGCTATACATATTTCGCTACCTAAATAAATATCTGTAAGAGGTCTTAGATATACAGAATCATTTATATCAATATTTTTAAATTCATTTTCGTTAAAAAACTCATCTTTTATAAGATATTGTAATATTTTTTTGTAAAATGAGTTATTTTTTTTTTTTTTTTTTTTTTTTTCAATTTTCAAATCAATTTCAATTTATTATTGGCTGTTGGCATTTAAGACATAGTCTTTTGCATGCCGCGTATATACATTCATACATTATTAAGCAAATGAATTTGCGGTTCTTTCACTTGAATTTAGTTTATTTAATTTATTAATGTCTTTCAATATAAATTTATATTTTATTGTAATTAAAAACACCGAAAACATTTTAATTTATTCTTTCAAATCTGAAATTTTTAAAAACTGTAATTTGTAGTAGGAGGTAATTTTAAAAACTGTAAGCATGTCTAAAAAACTGGTATTTACAGTTAAAACTGTGAATCTGGCAACATTGTTCACACTACACGAAATGTATGATAAGATGAGCTTAAAAATCCCCCTCCCCCTCAACTGATTTTCACAAAATCGGTAGTAGGTTTCATATAAATGAAGAGCGACCGTAAAGATCATCAAAATTAATTTATGTAAATAGCTCTTTAAAAATGTGCACATTTGAAAAAAAAGACGACAATATTTGAGCCACATTTCGCCACAAGCCTGTTTAGTAAGATCTGCTAACTCAAATGCTTAGTCATTTGTATTTACTCTCAACATGTTTTAGCTTAAATTTATAACTCCACAAATCAGTACTAACACATTTCCTTGTGTGTATGCTTTATAGTGGCATCGTAAAATTAAACTAATTTCCAAATTGAATTTGCGCAGCAATTCAGCTACAAATCAGCTTTTTCCGGTTTCAAGCGCAAGCGCTTAATTGAGCGAATTCTTTGCTTATGTATGTATGTATGTATGTATGTATGTATGTATGTATGTATGTATGTATGTATGTATGTATGTATGTATGTATGTATGTATGTATGTATGTATGTATGTATGTATGTATGTATGTATGTGTCAGTATGTGCATATGTGTGTGTGTGTGTGTGTGTGCGAGGTAAACACGTTCGCTGCTTAAGTCTTTTGTTGCTGCTCACACGCGGCAGCAGCCTTTGCCTAAATGGCTCATGCAATTAATTCGATTGCAAAACTCTTATAAAATTTAGTAATTTGCATAAATTAGCACCCACTCTAGCGCAAAAATAATTTAAATAAAAGCAGCAACAACATTCAAACTGCACAACAAAATTTAAATTTTTCTAAATAGTTTTAGACAAGCTACTTTTGGCAGCATTCATAAAAAGTTTCAGTTGGATTTCTGTACACTACTTTTTACTTGCAAATTTTTGCATTTGAGTATTTAAAAGTGTCTATAATTTAAAAGTGTCTATTTTGACAGCTTTCATAAAAAGTTTCAGTTGGATTTCTGTACACTACTTTTTATTTGCAAATTTTTGCATTTAATAATTTAAAAGTGTATATAAATATTTGGTAAAAGCACTAATTTTTAGACAATTTTTTCGCTAAGACTTTTGCCAAAATGTAAAAAGTCAAAAATTTTGTTGAAGCGTTAATATACAAACAGTCTAATTATGCTAAGAATTGATGTCGAAGCGATTTGTCTGAGCTTCTTTACAATTCAAAGCGCAGAATTGGCATTTTCAATTTTAACTACGCCTTTCATTTCAATTCGAAAGCAGTTATAACGATAATTTTGATTTAATTTTGATAATTTTCTTAAATTTTTTTTGCATAACGGATTTCAGAATTAGCGTCACTCTTATTTTCCCATTTCTATGAACATAGACATTCTCATTTGAAGGCGGAAATTCGCTTGAAGCTTTTTCAAATTTTTCCTCAATATTACTCAAGTTCAATGGATTTTTTATGTGTATGTGTAAGCCAAAAAAAAAGTGCATATTTTTGCAAAACTTTGAGCTCATTGAAGTAAAGATTTTCGACTTTTGAAGATACTATTTTGAGTTACAAATTATGTAAAAGGATGATATCGAAAATTAGCATGCTTGAATTATATGGCAACGATTTAAGCTGTACTGCACAAACCCAATTTATTGTTGTTTTAGTGTATTTTATATGATGGCAAACAACAACAATAACAAGCACTTCTTAAAGAACAAGCCAAACTCACAGTTATTGAGCGCTATTTGCCTGGAATTGCCTGCAATGATGTTGATGTTGATGTTGTTGTAAAGTGCGTGTTTGACACTGACGCTTGCCAAAGTGTGTGTGCCTTCATGTGAGTGAGTGTATATGTAAATGATGATTTAATAACATTATGACATTTTTGCTATGCCATGATTGTTGGCTCAATTGTGTATTATGTTTTGTTGTTGTGTGGTACACTCTTGAGCCTCTGCGTCTGCGTCTGCGGCGACGGCTGCTACTGCTTCTTTTCCGCCTGCTTGGCTCGAGTGTTGGTAATTTTACACATGTTTTCGCATTTGTTTAACTGACTCTTTTTGAGGCTTAACGATGCATTTAAAAAGCCATTAAACGCGTCTGAAGCGTAAATGATTGCCACGTATTGTTGGGCGCGTTGTTGTTGGCGGCAGACTTAACACTTACTAATTGTTATGTATGTAGTTTTTTTTTAGCAATGGCAGCTAAGAAGAGGAAGAAGAAGAGTAAGAAAAAGAAGAGTGAACAGCTTTGTTGGCGGCACTAGCGGCGTAGCTCGAAAAGGGTGCAACAATAAAATGCGCTGTTAGTACAGATACATTTTTGAACGCATGCAAATTTATTTTGACAAATTTTCGCTACTTTCTATTTTGCCAAAAAAAAACCAACAGAAGCATATATTTGCATAGGCATATTAATTGTCAAAGAGCTGCATATTCTGCTGCCATATTCCGAGCTTAAAATATAACAGCTCTGCCTTTGATGTTGGCTCTCTTGCCAGGCGTCTGTTGTTGTTGTTGTTTCTGCTGTCGACTTCATAAGAGTTAAAAATAAGGCTCAAATAATGCCGGCATCTTTTCTTTTACAAATTACATTTTGAGTTGCCATTTGATAATTTCCACTTGTTCCTTTTTTTTATAGTATTCCCATTTATAAAATTTTCCTACTGCGCTGCTGTCTTTGTCAACACTGCTGTAGCAGCATTGTCTTTGAGAATTATTTAAAATTATTTTTTAATGAAATGATTACAATTTTTTGTTTTCTTTTGCTTCGCCTACTTAATTATCCTAATGCTGTAGGTGGTTGGCTGACGAATTTCCAGCTAATATTCAAGTTCAAGTGCTTGACTGCTTGTGTGGGCCAACTTTAATTATTTTAATGCAAATAATTTGAATTTATTGTCATTATCTTTCTCTTTATCTTTGCAGGTATGTATGACAAGCAGAAATATATTAAATGAACGAAATGAACTTGCTCTAAAGGACAGTTCCGCTTTGAGCTATTCAAGTTGTTTGAGTTGGCATGTGCGGTAGGTACAGTCATCAAATATATCGAATGTAATTATGTGCAATGAAAGGCTTTGAAAACAACAACAACAACACACATATTTCATAGCGCTGTCAATAGCTGAACATTTCAGATATTCTCTGTTCACCGATGTCGCCTTTAAGTTCAAATTTTTTTTGAAGAATATTTTCAAAACATTTTTTCAATCTCAAAATTCCATACTTCATTTCAGTATCTTTGCGATCTTAATGATTTCGGTTGCATGAATGAATGCAATAGAAACATTGAGAAATATGGTATGCCACAATTTTGTGAATGCTTGCATGGAAAGAGATTCTACAGTGTTAAGATATTTTATATTATGATCTGACTGCTAGATCTAAACTGAATCTACACTAAAATGTTGATGCATTCTATCATTTAATCTATTCCTTATCTAATATTAATTATTTTTTGCTCTCTCTCCCTCTCTCCCTTGCCCCGAATGCTTTGCTTGCATGTTAATCTAGGCAAGAAATTAAGATGAGTGCTTCGAAGCGACATTGCGCAATTTAACGCTGCATTCCAAGTGTTCTAAGCAGCACCCATCACTCCACTTAACCCATTAAAACCGCGCTTACGAGCAGATGTCGCCGATTGCTGCACCTTTCTACTCAATGTTTTTCAATGCATTTTAATGAAAATTCCACACTTTTAAATGCGCGTCGCTGTTAATTTTGGCAGCATTTAATAGAGCATCAAAATCAACAGCTCAACTTAATTAAGCAATTACGACGCAGCAGCATCAGCCGCTGGCATGCCATTTGAGTTGCTGCACAGCCATGTTGCCGCCGGCAGCAGCAGCAGCGACATGCTAACTTCACCTTAGCGTTGAACGTTGTAAAGTCAAGTTTGTGCTGGCATCATTAAATAAATCACGCGCTCAGCTAAAACACATTCTCTGATGCACACTCACAAGCAATTTGCAATGCAGCGCACTCATACACACACACACACACATGGCATGCTAAGATGCCATGATATATTGCTGCTTATCTTGGGACCGCGGCTGCTCTAACTTTTTTATAGCTCTAGTGGTCGTACATAAAAAATGTTTGGAACTGAAAGAAAATTGCATGCATACATGAAATTTTTACGCTTTGCAATGCCAGCGACAACAATAACAGCAGCAACAGCAACAACAAGCGACAATTGCATAGCAACAAGCGGCCTTGTCGGCGACAAATTTGGACAAATCTTCAGATTTCGAGTCAACAATTACAAGGTATCATTAACTTGTGCTTTGTTGTTGTTTGCATTTTTGTTGTATTGTTGTTGTTGTTGGTATTATTGTTGTTGTGGTAACAAGATGCGCCTTAACTTGCCTGTGGCAGCAGCAGCAATTGTAGTTGCAAATTATGCCAGCCAAAGATGCTAATTGTGCGAACATGCGCTCACAAAAATAACTAACTAAATAATTAGTAAACATAACAAATATAACTGAGAAAGTTGAGCTATAATAAAGTAGTTTGTTGTAAATTTTAAACCAATTTTAGACTTTAAATATATTGCATGTAATTTAATTTCATTTATATTAAAAATAAACTTGCCGAGTATTGAAACTTGCTCTTTCTATTCGCGCTCAACTAAAAAATTTGTTAAAAACATCTATTTAACAAAATTTTTCGCTCTTTCTATTCGCATTCAACTAAAAAATTCGTTAAGAATTTGTGCTTAACAAAATTTTTAGTTTATCTTTTTAGTGGCCGAGCAGCAAAATATGCTGCCATTTTTTAGGTGCGAAATTTTTTTGAGTGTATGTGCCAAGGTGTGCGTTTATTAAAATGCAATCACAAGCGCCTGTTTGCGTGCAAGTGAGTGTGCGTGAGTGTATCAGTTAGTCAAGTCAAAATGATGACATAATTTTGCCAACATCAAGCATGATTAAAAGAAAATTAGTTGTTATGACAGCAAGGGACAGAGCGGAAGCATCAACTGTGATCAGCTTCAGTTTGTTGTCTGAGTCTTTTGTTTGAAGAACATTTGGCATTGCCACTGTGAATGGGAACGAGACGCATACACGAAGAATTTCATCGCTTCTCTAATTGACATAATGATTGAATGAAATGGCTGCGGGTATTTAACCTTGAACTTGCCACACTGTCGCAGCTTGCAGCACTCACAACTGAGCAGTGTTGCCATGTCAGCGTGTTGTTAGCAGTGTTTAAAATTCTGCGCGTCAACTATTCCAGGCTTGCCACATATCAACACAATTACATAAATTTGCGCTGCTGCATTTCCGCATTTGCCGTTTCAATTTCAATTACAGATGCAAGCAACTTGGGAATGAGCAATGCACATGCTCGCATACTCGTACAAACAATGTACAGTTGCATTCAAAAATAACAATTCTTAGTGTAGAAAATGAAAATTTTTGCAAAACTTTCACATATACCCAAATTGCTACCGCCAACTAAAACTATTCAGAAATATCGAAATTACAATACACATAAAAACGAAATCTCCAACTTAGTTTGGCATACAAACTTTTGAACACAATAATAGCAGCACTATTATCATTTTTAATTAATGTTTACTCTTTTTCAAACAATGAAATCAAGGTGCAAAAAAATGTTTTATTTAAAGCAGAAAATAAGACCAAAGCGGTAACTAAGATTCAGCCTTAAGGCAACCCCCTATCATGCAACTGCACTGCTATTTTTTGAACGCAACTGTATGTCTATGCTTGTATGTGCCTTGATTGTTAGCATAAACTTTTTACAGTAAGAGCGGCGCAGCTCAGCTCAACTGGCAAATAAATTTGTCAAGAAACTTGCGCGCACATGAAGAGCGGATTGAAGAGGGGAGTGGGGAAAACGTCTAAGCAGCAAACAGTGTACAGTTACGCATGTAGCATTTTTCGAAAAAAAACTATAAGCTGCATCACATTTTGTTCGAAATGTATTAAGCGCAAGTGTAAGAATCAAGAGAACCTTAAGAAAAATTGAGCATGAAATTGAAATGGCATTAGCCAATTTGCATAACATGCTTAATTGTGGCGGCAATTATTGCTGTTGTTATTGCTGATGTTGTTGTCCCTTTTGCTATTGCTGTTGTTGTGCTTGTCTACCAGCAACTGACTGCCAGCAATTGCAGCAATATTGAACTTTCAATGTGGCAACTTTTTGGTGCATATAAGCATTTCTCAAAGCAAACTCACAGAAAAAAGTTAGTAATAGTGACTAAAATGCTGGTATTAGTGATTGATGCGGGCATTCCGTCTGCTGGTACTTGCGGCCTGTGGCAGTTCTTCATGCCAATAAGCACAGTAATAAGATTTATAGAATAGAATTCTCGTAGAATAATTTGCTTTAGTAAAAATTAGTTAGATTTTAATTTTAGAAAATCCGTTATTTATGCTGAAAATCATTGTCATAAGCACAGTTGTTCGAAAATAACAGATCAGTTGCTAGTAACAATAACTAAGAAATTAGTCAAAAAGTAGTAGTTTCGCTTTTCCAATATGTTGCTCACAATATTTTCGAATTGTGTACTGGCTGCAGCAATTTTTGTTATGCACAGAATGATATATGTATGTTGCTCATGTTGCTCGCCAGCCAGTGCGATGACGTGATAATCTTGATATTTGTTTTGCCCTGCCCCACTTCACTTCACTACCCCCATCCAATGGCAAAATCCAATTTTTATTCAAATTTCAAATTTGTTGTTGCCGTCTTCGATTTCTGCATTTGTATGTAAGTTGTTGTTGTTGTGTTGTTGTGCTGTTAGCTGCCGGCTTTGAATTGCGGTTGCGGCTGTGTATATTGCTGTTGTTGTTGTCGTCGTTGGCGTTGTTGTAGTTGTTGTTTGTAAACTCAGCTTGCTGAAAATGGCCAGCAATGAACCGTAGGTGTTAACTCGCCTCTACTTCACTTTGCTGGCAGCGGCGTACACTTGCAGCTCGCGAACGTAAAATGCAAATAGAGTCGAGCTGCAAGCACACGCACACACACACACTTGCAGTTACTCGTACACTGCCACACGGCAACAACGCATCAGAATATTTAATTTATTTGATTTAAGAATTATTGTTGGCATTAGAATGGCTTGCAGAGCATTTGAAAGACTGACTGTGTGTGTGTGCTGGTGTGCGTGTGTTTGTGTGTGTGCCACGATGTGCAGCATTAGCAATCTGCTGACATGGCAATGTTGACAACAACAGGTTTGTGCGTCGCTGTGAAGGAAGGCATTAAATTGACATTAGCATTTATTGAGACAGTGAGCTGCGTATGGCCGCTAATGAAGCTGTTCGCTGGCATGTTTCAAAGCAGATCTGTGAGCTATGCTTCCTTTATAAAAAAGCAGTCAAGTGCGAGTCGGGCTCGCTCACTGAGGGTTCCGTACCAGAAATACCCTTTTTAGCGGTCGAATTTAGTTTCTCTTTGCCCGTCTGGCCACACAATTTTCGACATTTTGGCCTACATCTTCGAAACCAATTCACCTAAAATTATAAAACATTTTAGAAATCCACGGACGTAGCCCTTTCTAACGATACCCCACAATATGTAAACAACAAAAATTTTCGCAAAGGAAATTTTTTACTATGGTAATCTTAAAAAAATTAAAAAAATTGAAAAACAAATAAATTGAAAAAAGCTGCAGTTTTCCAGTAATCTATGACTAAAGACCTACTAAATCTGATTTTATCAAAATTTTAGCTTGAGAAATGTGCTGTGCATATTGGATCATGTGGGGACAGGTCGGTTTTTCTCTTATATCTTTCGAACCCGTTTACATAAAATTTACAAAAAATACATTTTATAATCTATGGACATAGCCCTTTCTAACGATACCCCACATGATACGTTTTAAAAATATTTTTATTTTTTTTTGTCCGACCCGAAAACCTTTAAAAATTATATAAAAATATTTCTAAAAATATTTCTTAAATTTTATAGTGAAAATGTGCTTAGGTTATCAAGACCTAACACCGTGCCAAATTTCAGGTTTCTACGATTAAAAAAAGGTCGTTTTATATACACACTCCCAAAACAAAAGTGACCTTATAAGTGTTCCCGTTTTTTCCCTTTTAGGGGAACGGAACCCTAAAAATGAAGAAATTATATACAGATTTTTTGCCAAACAGATACTTGAATTTAATTCAACTCGTGCTGCTCATAAGCTCAAAATGCTCGAAGAATGAATGCAAAAGGCAGATAGCTTATTGATTAGAGGTAGTGAAGTATTGAAAGATGGCATGTTTAAATCTGGCACGTAGAGTTATTGGTTTTATAGTGTTTGGGTAGCGAATTAGATAATCTAATGGTGCTGATGAAAAAGAATCTGCTACTGTTGAGATAGTTGCACATAGAAACGACGAGGTTATTTCTCATAGATACTCAGGGCTTTTGTTTTGAAATGTCTTTCTCGAACAATTTTCAAACTTCTTTTTAAAAATCGAATTTTCTATCGAAATGTTGCCAAATTAAATATTGCCAATCACAACAGAAATTTCAAGCAATATAGCAACTGCTCATCGATTTCCCCATTAACAACAACAACAACCAAAACAACAAAACACAAGCGCAAATATGAGCTAAGATATCGCTAAAATTGCTGCAGTGTAGGCGTTCGACAGACAGACAACAGCACAAGTTCGTCATACTAAAATAAACAGCAGTCTGCACTTAAAAGCGTAACAATTTGCCAATTGCTATGAACTGATGCTGCTCACTTTATTTGCTGCGCTTGTTGCTGTTTCTGTTGTTGTTGTTGTTGTTGTTATTGCCTTTCGCTATTTGCTGCAGTTTATTTAAGCAAATGTTGCTGTTGTCTTTTATTTTTTGCTATAAAACAAACGAAATGTAAATTAGACACAAATAAGCGCGAATTAAAACAACAAAATGACAAAACTTTGAAACTTTTTGTTTAAGTTTCCCAGCTTGGCTCGGCTCGGCTCGATTTGAAAGTCGACGTATTTCGTTGTACGCCTTCGCTGTTTACTTATGGCCATTTTTGTCAAGTTCAACAACAGCAACAACAGCAACAACAATGGCCACAAAACAGTGCCTAAAACAATATAAACAAATTTGTGTGAAAAGCATAAAAAAATTGCTAGTAAAAGTATTTTGTATGCCTTGGTTTTTGTGAGCGAGTGCGAAAGTAAACAAAACCGGCTGAGAAACGTATGCCAAAAATGTCTAATTGAGTCATGCTGGGGGTTTGTTGCCTTGCATGAGGCTGTGCGCTTATGGAGCCTATGCCCAAAATAATTATGGAAGACCAAAAGCAAATATACATACAAGTATTTTGTATTTTAAGCTTCAAATTTTGATTGCCTTGTGGCAGCAGAAAGGCGCCGCTTTCAAAAAACAACTCAAAAACGGCAGGTGGTCGGCACAGTATGAGGTCATAGGGTAAAATGGCAAAATTGTAGACAATTTGCTCAAGTTATGAGCATGGCTAAAGAGATGGTGAGAGAGAGAGTGAGAGAGAGGGAGAAGCAGCGGAAGTTGCTGGAATAGCAAAAGAGAGTGCAACGCAATTGATGCTGTATTTGAACATGCTCATATTGAATTTAATTATGCTATGTTAAATTATGTTCATACAAGTGGGGCCACCTGTCGTGTGTGCCTGTATACACAACAGCTAGTAAAACAATTAGAACAATAAAAGGCAAAGCAAAGTAAAAAATAAAAAAAAAAATTTTTTTTAATTTGTGGGATTCGAACCCATGACCTGCCGAGCGCAAGCGCGCGGCTCTACCCACTGGGCTACATAGGGCACTGATTGCGTTCGTCTAAAGTCGTAGAAGAAAGAAAGTGGACAGTCTGCAGGCTGAAGGCTGCAGGCTTCAGCAGGCTGCAGGCTGCAGACACTTTTTAGTCACTCTGCGTTTCATATATAAGACAAATGGGGCCACCTGTCGTGTGTGCCTGTATACACGATAGCTAGTAAAACAATTAGCAACAATAAAAGGCAAACCAAAGTAAAAAATAAAAAATAAAAAAAAAATTTGAAACCTGTGGGATTCGAACCCATGACCTGCCAAGTGCAAGCGCGCGGCTCTACCCACTGGGCTACACAGGGCACTGCTTTCGTTCGTCTAAAGTCAGTGGACAGGCAGACGCTTTTTAGTCACTCTGCGTTTTATATATAAGATTTGATTTTCATTGACTTCATTTGATTTTTGCGCCTATGCATATATTCTTACAGACTAATAGACTAATAGTTTAGGAAATGTCTTAACGCTAACAATTATATAAAAGTTGCAGTTAATTAAGATTAGCATTTACCAAAAAACTTTAAAATGTCGAGGAGATCTAACAGAAGTGTTATAGTTAGAGCCCGACCGAACCCGAAATTTTGGCCGAGACCGATACCGAACTTCGGCCTTTTTTTAATGTTCGGCCGAAACCTAGACCGAACCTTTCGAATATATGTATATGCAAAAAAAAAGATTATTGAAACAAAATTTATACTTTTTTAGGAAAAAATAAATTTTATTATAAAAACAATTCATTTGAGGTATAAATACCTACTTTAAGCATCTGATCTATGAAAAATCAATAAAAAGTATTATTAAAAAATATAAATTTTGTTTGAAACTATACAATTTTTTTCTCAACTGTTTGGCTAAATACTCGGCCTTTTGTAGCCGAGACCGAACCGAGACCGAACCCGAACCTTTTGGCCGAACTGCTCGGTAATCGAAACCGAGACCGAGCGTTCGGTCGGGCTCTAGTTATAGTCTCAAGTAGAGCAGGACAATGCATACTTGCAACAATGTGGCCTTTAATCATGCAAAATGGCACAAACTTTCATAGAATTGCTGTGAATCTGCTCACAATATACTTACAAATATTAACTACATACATATATAGTATATACAATACTTTCTTGCTGTCACTCACTTTACAGACATATCGACATTTACATATTTCACTTGTATTTCTACGTCATTTTGCACTTTACGCTAATCTCAATTTCTTGCTTCATTGCAATATCTTGCTGCTGTTGTTGTTGTTATTGTTACTGCTGTCAAACTGACTAGTATTTGATTTCTCATTTTTCTCGAACGCTGACTACTACTAATACTACGACTACGACTACAGGCAGTCACTACCACAAATGCCGCAAAGATTTTTGGCACAAATCATTTGGGTGTTAAGTTGCGTTGCGCCGCGCCGCCGTGAGTAGGCAGATCAGGTAGCGCTCACACTAACTCACAGCACACACACACACACACACACGCACTCATACCAATAGCAGCGTAGCGACTGAGCTTGCGCTGAGTGCGACTGCCGCTGCTGCCAAAGGCCGCCAGTTTAAGCCAACCTCCGTCGCATTCAGTCTGGCAGTCCGGTTCGGTTCTTTAAGCCGACTGCTTTGGGTGGCTTAAGTTTGTAGTGTCTGTCTGTCGTTGCCAGCAAGATTTCGTAGTTCAGTTCGCACTCTGTTCCGCTTTTGAAAATGTAAATGCGCTTAATTTTGCGGAACTGAGCCAGCGAACCAGCCGTCAGTCGCTTCAGCTGAGCGCGTGAAGATCAGTGCCGATCTTGTCGAGCAGTGCGTGAAAAGACGTCGAAAAGTGGCCGTGCCAAGTTAAACAGCAAAAGCATAGAAATAATAATAATTAATTTAAAATTTTGTACACCATTTGCTGCCGCAATGTGATCGGCGTGGAAAAGGGGAAAAAAAAGGAAGAAATGCTGAAATGCTGAAATGGAAATGAACCAGGGAAAAAGTGTTTTTGCGTGAAAAAGCGAAAAAAGTGTTAAAGTGTTCTGTCTGGGAATTTCGCTTCAAGCGTGAGATATTCTGCTGACCTTGAACTTTAGCATTTGTAGCTGCTGTGGTTAAGCTTGCCGCTGAAGTAATGCTAATATGCAGGTAACAGTATTAGAAATTTCGAGAAATCCTTTAAGTTTTGGTAAATGTGATTAATTTAGCTGCTTCATTCGTTCGAACTAACATTTGCATAGCATTTGTAGCTACAAATTGAACATTTTTGCTAGCAAATTAAATAAGTTCGAGCTTTTTTAACGTTGATGTGGAATATTAGTATGCTAATTGGCTCGAAATAGTTAAAGAAATCAGCTAAAAAGTAGTGTCTATTTAAATTCTTTTGCACTGAATTGTCAACAGTCAAATATATGTTTAAGATAGTTCATATGCAATGTAATTGTTGTTGTTTTGCATGAAAAGCTCACTATTTGAAACTTAGCTGACTTTTGCTAGGTATCAAGCCTCTTGGGAAATTGGTGAAACACGCCCAAAACGGAACCGAACTCAAACTGGCATCACCAAGCTCCCAATAGGTTCTATACGTGGCCCTTTTAAGCAGCCAGCTTAATCTAACCTATAGGAAAAAACCTCCGCTTTTATGTGAAATTCTAGCAAAGTGCCTGAATATTTTTATACCCTACACCTATGGTAATCGGGTATAATAACTTTGTGCGAAAATTGTAACGCATTAAAGGAGCCATCCTAGGTATAGACATAAGTATATAGAAATGCTTAGAATCACTTTCTGTGTTGATTTCCGGTTGTCCGTCTGTCTGTCTGTCTGTCTGTCTTGCTGTCCGTGGCCACAGGAGAGAAAGACGGAGTTGTCCGATTTACACCAAATTTGGCACACAGTCGCAGTGAACCTCCCACTACTTCAAGTTCGGAGATTAGCAAAATCGGTCGAAGGACACGCCCACAACGGGCCAGTAAGTCCCACAACCCCGGAAAAATTTACAGTAAAATTGCTTAAATTTGTTCAAATATTCATCAAAAGGAATGGTATTTGGTATTTAAGGTAAGGTGTGGGCCCTCTGCGACATACAAAAAAATGGGAGTGGTCCTCCCACTATATAGACGGTAGGCGGAAAATCCTTATAACTTCCATAATACATACACCAGTCTGTCCATATTTGGTCACTTCATTGCTGGTATTTTTTATTTTAATTCTCCAAAAATGGGCGTGGTCCGCCCACTCAGTTACTTGGTGTAAGGTATTACTCTGTCGGTGAAACCCGACTGATGCTTTCATACTTGTTCAATTTATAAACATGCAAAATTTTTGCATATTTTTGATGTTGTTGCTGCCATTAATGAGCTCCAAAAAATGCAAGCTTCCGGCTTTAGTTGCATTAGTTATAGATTCAGATTCAGTCTTCTTGTCACAGCAGCCTGATAGCTCTATTTTGACAGTTTATTACAGTTTCTACATATGCTTTGTTGTTATTTACCTATTGTTCTTATATATGCATTAATTAGCGCATATAAAATTTCGAATGGCTTTAAATGTTGCTGGTTCTCGCAGACATTGCTGTAAATGGCACATAAAAACAGTTGTTCAAACTACTTTTGTCTTCTTCTACTAAGTCTTCTTCTTACCTCTGCTCATGCCAGTTACTACTATTTTGGAGCGCTGCTACCTACACTCGCTTGCACTGCACACATCATCTCAGTCAATCGTGGCTCATAAATCATTGACGTAATCTATCAACACCTTTGCACAAAAATGTTGTTGTAGTTAAGTTGAAAAACAACAACAACAACACACTGCGCAGTTGAATTCTATACAAAAACAAAAGTAACAACCTATAGCTAAATAGCAGTCAACAGCTTCCAAAACAACAACAAACGCTCGGAATAACAGGTCTTTTCCACCAGCCGCATTTACAGTTGATTGCTGAACGCTTTTTTTTCAAGCGCTTTTTATATGTTTTTGTGCTGTAAGCTTCGTGGCAATTAGAAATAATTAATATTTAACACAACTATAAAGCGATAGTTTGCGCCGAGCAGCTTGTTCCAAGTGGCCAAGTGCTTCCTTCCGGCAAGTGTTTTCGTTTTATTTACTTAGTCTTTTTGTTTTTATATTATGTTAATCAAGTTTAATTGACGTGATTTGCTTTGATATAATTTTTCTTGAATTTCATTGCTTTGATTTGATTCGATTTGATTAGACTTGATTTAATTTGAATTTATTTAATTTCATTTGACTCGATGTTATTTGATTTAATCGAAATTTAAAATGATTTGAATAGATTTCATTTGGCTTGACTTTATTTAATCTGATCTGATTCGGCTTTTATGCAATTCAATAAGAGTGCACACGAATATTTTCTTTATGTGACTCGAGTTGATTCGCTATGACTTGATATGATCTGATTTGGTTTGGGTTTGATTTGGTTTGATTTGATTTGGTTTGATGTGATTTGAAATCAGTTACTCTGATATTATTTGATTTCCTATGATTTTATATTATTTGATATGATTTAAAATGGTCATACGAATAACTTTCTTGATTTGATTTGAGCTGATTCGCTGTGATATTATCTGATTTGATTTGGTTTGATGTGATTTGATATTATTTGATATGATATGATTTGATATGATCATACGAATAACTTCCTTGATTTAATTCGATCTGATTCGCTATGATTTTATCTCATACAATATGATTTGGTTTGATTTGATGTGAGTTGATTTATCTTGATTTAAGTTATTCTTCCCACTGATCTACGTAATTTTAATTCGCAGTAATTCAGTTTGAACTTTCTTTCTTCTGGCATTTACACTCAGCGCTTCTCTTTTGTTTCGCAAGAAGTCCGTCTCTGTATTCTCTTCTGCTTTCGGCAGACAAGTTCGCCGCTCAAGTCTTTCATTTACAGTCTTCTTACAGCGTACATACATATATCATGCTAGTTTATTGTGTGTTAATAATTACGGCAAATTTGTAGCGATGGCGTCATCGCGTGCAAAATGTATTTTGTCATATTTATTCTATGGAAATTTGTTATACACACGACACTCTCATGCAGTGGCGTAGTTTGCAAATGTTTTTGGAGGTTTTTATTTTGGTGTCGGTTTTTGCAATTACAATTCAAAAATCATTCAATGCTTTGAAAAATAATTTACATATAACATTGCTTGAATATTCGTTTGAACGGTTCTTTGAATTATCTAATATTTTTTAACCCCACATAATGGTTCAATAACATTTTCAGCTATGTGAATACTTTCTAGCTTTTGTAGCAATATTTAAGTTGTTACAACTGTTTTTAATTTCCAAATATTTTAGAATCCAATTCTCTCAATCTCATGGTTTTACTGTTTTAAATGATTTGAAATCTAAATAATTTTTGTCAGCATTGACCTTTTTGAAGTTTATGAGTACATTTTTACTATATTTTATTTTGTAGACTTATTTAAAACATCTTCTTATTGCTAAAAAAACTTTTCAAAGTTTATGCTTTTCAAAAATTTTTGCAATTTCTAATTTTTTCTCGGGGATTAAAGCTTTACAAACCCCTTCTCCCCTTACGTCTACCAAATCTTTCATATGCATGCTTTTCTGCTAAACAGTAGCTGCTGATAGAGGCGCTTGTCGCTTAAGTCTTTTGTTTTGCAAAAGCAAAAGATATTTCATAAAATGCCGAAGGCAGTTCAGCGATTATTTTTAATAAAAAGAGAATAAGAGACAAAAAAAGCGACAGCGTCTGTGCCTGATACGCCTGCCTATAAATAAAAATTTGCTCATTTCGTTTCGCTCTCGAATAAACGAAATGATTGCATTTCACATAAATATTTCTTGTTTTGCTGAAATCTATAAACGCACACCCATTTTGCAATTTATGCGTATTTATATATTAAAAGCGACAACAACAAGCACAACAAAAATAGTAATAACAACAACAATTTGCGAATTTTTTGTATATCTGTCGGCGTCTTCTCTGTTGTGTTGGACCATTCATCCTTGACATTGACACAGCGCACTTAAGTCGCTTGCCTTACGCTCACTTCCACGCATACACACACACACACACACATATATACTTCATTGCATTTGCTTATCTTAAGCTGCCAATAACAAAGAGCAAAATACCTTTAAATAACTGCAAATATTTGCAAACAACTGCAGCCGCCTGCCTCGGCCTTCTCACGCCAAGCTCAAGGATATGCAGCAGCACTCAAGGACATCTGCGGCACCGCACTGCCCGGCAGCTTGTAGCCTGAGGTAGCGGCAGCGTCCGCCGGTGTGACAGCATATGCAAAAGCGCTAACTTTGTGTGCGCCGCCATGTGCTGAGTTGGGCTCATACACTCGTAAAAATTAATTAGTAAAAGGACTTCTCTTTAAAGGGTTGCTTTAATTTACTCATTGACATTTTTCTAGCTATTTTTGCTATATATATAGGTGTTCTTCAAAGCAACTGAATTAATTCGACTATACTTTAAGAGCAAAACAATATTCCAAAAGTGAAAAGGAATTGCGTAAATTTCGAAAATTTTTTATAAATTTTTAACTAATTTTTTTAGTAAATACGAAAAATATTTCTTTTTATATTCATCGTATAATCGCAACAAAGTCTTCAGCTAGTTAGGCTTAGAATAAAGCAGCACGCAAAAAGTGCATAACAAGTTCACAAAGCATTTTTACAAAATATTTACTAATTTTTAACAAATTTTTTAGTTATATGTACTACTTAAATTCTTCAATTGAAATCTCATTCTTACTTCTAAGTTTTTCTAGAACTGAACTGTCAGTTAAGTTCAATCATTTGTCAATTACTTATAACTTATTATGACTAACTTTTTAGTACATGCTTCTAGTTATGCGCTCGCTCAACAAGTACGCCTGCTATGATTAGGATTATCTGCGCAGCCTGTCCAATGGCTTTATCAGCTTTCTGCCAGCCACTGACACAGCCCGCAACGAGGCAATACCGCAATTTTTTTTGCAACGCTTAAACACGCTAAAAGGGTTTGAAGTCAAGGTTGCATTTGCCTTTGCCATTGCCTTTGCAATTGCAGCGTCTGCGCGGTGAGCGGAAAGTGCAGTGCGTAAGGCAAGTCTATGCAATGGCATTTTCGCATAGCTCCAAGTGCGCTGGAAATGTGCGACAAGCGGCGATAAGCGTTCTGGTGCTCAGTTCAAATGCAGCTGTGTACAACGATTGCTTTAATTAAGCGCATGTTATACGCTTACCGCAGCGGGCAGAGTGGCTGAAGAGAAGTTGAGTGTGGGGGAATGGCACAGTTAATATAGCATATTACTTAAAACTGTTTTCGCTTAACAGATATATATATATATATATATATATATTATGAGCTAAAGTAAGAGAGCTAAATGAAGCCATACTAAACAAGTTTGTTGCCTAAGTCTTTTGATTGAATTAACTTTGAAAGGCTAAAAATAAATAGTGAAATGTAAAAAAGTCTCGAAGTTCTTGAGCGCATAGCTTGAGTCCTTTTCTATGCATTTCGAGCATATTTTCAGTCATAACTCTTTTATTTAATGTTTCCGGAAAATGTTGCTAATGGCAATGCTCAATTATGCTATTAGCTTCATGAACTTTTAAAGAGAGCGTAAATAGATGGAGATAAATTAAGAGCCGTTTTCGTAGCTTTCGAGTAGAATTATGTTCATATGGCAACACTGTTACAAACAGCTGTATTTTATATATGTTTTTTTCATAGTTAGAAGAAAAGACAAGCAAAGCAAACAAATCTGTAGCGAAAAAGAAGTTTCTAAATTTAAGCAAAATATATGAAATGACACTTTTTTTGGTCTGAGCAAAAGTGCTTAATACAGCCAAAATAGCGTAATTTAAAAAACTTGCTAGCCTGCTGCTAGGCGAATTCTAGCAAGCACGAAAGGGCAGCCTATCACAAATCTGTCACAATGCTGGCCTAATCGTTTAATGCCTTAAGCTGCTGTGACTTACGCATGGCATTATGTGCACGCTACAAGTCAAGAGCAACAACAACAATAACAACAACAAGCCGAGACATATTTAAGTGTATGCGTGCTACTGCATTTACTTGCAATTTTATGTCAACGCTTTTGAAATCGTTCACAAAGCGTTGATAGGGCCACTGCCTAAGAGCCTCAATAGCGCGCAGACTGACAGACTGCGAGTGACTGTAGCATGTCGCGACAGCGCACAGTGATACGATGTCATAAATTGAGCGCTACAATATTAAAATCAGTGCCTTGATATCAACCAATTTTCGTATGCTTTAAATTTCGTCTATCGCTCGCTGAACTCGAGTCTGCCAATTTTTGGTTTCGTCAAAAGCTGGAATTAAAGCTGAGATTTTCATCATATTTGGCAGGCTTCAGCAAAGTAATGATTTGAAGCCGTTTGATTTTAAAGAAATTTTCTTTATAAACTCTTGCTGATACTCGTAATGGCAATTTCCAAATTTTGGGCCAGTTTGATTGGATTGTTTTAATTGTAGCAGTAAAGTTGAGCTTACTTGATTATTTTTTGCTTTTTGGGTTGCATATTTTTGGGCCAAAATAGCCAATAAATGTCAAGAAATTGAAATTCTTAATATGTGGAAAATTAACGAAGAATATTTTGTTGTATTCCTAGAAGAAAAAGGCAGCCTTTAGATAGTATTTAATGATTCAAGATTTTCACATGTTTCCTGAATATCCTGAAATTCATAAACTCACTTTAATTTTTTTACAACATTTTTGAAATTTTCGAAGCACTGTGCAGTAGCTGGAGTTCCAGCTGCAGACTGCCGCCTACTCGCGAGCGCTTAGAAGGAACTGTCAGCGGTGCTGACAGGCGCGCATGTGACAAGCGTTTTACTGACTGCGATAACATGTCGACTTTGCAAGCCAAAAGCAATACAACAACAACCACAACAACAATAACAAAGCGAAATGTGCTGAAGGACGCTTGGACGCATAGATTTGCATGTGTTGGCGGGCAAGTGGCACGAATAATTTGAAACAAAAGGCTACAAGCGGCTGCAAGTGCCACTCAGTCGCTTCGCTGCGGCAGCGAATGGCGGGGTGTGGCGTTGTTGTAGACTCGCGCTTAGACAAAGTCGTGACAATTTTTGTTTTTTCCCTGGTATCGTAAATTTTTATAAAGCATTTTGAATTTTGCTCTTTCTTTTTGCAGTTGCTCTAGCTCTTTTGTTGTTGTTGTTGTTCAAGTAATGCCAATAATTTTAATTGGTTTTTGTGTTGCTGCAGGTTCTTGTGGTACACGCTGCCTTTCGCGCGCATGGTAATGGCAATTGTTGTTGTTGTTGTTGCTATCGCTATTGTTGCATTAAGCGCACTTTCAGTTTCAATTAGCGACGCCGTCGTCAAGGCCGCCGCTTTGAGCGTTTATCAAGCGCGCTCGATAAGCGCTAATTGCCAGCCTGCGGGCCGCTTTAATTAAGCCAAAGCACTAACAAGTGATAACATTTAACACTGGCAATGGCAGTCAAATGCACAGAAGACATGCATAAATTGCTTTTGGCTGGCAACTTTTCGTTTGGAATTTTCGTGGGAAAGGCTTTTCTGGCTGGAAACCTGAGAAGAGTTCGAAGAGCAGCTGCAGCTAAAATTCCAACAACTTTGGCATGGGAATTTTATGTTATATATTATAAACATAAACTCGTATAATATGTTATATATTTTTATAAAGAGAGAGTTTTAGTTTTGTTGTTGCTTTCAAGAGAAACCTCTAATATTTAATTACATTGGCATACACTTCAGATTTGAAGGTGGGGCGATATACAATTATATTGTCTGCATTACAATACTTCGAAAAGAGCAAATAAATTTTCACGCTAATTCTAATTGAAAAATTTGAATCGCAGATATTCGAAAAGTATGCGAAGATATTGAAATTGCGCTGCGATATTTCTTTCCTAATAGCAAATTTATTTATTCAATTACCAAGTAGAAAAGGCTCTGGCAAGGTTCAGCATTTTCAACTGTAGCAGGCGCATCTGGAAAGAAGCCTTCGATCAGTTCATAAGTCGGCAACGGGTTCTTACTGAACAATCAAGAGGAAGAAAGTGAATTAGCAAATTTGTCTTTCAATTTTATTTCATTACGAAAATTGATAATTTCCTGCTGCCGCCCGCTGTAGAGCTGCTCTGCATTCACAATCCAAGTAATTTTGATTCCAAAACTTTTTTTTAGCTTACGGGAGAGTCCCTCAAATTAAGTTTTTCAAATTACCCGCACATTAATATGCCCCCACCCACTTACCTATGATCCTTTCTAAAACAACCAAGTGCCTTGCGTGTATAGGGGGGGCAATTCCCTGAGTGTCGATTTATGTTGAAAAAAAAACCAAACAAAACAATCAAAGAAATTTGCATGAAATTCATAATTCGCCGAATTGAATACAGCACTGCCAAAAAAAATTGCGCCTACTTTAAACGCTGACAGCTCACAAGCTTATTAGTGCATATTAAAATGGCATAAGCCACTGTCGCGAGATGTCGTTGCGTCGTTGCTCCACACTCTGACAATACTCGTAACTGGCAAATTTCACATGCAAAAATATGAAAGATCAGAAAGATAAATCGAAAATTAACTACGGCAGCGCACAAAGACAATGCCAAGGCAGCGGCAGCGGCAGCGGCAGAGAGGCAAATGCGAAGAAGAGAAAGAAAAAGCTACTCTCTGTGATGTCTGACGAAGAAGATGTCTAAATAAAGGCACACACCCACAAGCACATCAAATGGTCATCACAAAAATGGCAGTTCCAACAAAAGTTTCGTTTAGGCTGCATGTAAATGCTTCTATTAAAGTGAACAAAGTGTTAAGAAAAGTCGACCGAAAATTAACAAAATTAAGTATTAGTATGAAACTTTTGTTTGAACATTATAGCAACAAAAGTCGAACATTTTTGTTGTGAATTTCTTCTCAATAATGCATTGCCAGAGCTCACAACAATTTGGTCATTGATTTATGCATGCAAAGGCGTTTTAACTTTTTTCCTTTAAAGAAATCGCATGCAATTTTATGCGGTCTTGCCAAAAAACGCACACTGTGATTTATAAGCTCGCCCCTTGCTGCGATTATGCAAAATCTTTGCGTGTTTGCAGGCTTTTCTGCGTTTTGATTTCGGCAACATATGAAAATATTTTGTAATATAAATATTCATAACTGGCATATAAAAGCGCAGCAAGGGTTCGCAGTTACGTCTCCAGTCAGTTCGCAGACTTTCTTTTTTGGCTTGTGACATTGGACCGTTGGCTTGCAGAGGGGCGTTGCAACAACAACATTTTACCGTAAAGCGCTCATTTGACATTATGTAAAAGCAAAGTTGCTGGCTTAAAGCTGATGCAGTTAATTTGATGAAACTCAAACAATGATATTGCATAATTGAAATCTGCTGTCTGAGCAGAAAGCGAAGAAATTTTTATTTTAAATTATTGTCTCTACTGAAAGTATGAAACTTTCTGATTTAAATTGTAACATAGCAAATATATTCTTAGCTAGCTGCGGTTTTCACTTAATAAAAATAATAATTGACTGGCACAACAGCCCGTGTGGGCTTAGGCCTAGCTTTCTCGCATTAACTTGTGTGTGCTTGTTATATTTTTGAACAAGTTAACGGGACCTACTTTACCGAATCCGAATGGGTTTGAGAAGCTTTTCATGGCAAAGATTATTATCGGAGAATTGCCAATTCACCGCGCGAAGTAGCGCCGCGCAAAGAAACAATTTGAAAACAAATTTTCCTTTTATTAGATGTTACCGGACCGGGAGTTGAACCCAGGTCCTCCGCGTCAGCGTCCAAGCATTTAGACCAATGCGCCGCCTTTTCACTTACTTTAGATTATACATTATAATATTTAAATTTTAACAATCAGAACTACTAACAAGCTATATTGATTAAGATTCTAGAATTAGGTCATTTTCATAATCGCGTGCACTTATTTCAATAAGTGAAATCAAAATCTCTTTTTTCACACAAAAAACATAAAATTTACTGACACTAAAAATATTTCAAATACATTATTTTCTCTGTCCTTGCAATTATTACATTAAACTCTCTCTCTCTCTCTCTCTCACTCTCTCTCACTTACTTCCTTCTGCAACAATTTCTCAGTTCTGCTCTAGAAATGCGCGCTCAAGCTAGTCTGTCTAGTCAATTAAAATACAAGCATAGATTTAATTGTATGGCAATAAAATATGGTGTTTATTACAACAACAACAACAACAAAAAACGACTATCAAAATAAAAATACGAAAATTAAATACTAACAATTAAAGATTGCATAATTAATTGTGCCTTAACAGTAAACAATTGGCAGCTTTAAACGAAAGACTTAAGCAACGAACTGCCTTTTACTAAATGCTTACCGCCTGCTGTTTCTAGCTTTCAAATTCGTTTGCAATTAAACACGCGCACTTATAGACACATACACACACACACACACATACACACAGTCACACGGAGTTGGAACCTTTCAACTTTTTAACCAGACGGTTAGCTTCTAATGCAAGCTAAATCGCAGCTACGTAATTGCCACAATTATATGCTACGCGGCACGCCCTAACGCCATTAAACGCTTAGACATTTCATAATTTAACAATGGCAGCACACAGTCAGCAAGCAGTCATTCGATTCTCAGCAATTGACAACTACATTTAAACGCAAAATATCCAAGACAATTTCGCTTGGCAGCATCGAAGCCCAATTGCAGCCCACCTGATTTCACAAGCCGTCAAGGCACATTAGAACGTTGCCAAATCCATGAGAATTAAAAGCCTTCAAATGAGCTAATGGAATTGCTTACGGCATTACACTCATCGAAAAAATTGTGCAGTTATAACAGTATCGGCTATCGGCTATTGGCTTCAGCCTAAAATGTTAACATTCTGAAAGCCTGAAATGGCCGAATTTTATATTTTACACTTCTCACTTCACGCAAAAGTGTCAAATTCCGAAAGTATTTCACTATAGATAAGCTTACAAATTGCAAGGCAAAATATTTCAATATTAGATATCGATCTATTTGAATCTCTTTCAAGTTGCAATTTAAAATCAAAGCTTAATTTTTCATTTGAAAATTCTCAAAATTTTGACTAATTTTTTTGTCATTCTTACTGATTTCTCTGTAGCATTACTAAGCCGTATCTCTGAGTGTAGACAACAACTTGCCACAGGCACAGACGCAGACACAGACGCAGCCGCAGACACAGCACTGACAATCAACGTCATTGGAAATGACAAATCAATTGTTTCAAGCACACCGGCACGCCTACCTGCCTGCCAGTCAGCTTGCCTCAGCAGCATGCCTCGTACGCAGTTTCACTTAATTGTTGCCTTTTTTGTGGCACTTTGTAAAGAACCCACATTTTTGTATTTCCTTTTCGTATCACATTTTCATTTGTCTTTTGCTATTTTTGCAATTTTACTCATTTAAATCGTGATTTTAAATGCGCGCTTTTTAAAGGCTGCGCGCCAATTTGGTCGTGACAAGCGCCTACGCGTCGCATTGCCTTTGTGCACTAGTATGAGTGTGTGTGTGTAGCTAGCTGTCTAAGGCATTGTCTTCTCTAAGTTGAGAATGTTACAGTGCTTTGTTCTAAAAAGAACTTGTCTACAGCCCACGTGGCAACTTGCTGACTCAATGGAAGAACATTAGCTCAGTTTCGAAAGCATGCTACTTAATAGGAAGTTTATTGCTAATCATATGAAAATAGATTTGCTGACAAGATTAAAAGATCAATAAGCAACTATAGCATTGACATGATATAGCATTATATTACATACTACGACACCAGTTTAGATTCATAAGAAAATGGCATATGTATATTCTGAAAGAAGTGCTCGAAATAATTTAAATGTATCTGTCCCATGTTCTAGATCAAATCATTCGAAATATTTGCATTATAAAGATTAAATTAAATCAATGATGATTCTCTTACGGCTCTATTATGCAAGTTCGTCACTTAAGTCTTTTGATGAACAACAAACTTTCCTTTCTTCGCTTGCTTCTTATAATTTTTAACCAACGCGTTTCCACTTTCTATGCGAGTGTGCCAGCTTTTCCAGCTAACCGATTATAGTTTTCGCAGACAGACATGCTGAGATGAAGCCTTCTTTGCTCCTTGTTGTCATTTAATAATCTTCGCTTTGCCAGAGCATCAGCAGAGTTTCTGAAAAAGAGAAGCTACATAACAGTACAATGAATCGAAATGCCTGTCTGTCTGCTGGTCTCATTCAAAAAAAAAATATGTGACATGCTAATTCTGTCAATAAGGCCGAAAAAGCGGTTGTAAATGTCTAGCCTCTCTTCAAATTCACTTCAAGTTCTTGCTTGTTATATGATTTCCAGTCTAAAAGGTTAGAAATTCTGCAATTGCGCTCTTTTGTCGAGTACAGGCAGCCTCTTTTATTTCATAGTGCCAGTTTTTTGCCTATTCAACGCACAATCTTAGTTATGCAACTCTAATTCCGTTAACTGACTAAAGTCATAAAGCTTATAGCAAAATAATTTTGCATTTCAAAAAATTTGAAACTATTTGTGGCATTTCAAAGTCGTCTGTTTATTGAAATGCTAATGGGTGCTTTGGTGCATACAAGTTTGTGTCTTAAGTCTTTTTGTTTTTTTTTGTTACGGTATTTCGACCTTTGCTGCGCAGAAGCGCTGAGCCAAGAAGGCCTCATAAAAATGCGGCCTAAACCAAAAATGCTCACATTTGGCACTACCAAGCGTCCTTAGCCCAAAATCAATAGTGCGATTGGCAGAAAGCTAAAGAGGCAGACGCTTCCATTGCCAGTTCAGGTTGCTCTCCATCAACGACATTTAAGTGCACTTGTACTTACGCGGGCCAGTCGAGATTTCCGACTTAATGGGAGCAAGTCGAGACTGAGCTGAGCTGAGTTCAACTGACTGCTGCAGCAACATTGAAACAACTACAATAACAATGTTAACAACAATGATAACAACAACAACAGCAACAATACAATACAAAACAAAAGTAAAACAAACAAAACCGCTTGCTAGCATTTTAACATTTTAACAAGATTGCAATGAAATGCACAAAAAAGGAGCACAAAAATTCGCAAATGAAATGAAAGAAAAGCAATACAAAAACTCAAATTACACTAAACAACAAATTTAAACTTTTTTGCATGTAAGCATATTAAGAAAAATTCTATAAATGTTGTAATATATTTGCAAGAAATTTTGTAAATTTGGTTTTCAAACTCTTTTTTGAATATTTCTGCTTTCCATATGCAATATCTTCTTTTCTCAAATTCTTTCTGTTGACTGCAAAGGCTTAGGTAAAATTGGTTGCCTACAAATAATCAACTTTCTTTATTATGAATTAATTAATTTTGTAAAAATATACATTTTTATGAAAAGTTTTACGCAAAAATAAAATTCATATAATTTAGAAAATGTAAAGCTTTTGCGAATGCAGCGCACTTTACTTGCAAAGAAATGTTACTAAAATATGACAGTTGCATTTTTGTTGGTGGCTAGTGTAATGAAATAAGACAAAGGCAGCAACAACTGTCAAGATATGTGTCAAGGTAAATTGTTGCCATGTAAAATGCAAGCATGTTCATCAAGATGTGATGTTGCTGTTACGATTGCGGTTACCGTTGTTGTTGGTGTTGCTGACAATGGTGTTGGTGTTGGTGCTGTTGCTGTTGCTGCAGCTAGCGGCAACTGCCTGAAACACGTTGGAAAAACGCTGCATAAAAGCAGGAAGACATAAATCGCCAGCGAGAGGAGGCAGCAAGGCGACTTGACTGACTTGACGTGGCTTGACTTAGTTTGGCTTGATGGGAGTCGAGCTGAGTGGCGTCGACTGGCATGTAGTTGCATGCAGGCTGCTGTCTTGCATGTTGAAGTGAAACTGAAATTTATGCTAAATAACTGTAAATGGTGTTGGAGTGCTCGCCCGGCATGCCAATAAATTTTAACCTGTTGCTCGGCTGTGAGAGTTGGCACACATGAATGAACGGCAGAGGGGGAAGAGATGAGTGTAGTGAAAGAATTTGAAGACAGTGTTTAGTTAGGTGACGGAGCAACATTGTGCAATGAAATGTACAAAACGGGGCTTATGCTGAATATTCGTAAGTGGTGAAAGGTGGCAAAGGATGCGGATGAGGCAGATAGTATATATGAGTTAAAAAAGAAGGTATAAAGAGACAGACTAGCTTGTGCTATGCTATGAAGGAAAAGAAGAGATAAATGCAAAAATGTTCAAGCAAGATAAATTTGTTTAATATGCCTTTATGCGGCACTAGGCACAACTTTAATCACATCCCATCCAGAATTCTATGTTTGCAAAAAATATGCGCAAAAATAGTAAGGATGTCAAATATATAGACATATATGTGCATATAGTAAGTAGCTCAGATAGTATGCTCAGATTAATAAGAATGTATAAGAGCTTTCAATTGTGTTCGAAAATATTCAAGCCTGCCAATATACGACCAATATACGACAAAAAGTGAAGTGAAAACGGATTTAAGTAGTTGCAAAAACTTCAAAAATAATTTATAATGTTGTTTTCTGTGGCAGAGCACGATTTGAATTCTGAATTATGTAGTAGAATAAATAATTTTTCAAGAAATGTTCTTCATTTCGAGTTTTAATTGAGAAGCCGCCTGCCAGAGCAAAGCAAGCTGTCATAGCAAATTTTAAGCAAGCGTTGCTGATTTGCGCTATTTATCAGCATTTCAGAGCGTTGCCATATATCAAGTTGACATCAAAGTTGCTGACCTCAACCTTGAAACGCACGTTCTGCAAAAATTCAAATTTATCAAGCATTATAGTTCAACTTTCTTTGATACTTTGCCAACGCCTGTGCGCAAAAAGCGTTTAACAGAAATTTATTGCTCTGTTGACAGGCCAAGAATTGATGTTATCAGCGGCATTTGATCTTGTTGACCATGCGCCGACCAAATTTCAGACAACATCTCATGGAGCTCGCATAACAAGCTGCAAATAAAAAATGCTATAGCAGAAACAAATTAAGCTTGTAACTCACACAAAATCTGATAAGAATAAATGCGCGCATGCGCAATTTCAGCTACCGTCGTTGGAAGTGGAAAAAAGCCAAATACACATGCGCAAGTGAAAGTCGTCGAAGTGACTCTGACTGAGTGTGAGTCTGTTGGTTGTCAGCAGCATTTTTTATGAACTCAAACGCCATAAAATATGCCCAAAAAACTAGCAAAAATCACAAAAAAAAGTGCTAAATTTACAACTTGGCCAGAAAAGAGCTCACCTTGAGGCAGCCAAAGAGCTAGACGAAACGGCAGCAGGCAGGCACTCCAAATGCCAGCTGAATTCAAAGCCGCGAAAACTGGAACAGATTCCTTATCTTGCGGCCGCACTGACCGACCGCCTTGCCCGTTCGCCCAGCAGCTCAGCTGCCTCGCTGTCATCTGGCTGGCAGGCAGCTTCAAGCCAGCATAAGGCGTAATTTTATGTTTTGTTGCTGCGACTTTCCTTTTATTGAGGCTAATAAAATGATAGATATTGATAATTAATCGCTTGCCGAGCCGAGCGATTAGTATTTATTGTCAAAGCGGCTAGAATTGTCATAAGCAATTCTTTGCGCGCAGCCGGCGGCTTTTTATGTTTGCCGCTTAAGACTTTTGCTTGATGGTCTGACAATGTGGCGCTGACATTATGCGTGTGTGTCTGTGTGTGTGTGTGTGTATATTGATAAATGTGCGCATGCCTGCGTTATACCAATAAGCCCGAGCATTTAAAATTTAACTCAAACCATTATCGTCAAAATTACAAATCTAGTTGAATGGCTTTAAAGTTTTTACAGTCACAGGTTTCAATATGAAGAAAATTTCATTGGAAACTCCAAATCTAATTGTTTTCGTCAAACGTGAATTTTCTATAAATATGCACTTATATCTTATTCGCTGTAATATTTTCGACCATCATACAGCGTACATCCTTTCTTGGAAGCATACTTGCAGTGCAATAAATTGAGCATTTTATACCTTCAGAATTCTGATTTTTCGTTTCATTTTGCCCTAGTCTATTTTTTATCTTTTCATAAAATTTCAATCCATATACTTTTATATATGCGCTTAGTTTTGAAGACAATCCCATTATTACTTCCATATAACTGCATCTATTTAAAAAAAGCAAAGTTGAAGCCACAAAATTAAGCCAGATTCTGAGCTAAAGAATCTGTATTTCTTTCTCTTCGGTAAAAAATCGATACTCGCTTGTTCTTCAACAATTATGCATATTATTAAATTTCGATTGAACAACGAAAAAGTGTTGTCACATACTTAAAAATGTTATTCAAAGAGTAGCGCAATTGTAAGCCAGCAAAAATTTCGTTAGCTAGCAGCTAGTTTGGCGCTTAAGTCTTTTGTCTGTCGATTGCTTTGCTTCGTGCAATTGATAACGACTTTTAGCACGTTCGTTGCTTAAATCTTTGGGGTCGTTTTTCAGCAAATAAAATTTTTTAGCTACTTTTATTTTAATGGCAGCAACTAAAATACATTTGATTTGTTTTAGCTGTGTTTTATGTTGAAAATTAAAGTTTTAGCCGAATAATTCAATAAATCTCCGAGCTACTGCTGCTTGCCATGCACACTTAATGTGCCACATTAGCATTGATAATCATGCAGATATTGGCATATTTAGCCACTTTTAACTAAATTAATGCAATTTATTAAAACTAATGCAGCAAAGAACGCAAAAGTTAAACATTTCAAAACGAATTTTTTTCGAATGTTTCTGCTTGCTGCTGCTGCTGCTGCTGCTCTTGGCTCTTGGCACGACTGTTGCCAGCACAAAAGAAACCAACGCCGCTGCAGTGAAGTGAGCGATTTGTATTATTAACAAATTGCAGGCGTGGCCAGAGTCTTTCAAAGCGTGCGCTTTAGTCTCAGCTCAAATGAATTCCTTTGCCGAGTGGCAGTGCATGCTACAGGTCGCCACTCGGCACCGGCGACTTGTCAGCTCTTGGTTCAGCCAGAATTAATGGCGTTTCTTTGATTGATGACGTTCAAGCGCACAAAATAAATACCATTCAACAAATTCTTCTTTTTTCAATGCAAATAATAAATTTGACATTTAAGTTAAATATGCAAAAAGTGCAAAAAAATTTTGAAATAGAATTTTAAATTTAGCTTAAACTTTTATAAAGCGAAACTGCTGCTTAAGAATAGTCTCTCTTTTGTTGTTGTGCTAAGATGGCTTAGCATAAGTTGAGCGTGATTTATGTTTGTGTTATTTAGAAATTGTGTTTGGAGCACAGAGCTGAATTGTGCAACAAACTGCATAATAATATCCGAAGTGTTCTTAATCTGCACTGTTAAGCTTTTCAAAGCCAACAGCTTTTAGTTAAAAATATAAAGAGCAGCATTTGGCAGAGCTTTTAATTGTCTTACCTCTACCACATTTGAATAGCAACCTGCTAAGAATTCACATCGAAAAATGCATATGATCTTGCCTACTTTATAGCCAAGTCCGCAAGTGCAAAGCAACTTCAAGAATACTCTCAAAGAATTGGCAACTTCTCGAAAGAGATGACCACTCATCCGACTGCTTGTTGTATTGAAAATGGTCGCTTGGGACTTCATCTTGGTATGCTTTAGTAGTTCTCTAAATTTAATTTTGTTTTCCGGTATTGTACAATAATTCAGTCAGACTTTAGTAAACGTTCTAGCTAAAACATGTCTTAATCTGAAACGGTTCATGCAATAATAACAGTTTTGCATATTTTAGAAAAAAATTCCATATGAATTCAGTGCCTGCAACAATTAACACTTGCCCGTCACTAAGCCAACTGCTGATGTAATGCCAGCCGCAGCTAATGGCATTAGGGCGGACAGTTTGCGTGTGAGCAGCAGCAGCTGCGCTAGTGCCACGAACGCCCCAAAGCAGTTAACTCGAAAGGAAGCTGAGCGCAATTTAAAACAAGTTTCAGTCAAGATTTTCGTTTTGGCTAGAACGAAATTCGTGCTCGGCTCGCATATGGCAAGCGACTTTAGGTCAACCGCTTCCATTTCAGCATAGTGCGAGCGTGCAGCTCTAGACAGATTCCATTTCCAGTGAAACCTGAAACAGCATCAGTCAAAGTAGCCGCGCGCGCTCATGGGCAGTTGCTGACAATGAGAGATGAGTTCATTTTTGGTTTGGCGTAAGGTTGAGCTGCCGCTTAAAAGTGCTGTAAGATGTGTTGAGCAGGCAAGAGTGTATGGCCACTTCGGCTACACATGGACGGGCAAGGGAACAGACAAACAGACAATTCCTCTAATTCAAGTGGCAACATTTTTGGCGCTTCCTTTGTAGCACGTTGCATTTAATTCGCATGCCTTTTGTGGCACAGCTCGAATGCTGAATTGCGGCTCAGTTTAACCCACTACTGCCAGTTAGCTCTAATTAATATACTATAAGTAAGTATTACTTTCACTCGCTGCAAGTGAATATCAACTTTAAGTAAAATCTACAAAATATCACAAATTAAATGCAACTCTGTCATTTCATAAGCTTTATATTTGAAATTCAATGAAAGCTAATCAGTCTCTTAGGGCCAGTTTCACAGTGGATATTTAAACTCTGATTGCAGTTTAAATAGGGAATTTCCGTTTCACAGTTGGAAGTTAAATACGATTTAAATAGCCGACTGTGGATATTTAAGTACGGCACAGAGTTGCAATCGAAAACAAATAACCAGCTGATTTCGGATGTGCAAGCAAGCTGCTTCGACAATATTGCAATTTATAAGAGATTAAATTAAAGATAGATTAGCAACGATGCGCATTAAGATATCAAGATTTGGCCAAGCAGCACTTGGGCGCATCTCACGGGCACACCAGAGCTGTCATTTCCGCTGCAGGTTGGCATGTGCGTCAAGGAATACATATCATTTGTCTGCAATTACTAGGCTAAAGCGACTTGAACTGACCCTCACTGGCGTGCAATAAAGCGTGAAATTCAATGAAAGCTAATCAGTCTCTTAGGGCCAGTTTCACAGTGGATATTTAAACTCTGATTGCAGTTTAAATAGGGAATTTCCGTTTCACAGTTGGAAGTTAAATACGATTTAAATAGCCGACTGTGGATATTTAAGTACGGCACAGAGTTGCAATCGAAAACAAATAACCAGCTGATTTCGGATGTGCAAGCAAGCTGCTTCGACAATATTGCAATTTATAAGAGATTAAATTAAACATAAAACTGCATGGTATAGCACATATAAATGATCCCGTAGTATTATAAATAATATAAACTGTGGATTCTTTGCACAATATCCAATAATTCACTTCTTTCGGCCGACGAAAAATTTTTAGCTCGCGCTGCCTCCATAATTGAACAATTGAACATATGTTTTTTGGCAAGTTGTGTCAACCTTCAATTGTCAAATATTCGAAGTTGCCATTCATTATTCCGTATTTAAATAAATGCACTGTGAAACTCAAGAAAAGTTAAACTAGATTTAACCTCAATTCGCAAATTAGATTTAAACATCCACTGTGAAACTGGCCCTTAGTCATAACAAATGAAGACAATTTATTTTAGTTGCCTGTATCAGTTCCATTCACTGAAATTTTCGGCATTCCAAAAATATTTCACGTTCACAGGCATAAAACTCTTGATATTCTATCTGACAGATACATAAATATGCTACTTTTCAACATTTCAAAAAACAAAGGCAAATTCTTAAACAAGATCTGTACGATTTTAAATAAGATATAATTTATGTGATTGCTGCTGCCACTCTACTCAGTGTGTGTGTGTGTGTGTGTGTGCGACTTATCGCTCAGCTGGCATCTTGTAGCTTGGCTTTATTTTCGTGCAGATTTTCTGAAGCACGTTACAAACAAATTTTTATGGCCACTTCTCGTTGAACATTCGCGGAAGCACTCTGCTAGTTTTACTCTTTCTGGTTCAATTTTTATTTCATTAACCTTGAATTGTGGCACTCGTTATTGTTTTGTGACTGTTGCGCGTTTGTTGTTGGATTTGTTGTTGTTGGCTCTGCTGTTGTTTTATAACACTCTCGCTTATTTAATGACAGTCAGAAAGGCAATATACTATTTCCGCAAAGTCTCTTGCTGGGCTCTAAATTGCTATTGAAAATTGCTATCCTATTGACATCCTATATCCTATTTTAGTGGGTCCCCCTCTGCACAAGACAGAGAGAATTCGTTGCTTCGTCATACGCTCCGTAGGGGTTGTTCCTCCTCGCACTTACCTATAATGCTTTGAATGTAAAAATCGCCTGTCTTGAGCGAGAAAATTCCACCAAAAAGTTGCTCTCGTTACCCGCTGACAACAAGCCTACGTCTACTATTTCTTTCAAATACAATAGCCATCGCCAACATTAAATGAACCATCGGCTTTTTTCTTTGGAACACCCCAAGAGCAGCATCATCAGCTTCTCTCTAAGTAGCTCTTATAGTAATTGTGGCTTGCAGGCTTTTTTTTGAAGGGCGTATGACAGTTTGATACTAGCCTCTTTTGATTCATCTCACTCTCTTAACCTTCTGCGACTGACGTGATTTAGTGTTCACAATTCTACTGACGTGTAGTACACCAGACACCAATTCGATTGCTTTTATTTTACATTATTTTGTTTTGTACACTTACAGTTATGATTTTTGTTTTTAAATTAAGGATAGAAGTTGTTGTTAACTATATTAAATTTATGATCCAAAAAGACATTGGTGTCTGTCAGACTACCACGTCAGTCGCAGAAGGTTAACTCCTTTCACTAAAGTCCTTTGCCTGTAGCTCAATTACATCGCTCACTCACTGTTCCAGAATCAATTTTGCTACTCATTCACCTTTCCTGTCAGCGTGTTGTCATCGCTTTTAACATCCGACACTCATACACACAATGAAGCCGCTAGTTTTGTATACACTGTAGAAATTAAATAGGCAAATCAAAACGAGAAATGAAATCAGCACAAAAAAACTGCAATAAAATTTATGTAGTCAACAATTAGTGTAAATAAAATTTGCGTCTTTTCACATTTTTTATGAGAAAAATTACTTTGAAAAAAATGTATTTATTTGTGCTATGCATTTTTTTCGCTCAGTGTACAATTCGCCTTTAAGAGCCTTCTTTAAAATCGGTCGAAACTCAATAACAATTTGGCTGAGATTTTGCGCTTGAATCTTGAAGCTGGTGTCTATTGCTTTGTTAGACTATCCGTCTGTCTGTCTGCCTGTCTGTCTGTCTGTCTGTCTGCCTGCCCGTGCGTCTGTTTTGGCATTAATCAAAATCATATTTTCAGCTGTTAAGCCGCTTTTGTTGTTACTTTTATGGCTCTAGTCCGTATGTAACAGGTGCCAGCGTTCACTTCGGCCACTAATCTTGTTTTGAGCCGATGGTTTCGTTGTTGTTGTTGTTGTTGATAGAGCTGGTGCTCGGTGTTGTTTTTGTTGTTGCGCTTGCTGCTCGCGTTGATGAATTTCACGCTTTATTGCACGCCAGTGAGGGTCAGTTCAAGTCGCTTTAGCCTAGTAATTGCAGACAAATGATATGTATTCCTTGACGCACATGCCAACCTGCAGCGGAAATGACAGCTCTGGTGTGCCCGTGAGATGCGCCCAAGTGCTGCTTGGCCAAATCTTGATATCTTAATGCGCATCGTTGCTAATCTTACGCTTCCCCTCTGCTCCGCTCTGCTTGCAGGAAAACGCCCCAACGAATTATTAACCAACTACGAGTACGAAACGACGAATCTACAGCCACCGCAGAACACCGTACCCTATCATCAGCTGCCGACCGATCTGTCCGCGGCGAGCATACGCAAGGAAGCCGCACTCGTGCTAGCACAGGCCGAACGGCACAAGAGCAAAGCGGAGAACGCCGACCACATACCGACATTCAAGGTGCGCCCGAAGCGCAGCGCCGACCCGAAGAAGTTCCACTCGCTGCCCACGCGCAAGAAGAAGGCGCCCGCGAAGCCCGTGACACGCAGCGCCAGTGACGCCGCCGCCGCCAAGAAGCCCACTAAGCGGCCGTCCATCTTCAGCATATTCAGTCGCAGGAGCGACAGCAACATCAGCCAAGTCGAACGGGATCCACGCTTCGAGGACAGCGGAGGACGTAGACTGGTGCGCAGCAAAAGTGATGTTGGCTCCTACAAGGAGCAACGCAAACCCAACAAGAAGGCGCTGAAGGAAGCCAAGCAAGCAGTCAACGGCTCGGCCAAGCAGCTGCCCACACAGCTGAGCCCCATCATTGAGAACGCCCAGAAGGAGGACTACTTTGCGGAGCAGTTCAATCGGGAGCGGCGCAAATCGGACGCGATCACGGATCGCGAAAAGCATGAGAGCGGCCTGAGCGAGCTACTCGAGCGTAGTCGTTCGCAGGCCGAAGTGGATGGTAGCATAGTGGGCGGCAGTCCCATAGCGCACAGCATCAAGCAGACGATAGACACGCTGCAGGCCAAGTCGCAGGACAGCATGCACAGCTCACAGCTGCCGGCGCAGAGATTGCCACTGACCAGAGGCGTCACCGTCAACGGCATGGTGAAGCGTCTGTCCATGGAGCGCTTCTCACCGCCGCCGCCGCTGTCGGGCACGGCCTTCTCGTACATACGCCCCAACGAGGGCATCACCTATGCACAGCTCGAGATGAACGAGGATCAGCAGCAGCAGTTGCCGAGCACATTGCCACGCAGGGAGCAGCTGCGCGACTACAGATCGCCCATGCGGGATGCGCGCGAGTTGCGTGCCACAGCGACGCTGGGCCGGCAGTCAATGGAGCGCACCGACTTCGCCACTAGTCATAACAACGGCAGGAGCGCCTACTCAAGCGGCCAGCACATGCACAGCAACGGAGGCGTTGGCAGCGGCAGTCGCATCGTCATCGAGTCGCGCGCCCTGAACTCTTTCTCGCCCGTTTCCGCTGGGCCCACCACCATACGCATCTCCAGCTCGCACTCGCCCTCGCCATGGCAGCAGCTGAGTCCACGCAATCTCAGCGACGAGGACGAGGGTCTGGGCATCGAGACGCGCAAGTACTACGACGACGAGCTGTCGAAGCCGCGCAGCAAGTCCCCGGCGGAACCGCCCATTGTGCCGGTCATACGCAGCCTGACGCCGCCCACGCCACGCGAGAACGGCTACAATGCGCGCGCCTATTGCTCGCCCGCGCGTGACGAACCCATCGCCGACGATTTGGGCTACCGGCGTGCGCGCCTCGAGTCGCGCATACTGACACGTCGCTTCGGAGACGCGGGCACACCCGAACGCAATGTCGTCTACCCGCTGCATGCCGATTCGCCCGCACGTAACGGTTATGCAGTGCAGCAGCAGCGCGTCGAACCAACCGCGCGCAATCGGGAATTGCACGAGCACTCGCACGAACGCACCATGCATCAACGCTACCTCAGTCCGGAGCGTGAGTCGTACGAGCCGCGCTTCCACAAGCCCGAAACCACTGAGATTCTGCACAAGTACTCGCCGGAGCGCTCGCACTTGGATATCATCGCGCCTGCCACGGCGCTCGCCAGCACGCACGGCCAGACGGAGAAGAGCTCGCGCTACAAGCACACCAAGTACTTCGACGACGGACAGGGCGGCGTGAAGGAGGTCTACGAACGCGAGACGCATCTCGATGCGCAGGGCAAGCCGATTGTACGCGAGTCCCGGCATCGTGAGCGCCTGGACTCGTACGGCGAGCGACAGCAGTTGGCCGAGTACGAGCCGAAGAGCTTGGACTCGCAGCTGACGAGCACCGATCAGTACCGTTCGTCGCCGGAGAACATGAAGCGCTATGAGACGAGCACTGATCGCAGCTTGTTGCAGCAGCAGCAGCCGCAACGCTTCGTCAGCGAGGATCAGTGGCACAGCAGCCTAAAGAGAGATAAGCTGCAGCAGCGCAGCTTCGACAAAGGCGACTCCGGCATTGAGAATGATTTTCGCAAGGAATCCTTCAACGGCGACCTAACAACAAGGTAAGTGAGCATGTAGAACACAAAGATTGGGAAGACTAAAGGCGGGAAGTAGAACTTTTATAATTCTTGCAAAGATTACTCCAACGAAAAGAGAAAGTTTGGGAAGGGGCAACTGGGAATGTTAACTTTTTTGGTTATGGTGAGGATTAGGGGGTGACGACTTAAAAGAGAACGTTTCTTGGGTCAACAAGAAAATCAAATCCATTGTGCTTCCACAATGTTGGAAGAGCTTACTTTAAAACCGACTGCCGGGTGAGTTCTGGAAGCCATTACATCAGTGAATTTTTTTTACCATGCGGGCTCCAAGTAAAGAAAGCGATGACTCATCTTTTACAGATCGGACCGTTAGATACATGTAATGTGAAACGATATTGAGCTCGCACTATAAGGTTTAACATTTCTTAAAACCATTCCACTTTCTTCCCGCAGATGGCGCAAGCGCACCGCAGTCGACGACATGCGGTCCTGCGATGCTTTCCTGAAGAAGGAACGTCGCCACACCGAACAGCAGTACACGTCCGCACGTCAGCATGAAAACTATGTGTACCGCGAACGCTCCATTGATGACGGCTCCCATTTCGATCCACATTTGGACAAGTATCCGGTGGCGACCAGCACACTGCGACGTCGCGATCAGCAATCGCAAACCGCGCAGGGACAGGAGACGCTCAAGCGGAATAAGAAAATTGGCGGCTTTGAGAAAGTGAAGCAACTCTTTACCGGCGGCGGTGGGGGAAGTGGAAGTGGTGGCGCCACTGCTGGCGGCACAACTGCTGGCAGCGGCAGTCACAGCAGCAGCAATGGCACTGCCGGCAAGAAGGACACGAAACGACAAGCCGCACGCGCCAACAGCACCACCAGCAGCAGTGAGCAGACGCCAGCCAAAGAGCCCACTAAGCAACAGTACATGGTCAAGGAGGAGGAGATGCGTTCGCGGTATCGGGAGCATCGCAACAATCTTTTGCAAAACGAAGCAATGCGCGAACAAAAGGTGAGTCTTAGTGAAGGGGTTCGAATTGCCGTTGAGCAAAAGCATGCGCATCCCAGGTGTCTCATACAAATGAGCAGTGATTGCTTACAATTGTAAATGACCTAAAGAGAATCAGTTTTATTCTAATTGCCTGGCTTTCAGGCTTTGGTTCTTTCATAGACATCATGCGACCCTGCCAAATTTCAGTCAAAGAAAAATATCTGCAAAATCTCGCAATTTTCAGAACTGAAAATGCTTTGGGTTTCGGGACATGGCGAAAGTCCTTGGAAAAGAAATCTCTCCCAATCTGCTGCACAATTGAAGTGGAAGTTGAAGAGACCATATGTTGCCGGTGAAGCTGTACTAGCGGGGGGTGTGGCGTTGGGCATATGCATATATATGCATGTTTGACACGTACTAGTGACGTACGTCACTTAATTGCCCATTAACTTCCACGAGCGCTCGGCAAGGTGAAGCGAGACAAGCGCCAGCTTCATGGATACATTTCGCGCATAGCTTCGAGTTCAATGTACCAAATGCGGCTTGTTGCCGTTTATTGTTGTTGCCGTTGCCATTGAGGCGTAGCATTAATTTTGTTTATTGAATTTTTCGTTTGTTGCGGATATTGTTGCGTTTGCCGGCCTCTGGTCATGGCAAGCAGTTGTGGGCATTGCGCGCATTCGTTATGCGCTCTGCCGCGAGTTGTTGTCGACAGCACAGGCTGGCCACCGCCAATGAACTGTATTTTGGGTTCAAGTGTGCGGTTAAGCTTGTTAGGTTGATTCGCTACGCTTGGAAGGGGAAGTGCGTTAGCAAAAGTGGGTTATTGAAGTGATAACTTTTTATGGGAGGGTAAACCGCTTCGTAACGTAACGCGTTACGGTGCCAGTCTGTCTGGCTTCCCTCTCTCTCACGCATACGGCAGCGGTACGCGGGCCCCTCCTCTCTCACTCTAACCCACAGCGCTTAGCTGTTTTTCGGACAGACGCATCGAAGTGATGGCCATTTTTCATATTTCGGTCGCGGCAAAGGGGGACACAAAAACTACTCAACCGCTCAGAGAATTTCGTTGACAGTCGTTGATTTGGCATTTCGGGTATGCTCAAAGCACGAAAAAGGCATTTGGTTGTTTCTGTGTTGTTGTTGTTGTGTATTTCTTGTTCATACCAAATGATAATTTTGGCGTTTTAAAATTTATTTCAATTTCCCTCTGCTGATCTTATTATAGGGCAATGACTATATTAAGAAGTTATTTATTTGCCAACATCACTTTTATTAAGGTGATATTGACAAAAATATCTAATATTAATATATGTGCATATTTCATTCTTTATTAAAATGTATAAATATTCTATAAAAAGCCTTTTAAATTTTAGTATTATCTCTGGAAATGTCGCACATTGGAAAAATGTTTGCGATATTTCAACAAATTCCAACTTCGATTTGAAATTTCAAAACGAGTTGGAAGCTGCAAGCAGATTTCATTCATAACACAGCATACGCAAATGCCAGGAAATTCGACATACGCATATGTACATATGTATGTATATTGAAGTTCCTTTTGTTCGTTTATGGCAGAGCAGAGCCAAAGAATTTTTTGTCTTTCATATGAAAACAACAGCAACACAGAATCAAACAGCAGCGCTGTCGGGAATATCGTCTAGCCGAGCGCTGCTCTGATTCTTCGTATACTTTGTTGGCTGAGCTGCCGACATGCAGAAGAAGAGCACATGCACACGACTTTCATAACACCATGCAAAATACGAAAATCAGCCGCAAAAAATGCTCGTTCGGCTCATTTGAGTACGAAAACCGAACGAACCAAGCCATTGAGTCGTGCGATCAGGGGTGCAAACTCAGTCAAAGCCAATTCTCTCAAATGCTTAAAAAATTCTCCCATGGGAATTGGCACTTCAGCCACATTTTCATTCAAAATAATGGTAGTAAAAAACATAAATCAATAAATAAAACAGTATGGCTGAGTTCCAAAATGCTGTAATACAAAACAACAGCATTTTGTTAAGAATATGTAGAAAAAGAGTTCGAATTCCCACAAAATGGGAGAATTTTCTCACAGTAAGCAGCCCTCGTTATATTTACTTTGAGTTTGGAATTTCTTGTAGCAGAGCGGTTCTCTGAGAGGACGAGTGACTGAGCGAAACTGAGTGGAACTGTGGGCTTTATTAAAATGAATTGAAATGAAATTTTATTGATGAATAACCTTTCCTCACATTATCATGTTGACATGCATGAAATTTAAGTAATAACCTAAGCTTTTCTCAAGTTAAAAAATTTCAATATTAAATAGTTTAACTTGGATTAGTTTAAGTTATCACTTCTGTCGAGCGTCCCGAGACGCACACATTTTTATTTTTTTTCTTATTGCACTTCACAATTTCCAAAAAACGCTCAATATTGAGTGAGTGCGTGTGGGTGTAGGTAATGAATTAGGCACGCTGTAAATGTGGAATCAATTTTCGCATTTGCGTGAACTGTAAAGTGTTTGTGTTTGGCAGCGGTCTTTGATTTTTATAAGATTGCTCTAAGGGAGAGTTCATTGTACTTCTGCTGACACTCTGAGCATATGGATTTCAGCTCATTTTTTTGCGGTCTTTGAAGTTGTAAGTAATTTTTTGCCGAAAAGTAAACTACTCAAATAGAAGCTATCATGAAATAATAAATTAACTAGTGGCAAATTGCTGCCATGCACACTGGAAGCCTACAATATGATTTAAAGTCTGCTTTTTGGAACAAGCGTAAATTTAATGCAACAATATCCTTGAGGGATCTGTCCGAAAGATTCTGCAGTTGTAAATAAACGAGCATCTTATTCAGTTAACTTATTCTGCTCCTTACAATCAGCTTTTCTTCTTGACTTTGATTTGAGCTGCCAACAGTCCACTCCACTTCCTACTCCTTCCCCTTTACCAGAGTAACCCAACTTCTTTTAGTTTTGCCATCATTTCGGCAAGTTCTCAACTGCGAGACTAGCTGCTAACAATGATGGCAAGTCCGAACGGAACTCATTGCAACAAAGCAATGCGTATAATTAAGCGCTCTTTGTAGCTGCCATAAAAAGTGGGCGTGTTAATCACCACGCGCAGCAATTCGCATGGCATCTGGCCATCAGTTGGGCCGTGCATAATTTGCCGCTGCCGTAGAAACACGACGCCTTGTCCACGGCTCGTCTTGCCGCAACTGGCTCGGCCACAAAAGGTGTCAATATGTCAAATCAGCTTGCATAACTGGCGGCTATTCGGCGCGCTGTATAAGCGTTCGCATATTATGCAATCTGCCGCGTCTGCCTCAGACCGGCCACCGGCCTCTTAGGCCTGCCTGGCTGCAGCCTCCTGCTGGTAACTAACTTTGGAGTAGCTAACAATGCGTCACATGCCGCCGAGTGTGGCAGGCGAATAGCTACAAAGTGGAAAAATGCTGTTGCTGTTGTTGGTTGTTGGTTGTTAGTTGTTGCCAACAGGCGGGCATTCAGGCATTGCAACAACAGCAGCTCAACGGCAGCATTGTGGTAGCTTCATTTTCACTTTTCTCGTGGCCCTAGCTTTTGTTTGGCGAACACGAAATATGATGCTTGAATTGTTCAGTTGCTGGGAAAGGTCAACCCAAGGGGTCATATGCAAAGAATAGACCCTTGTCAGCGCCACAGCGTTTTATTGCATTCGATTGTGCAATGAATTTCATATAAAAATCAATCAAATTGAAAATTGCATAATTCTGTTGGAAATATTGTTAACGTCACTGTGGGAATGAGTGAGTAAATCGAAAAGTTGCAGTGCACGCGCAGCAGCAACAGTGCTGTTGTTGTCACAGCAGAATCGTAGACAACAATTTGTGACTTGCGCTTGTGATCAGCAAAATATTTCGTTTTGAAAAAATCAGAAATTGTTTTACACTGCATTTGGGATCTGCACTTTGAGTGTTTCAGAAAAACTGATCATTTATGCAAAATATTTCATAAAATTAGCATTAAAATTGTCTGCACAGTAGAAAAAGTTATGCAAAAAATATGCAACAAAGAAGAATTAAAAAGTTGTTTAAAAAAAGTTATTGCAAAATTGATATGCAAGAATTTGCGTTGAATTCAAAAAACAAAAAAAATCATGCCTGCCTTGTCTCAAAAGCATGCAACATAATTTCATGCTCGACTGATTGGCGGCCGCATGCAGATATGCGGCAATATCCGGCGAAGAAGCTAACGTCGCTACTGCCGCCCCTTCGCCCCTTCGCTCCCCCGCTGCTGTTACGACTTAAAGCGGCGGCATTGCATTAGAATACTAATGCGCACGCCAAGGCCGCGACTGCTGCAGCAAGACGGCAACATGAAGACTTACAACTACAACAACAACAATAACAACAACAACAGCAAAGGTGGAGCAACATCGCCAGACACATTGGCAGGCATATGAACTGCAGCAGCAAGAGCGGCCGCAGGCGCGTTCAGTTAGTAACCGCCGCCACGCTGTTCTAACTAAGCTCTCAAGCATGGCTCAATTATAAGCATGTGTGTGTGTGTGTGTGTTCTTATAGCAATTTTAATTTTCTTTTTCCTAACTTCAAAATGTTGGCGCGTCAAATACGGCAGCAATTGCAAATAGCTGTAGTCGCATTTAAGTCGCTTTTAACTTTAGTGAACTGAATTTGGTTCAGAATCAGTCAATTGAATTTCAGAAAAGTTAATTAAAATTCAGAATAAGCGGCAAGGTAATGCGCTTTTCGAATTTCAGAATTTCAATTCAGAATTTCACTTGACACTTCTTAAGATCAATTAACTGTTCTGATATGTATTGTTATTGCTTACTAAATTCTAATTGACTATTATGAATTACAATTGCCGCTTTCTGAATTAAAACTGGAAATGCTGTAGCATACGATTGAAAAATCTTCAAGGGCATGAACATTGGCTTAGCTATCAACAACGAAAAGAGTTTAGATATCGAGCTCAACATCGGCTTATGTATAGAAATGGACTTCACTATAGTTAGAGACATTGACATCAGTTTTGGCATGCCTACGCCAAGCAATCTAAAAAAAATGGAGTCTTTAAAACGCTCGCTAATTTGCATTAAAATAATATCTCATGCATTTTAGACATGACAATATTCAGCTTTAGATACTACGTTTATGCGACACTTCAAATCGGTTTGAATCAATTCGCATCGACTTTAAGATTTCTGATATTCATTAGATGCCAAAAATATATTAAAAATTTAAGCTTCAGAGCGCGGAAATAAGTTAAAAGTGCAAAGAAAAGAGATTTCTGTGTTTAATAATTTTTAACAAATGTCACAATTTTCAAACTGTCTTCAGTCGATTCGCTTCAAAAGTCAATGTATAAACATCCGGCTCGAAAGCGTATCGAGTCAAAGCGAATCGACTGACGCTGTCGTAAGAAAATTCCTTCAATTAAATTTGAGCGCATAATTTTTTATAAAATTTATATTTTTTTTCCTCAGTCGCCTGCCAATCATTTTATTATGTCTACCAGATTTCCTAATAATTCAGGCTTTAATGCGTAATCAAAGATTGCAACAAGCCATTAGCTGCTGCATAAATTTCACACTTCAAGCGCAACAAATCAAAAAGTTTTCCGTCTGATATATAACTTTATGCTTTAACCTAAGATCGTTTTAATGCGGCAACAGCAGAGCGTGTCTAACAGGTTCAAACGCTTGCAATCAACGCAGCAGATACGATCGCCAGATACAATGCACAGCCTTTTGCAAATAAAGAAGCACATCATTAAGTCACTGAATTGTGTATCGCGAAGCAATAATCTCCCAAAAAAAAAACTCACACACACACTCGCACAAATGTAAAATCTACCTGCAAAGCTTAAAGATATGATTTTTGAAAAATGCACACTTAAGCGAATTAGCACCTTCGGCTGAGCCCGAAATGAGCGCGAACGTGTTTGCATTTTATGGCGGCCTCCCCTTTTAAGAGCGAACTACAATGACAAGTTGCATTTTTTTCCACACTTAAAATGACAGTCCGAAATATTTGTAAATTAATGTGCATTCTTCAAAGCGAACACGCCCGAACATGCATTTCCAATATGAGCTAATGCATAGGGATCGAGCTTGAGTTGAGTTCGATTTCAACATTATTGTGAGCGTAACTCGTTGCATACGTAGACTTTAGCCTTCGCCGCAGCTACTATATCTATCTTTTTGAAAAACTTCTTACTCTCTTCATACACAAAGCACTAACAGCAGATCTGTTTATAAGTCTCTGGCTGATTTTCGAATCATAATCAAAACACCATATAAACTCGAAATTGACTTTCAAATCATTAAAGTATGTACCTTCTATATAGCTCAAAACAGCAATAATTCGATAATCTGCTGATGTTGCAGCTCTCAATTTCGGCAGCGATCTGTCAGCTTAAGCTAATTTATTTCGAAAGCAATTTGGCTTAGATCTTGCAGATAGTTCTACTGTTAACACGCACACCTCAAAACAAAGAGGCACCGTCACAGCAACTACAAGCAACCATCAAATTGACACATTTTATGAGGGTGTCGTCGTCGTCGCCAATGCTGCTGTTCATTCGAAACGCAGCCACTAAATTGTGTCAAATTAGAGAACCCATTTCCGAAATGAGGTTTCTATGTGTCGATGCCAATCTGTGAAATGACATAAAAAATGGTGGCAAGCAAATACAATATAAAACGCATTAAGAAAAGGTGTTCAAGTTGAATTATGCGGAAAAAGGGAGAGGTACGTACGGTCTGATATCATGGCTTTTGGGCATTTGGGCACACTCACAGCAGGCGAGATTTGACTGTGGAATTTAATGGCAACAAAAATCGAAGAAAAAATTGCCAAAAAATATGTTGCAAAAAAAGATCTCGCGCGTTTGGAATTTCAGGCTCAGCAAATTATTGGGAGGGTCCACATGTCAAAAGCGTGTGTTTTATTATGACAGCAAATGCTGTTAAATAATTCGCAATAAAAAGACGCGGCTTAATTTTTTGTACATTTATGAAAATGCAGAACGTATTTTACTTTTAATGCTGAACAAATCATTGAAAAAGCACTTTTTTATGCAGGTTTCTGAAAATTGCTCAGAGAGAGCCTCTGATTTCTTTAAAAGTCAATTTTTGCATTGCTTCTGCTTATAAAAATCCTTGAGAAAGCTTCTTCAAAAAAGTACTCTTCTGACTGTTCTTCAGATACAAGCCAGAGTCTGCATTTAAAGTGCTTCATTCCAAGAACAACAATTTCACTTGCTGCTGGTTTATGCAAATTCTTTGCAGATGCATTTAAGCCATTTACACTTGCATTCAATTATTGCCAGCTCACAATCACACTCAGTGACCTCCAGCGTAATTAACTCACAATGGCCCCATTTTAATTGTGCGCCCAATTAACACCTACCAACGAAATGCCACCCATGAGCATGAAGCTGTTAACTCTGCACTGCATGCAGCCAGCCACTTTGCCATGTACTCGTGCTGCTACAAGCCATGTTAAGACGCCGCCTGGCAAAAGCTTGTGTGCAAGTAGTTTTGACCTTTTCCCTGGCAGCCAGACTGCCAGACAGCCAAGCCATTTCGCCGACAGCGCCGCATACCGTTACCAGTCAATATGAATGCTTTAACCACATTCATACACACACACACACACACACACACACACAACAGAGCAGCAAAAGCGGAGCAGAAACTATGTTGGCTTTTGGCATTTTGGCTAAAAGAGCTGAAATTGTGCCCTCAAAAGCAAAGCGTTTAGCAAGAAGTCAATAGCTTGAAAGACGCCAGTTTGAAGAGGAAGAGAGCTGCTAGTGCAAATATTGGAGCTAAAAGAAAGCGTCAAAAGTTTGTGAATTCTGTAGCGAAGTGAAGCTGGAAATTTGGCAAATCTTGCCATAAGAGCCGAGCGCAAAAGCATTAAGATGCTGTGCCAATGCCAAAAATGGTTTAAAGCAGTTAACTTTAATCTACTAAATTAAAGCAGTTCACATTTCGAATAGACGCACTTTAGCTAGGTCTAAGCTTTTCTGATATGAATGCGAAGGAATTGACTGTCTTTACACGGAGAGTCTGCTGAATGTTACGAGTTACAGTTATTTCGAATTTGAATAACGAATTTATGACCACGAACTCTTTTTAAAGCTCGATTTCGTTTTTCACTATACTTTTTTTCGATCTATTCAATATAGGCAATCGTTTCGAATTGGAATAATGAATTAATTTTCTTAAGCTCGATTTCGTTTTTCAATATACTTTTTTCGATCTATTCAATATAGGCAATCGTTTCGAATTGGAATAATAAATTAATTTTCTTAAGCTCGATTTCGTTTTTCAATATACTTTTTTCGATCTCCTCAATATAGGCAATCGTTTCGAATAGGAATAATGAATTAATTTTCTTAAGCTCGATTTCGTTTTTCAATATACTTTTTTCGATCTACTCAATATAGGCAATCGTTTCGAATAGGAATAATGAATTAATTTTCTTAAGCTCGATTTCGTTTTTCAATATACTTTTTTCGATCTACTCAATATAGGCAATCGTTTCAAATAGGAATAATGAATTAATTTTCTTAAGCTCGATTTCGATTTTCAACTCATTGAGCCAATTTAAATGATCAACATATACAAATGTGGCTCATTGGTTTATTCAACTCTAAGCTACAAATGCCCTTAGTCGTGTTGCTCTTGCAATTAGTAAAATATAAAATATGTACATTGCCCGCTGAAGCAATTCCTTGTGCAAATACAAAAACTGTGCCAACAAATCGAACCAAATCCATTACCAAACTAAACCACAAAAAGCACGCTAAAAAAGGCAAACAAGTTTATTTGCCCGGTCGGCGAAATGCCAAAAATCATAGCTCCAAAAATGCAGGGCACACCACAGACCCAGCGACCAACATCGGGCAGCAGCGGCGCAGCGGGTAATTGCTGAAATCAATTGGCAGCAACTTTTCAACTTTTCAGGCTGACCAGCAAAAGCGAGCGCGCCAGCAGCCGCCGTTCAGCCAACAATTGTGGAGTAGTTGAATGTTGTGGCACGTTCGTTGTGGCAATTGCGCCAGGCGGGTTTTCGCTTTGGCTGGTGGCAGCATATGAACTCACGTTTTGCTTATTAAGCCCGCGAAGGACGCCCGAAATGCAGAATGGCGAGTGAGGGAGGCAGGGATGAAGGTGCTGCCGGTTGGAGGGCGGTGCAAGTGGCATATTTCGATGTGGCACCTGCGATTGCGGGAACAGGTTCAAGCATTGTTTTTGTGGTTGCGGCGGTTGCATGTGGCGTTGAAGTTGGTTTTTAGTTTTCGCTTTTTCGTTAAATAAAATGAAGCCTGCCTTTTTTAGAGTAGTAATTTTAACCTCAACTACTTATGAATACCAGCTACAATAGCTGGCTAACAGACTAAATGCCTGCCCCAAATACAATAGAATAGATTCAATATCACAATCTTAAGCAGCTGATTCTATATCTTTTAAAATCCGTTTTTTTTAAACTTTGTAAATTTCTTAAATTATTTCTTGTATTTCTCACATCTTGCAGGCTACCGACATATCGACGCGCCGCCGTCTGTCCACACCGAAAGCTAGTCCACTGCTGCTCAAGCGTACCTCATCCGATAAGACAAAGAAGGAATCCCCATTGGCCAAGCCCGAGAAGACCAGCTGGTTCAAGTCGCTGGATCGACGCGCAAAGAGCAAATCAAAAGAGAAGGTTAGCGCTCTTCAAAAGCTCTCGCGTCTCTCTTGCTCACTATTTCACAATGGTTTTTCAATTTTTCACTTTGCAGCTGAACGTTTCCGTAAATGGCAAAAGCGAAACGTCCAGCATCAAGCGCAGCAAGGCGGCACGCAACAGCGCAGCGCCCCCCACGCCGCCCAAGAATTTACGCTTCTTTGGCGATACGGATTTGGACTCGAATCCGCCCACAATTTCGCGCGCAACAACAACACCCAAGTAAATTATTTGGAAATGCGCTTTTTTAATTTCATTTTCCTACACTCTTCATTTCTCTCTCTCCCCCTGTCTATTTCATATGTTTTAGAAGCCGTCCCTCGCTCTCTTCCACACTCAATCGCTCGCAGAAGTACTCACAGAGCGCCTACCATCTCGATCGCATCAATGCCATCAGTCCGCCACGTAACGCCTACAACAGTCACACGCTTTCTTCGCACACCGCTCGCAACAAGAGCACATCCATGCAGAATTTAGAAAATGGCGGCCACGTTGGCGGCGGTGGCGACGAAGTTGATTTCCGCAAACGACGCCATTACTCACGCTCACGCGACTTGGATGACATCTCGGAGAGCGGCTCGGAAACGGAAGAGCAACACAAGCGCACGAATGGCGTCGCTGGCGCCGGCGCCAGAACATTATCACGTGAACGGCTGGATCGTACGCATCGATATGACGAACACGCCTATCGACGCAGTAACGATCGTCAGACGCCGACAGCAGCAACGAACGGTGGCGACGTCAGCATTGCACAGCGGCGGCTGCATCAGCTGACGGGGCCACCGAAGCCGGCACGAAGTGCTGAGCGCAGAACACTGTCACCGTACTCAAGGTGAGCGCAGAGCTTTGATCGTTTCGATCTCAAAAAAGCATTGACGCGCTTGAAAGCTTTAAAGCTATTGAGCACTCTCTTGAGCATTGCCAGCTCTCTCAATTTTACATATTTGAAAATTTGTATTGCGATTTGATCGTGTCAAAACCTTTTTTTTCAGAGAACGTGATCGCTTCCCCGCGGAAAGCTCCGGAACCGAAGGCGAATCGAGCCTTCACAGTCAACGTAGCGTCGTCTACTTGCACGCTACAACCGTTGGTGCCATACCGCAGCCATATCAGATGCGCCGTCGCTCAATCTCGCGCGATGATCTGCGCTCGAACAAGAGCAACAGGACCCAGCCATTGCAGCCGATGACACGCACCGTGTCGCGTTCGGTATCGATGCTGGCGCCCTGGAAGCCAAAGCTCATCAGTGAGGGCTACGAGATCAACTACTCACAGGAGCAAAACAAAACCGTAAGCACAATGAGCTTTAAAGCTTGCCCGAACTAACATATGCTCTTTTTGCACTCACAGATGGCAACACTGCCGCGCAAGCCGCTTGCGAATGGTGCCAGCTCGGCGAACACGATGACGCGCACGAGCAAGAAATCCGAGGCGCCACCGCTGCGCGCACGCCGACATCTGGACGATCAGTCCTCGCTGAGGAACTCGTCAACGACGAGCGCATCCAAATCGGCGCTGTCGTCGAATTTGCGCAATGCGGATGCAAGAAGAAAGATCAAATAAAAGTGGGGCAGTGTAGGGGGCAGTTGGAAAAGTAGCAAGTGAGGAAGCAGAAGTGATCGATTAAGAGCGCGCGAGAGCCTGAGATCGAAAGAGAGAGAGAGAGAGAGAGAGCAGTGTTAGTTTTAGAAGAGAGCGTAACATTAAGCAATTACAACATTTTAATCAAGACAGTTGAAGTTGATATACACACTTCAAACACTTTGCCAGCAACCTACTAACAAACGAATGCTTCAAGAAGCATTCAAATATTGAAAGCTCATGCAGCAGAAATCGAGAGCGCGCAATAGCCAATGCCACGCCTACCGTTCGACAGCCAGCAGAGAGCGCAGCAATGTGGCGAATGAGCAAGGTGCTGCTCGCATTAACGGACCGACAAAGAGAAGAGTATGAGAATTCGTAAAGTAAGCTTCATTTCTAAAGCAAACAGTGAGACAAGCTGCGAAAGCTTGCTGAACTTGGCAACGCTCAAGCTTTAAGCTCAGCTGCAAGGTTTTCAGTTTGAAATTAATTATTTTTACCATCATACAATACTTAATAATTTTGGAATTTGTTTAAATGCTCGTCATAATACTTGCAAGTATATGCATTATAATTAATACATGATTAATTTCTTGCTTAGTATTTAAGCGCAATGAAAGTTTTAATTTAAAGCTAAAAATAAACATTGCACTAATATTTACTTGGCCGTGTAATTTAATATTAATTTGAACAGCAAAATGTGTAATAAATAAAAATTTTTAAAATTATTAATTTAAAGAAAAACGCCACAAACTAGTTTCATATCGAAGCGCTGTAGCAGGCAGCCAAGAGCTTTTGAAGTGAACTTCAAGATTTGGAGCAGGCCTGAAGGTCTGCAGCAGCTGCCAACGAAAGCTACCTTGGAAATGAAATATAAATACATAATAGATAAAAAAAAGATATATTTATTTTGGGCTGATGTTTCGAAATCTGCTCTACATTAGTTTATGGTGCTCTCACTCCGTCAAAAGCAAACTATTTTTCGAAGCGACTCGCTCGCTAGTGTTGAAGTAGAGTAGGCTGCGAATTGTGGCACTTACCCATAGAAAATAATCAGCTGCAACTATATGCCAACAGCATGTTAAGGTATCATTCTCGCAGCGGTTGCCTGTGTTAGAATCTTATTGAAATTTCATTGCCATAGACTTATTAAAGTCACTTAAATTATAAGGGGGAAACGCTGTTGAGCTGGAAACTCAGGCACAGCTCAAAACACGAGTGCATGAAAAAGTATTGAATTTACAACTTTGATTTCTGAACTTTAAGTTTTGTTTGTGTAAATAATTTTGGTTTTTTGATGTTGCAAATTGCATTTAATTTGAATTTTATGGCCGATACTAGAAAGCCAAAAAATTATTCGAGCGTGTAAAAACGGCGGACCTAAAAATTTTGATGCCATCAGGGGATTACAAACTTTTCGTCATTGATAGCCAAAGTTAGGATACAATACCAGCCACCAAAAGCCAAACCGATTACCGAGTAATCTGCCGCATGCACACATAAATATAAATCATTTGAAATGAGGGCAGTCTCGTGCCATTCTACGTGCCGCCTCTTCAACGCTCTCTAATCACCCTCTCGAACCCGCCACCCATCCAACATACAATCTGCTCGCTCGCGTCGAGTGAGTGTTTCTTTACAACAAACATGCGCATCAGCCCAAACCGCAGGCAGCATAGAGTTTCCACGTGAACAGTTGAGAATCGAAAACCACAGCCGCGCGCAACAGCTGACGAGCGTGCGGATCACAACAAACCAAAATAATTACGATGAGATACAAATAGAAAAAATCTGCCGCAGAAATCTGGCGGCCGGCCACTGGCGCTGCTGTCGGAGCGTCGCACAGTGCAACGAGTGCGCACAAAATGGAAAAGATGAATGTCAGAACTTCGTTGCAAATAAGTGTAGGTACATACAATATCATTGGAAGAGTGCGTCAACTTAGTAAAATTCAAAGTATCTCTGACGGACTATAAGTAGCAGTTATAAAGCACTAGCAAAGCTACAAAGTCAATATAGTAAATAATTAATTGAAAGCCATTTTAGCGAAAAAACTTTGCCGCCTATATAGTGGGCGGACCGTGCCCCTTTCTTCGTATGACATAGAAGACCGACTGCCTAACTTGAATGCCAAGTATTATTCTTTTCAATAAGTAATTGGACAAATTAGTGACCAAAAAAAATCTCAGTTAGTGGAACTTACAGCCCCATTGTGGGCGTGTCCTTCAACCGATTTGGGTAATCTCGGAACTAAGTTATGATTCACTGTCGCTGTATTCCAACTTTTGTTCAAATCGTTAATGGCTGTTGACAACATTTCTTTGAATATACATACATAGTATACAAATATAGCCATTCAATACTTTTAACAGTTTGAAAAGTAGTTATGGGGCAACAAATATTTCTTTAAGCATTGCAATTGAGCAAAAATTTTGCATATTTGCAATTTCGATTTCTTCTTATCGATTTGTGTAAAAGAAAGTGGCTGTGACAGTTCAGCAATATTTTTATAAATGCCAACAAAAGCTGCTAAGTTATTTAATTTTTTGTGCAATGCTTATAGGCGCTCGTCACACTGTGCGACGGGGCTGCGCATTTCGAAATAGTTTCAAAATTTCAAATGCAATAGAAAATAGCATCAATTCGGCAGACAAAACAGAGCCTGCTAATTCGAGAAGTGTGCTGCCTCGCTGCCCCCCGCACACTTTGCTAGAAAGGCGCATTCTGGCGAAAAAGCGTTGGCCGATTCGACAACTTGTGTTTATTGAGAAAAGCTAAACAAAACAAAACGAAACAAAAAAAACCGAATTTCGGAAAATCAAAAAATATGGTCGTCGTCTGCGAAAATCGTCGAGCCACACAAATTCACAGCGATTTGAAAAGTGCCGCGAGCAGCAAATGCAAAAGATACAAAACTTTTGCGAAAGTGTCGCGATTCGGGCCGCAGTCCGGATTTCAACGCGCATCGATACGGTTCGAAAAGTGAGAAAGCCGAGCAAAACTGCAAAGTGAGCAAGTGTGAGCATAGCCATTGCAAATTTCAAGTGCATATGCTGAAATGATTTTTTTTTTCTTGTTTCATAAAAAGTAAGAAATTTTGAAATTTGACAAAAAATTAGCAACTCTCTCTGGCTGCCGAATTTAAAGCAAATAGTCACAGAAAATGGCTACCTTAGCCTTAGCCAGCACGCACGGCAAGCAGGTGATGCAAAACGCCGGCTGGAAAATGGATCGACATGATGAAGGTACACACACACACACACACACACACACACACACACACACACACATACTGCCTAAGAATTGCCTTGCAGCGAAAATTAAATTAAATTAATTAAATTTGAATTGAATTGCATTTTGAAAAAAGTATGCTTCTTCGAATTTACGAATTTCCCAACCAAATCTTTGCTATTGCGTAAAAGTTTTTGACTAAAATAACAATGCAGCACTGGCGACTAATGAATACACACAGCAAAATTTTCTACAGCAGCTCATAGATTTTGCACTTTTTTGAAAACCTGTCGAACAGCAGAAACTTCTTTTCTTTTGCCAAAAAATTCGTTATAATAATTGCCCTGACATGTGAGTCGGTAACGCTAGCGCTTTTAATTTAAGAAACTATAGAAAAGTTGCAGCCTATGCTTCGACTTTTTTAGTTTCCATTACTTTGAGTAACTGCAGTGGCTCAGTGGATCGGTCGCTGGTTCGCAACCCAGCAGACTCATGCCATCTTAAAGAAAGAAAGAGAATTTGTTTGCCAAATTGTTTCTTTGTGCGGCGCCATCTCTCGCGAAGAATTGGCAACTCTTCGAGCGTATTCTTTACCATGAAAGTAAGGTTTAACAATTCCGTTTGTATATGGCTATATATTTTCTCTGGAACAATCGAAGAGAGGCTTCATCAGATTACGAAATCTTCCATGCTTCAGGTCCATAAAGCAAAACGGGAGCGATTAGCCTCAGTTTTCTCAAACGAGAGGGAAGACTGTACTTCTCAATTGCTTACCGAGTCCGTAGTGGCAGCTATCGACAAGCGGTTTATCTCCAAGCTGACATAGTTTTCGTGGGCACCGATGGCGCCAAGATGTGTGAACTTCAGCTAACTGCTTTCGAGAATTAAGGCCAATTCTTTTCAATTGAAGAAATTCAAAACTTTAGCGCTGAAAAATTGGCGAAACTCACAAACTTATTCGGTTAAAAATAACGTTACTTTATGCAACCCATGAGTGTTCCAATTGAACTGTCGCAAAAATTTTAAAAAAATTTGTTGGAAAAGATTTTTTCAGTGTAACGCGCATCTGTGTTCTATATAGATATGTATGTATGTATATGTTTTTATTTTTAAACAGATTTTCTTAGGTGATTTTGATTTTCGTTTCGACTTTTATGTTTGCGTTTTTCTTTTTTCTTGCACCACTCGCTTTGACTTGTTTATGCTTTTCGACGTGCTTGTAGTATGTATAAAAGTTTCCTTCTTTTTCTGTGTTTTTCATGTTTTTCATGTTTTTCATAAAAAGTTTTTGCAACGCAAAAATCGACAAAATTTTGATTTCGTTATTATATTTTGTTATTTGTTTTTTTTGGTTATTGATAAATATGGTCAACATGATGATAACGTGTGTATGTTTGTAGGTTAAATGTGTATGTATGTGTATATTTTAAAAGAAAACTGATTTTAGCCATTTAACAGCTTCAAGTGCAAGATACTTCGGGCAAGACAATAAGTCAAATGTAGACGCGCCTGCGTTTATTTTTATATGCTCGTAAATAAATTCATATTTTACAATTGTGAAAAATCAGGTAACTGCCTGCATGACACCAGACAATCGCGACTATTTGAAATATTGTGCTGCCAATTTGAAAGTATTTGAAAGAGCAAGGGGATTATGTGGTGACTCTGTCAAATGTTTTAGCATGTTTACAGCTATCATGCAGATGTTTCTCATTTGATATTTTATGCTCAATGAAAAATATCCTATTTCATTATACCTAGGAATGTGAGTATAGCATATTAAATGCGCATCTCATGGCAGCAAAATGACAGTAGCCACATTACGAGCCGCTCTCATGCTTCTCACTTTGCTCACTAATTATTAGCAGCCGCTCTCCCTCTAGACAGCAAAAGGCTCTCTTAAAGATTACAATCCACTCTCCATTTTGCGCTTGATGTAGGCAACTACGGATGGCGCTGCCTGAGCCAAGCTTTTGTTACGCTGACTTTTGCTTTCCCTTTCCGAAAACAAGGCTCAGTGGCGTAAACCAATATATATACATATATATATACAGCATGTGTATGTTGTATATTATTTGGTTATACGTAGCTTCGAGAATAGTCGTTTGATTTTCTCTTCGCCGAAAAACAACACTTTTATACAAAATTCTGCTCGATTTCCAGTTGAATACGAAAAATAATATAAGAACATAATAAGATTTTATGTGGTACAAAGATCGAATATAATTAAAAAATATCTGTTCAGAAGCGTACCAGAAAAAAATAATGCTAGGACTGAGTAGATTTTTGGTTGAGTTAGTCAATATAATATTCATACTTTATATAAACTAGCTCTAAATGGTCTACAATGATTCAATGTAATATTCATTTCCATACTGCCATACTAATATTATACTATATACGAATATGTATTTGACGTTTGGTTACCTCTTCATGGCTCTACCACTAACTGAACCGATTGCGACGCAAATTCGCAAAAAGCATCCTTGAGGCCTTATAAAAGATATAGGTCACATTTTTCTCACTGAAAACTTCCAAAGACGGCGCGCATTTAAATCCATATATAAAACACTTAATGATCTTTAGATGGCATAGCACCCGGCCCCTCTCCACGATTTTATCTGGCTTCACACTTGTTTAATTCTATTAAACTGGCTGTACTAAAATCTACCCCTTCAGAGAAACGTTTTCTATATACGCCCCAGCAGAGCTGTTGACAAAAATTGTTGCTGTTATATTTTAGAAAAATATTAATTTGTTCAGATATATTCTATATATATGTATATATAAGAGGTTCTTTTTATAGTTATTTTCTAAATTTAGCTCTTTCATAAATAAATTTACTATATCGACTATTCGAATGTTTCAAAAAATTCAACAGCATTATAGTAACTAAATTTGAAACCGATTTCATGCGCGTGCCAGCAGCCTCTTATCAGCTGCAAATGTTCATCAATTTTTTAATATATTGTGCAATTATTCATATGTCAATTCTGCATATAAGCAAACACTTCAATCGCATTTTTTTCAATAACTCAACAATGAATTACTGCTGAATCACACCCACAAAAATTAAAAGCTGTTATCTCGCACTGAGCTGAATTGTTATGCTATTCCGAATAACTTTGTCATAATGCGAAATTTTTTTAAAAAGCAAACATGACTTTTAGCATATACTGTTTAAGCTATGCTAAAATCTACAGTGACACAAAAAAGTAGTCCGAGTTTAAATTTTACAAAACGCAATTCATATGATTCCAATAATGCGCAATAGCTATAAATTGATATATATATATACATATATATATAGAATATGTCTCTTATCATTTGCAATAAAGCTTGCTACATCGACATTTTGGACGACACCGAGGAGGAAAAAGAGGCCAACATAAACAAAGTTTATTCCGAATGGAACAATCTGCCTGATATATTGCTGGAGGAAATCTTTTCCTATTTGGATATAAAGGAACGTTATTATGCCGGTCTTGTAAGTAGTCGTTTTTTTTGGAATCTCTTTTAAATCGATCGACAAAATCGAATGCACTGAAATGGCTCTGAAACTTGCTCCAGGTATGCTGGCAGTGGTATCATGCCTTCTATCTGCCCACCGTGTGGAACAACTTTCTGGTGGATGATCGCACGCTGACGCACGCCAAGTACAACTACTACTCCGGCTGGCAGTACTGTCTGGATCATATGCGCACCCAGAACTGCCTCGGACGCATCGGACGCTATCTGCGTGGCCTGCAGTTCCGGCCGGTGCACAGCTTCAACAATATCTACCAATTCATGACCATGTTGTCGTGGAGCATGGATAAGGTAGGTGTCCGCCCGCCCCAAGAGCAGGCTCTCTCACTGCGCGCACACTTGCAGGCCAACGAAGCGAAGGCGCCGCGGGATCTGATCGGCGTCGGTACGCGCATACACTCGCTCGTCTACGTCTTTCCCTGCAGCATGTCACAGGCCAATGATCCGGAGGGCATTAAGCTCTTCGGCACGGGCGGCCAGCTGCTCAAGGGGCTGAAGGAGCTGCTGTCGAAGTTGCGCTCTCTGCGCACTCTGAAGCTGGTCGATTTCGTTCTGGAGCGCTTCGAGGCTAAGCACTTGCTGGATGAGGTGCTGGAGTCGTGCTGCACGAAGATGCGCGTGCTGAATCTGGTGAATGTCACCACCATGCATTGCCCCATCATGCATGTGGGTTTGTTTCTTAATTTGCAGGTAAGGCTATTTAATTACGATCATTGAAATTCTTTTTTCTTAAAGAATTGGAAAATACTTGAAATGCATTGCTTAATGTTTTTAAGTAATTTTTCGATTTGAAAATTTCGATATCATTAAAAGCAATTATAATTTTGAATGAACATTTTCAATTACTCGGAAATGGTCAGCAAAAATGGCTCGATTCCCTTTAGTGGAACAGAAAATCGCTTTCGTACTCATTACCAAGCAATCGAATGCTTCTATTGACGAGTTGAAACAATTGCTTGTAATCAAAACATATTCAATTCATTTTATTCGAAGTGGATTTTATTCGCTTGGAATTCTAATCAAAATGCTTTCCAAAGGCAAAGCAGTCATGACTATGACTACAACAAGACTGCTGCGTAATCGCCGGCATATCAATCCATCTACTTTCTAGATTCTAACCATTTCACCACAAAATATCGACGACGATTGCCTGCAGCTGCTGGCCGATACCGGACTAAAGCATCTATATCTGCTGCAGAACTGCTACACCTCCTCTCATCTGACCATAGCGGCGTGCAGCTTCAAGGCGTGGCGCATAGTCAAACGTGATAATCCCAATCTCAAGGTGCATCTGCGCGTGGAATCGTTCAACGATGGCGATGTGGTCTTCCAGCCGGAGGCACCGGTCTACAGTGTCACCTACAACGCGCCCAAGACGAGAGTAAATTGCAGTTTAAAGCAAACCATTGTCCTTTTATAAAATCCTTATATTGCCTTCAGATCAAGACGGAGCTGCTGCTGCGCATGGTGGACAACTACAGGCACACGCTGGCCATCTTCGGTTACGAATTGCTGCCGCGCTTTTCCAGTCCCAAGCCCTTCCACAATCGCGTCGACAGTCTGATGCTGCTGCTCTGCCGACAATGCCCGAATCTACACACTCTGGTGCGTCTCTATTTCATATTTCTACATATACACAAGCGTACGCAGGATTAAACAAAGGGGGACTGAGGAGTGGCCAACCAATTGTCTGCATCGTAGCGTATTTCTATTACTGTTGCAGAATAATCCCAAGTATTCCTGAGCAAAGTTTATTTTTTCGAAAAAAATCAATGCTATTCTAAACTCGCAGAGCAAAGAAATTAACAAGGAAAACAGAATGAAAAACATTTCAAGCATATAAGAACTTCTTTTCTTCATTGCTTGCTTTATTAATTCTTCTGTTTTTCCTTTTTAACTTTCGCATTTCAAATGTTTTCCCTTTTCCATTTAAATGCCAATGAATTGATTGCGCCAAATTCTTTTCTCTTTAGCTGTTTTATAATATCCTTACACTCTTCCATTACACAGCTCATACGCGAAAAGGTATCCACCTCAACGGTGCTGCTCATCGCTCGCGCCGCACCCAATCTGCGCCGCCTCTATGTGCGTCGCTTCGCCGTCATCATACGCTGCGACTGGCCGCGACATCCGGAATGGTCGGATGAGTACTACGCCTGGTTACGCCGCTGCTCCCGCTCATACAAAACTGTCGAATTGGAAGTCTCTAAGATACTCGGCTACAGTTGGCGCTTCATGAGCGACGTGGATTACAAGCAAATCGATTTGGAGGTGCGGCAGAGAATGTAGCCAGACCTGACGATGATGATGATGATGATCATGTGGATGATGATCGTTAAACAGAAAGTGATACTAATTAATAGATTTAAATTATTTTATATATATATACGTATGTATGTATGTATATGTGTAAGCCAAAAAGTATGCAATGCTTTTTTGTGCAACAAGTGCCATAAAATTCAAATTTATTTGAATATAACAACAAAGTGATGGAAACGAAAGAACGAGAAGCGAAAGCGGACATAAATTGCAAACTTTTTTTAAATAAACATAAGAAGTTACAAAAATGTGGAATATACTAAAACTGTTTCTCTTTTCCTCAATGGAATTTCAAAGCGAGTATTGATAAAAAAAATCTAAGCATTTAAAAGGTGATGGTATGTACAAAAGCGGGTAGCAGGGAGATCTTGGAACACATACTCTGCTTCTGCTCCGCCATCGCTAAAACTTATCTGACTGATCGAAGCCGCTTTGGAAATTTGTCAAACACGCCCGAATTCTGACAGATCATTACTTTTACCATTCCTAAACGGAACTCTGACTGGTATCGCTTAGGAGCAAATAGGGTCTATGCGTGGCCTTTTTAGGCAACCAGCTCAACCTAACCTTAAAGGTGAAAAAATTATTATATAGTCTTTCTTATAAACTCAAACGATTCATATTGGAATTAAAGTAGGCTTGCCATTATTTTCTACTTAAGGGTCTACGGCACCCGCGGACGTCGCTGGGTAAAATGTGTTTCGGTTTCGAATGTGTTTTCTAAAAAAGTATGTCATTCAATATATTTCGAAATATTTGCCCTTAAAAAAGTGTCTTGAAAAAGTACGCATGCGATTACCAAATCCGGCATTTCCGAAGTTATTTGTAGTCTGAGCATTATGTCATGTCATTTGATTGCTACTGATATATCAGTTTTTATTGTAAAAGACCGACATCAATTAAGGCACTAACATTAGTCAGCTTCTTCTTATAAGCAATAAATTTTCTACCGGTGAAGTACATCTTTTTGATGATAGAATATGCTGTCATATTCCTGCTTTAAAGGGCCATCATAAAAAAAGTTGCTTTCCGAATTGCGTATTTTATTAAAACGATGAACAAATATTATTTGCAACTTGATAATAGCGCAAAAATAATAAAATTTCTCTCTCTCTAATGTTCTCAAATGAAATACGCACTCACGAACCTAAAGGTAAGGCCTTCCCCTGCCTCGTAAGCTCATTGAGCGCAACGAGAAGTTATCATTACATCAAAATGATGATGATGACGATGATGCGATGTAAGTTGATTTTCACATGTGTTAATTGTTCATTTGGGAAATCACTAGAAAATATCAGCTGACTAAAAACAATTGATTTGCCTAGTCTTTCAAGCTTTGATTAATGGCGTTTAATTGGATGCCATTAGTAAAGAGAAAGATTTCGATGGGGGAATAACGCAATTGTATTGAAATGACTACTAGTATATCTACACTTAACATTACCAGCAGATTTCTTGAATGGAACAATAGAACTTGCTCACTTTTCGATGCAACCATTTTAAAGTACGAACAATAATCTCGATAATTAGAACAGAACAGTCTATAAATCGAATATTCAGTAATCCGAAGATCAGTGCGAGTAACATTTTCCATTGACTGACAATTCTATTATTGAAGAATTTATCAGAATTGATTGCAATTATATATTGCGAACTGAGCTGAGACAATATATCGATGAGTTCACTCAAAAAACTTTGCATAGCAAAGCAAACAAAGAAATATTTCATATAAGAAAAATCAACCAACAAATCCGTTTCCCTTAACAATCCAAATAAAATGTCAATTTTTTATTGGCATTCTGGCAGTAGCCGCTGTATCTAGTCACAAAAGTTTGAGGCGAAATACTTGAGATGGATGTAGCTATCGCTCGTATAGCTGACAATTTCTACTAGCACAAAACGAACGTTATTCATCATTGTATTTGTTGTTGTTGCAAGCGGCAAAATAATACGACTAAAAGGAATTAATGTCTATTAAACTAAATTTTCTACAAAATTTCACACATACTTAATTACTTAAGCTCGTAAAGCACATCAAAATGACTGTCAAAGTAGTGTAAATATGATGGTTCTGGCCCAATACGGTGGAGCGTGGAGAAGTGGAGAAGCGAAAAATTTCATAGTGTGGAGCAGTGTGACGTCACATTTTTGCTCCACCATATGGTGAGGAGAAACGATGACGTCATCAGCGATAATGTAAACAATACGATGACGTCATCAGTGAAAATGACGTCATCAGCGATAATGTAAACAATACGATGACGTCATCAGTGAAAATGACGTCATCAGCGATAATGTAAACAATACGATGACGTCATCAGTGGAAATGACGTCATCAGTGGAAATGCAACCCTGTTTTAAAATTTGAAGGTGACGTCATCAGTGGAAATGCAACCCTGTTTTAAAATTTGAATTTCACAATTAGAATTTCGCAATTAGATGTAATTTGAAGCCGTTTATATATGTATATGTGTGTATGTGTGTGTGTGTATGTATATTAGAATTTCACATTTAGATGTAATTTGAAGTGTGTATGTATATTAGAATTTCACAATTAGATGTAATTTGAAGTGTGTATGGAGCAAAAATGTGACGTCACCAGTGAAAATTTGTATGTGTGGAGCAAAAAATACTAGAATTTCACAATTAGATGTAATTTGAAGTTGTTAATATATGTATGTATGTATATGTGTGTATATTAGAATTTCACAATTTGAATTTCACAATTAGATGTAATTTGAAGTTGTTAATATATGTATGTATGTATGTGTGTTATAGGGAATCGAGAAGAAGGTATATTACTTACATATAGAATATTTCATTAGTTTTAGTTAAAACGTTGAAGTAATCATGTCGCTAGCGGTTGAAATTGAAAAGTTTTTAGTCGATTATTCCTCATTTGTTCTACCAGAGCATCTAACATCCTTTTTTCTATGGCTTGAACAAATAAAAAGGGCGGATTCTAATGAAATAGTTGAACACCATTTTGGAAGCCACTATAGAGAATGTGCATGGAGCAACGAAAAATGTACATCCGGACCGGATACTTGTGCCTGCTTTTATTATGAGAGAGCATGTAAAAATGCAAAGATATTGATGAGTCACTATCGTCGTTTGAGAGGAAGTTATTAATGATTTCAAATATTCTATGTTGTAAAATATTTGTTTAATACGAGAATAAATTCATATAAATGGCACGTCACATCTGTCTTTTATTCATTGCGATATTGGCTTAGATCACATCATCATGACATCGAAAACGCTTACTTTAAGTGGAAATACCTCTATTCTGACGGCAAACTACTTTCCACCAATAGATTTATCGGAAAATTATGTGTGTGGTCTAATTGATTTTTATACCTAAAATTCTATACCGAATGTTGATGTTGGGAACAATTTATTTCATATCGATGATGTAATTATTGAAATACCGGTCGGCTTATATGAACTTCAAGATATTGCGGAATACTTGCATGAAAAATATAATGAAATCAAAGAAGATGGTGCACTTTCAATTGAAGCAAATAACAACACGATGCAAACAGAGATATATTCCACTGAAAAGATTTACTTTAATAGGAAACGAACTATTGGTAAACTATTGGGTTTTAAAGAATTTCACAATTAGATGTAATTTGAATAAATATATATATGTATATATATATATATATATATATATATATATATATATATATATGTATGTATGTATATATGTATGTATATAGGTATATATGTATATATGTATGTATGTATATGGGATCGAGAACCTAAGCGCGGGGGCAAGCGCGAGAGCGGCTATAACGTTAACCATAACAATGTGTTTGTTGTGAATTAGAGCAGGAGCACAGCTAAGAATTAACAGCATGTTGATTCTTGCTAACCATCCATAGAGCGATAATGGGTGCAGTATGATGCGTATGACTTAGAATTTTTAAGAGGAAGATCAATTTTGTTTGTTTACATTAAAGATTCGTTGGCGATAGTAGTATATGATGCATTAGCGTGTGAATATTGTTTATTTACATTAAAGATTCGTTGGCGATAGTAGTATATGATGCATTAGCGTGTGAATATAATTAATGATTTTTATGAGCAGGAACACAGCTAAGAATTAACAACAAGTTGGATATAGCTTATTTCAATCTTGAACTTTTATAAACAAATATTAGGAAAATGAAGAAAGAAATGAAGGATACAAATACAATCCTATATATTTCATATTTAAGCTTGCAGCAGATAAAGTGTAAATTTGAAATATTTTAGCTGAAACTTGTATCAGTCTTCTCCAAAGCATTGAATATAGAAAATGGATAGTCAACATTTGCTATCTGGTACGCTATTCTTCCACATAATGCGTTCACCATATCAATTGATAGTAACTGCAATCTACAGGAATTTATACTAACAATATTTTATTTAAATAAAAATAACAAAAGATTAATAAAAATGTTTATTTATTCATTTCAGTATACTGATTTATAAATCTTATAGACTATAACAAACGGAAAAAGCTTAACCTAAAGCAATTAGCATTTACATCTTAATCTAAACATTATTCTAAAAACTTATGGATACACAATTTGAACAACATGTTAATTATTTTTCAATTAATTTGATAATGTCCCCACGCTAATGCGTTAACACCATCTTCCTGAATACATCTCTTATCATCTGAACAACTTAATATTAATTTTTTTGAGCTCTTGTGTATACAATTGATGAGCTCTTGATCTAAATATATACATATTACCATAGAATTGTTTCTTCCTCAACAAACAATCTTTATAATCTTCTATACTAAGGTTATTTAATAAAGCTTTTTTAACGCCTTTTGCTTTCTTTACTTGATTACAATTAATCGTATCAATTAAATACATCTTTGAGCGAAGACCAATGAATTCCCTCATTATATTGCCATTGTTCTCGTCCTTCATCATTCAGAGAACTTTTTTATTTTTAATGGTATATTATAAACATTATCACTAGAATATGCTGAAGTATCAAATTATAAATCTATATCATCTATAATATCATTATAAAAATCTTCAGTTTTATTTGAGTAAATAAATTAATCTGTATCCATATAATTTAAAGATAAATTTTCATTAAATTTCGGTTTCATATAATTATAATGGAAATCATACATTTTTAATTTGGATAGTTCAAGTACCGTAAAACCCAAATATATTGGTTTATTATATAACGAATGAACCCTATTCAATTAGATTGCAACCATACTGATATCTCAAATTGCATTCATTATATGCTGGTCCCCTATATTTTCCAGTTAAATGGCAATGATCAGCCACTCTATCATTTCCCAGCTCTTTATTACAGATATGACATAATATGCTATCAAATTGTTTTCGAATTTCCTCAGATGTGAGGAAATTCATCGGCCTTACTATAGCTAAATAATTATAATAAATATCTTTTAAATCTCTAACTAAATACTCTACAAATTTTTTTGGTGAATCTACACCTGAATATTGAACTAATTTACTATAGCTATTATTAGAACATTTTATATAATAACTAAATGCAAAAGGTACATGCTTTTGAATACTCTTAACTTGTGCTGAGTTTTGAAAATTTTCACTTTGTAAAATACACTCAAAATCAGCATATACTACAACGGGTACATCTAACTTTCGCTCATGATTTTTTTAACCTAAAACTGTCTTCTTACCGCTAGGCATTTCACCATCAATTTTGCTGCAGCGAAGTTTATGCTTCTGCAACGCTTCTGAGTTGTGCCTATATTACAAGCATTCGTTACATATAAATATTCGATGTTTATGTTTAGTAACTTGCGTACGTAGCAATCTATTGAAAAAATAGAAAACCAAGATATATTAAAATTTAAAAATATTTCATTATTCTTATTATTGAATATATGTACCTTGAAATATGTTTTATCCATACATAGTGGAACTGCTGTTCTTTCTGAATTAGCATCAGGTTGATGTGGTGCTCCTTTTCGGCAGCAGTGCTATAGTAGGGACCAACTACTTTATGGAGCTCTTCATCGAATCCGAATATATTAATGCTGATGCTGCTGTTTTGGTCCTCAAACTTTTTTGCGTCTTTAATTAGTAGAGGGAATGCCAGATCCTTGAAATTTAGCTCTATATTGTTGCGCAAGGTTATTAAATCAGCCTTAATGTCTGCTATTTGATAGCTCGAACATCTCTGAGAATGATTTACAATTGGGTACAATGCTGATATTATCGCCCACTTGAAGCAGAATTCATCATTGTTTAGTACATTTATACAGGCTTTCTTCTTGTATACTTCATATGGTAGTGGTAGATACTGTGAACCTTTTATTGGGCTATATTGATTGATGTTAATTTCCAAATGAGAGAGTCTTATTAGTATCCAGCCGCTATCTCTTTCTTGAAATTCAGCTAGTTTTGTACAGAGTTGCGTACACATATCCTCATAGCTAGAAATCCCTTGTGATTCAATTTGAGCTACACTCATTTTAGTTTGAAATGATTTCAAGTCAATAGCTATTTCATCATCACTGGACATTTTTATGAATTCAACAAACAGTTCTATATTATATTTAAATGCTGAATGTTTTTCGAGCATATCGTATAACATTTTTATTATAATTGATTGAGCATTTTTCAAAAATTGTTCAGATATTAGTTGGCCTTCATCTTTATTTTCAAATATAACTGTTTCAATGCGCTTATTAAACGCTGATTTAACACTTTTAAAGTTTTCATCTTTTGTAATCGCACAATTTCTCTTATGTTTATTTGTGCGTACGTGACAGTTCCAGGATTTGAATATAACATTTTCACCACAACTGGCACAAGATACTTTTCTGTTGAAATCAATCAACTGATTTACATTATTGTTATTATTATTATTATTGCTGCACGATGGCAGACAATCTTCTGGTTGATGATGGACTTTAGTATGTCGTGTTAACGCGTCAGCTCTCGAAAATGTTTGTTCGCATACTTCACATACAAGCTCGACTTTATTATGCTTACTTGCAATATGTCGATTTAGTGTATATTTCAATGCAAATCCACATCCACATACTTCACATATAAATCCTTTCTCTGGTTGATGATGGACTTTAGTATGTCGTGTTAACGCATCAGCTCTCGAAAATGATTGTTTGCATACTTCACATACAATCTCGACTTTATTATGCTTACTTGCAATATGTCGATTTAGTGTATATTTCAATGTAAATCCACATCCACATACTTCACATATAAATCCTTTCATTTTGATTTATTGTTTTTAAATTATAATATTTTTGAGCTTTTATCCTTGTTGCTGTTCAGATGAAAGTTGATACAGGACTATTAAAAGCTTCACGTTCATTCGCCCTTTATATAAGAAGCAGCATTTATTTTAGCCTTCTGCGGTCTCCAAATTTCCGAACTCAAATTAATTACAATCAGGGCTGTCGACTATGGGAAACTTCACCGATTTCAAGGGAATTTGAAATCTTCTTCAATATATTCTTATTAAAATGCTGATGCCTTGTGCTACAATATATAGGAACGCATTCATATTGTATTATTTGTTGTTTTGTGATTTTTTATCACCATCATTTTTAATGAAAATGTGACTGAAGCGATAATTCCCACGATAAAATTTTCATAGGATTTGAGGGAATTGACTTTAGCTGAGTTTGCACTCCTGGTACTCAAATGAGCCGAACGATCATTTTTGTGTTCGGGTTCTGTGTTGTTGTTGTTTATAATGAAGCTTCGCTCTCGGAAGCACCCGATGTGTCCGTTATTGTTGTTTTTTATAATGAAGCTTCGCTCTCGGAAGCACCCGATGTGCCCGTTGTTGCTGCTGTCTATAATGAAGCTTCGCTCTCGGAAGCACCCGTTATGCCCGTCGTTGCTGCTATTTGTTTCTGCGTAAGTAATGTCGTGTTCTCTACAAGCTGAATCCAAGGGATTAATTCCTCTATCACCTCTTGCTAAACGTTTTTCAATTTCGTCCCCGACCTACAAAACTGATAGCCTGGTAAATGAAGTTCCACTGGCAACGAATTTATTAGAACCTTAGCAAATTTTAAACACAGGCGTTCAACGCTATAACAAATTACTAATACAATATTGAATACGGACTTCGCCTTGTGTGGGAATATTTTTGATAGAGTTTAAACAAAATGTTCTTTTAAAAATAGGTCATGTCATATCATATAATCAACTAGGTATTATATATGTATATATTAAACAATGAAAGTAATTTTTTTTGTCCTTCATTTTATGATTTCCGATTTTAAAAGTGTATCAGCTTATCTGCTATCAGCTTATCTGCTATCAGATATAAGGTATCAGGTATAAGGTATCAGGTATATATCAGGTAACAGGTTATCAGCTTATCTGCTATCAGCTTATCTGCTATCAGCTTATCTGCTATCAGCTTATCTGCTATCAGCTTATCTGCTATCAGATATCAGGTATCAGGTATCAGGTATCAGATATCAGATATCTGTTATCAGATATCAGATATATATCAGTTCCACTGTCAACGAATTTATTATATTATTAAGTAGACTTCCTTCGACAACAAATCGATTAGGAGTGATTTGATTTTTATAGTTTACTACCATATTATAATGAATAATGTTTTAACCTTTCACACAGTCCATTAACCCATTAATAGCCAAGACCATTTAAAATCAGAAATCATTAGTTTCATTTATTTAATTGTAATCAAATACAGATAAGAAACATAAAAAAGATAAAAATTTCAAAAAAATATTAATTAGTAGGTTTTTGAGCCTGTACCCAAGCGGGTACAGTGGGAGGGAAAGGGTTAAAGACTAATGTAAAACAACAAATGTATATGTTTCAAATAGATTTTCATCAGTTGCTAAGATGCGTCTAATAAAACAACACCAAAACATAATTGCTAGAAATGTCGATATTTCTTCAAATAATCATCAAAAACTAAGACATAGTTCACTACTTCCTAACACCATAAGAGCCCTTATTGTTGGACCATCAAATTGCGGAAAGACCAATGTTATGATAGGTCTAATAGAAAGTCCTAATGGGCTAAAATTTGAAAATATATATTTGTATTCAAAATCTTTACATCAGCCTAAATATGAATATTTAAGACAATTGATAACACCAATTAAAGGTATGGAGTTCTATACATTTTCTGAAAATGAATACGTTTTACTACCGGACAAGGCTAAAAGAAATTCCATCATGATTTTTAATGATGTTGCCTACGAGAAACAAAATAATATTCATGCATATTTCTGCATGGGTCGGCTTAAAAATGTTGATAGCTTCTATCTGTGTCAAACATATACACGTATACCAAAGCATTTAATACGTGACAATGCTAACATGATAATTATGTTTAAACAAGATGAACTGAATATGAAGCATATATATCATGATCATGTTGGTGGGGATATGTCATTTAAAACGTTTTGTTAAATGTATACAGAATGTTGGAAGGACAAATATGGGTTCCTTGTTTAAGCAAGATGAACTGAATATGAAGCATATATATCATAATCCTATTGGTAGGGATATATCATTTAAAACGTTTTGTTAAATGTATACAGAATGTTGGAAGGATAAATATGGATTCCTTGGTATAAGTAAAGATGACGATATTGATTCTGGACGCTATAGAAAGGGATTCAATATTTTTGTTAAACAATAAAATGTCAGATGTTATAACTAAATTGTTTAGTATGTTACCAACTATCTGCTATCGAGTAAATCAAGATGATGAAGCAGTTGTAATAGCTTGAGAGTAGATAAGCTGATAACCTGTTACCTGATATCTGATATCTGATACCTGATACCTGATACCTGATAAGCTGATAGCAGATAAGCTGATAGCAGATAAGCTGATAGCAGATAAGCTGATAACCTGTTACCTGATATATACCTGATACCTTATACCTGATACCTTATATCTGATAGCAGATAAGCTGATAGCAGATAAGCTGATACACTTTTAAAATCGGAAATCATAAAATGAAGGACAAAAAAAAATTACTTTCATTGTTTAATATATACATATATAATACCTAGTTGATTATATGATATGACATGACCTATTTTTAAAAGAACATTTTGTTTAAACTCTATCAAAAATATTCCCACACAAGGCGAAGTCCGTATTCAATATTGTATTAGTAATTTGTTATAGCGTTGAACGCCTGTGTTTAAAATTTGCTAAGGTTCTAATAAATTCGTTGCCAGTGGAACTTCATTTACCAGGCTATCAGTTTTGTAGGTCGGGGACGAAATTGAAAAACGTTTAGCAAGAGGTGATAGAGGAATTAATCCCTTGGATTCAGCTTGTAGAGAACACGACATTACTTACGCAGAAACAAATAGCAGCAACGACGGGCATAACGGGTGCTTCCGAGAGCGAAGCTTCATTATAGACAGCAGCAACAACGGGCACATCGGGTGCTTCCGAGAGCGAAGCTTCATTATAAAAAACAACAATAACGGACACATCGGGTGCTTCCGAGAGCGAAGCTTCATTATAAACAACAACAACACAGAACCCGAACACAAAAATGATCGTTCGGCTCATTTGAGTACCAGGAGTGCAAACTCAGCTAAAGTCAATTCCCTCAAATCCTATGAAAATTTTATCGTGGGAATTATCGCTTCAGTCACATTTTCATTAAAAATGATGGTGATAAAAAATCACAAAACAACAAATAATACAATATGAATGCGTTCCTATATATTGTAGCACAAGGCATCAGCATTTTAATAAGAATATATTGAAGAAGATTTCAAATTCCCTTGAAATCGGTGAAGTTTCCCATAGTCGACAGCCCTGATTGTAATTAATTTGAGTTCGGAAATTTGGAGACCGCAGAAGGCTAAAATAAATGCTGCTTCTTATATAAAGGGCGAATGAACGTGAAGCTTTTAATAGTCCTGTATCAACTTTCATCTGAACAGCAACAAGGATAAAAGCTCAAAAATATTATAATTTAAAAACAATAAATCAAAATGAAAGGATTTATATGTGAAGTATGTGGATGTGGATTTACATTGAAATATACACTAAATCGACATATTGCAAGTAAGCATAATAAAGTCGAGATTGTATGTGAAGTATGCAAACAATCATTTTCGAGAGCTGATGCGTTAACACGACATACTAAAGTCCATCATCAACCAGAGAAAGGATTTATATGTGAAGTATGTGGATGTGGATTTGCATTGAAATATACACTAAATCGACATATTGCAAGTAAGCATAATAAAGTCGAGCTTGTATGTGAAGTATGCGAACAAACATTTTCGAGAGCTGACGCGTTAACACGACATACTAAAGTCCATCATCAACCAGAAGATTGTCTGCCATCGTGCAGCAATAATAATAATAATAACAATAATGTAAATCAGTTGATTGATTTCAACAGAAAAGTATCTTGTGCCAGTTGTGGTGAAAATGTTATATTCAAATCCTGGAACTGTCACGTACGCACAAATAAACATAAGAGAAATTGTGCGATTACAAAAGATGAAAACTTTAAAAGTGTTAAATCAGCGTTTAATAAGCGCATTGAAACAGTTATATTTGAAAATAAAGATGAAGGCCAACTAATATCTGAACAATTTTTGAAAAATGCTCAATCAATTATAATAAAAATGTTATACGATATGCTCGAAAAACATTCAGCATTTAAATATAATATAGAACTGTTTGTTGAATTCATAAAAATGTCCAGTGATGATGAAATAGCTATTGACTTGAAATCATTTCAAACTAAAATGAGTGTAGCTCAAATTGAATCACAAGGGATTTCTAGCTATGAGGATATGTGTACGCAACTCTGTACAAAACTAGCTGAATTTCAAGAAAGAGATAGCGGCTGGATACTAATAAGACTCTCTCATTTGGAAATTAACATCAATCAATATAGCCCAATAAAAGGTTCACAGTATCTACCACTACCATATGAAGTATACAAGAAGAAAGCCTGTATAAATGTACTAAACAATGATGAATTCTGCTTCAAGTGGGCGATAATATCAGCATTGTACCCAATTGTAAATCATTCTCAGAGATGTTCGAGCTATCAAATAGCAGACATTAAGGCTGATTTAATAACCTTGCGCAACAATATAGAGCTAAATTTCAAGGATCTGGCATTCCCTCTACTAATTAAAGACGCAAAAAAGTTTGAGGACCAAAACAGCAGCATCAGCATTAATATATTCGGATTCGATGAAGAGCTCCATAAAGTAGTTGGTCCCTACTATAGCACTGCTGCCGAAAAGGAGCACCACATCAACCTGATGCTAATTCAGAAAGAACAGCAGTTCCACTATGTATGGATAAAACATATTTCAAGGTACATATATTCAATAATAAGAATAATGAAATATTTTTAAATTTTAATATATCTTGGTTTTCTATTTTTTCAATAGATTGCTACGTACGCAAGTTACTAAACATAAACATCGAATATTTATATGTAACGAATGCTTGTAATATAGGCACAACTCAGAAGCGTTGCAGAAGCATAAACTTCGCTGCAGCAAAATTGATGGTGAAATGCCTAGCGGTAAGAAGACAGTTTTAGGTTAAAAAAATCATGAGCGAAAGTTAGATGTACCCGTTGTAGTATATGCTGATTTTGAGTGTATTTTACAAAGTGAAAATTTTCAAAACTCAGCACAAGTTAAGAGTATTCAAAAGCATGTACCTTTTGCATTTAGTTATTATATAAAATGTTCTAATAATAGCTATAGTAAATTAGTTCAATATTCAGGTGTAGATTCACCAAAAAAATTTGTAGAGTATTTAGTTAGAGATTTAAAAGATATTTATTATAATTATTTAGCTATAGTAAGGCCGATGAATTTCCTCACATCTGAGGAAATTCGAAAACAATTTGATAGCATATTATGTCATATCTGTAATAAAGAGCTGGGAAATGATAGAGTGGCTGATCATTGCCATTTAACTGGAAAATATAGGGGACCAGCATATAATGAATGCAATTTGAGATATCAGTATGGTTGCAATCTAATTGAATAGGGTTCATTCGTTATATAATAAACCAATATATTTGGGTTTTACGGTACTTGAACTATCCAAATTAAAAATGTATGATTTCCATTATAATTATATGAAACCGAAATTTAATGAAAATTTATCTTTAAATTATATGGATACAGATTAATTTATTTACTCAAATAAAACTGAAGATTTTTATAATGATATTATAGATGATATAGATTTATAATTTGATACTTCAGCATATTCTAGTGATAATGTTTATAATATACCATTAAAAATAAAAAAGTTCTCTGAATGATGAAGGACGAGAACAATGGCAATATAATGAGGGAATTCATTGGTCTTCGCTCAAAGATGTATTTAATTGATACGATTAATTGTAATCAAGTAAAGAAAGCAAAAGGCGTTAAAAAAGCTTTATTAAATAACCTTAGTATAGAAGATTATAAAGATTGTTTGTTGAGGAAGAAACAATTCTATGGTAATATGTATATATTTAGATCAAGAGCTCATCAATTGTATACACAAGAGCTCAAAAAAATTAATATTAAGTTGTTCAGATGATAAGAGATGTATTCAGGAAGATGGTGTTAACGCATTAGCGTGGGGACATTATCAAATTAATTGAAAAATAATTAACATGTTGTTCAAATTGTGTATCCATAAGTTTTTAGAATAATGTTTAGATTAAGATGTAAATGCTAATTGCTTTAGGTTAAGCTTTTTCCGTTTGTTATAGTCTATAAGATTTATAAATCAGTATACTGAAATGAATAAATAAACATTTTTATTAATCTTTTGTTATTTTTATTTAAATAAAATATTGTTAGTATAAATTCCTGTAGATTGCAGTTACTATCAATTGATATGGTGAACGCATTATGTGGAAGAATAGCGTACCAGATAGCAAATGTTGACTATCCATTTTCTATATTCAATGCTTTGGAGAAGACTGATACAAGTTTCAGCTAAAATATTTCAAATTTACACTTTATCTGCTGCAAGCTTAAATATGAAATATATAGGATTGTATTTGTATCCTTCATTTCTTTCTTCATTTTCCTAATATTTGTTTATAAAAGTTCAAGATTGAAATAAGCTATATCCAACTTGTTGTTAATTCTTAGCTGTGTTCCTGCTCATAAAAATCATTAATTATATTCACACGCTAATGCATCATATACTACTATCGCCAACGAATCTTTAATGTAAATAAACAATATTCACACGCTAATGCATCATATACTACTATCGCCAACGAATCTTTAATGTAAACAAACAAAATTGATCTTCCTCTTAAAAATTCTAAGTCATACGCATCATACTGCACCCATTATCGCTCTATGGATGGTTAGCAAGAATCAACATGCTGTTAATTCTTAGCTGTGCTCCTGCTCTAATTCACAACAAACACATTGTTATGGTTAACGTTATAGCCGCTCTCGCGCTTGCCCCCGCGCTTAGGTTCTCGATCCCATATACATACATACATATATACATATATACCTATATACATACATATATACATACATACATATATATATATATATATATATATATATATATATATATATATACATATATATATTTATTCAAATTACATCTAATTGTGAAATTCTTTAAAACCCAATAGTTTACCAATAGTTCGTTTCCTATTAAAGTAAATCTTTTCAGTGGAATATATCTCTGTTTGCATCGTGTTGTTATTTGCTTCAATTGAAAGTGCACCATCTTCTTTGATTTCATTATATTTTTCATGCAAGTATTCCGCAATATCTTGAAGTTCATATAAGCCGACCGGTATTTCAATAATTACATCATCGATATGAAATAAATTGTTCCCAACATCAACATTCGGTATAGAATTTTAGGTATAAAAATCAATTAGACCACACACATAATTTTCCGATAAATCTATTGGTGGAAAGTAGTTTGCCGTCAGAATAGAGGTATTTCCACTTAAAGTAAGCGTTTTCGATGTCATGATGATGTGATCTAAGCCAATATCGCAATGAATAAAAGACAGATGTGACGTGCCATTTATATGAATTTATTCTCGTATTAAACAAATATTTTACAACATAGAATATTTGAAATCATTAATAACTTCCTCTCAAACGACGATAGTGACTCATCAATATCTTTGCATTTTTACATGCTCTCTCATAATAAAAGCAGGCACAAGTATCCGGTCCGGATGTACATTTTTCGTTGCTCCATGCACATTCTCTATAGTGGCTTCCAAAATGGTGTTCAACTATTTCATTAGAATCCGCCCTTTTTATTTGTTCAAGCCATAGAAAAAAGGATGTTAGATGCTCTGGTAGAACAAATGAGGAATAATCGACTAAAAACTTTTCAATTTCAACCGCTAGCGACATGATTACTTCAACGTTTTAACTAAAACTAATGAAATATTCTATATGTAAGTAATATACCTTCTTCTCGATTCCCTATAACACACATACATACATACATATATTAACAACTTCAAATTACATCTAATTGTGAAATTCAAATTGTGAAATTCTAATATACACACATATACATACATACATATATTAACAACTTCAAATTACATCTAATTGTGAAATTCTAGTATTTTTTGCTCCACACATACAAATTTTCACTGGTGACGTCACATTTTTGCTCCATACACACTTCAAATTACATCTAATTGTGAAATTCTAATATACATACACACTTCAAATTACATCTAAATGTGAAATTCTAATATACATACACACACACACATACACACATATACATATATAAACGGCTTCAAATTACATCTAATTGCGAAATTCTAATTGTGAAATTCAAATTTTAAAACAGGGTTGCATTTCCACTGATGACGTCACCTTCAAATTTTAAAACAGGGTTGCATTTCCACTGATGACGTCATTTCCACTGATGACGTCATCGTATTGTTTACATTATCGCTGATGACGTCATTTTCACTGATGACGTCATCGTATTGTTTACATTATCGCTGATGACGTCATTTTCACTGATGACGTCATCGTATTGTTTACATTATCGCTGATGACGTCATCGTTTCTCCTCACCATATGGTGGAGCAAAAATGTGACGTCACACTGCTCCACACTATGAAATTTTTCGCTTCTCCACTTCTCCACGCTCCACCGTATTGGGCCAGAACCATCATATTTACACTACTTGTCAAGTTTAATAAAAAGTTGTAAATTAGTTACTACCTTCTTGCTCATTTGGCCATTACAGCCTATTGCACGTCTCGACCTTAGGTACAAGCTCTCTATAAGCGCCCTCTCCACTGCCTGCTTGCTAGCTTAGTGAGCATTCTTCCACTTGGTGCCTGCCTCCACTGCTGATTCGGCACCCTCCCTTTGCAAAATAGTTACATGCCACACAAATGTCAGAGAATCCGGGGGATCTACTCAATCAGCAATTCGGAAAACGACGTATGACTAAATGACATCTCTGATCTATTTACCATAAATCATTAAGCCAAATATTTATCAAAATCTTTTGAATATTATAATATGTACATACTCGTATTTGGTGCGCACTGAGGCATGCCCGCTGCCGAGCCGGCGAGTCTAGGCTGTATTTGATATTTGCTCATAAAATCAATAATCGCTCCATCGATCGTCGAAATGTCGAGATGACAGCAGCAGCGGGTTCTCAGCGGCAGCGTCTCTCTGTGCATTGCGCTTTCGAAATCGAATGGAATGGAGATTCGATCTGCGCCAGCGGTCTTCCTTGTTTTTTGTATAAATATGCCAAAGGCATTTTTGCTTTTCAGCTCAATTCCGTTACGGCTTTCGTACGATGCAAGTGTTTCGCGCAATTCTCGTTTGGCTGTCGCTGCTCATGTGCCTACTGGCACAAGTGAGTTGCAGCTTTGGACACCATATCGGCGTGCCCATATTCGTGCCCGTCTTCCGTCCGAGTTACTATGGCGGCTACAGGCGTCATTATCATCATCATCATGGACACTTTGGCTATCACGGCCATGGACATCACGGATATCACGGTCATCACGGACATCATGGATTTCACGGTCATCACGGACATCACGGACATCATGGACATCATGGCTTCCATGGCTAAAGGATATTAAGCTGAATTTATATTTATCGTCGAATTTATTGTTCGATATACAAATACTCTCCATGGATTTACAATATTAAGTGTACCTAAGTAGCCTAATAAAATATATACATACACTTTATAGATAGCTTTTATTTTTGCTATATATTTGTGTATCAATCAAAATATTTTAAGCAAAAAGATCCCACATAAATAGTTGTTGTTGTATACATGTAAATATTATTATGTAATGCTTATAAGTGGGAAGAAATAATTATACGCAGTTTTTCATTTCATGATTTTTATAATAAAACAACAAACAAAAAAATTGGCATCCTTATTTTTTCGATCATTTGCATATTTTTTGATTTCATATGCAATGGAACTTATTCACTCTCATGAAATAGACCTAGCATGTATTTCATCACATTACATATTCAAGCTTTCATGAAATTTTTACTTGCTGAAGACGCAGGATAAGCTCAGAACTCATTGCAATGCAAACTATTGCATGAAAGAGAGGTGCCGAGCGCTTTGAAATGCATCTCATGAAAAATTACATGCCACTTATTATCTCTCTCAAAAAAAAAATTGCAGATGGAAGATAAGTTAAGTGGTTATGCCGCACTACTCCGCCAAAGCTTGCCCAGCACAAAGCAAAGCACAGTCAAATCAGCTGCTTCCGAAATGAGAAAGAAATGCAAAAGCTACGGAAAAGCTTTCAGATGCACTTTCCCTCAGTGACCTTGAGTCGGATTACACACTCACACATACACACACTAGCACACATTTGCATAATGCCGAATGCCGCAAGAAGAGTGCAATGGAAAATCAATGCATGCCAACAACAAAACAGCAATAGCAACAACAAAAAGTGCTGTAGTTGACATGCGTGCCGCATATAAAAAGTGCAACAGCTGAGTGTGGGAGGGAGGGGTGTTGCACTTCGGTGCATTTGAAAAGTCAATGTCAATGTCGCGAGTGTGGTGGAAAGTTAAGCTAACGGTGTTCGTGTGGTAGCCAAAGGCGCTGAGAGGAAGTGTTAAATTTTCTTGCAAAAATTGAATTTTTCCGATCGTTTTTTCTGCCGTTTTGAATAGTGACGTACTCCGGACTTATGAAATCGTTGGAATCGAGGCGCGGAACTGTTTTTGCGGGCAGCATTTTCAAAGCGATTGCGGCAGTCTCACTTACACCGGACAACAGCAAAACTGTGCCTTGCATAATAAAAATGTTAGCCTCATAGACAAAAACTTTTGCAAAAAGCTATGCATAATATAATATTAGTTTTTAAAGAACAGTTGAAGAACATGGCTTGCATTTTTTTTTTTACTATTTTTGCCAAATAACACACAGTAAGCGGGTTGAGGCCGCCTTTTGACTCTTTTGAAATTCATCTAATGGAAAATTACATGGCACTAATTGTATGCACGAATGATTAGGTGAAAGCTATTTCATGAAATATGTGCCATTTTTTTAAGATAAACTTCATGAGTGCGGAAAGCGTTTTTTCGATCTGCTATAACATTTCTTGCATGCAATAAGAACGTGTTAAGAAAGAAGTCTGCTCAATTTGCCAAAGTCAACTGTTTCAAAGCGCAGCCTAAAAGTAGGCAAGGATTTCTTGTCACTCATTCACTGAAAGCAGCAACAGCGCAGAACAGCTGTTGTGCCGTTGTCGCAACGCTTTGTTTACAATTTCTGAGGCGCAAAAATTTCAAATTTGTTGTTGCTTTTTGTATCTAGAAACTGTTGTATCGTAAACGCATCGGCACAGCTAGAAATGCCTGAGGAAGCGGCGCTACTAGCAAAGAATAGGGAGATCGAAAGAGTCTAGGAAGAACGTGCGAACAAGTGGCTCGCTCTCTCGCCTCGTCTCTAGTGGAAAGTTGAAAAGTTGTTTTTGTTTAGTGCAAAGAACCCAACACAAACAAAAGATGCTAGAGAGTAATGATTTTATGAAAAAAAAACCAGACAAAAAAATTATGCTAAAATTGTCAAAACAAAAGCGTGAAAATTTCCTTGCTTTTGTTGTCTTTCGAGCGCGTTTTTTACAATTTGATTTGTGTTTTGGTAAAAATAAATTGAAAGAACATTTTTTTTAACAGCAGAAAAGCAATAAAAGTACATATTTGCAAAATTGCCGAAATTTAACGAAACTGTGCCGAAGCGTAAGCGGCAAAGACAACACAGAAGAACAGCAGCCAAGAGCAGCAGCGGCAGTGGCAGTGGCACATTCGAGTGATCATGACCGAGTGAAGCGGTGAATGTATGTGTGTGCGCGATAGACGCGTGTGGCAGGCAGCTATGTACAAATAAAATATTCGAAATAATCAAAGTTTTAATATTTTCGTGCAAACCAAAAAAGAAAACGGCGCAAATTGTATTGAAAATATTTCTTTAAAAGCAAATACATAAACATTTTTCAATTTTTTGTGCTGCTCAAAATTTTGCTCATTGTGTAACAATTTTTGTGAAAAATTAACAAAGTTCGTTAACGCAACTTTGGCGCCTCAAACGCTGCCCCACATATCGGCCTCAAGATAATACCCCAACGCCGATTGCCGTTGCCCGCGCTGCCCCGCGTAGCAGCGACGAAGATCGACGCGTCCAGGCGCGGCGTCGACACAGCATTCCTGCCACTGCCGCCGAAGACGCTGCAATATTCTGCCATGAACAGGACCACGCTGCACTGGAGTTATCTCAACTTCAAGGATGTGCCCATGGATTTGTATCTGTACGAGCAGATCGAGGAGGTCTATCTCAAGGAGAATTTCATCTCAGCCATACCCAAGTGGCTGCTGAACGTCACCACGCTCAAGTTCATACATCTGGCCGGCAATAATCTCAGCGCGCTGCCGGAGCAGATGTACCTGCTGGAGAATCTGGAATTTCTGGATGTCTCCAACAATGCGCTCGCACAGTTGCCGCACACAATTGGCCTTATGTTGCGTCTGCAGCGGCTGAATGTGAGTGGCAATCAGCTGACGCAACTGCCGCCAGGTAAGTGATAAGGCATGGCTTATCAGGCAGGTAGAATTCGGCAGTGGCTTGTGCTTCAACGCTCTCTCTCTCTCTCTATTCTCCTCTCTTCTATGGCCATTACAATCTATTGCAGGTTACAGTCGAACTCTCTCCAGAGAAAATTTTATTTTTAAAAAAAAATTTGCATTGTTTTTAATACAAATATAGACATGCCAAAAATAAGTTCATTGAGCCATTGAATAATTTGTGATTGAACCTATCGAGCTAATATAGAAAATTTCAATCAGCCAATGAAATCACTGAGCCAACAAAGATTGAATGGCCCTATTGGCCTTTTTCTTTATAACTTTGGGCAGGTGAAATGATCTGCTCTCAAGTTCGATATAATATTAATCTTTACATGTAGGAACCATGGAAAATACTGAAATTTGGCCTTACTCAACTTGGCCTACTTTTAAAGCGAACTTTCAACATATAAGAGATTTATCTACTTTGCGGAGGCTCATCTGCTCGGCATCTAAAGCATCGCTGTAAACTAACTTCGATATATGTTCATCCATTCGAACGCTTTGAAATGCTGAAAATTGGCCGCATACGACCTTGAGCTATGCAATAAATGCATCAAATATACCGAAATAAAACTGCGATCCACAAAAGAAATCGATAAGAACAAAAAAAAGTCAGCTATTGGCTCAGTTAGCAAAAGTGCAGCAAGTCAATCAATGTCAGTGTCGCGAATTCGCCCCCACGCCGGCGACCGGGGGAGACCGGCTATAAACAGAAGCGTGTGCGTGCCTTTAATCTGCTCGAGAATGAATGAATTCGTCAAATTTAGTATGTTCGATTACGATATCTACGAAAAAGTTCGCAAGTATTATTAAAAATCACATTCATTACTCATTATGAAAAGGAAGGAAATGAGTGTCAAGAGCATCGCTTCTTGTATAACAATTTTTAGATTTTTTGATCGAAGTTGAAGCGAATATTTTTGATTTATAATAAAATTAGAACTAAGAAACTAATATTAGTTTTCGATAGAGCTTCCAAATTTAACTGGCGAAAATTTCAAACAATAAATTTCTGCATATTTAAAATTGTTCTTCAAATTAATATAAAATTTCGTATAGCCTGTATGAATGAATATGCTTTAAATTGATCTTGAAAGTTGACTGATTGAAATAAAGTACCCCAACAATCACTGTTTTCTTTTAACTGGCAGCCTAAAAGAAAGCAACATTGCATATGTATACGTTTTAAACCGACACATATGTATGTATGTATGTATGTATGTACCTTTTTTGTGTCGATTTGACTGCAAAGGGGACTTCCCCCGTTTTTGATGAATTCCTTGAATTGCTCTCAAATTTACGCACTTATAGCAAAGAATAAACGAAATATGTACATATGTATGTATGAAAATAAACAAGCCAATGCGCGTAAATGTTGTTGTTTTTGCGAGCGCAAAATAATGTGCGTTTTTTAATAAACATAAATGCATTAAAAAAGGGCATTGTACATATCTTGAATTGAAGAGCAGCTTAGTTTGGCGTTATATAATTTGAAATAATAAAATTCTTATAAAAAAATTATACCCTTAATGTGACAATCTCTTCAAATTGCTTTTACTTTTTTCAGCTATTGGCTCCCTAAAGCGCTTGGAGCAACTGGACATCTCAAAGAATCAACTCAAGCGACTGCCCATGCAATTGTGCGAATGCGCGCGCCTCAACGAGTTGAGTCTGAGTGACAATTCAGAGATTTGGCATATACCGGAGCGCATATCCGGCATGCAGTCACTGCAATCATTCTCAGCGGATCGTAAGTGAAATCTGCCAACTTCATAGAAGGCTTTTTGAAGGGTAGAAATGATTTCTCACTTTTTCTCTGCGGGCGCAAACAAATTTGTCCACTTTTTGAAGTGATAACTTTTTATGGGAGGGTAAACCGCTTCGTAACGTAACGCGTTACGGTGCCAGTCTGTCTGGCTTCCCTCTCTTTCACGCATACGGCAGCGGTACGCGGGCCCCTCCTCTCTCACTCTAACCCACAGCGCTTAGCTGTTTTTCAGACAGACGCTAAATGTCGCACATTGGAAAAATGTTTGCGATATTTCAACAAATTCCAACTTCGATTTGAAATTTCAAAACGAGTTGGAAGCTGCAAGCAGATTTCATTCATAACACAGCATACGCAAATGCCAGGAAATTCGACATACGCATATGTACATATGTATGTATATTGAAGTTCCTTTTGTTCGTTTATGGCAGAGCAGAGCCAAAGAATTTTTTGTCTTTCATATGAAAACAACAACAACACAGAATCAAACAGCAGCGCTGTCGGGAATATCGTCTAGCCGAGCGCTGCTCTGATTCTTCGTATACTTTGTTGGCTGAGCTGCCGACATGCAGAAGAAGAGCACATGCACACGACTTTCATAACACCATGCAAAATACGAAAATCAGCCGCAAAAAATGCTCGTTCGGCTCATTTGAGTACGAAAACCGAACGAACCAAGCCATTGAGTCGTGCGATCAGGGGTGCAAACTCAGTCAAAGCCAATTCTCTCAAATGCTTAAAAAATTCTCCCATGGGAATTGGCACTTCAGCCACATTTTCATTCAAAATAATGGTAGTAAAAAACATAAATCAATAAATAAAACAGTATGGCTGAGTTCCAAAATGCTGTAATACAAAACAACAGCATTTTGTTAAGAATATGTAGAAAAAGAGTTCGAATTCCCACAAAATGGGAGAATTTTCTCACAGTAAGCAGCCCTCGTTATATTTACTTTGAGTTTGGAATTTCTTGTATTGTTACTTTTATAGGATTGAATAATGATACTAATAATATACTTACACAAAATTCTAATGTACATATTGAAGAATTGTAACTGAGAATTAAATATATTTTATAATCAATAAAAGATTTTATTGATGAATAACCTTTCCTCACATTATCATGTTGACATGCATGAAATTTAAGTAATAACCTAAGCTTTTCTCAAGTTAAAAAATTTCAATATTAAATAGTTTAACTTGGATTAGTTTAAGTTATCACTTCTGTCGAGCGTCCCGAGACGCACACATTTTTTTAATCAAATATGTACTCGCAATTTCATATATCTCTCTCTCTCTCTCTCACTCTGCAGGCTGTGCTCTAATATATCTGCCCTCCATATCGAAGTTTCTCAGCCATGTGCGCATCTTTCACAATTCGGCCATTACACACGTGCCCATGGTGTACGAGAAGTTCTTTCAGAATTTCTACGATAGTCGCCCGAAAGCGGTGCCCATGTAAGTCCACACCCTGTACTCCCACAGTTCTCAGAATGTTGTAAAATCAGCTCGATCTCTTCTCTTAGCGCCGTAGAGCAAAACAACTACTTCTGGGTGCAGGAGCAGGAGACCTTTACGAGACTGTTGCTGCCTATTGGCACACGAAAAGTGTTTGCAGTGCCGTCACGCGAGAATTTGGTCACCCTGTACGATGACTGCCTGCGGGCGATACAATATTTAAGCCGTTATATGCCGCTCTATGAGAATGCAGGGCTGCAGAAGCTGCTGCCGGAGCAATTCATGGTGGATCACATTAAAAATGGCGCCATTGCGCGTTGCACGCTCTTCAATTGCGCCAATCCGCTGTACACCTCATACTACTTTATGGTCGTCAAGAGGTGAGTCTGAAGAAAACGCCATAAAATGATAACACTCAAGATTGTTCCCTTTAAATTGTTGATCTGCATATTACAAACTGTTGACGTTTTGTCTCAAATTTGCTTATCTTTCTTTTTGTAGGCGTGGTAGCACTTCAAAGCAACTCTTCAGCTGCAATTTTTGCTCTCACTTTTGTGCTATTTCATGGCTACAGGACAATGCCAAAAAGTATTATCAAATCGATTGGCGCGTCTGTGAAGAATAGCAGCAGATATCGGCGTATTTTACAAACCATTTCGTATGAAAAAATATATACATATGTATTCGATCATGTACAATTTTCAAATATTTTATTTTAGTCAAAAGAGAGCGGAATTTGAAAAATGTGTATTAATTTTCAACGATTTTAGGCCTCAATTCTTGCAAGTATAAAACTGCTGAAGAGCAGAGTTTTTTATAATAAATTGAGGTATTTATTTTACATAAAATAAAGTTTTAGTTAAGTTGAAGTTTGGCTTAAGTTTGCCGTTTATAAGCTCATCAGCCAAATGAAATATGTTCAAAGGCAAGCAATATAATTATTAGCTATATTTTAGGATTACCTTTAAGCCATATGAAAATGTACAAAACAATTTATTAGCTGCCAAAATGAGTTCTTTTTTCTATGCTTTAATGTAAGGCCTCAGTTTTTTAAAGTGAAAATTTTCTAATATAGTATATTGTGAGCATAAATATTCAAGATTTTTGCGCCATACCATTTTATATTCCTTGAGCTTAGTTCGGCTGAAGAGTCACCCTGCTGGCTACTTAAATTTTCTCGTTTTTCTCAATTCGCATACGATTAATTGAACGATTAATTTTTACATCACTCTTGAATTATTTCCGGTTTTTAAAATTTGCTTCGGAATGTAAAATTTATCATCTGTTGAAGCATCTTCACCGTAGAACCTTCTCAGCCAAAATGAGTTTCAAAAATCGTTCTTCAAATTAGGATTAATAAAGTTCATATGTGAAAAAATTTTAGCTGCAGATTTTGACTATTCGAAGTTATCAACTAAAAAAATTAAGTTAAAGTGAATTTACTTTTACTAAGTTGCGTTGTGATAAACAGAAAAAGAGAGAAAGTAAATATTTTGCTACTAAGTCAAGCAGAAATACTTACGTTATAACGGAGGAATAAAGATGTATAATACTTTACAATAGAAATGATGTCGACTTTTTGTGAACTTTTTTTTGAATAAGTAACATAAAATTACTTCAACGCATTACAAAAAATTTTTCCATCGGTAGCATAATCTTTTTGGATTTCGGCTCGGTTTTAGTGACCATGAAATTTGTCACATTAACAGAATTCGGCCTACCTCAACATGCTCAACAAAATACTTTCAGAGCAGCGGCCTTGCAGTTACATTACATAAAAGTGATAAAGAAAGAAAGAGAGCGAAAGCATGTAAAAGTTTACACGAAGCTTTCGATTAAAGCATTTAACCAAAGGAAATTGCTTCATACCGCTCTGAGGCCGCGTTGGCTAGGAGAATAGTTGCCTACTCCAAATGCAATGTACAATGTAGAAATAATAAATGTGAGTATAAGATGTGATCCACGATCACTCACTCTCTCATTATGTCTGGCATGATCTTTGTACCACAAACTACACTTCTCTTTTTTGTTCGCAAAATTTTAACACTGACTGTAAACAGTGATAAATGTTGATCAAGAATGATGAGTAGAATCGGCGGAAGGGTGAAGTAATTGAAAAAGCTTTTTTTTTCCTTTGTATATAAAGCTACTGACAGTTGTTGTTGTTGTATCTTTTGTAAAGCGTTTCAGTATTATTGCGTTAAACAAAGCGACAAGACAAATTAATGATTCACAAAAGTAACTCGACATTTAAAAATTAATTTAAAAAAAAGTGCAATTTTCGCATTTATTTAAAAGAATTGATATAACAAAAAAAGGATCGTATAAATCAATACCTCGAACATCTCTTAAGACGTAACAATTTTTGCACAGTGTGTATGATGCCTTGCCACGGCTGTAGGGTATACATATTCTTTCCGATATTTAGAAAGGAAAGTTTTACAAACAAATAAAATGTGAAGAAAATAAAACAAGCAGAACAAATATTTTTTCAATAAACACAAAGTAAACTCACACCACTAAACTAAACTATTTAGTTCTAGTTTCTTCGCAGGCAATTGACTCATATCCTACGAGTATCGCACCATGTCCCACGCAGTAGGTACGAATGCACCAAAGTACCAAAGGTTGGAATGCACAACGACGATAAGGCTGCCTCCAGAAAGCCCACACTGCCACCGTGTGGTATGCGCAAGTATTTATGGCACTACTGACCGCCGCGATAAATGATAGGAACATGCTTGGTTAAATTTATTAAATTAACTGATTATTTATGGCTGTTGTTGAGCAGGCGGCTGCAGTTTTCGATTTGAATCCTATCGATGTTATAATTCAAGAATAACTGGTGTGGTCCGACGTCGTGATAAGGAAGTCATTAGCCATAAAGAACATGCAACTTTTCTTTTCTTAATTCGAACCGGGCGAAGGATGGGGGGCACCTGCAAACATGCCACAGTGAGTGTGGCATAGTTCACGTGAGGAGCGACTGACTTTCTGAAGCGTGCGCGAATATTGCGTATTTAGGAAGTGCTTTTATGGCATCAGCTTCTGAATCGAATTCCACTATAAGCGGGCACTTCAAGATTAAATCGCTGTTTGTGGCCAATTATAAGCACGCCATTCATAAGGAAAATAAAAAAAAACCTTAAAATAAAGTGCGCATTGATTAAAATATTTACACTGAGAATATAATGGGTCTCTCACATTATCATCATGTTCCACCACGTTTGATCTGACTATGACGATGTCAAGGAAATCCATATCGACGCCTCCGTTCAACAATAGGACGAGCCTGAAGTTGTTGTGTTTCATCCTCAAAACCGACTTGATTCGTATTGAATCGGTTTTCTATATTAATTTCGACATCTTTCTATTTGTTCTACTCATTTAAAAATTATTCATTAAAATTTGCTATCGTATGCGTGTAGGCGTATCGATACGCTAAGATAAACATATTGACCATCTGACTTTTTAGAGTGTAAACTTTGGCAAAAATGCTAACTTAATCTAATCTCTGAAGAATTTAAAGCAAATTTAATTAGCTCCCAAGCACGTCAGCCAATTCAGCAATCAATCCGCTCACCAAATCGATAACCACATCACCAAGATTGGGGCGAACGACAAAGAGTGATAAAAATGCATCACAAATCAACCGATTGTAAATCCATCTAAACTGATACTATAAAAACTCTCCCGGCGAACGGAAACGACAACAGTTTGCCATTGTGGCACAGTGAAACAAGTTGAAGAAACTCTACCAGAAAATATGATTTTGACCAAAATCAGCCTGAGCATTGTCCTGCTCTTGGCCATCTCAAGCCAAATTGCCGTAGGCCAGTTCAATCCGAATCAATGGTCCAACAGGAATACCATTGTCCATTTGTTCGAATGGAAGTGGGACGATATTGCATCGGAGTGTGAGAACTTCTTGGGTCCCAAAGGATATGCTGGTGTACAGGTGAGTGGACAGACCAAATTATAACATTTTCCTACTCCACAGGGAGTTGAACGCAACCCAGAGATTGTCCTTTATCTTGAATTTTGAAAAGCTTTTTCTCGCTCTCCTTTTTTTAGAACTTTTTAAAGAAAAGATATCTCTCTTCTCCTCAATTAGGTATCTCCCGTGAATGAGAACGTCGTCATTAGCGGTCGCCCATGGTGGGAGCGTTATCAACCCATATCCTATATTCTGACCACCCGCTCTGGCAATGAGCAACAATTCGCTAGCATGGTCCAGCGTTGCAATGCCGTCGGCGTACGCACCTATGTCGATGTGATATTCAACCACATGTCAGCTGATCACTCCAACGCAGTAGGCACAGCCGGCTCCAGTGCAAATCCTGGCAGCAAGAGCTTCCCTGCTGTGCCGTTTTCCTCTCTGGATTTCCATAGCACATGCGCCATTAACAACTACAACAACGCGCAGGAGGTGCGTAATTGCGAATTGGTCGGCCTGAAGGATTTGGATCAAAGCAAATCGTGGGTGCAGGAACGCGTAGCGGAGTTCCTCAACAAATTGACCTCATTGGGTGTAGCTGGTTTCCGTGTGGACGCCGCTAAGCATATGTGGCCCGGAGATATGAAGGTGTGCAAAAGCCGAATCCATTCACTAAGGAACCGTTCAAAAAACGTTCTTTCTATCTCCTTTCCTCTCTTCTAGAATATCTACAATCGTCTCAATAATTTGAACACCGCTCATGGTTTCGCTGCCAACGCACGCCCCTTCCTCACACAAGAGGTCATCGATTTGGGTGGCGAGGCCATCTCCAAATACGAGTACACCGACATGGGTACCATCACCGAATTCCGTTTCTCCGCATCCATCGGCAAGGCTTTCCGCGGTAAGGATCAGTTGCGCTATCTCTCCAACTGGGGCACCGCCTGGGGCTTCGCTCCTTCCGATCGCTCCCTGGTCTTCGTTGACAATCACGATAATCAGCGCGGTCATGGCGCCGGTGGCGCTGACATCCTCACCTACAAGAACGCCAAGCAGTACAAGATGGCCTCCGCCTTCATGTTGGCGCATCCCTTCGGCATCACACGCGTCATGTCCTCCTTCGCCTTCGACGACTCCGATCAGGGTCCACCCACCACCGATGGTCACAACATTCGCAGTCCCTCCATCAACTCGGAAGGCGCTTGCAGCAATGGCTGGGTTTGCGAGCATCGCTGGCGTCAAATCTACAACATGGTTGACTTCAAGAATGTGGTTGCTGGCACTGATATCCAGAACTGGTGGGACAATGGCAACAACCAGATCGCCTTCAGCAGAGGCAACAAGGGCTTCGTGGCCTTCAATGGCGACTCTTACGACCTGAACTCCTCCATTCAGACTTCCCTGCCCGCTGGCACTTACTGCGATATCATTTCGGGCAACAAATCCGGCTCCAGCTGTACCGGCAAGTCCGTGTCTGTGGGCTCAGATGGCCGTGCCAACATTTCTCTTAGCAAGAACGGCGATGATGGCGTCATTGCCATTCATGCTGACTCCAAGTTGTAAATTAGAAAATTTATATAGTTCTTTAATAAAAAGGGCATTCCAAAAACAAGAACATGTTTATCGTATCTTTAGGAAAAAGCTCATTATGAGCCTCCTACCCTCAATTGGCTTATCATAAGCCCAGTTTGTATCGCAACCAGGCTCCCGGCACAGATTGGACAGACAAAAGAAATCCAAATCAAAGGGGAGTAGTTTTTCAAGATTTCCTTAAAGTAGACAGCGTGCGAAGAAGTCCTCGTCGTAAACTAGATATTTTCGGTGAAATGCGAGTCAAATTTTTCTGCAAGGAATAGACGGCGCTCCCTTTGCCGCGACGGCTATTCCACTTTGACGCGTTTTGTGATCCCCCTATATTTGATCAAAAAGAGAATCAGCCATAATATTTATTCGCCTAATAATCTGAATGAAACAATGAATTACTAACTATACCTAAAAAAGGAAGATCGCTAAATCATTTTTATTGAAACTTCGTGTTGTTCCATTAGACGTATTGATACCAATTAGATTTATTGAACTTTCTACTTTCTAGAGTGGAGACTTCTGGAGGTAGAGTGATAAGGCATGGCTTATCAGGCAGGTATAATTCGGCAGTGTCTTGTGCTTCATACGCTCTCTCTCCCTCTCTCTCTTCTCTTCTATAGCCAATACAATCTATTGCAGGTTACGGTCGAACTCTCTCCAGAAGAAATTTTATTTTTATTAAAAAAATGTGCATTGTTTTTAATGCAAATATAAACATTCCAAAAATAAGTTCATTAAGCTATTGAATAATATGTGATTGAAGCAATCGAACTAATATAGAAAATTTCAATCAGCCAATGAAATCACTGAGCCAACAAAGATTAAATCACTTTTTCTTTATAACTTTGGGTAAGTGAAATGATCTGCTCTCAAGTTTAATAGAATATTAATCTTTACATGTAGGAACCATGAAAAATACTGAAATTTGGCCTACTTTTAAAGCGAACTTTCAACATATAAGAGATTTATCTACTTTGCGGAGGCTCATCTGCTCGGCATCTAAAGCATCGCTGTAAACTAACTTCGATATATGTTAATCCATTCGAACGCTTTGAAATGCTGAAAATTGGCCGCATACGACCTTGAGCTATGCAATAAATGCATCAAATATACCGAAATAAAACTGCGATCCACAAAAGAAATCGATAAGAACCAAAAAAAAGTCAGCTATTGGTTCAGTTAGCAAAAGTGCAGCAAGTCAATCAATGTCAGTGTCGCGAATTCGCCCCCACGCCGGCGACCGGGGGAGACCGGCTATAAACAGAAGCGTGTGCCTTTAATCTGCTCGAGAATGAATGAATGAGTGAAAACATTTCGTCAAATTTAGTATGTTCGATTACGATATCTACGAAAAAGTTCGCAAGTATTATTAAAAATCACATTCATTACTCATTATGAAATGGAAGGAAATGAGTGTCAAGAGCATCGCTTCTTGTATAACAATTTTTAGATTTTTTGGTCGAAGTTGAAGCGAATATTTTTGATTTATAATAAAATTAGAACTAAGAAACTAATATTAGTTTTCGATAGAGCTTCCAAATTTAACTGGCGAAAATTTCAAACAATAAATTTTTGCAAATTTAAAATTGTTCTTCAAATTAGTATAAAATTTCGTATAGCCTGATGAATATGCTTCAAATTGATCTTGAAAGTTGACTGATTGAAATAAAGTACCCCAACAATCACTGTTTTCTTTTAACTGGCAGCCTAAAAGAAAGCAACATTGCATATGTATCAGAGTTGTGAAGAGTTCAATCAGATTTGATTTGAATTAGTGATTTTACCCTATTTGATTTAAAAACTGATTTTCCAATCAAGCATAGCCAATCGATTCATCTTTTTCTGATTCAAATCCCAATCGATTTGTGGCCTTTGATTTATAAATCAGCCCTCACAAATCAAAAGGGAAAATCTGATTTACCAATCACTTGATTTAAAAATTAGTTCCAAATCTGATTTACCAATCTTGATTTGATTTCAAATCAAGTCTTGAAATCAAGTGTGCAATTTCGAATTAGTACCAAAAATATCAAAGATAAATTCGTTCCTAAAAAATAAGAATAATTACTTGAAATCGTGAACAAATCATATGTAAATACAAACAACTTAAAGTAATACATTTATTTTATTGAAATGATTTTATTGAAATATGTAATTATTCGTTCATATTTCTTCACCGAAAATTGCAAGAAAAGTATTTATTTGGGAGGAAAAAAGCAACCCTGTTTCATATGGCACTTCTATCAGGGATGTCAACGTAGTGAAATTCGTACCAGATTTAGTGCATTTTTAAAGCTGATACGTTTATGAAAATGCATTTATCGTCTGATATCTATTTTAGTGCCATTGTTTGTTTATTTTGAAGACACTATTATTAGTCCGTAACATTTTCGAAGCAGTTTGCGTTCTGTGAAATTAACCTGAGTGAATCGCATTACTTTTAGAGGTTTGGAACAAAAATAGGCATCACTGTCTCGCATCCGTTCTTAAGCCTCGTTCACATTCGACTTTGCTCACTTTGCTTGACAGTTCGAGATTCAACAACAAAGCGAGAAAAGTATAAGGTTTGCTACAATGAAATCTTTAACTTTGGATTTTACTGATATAATTGCAGTAGTAGTAGTTATGCTACTAATGTTTGAAATTCGCGAGTGTCTTAATTGAAAACGCAAATGCACGAGAAAATGAAAAATATCACAACAGATTTCAACAACTGCTTGTCAAAACGCAAAAAAGTTGAGAGTTGCCCAACATTTTGCTTCGCATTGCTTCGCTTCGCTTTCCTCGCGTTCTATTTAGCAAGCCTCATATAAAAGCATGTATTGAACTTATCTGTCAAAGCGAAATTCTGAAGCAAAGCGAAGCAAAAGTCGAATGTGAACGAAGCTTTAGCACCCGCAAAGAGGTAAACTTTTGTGCAAACCAGTGCCGCCACAAAAGTGTAATGAATTTCTACCTGCTGCCCCAGGAAGCATAACATGTTAAGTATAATCTTTATATATAAAACGCGGACTGACTAAAAAGCGTTTGTCCCCTTGGCAGCGCGGCGGCAGAGGCAGCGAATGGCTTCTTATAAAAGTTTAGAACATAAAGTACGAAGAGCTATGATAGCGCAGCGAGTAAGGCGCTGGCGCAGAAAGCGAAAGTACATGGGTTCGAATCCCAGCTCCGCAGGTTTTATAATTTTTCTTTTTTAAATTTTTTTATAAGGTTTTTTATTTTTTCCTTTGCTTTGCCTTTTATTGGTGCTAATTGTTTTGTCTTATATACTAGATGTCGTGTATGCAGGCACACACGACAGGTGGCCCCACTTGTATACATATAATATGGAAAATATATACATATGCATTAGTTAAAATTTGATAGTTTTAGCAAAAGAACAAAGTAATGTATTTATATACAGACACTCCTCGTATACATTCATATATTGTTTTTTTCTTGTGCATACTATTTTGTAGCATCTTATACCTGCTACTCAAAACCACAACTTTCCTTCTAATACAGAAAAATGCAGCTCTGTGTAGCTTACTTAATGTGCTGATTTGGCCAAAATTGATTTGAATCAGCCCAGCGGCCAATCGATTGGTGCTTTTTGATTTCAAATCAAAATCAACTTTTTTGATTTGTGATTTGAATCAGACAAGGGCAAATCACTGATTTGAGTTTTTTGATTCAAATCAATATGATTGGTGGTGCCTGATTTGAAAATCAGAAATTTAAATCGATTGGTGGAGTTGATTTTTAAATCAAAAATTTAAATCAGTTGATTTGTAAATCGATTTTGATTTGAATGAATGATATGTATACATACGTTTTAACCCGACGCATATGTATGTATGTATGTACCTTTTCTTTGTGTCGATTTGTCTGCAAAGGGGACTTCCCCCGTTTTTGATCAATTCCTTGAATTCCTCTCAAATTTACGCACTTATAGCAAAGAGTAAACGAAATATGTACATATGTAGGAAAATAAACAAGCCAATGTGCGTAATTTTTGTGTTGTTTTTGCGAGCCCAAAATAATGTGCGTTTTTTAATAAACATAAATGCACTTAAAAAAGGAGCATTCCATTAAAAAACCAAAAATATGTGCATGATAAGGAAATTGCTTCATACCGCTCTGAGGCCGCGTCGGCTAGGAGAATAGTTGCCTACTCCAAATGCAATGTACATACAATGTAGAAATCATAAATGTGAGTATAAGATGTGATCCACGATCACTCACTCTCTCATTATGTCTGGCATGATCTTTGTACCACAAACTACACTTCTCTTTTATTTTCGCAAAATTTTAACACTGACTGTAAACAGTGATAAATGTTGATCAAGAATGATGAGTAGAATCGGCGGAAGGGTGAAGTAATTGAAAAAGCTTTTTTTTTCCTTTGTATATAAAGCTACTGACAGTTGTTGTTGTTGTATCTTTTGTAAAGCGTTTCAGTATTATTGCGTTAAACAAAGCGACAAGACAAATTAATGATTCACAAAAGTAACTCGACATTTAAAAATTAATTTAAAAAAAAGTGCAATTTTCGCATTTATTTAAAAGAATTGATATAACAAAAAAAGGATCGTATAAATCAATACCTCGAACATCTCTTAAGACGTAACAATTTTTGCACAGTGTGTATGATGCCTTGCCACGGCTGTAGGGTATACATATTCATTCCGATATTTAGAAAGGAAAGTTTTACAAACAAATAAAATGTGAAGAAAATGAAAAAAGCAGAACAAATATTTTTTCAATAAACACAAAGTAAACTCACACCACTAAACTAAACTATTTAGTTCTAGTTTCTTCGCAGGCAATTGACTCATATCCTACGAGTATCGCACCATGTCCCACGCAGTAGGTACGAATGCACCAAAGTACCAAAGGTTGGAATGCACAACGACGATAAGGCTGCCTCCAGAAAGCCCACACTGCCACCGTGTGGTATGCGCAAGTATTTATGGCACTACTGACCGCCGCGATAAATGATAGGAACATGATTGGTTAAATTTATTAAATTAACTGATTATTTATGGCTGTTGTTGAGCAGGCGGCTGCAGTTTTCGATTTGAATCCTATCGATGTTATAATTCAACAATAACTGGTGTGGTCCGACGTCGTGATAAGGAAGTCATTAGCCATAAAGAACATGCAACTTTTCTTTTTTTAATTCGAAGCGGGCGAAGGATGGGGGGCACCTGCAAGCATGCCACAGTGAGTGTGGCATAGTTCACGTGAGGAGCGACTGACTTTCTGAAGCGTGCGCGAATACTGCGTATTTAGGAAGTGCTTTTATGGCATCAGAATCGAATTCCACTATAAGCGGGCACTTCAAGATTAAATCGCTGTTTGTGGCCAATTATAAGCACGCCATTCATAAGGAAAATAAAAAAAACCTTAAAATAAAGTACGCATTGATTAAAATATTTACACTGAGAATATAATGGGTCTCTCACATTATCATCATGTTCCACCACGTTTGATCTGACTATGACGATGTCAAGGAAATCCATATCGACGCCTCCGTTTAACAATAGGACGAGCCTGAAGTTGTTGTGTTTCATCCTCAAAACCGACTTTATTCGTATTGAATCGGTTTTCTATATTAATTTCGACATCTTTCTATTTGTTCTACTCATTTAAAAATTATTCATTAAAATTTGCTATCGTATGCGTGTAGGCGTATCGATACGCTAAGATAAACATATTGACCATCTGACTTTTTAGAGTGTAAACTTTGGCAAAAATGCTAACTTAATCTAATCTATGAAGAATTTAAAGCAAATTTAATTAGCTCCCAAGCACGTCAGCCAATTCAGCAATCAATCCGCTCACCAAATCGATAACCACATCACCAAGATTGGGGCGAACGACAAAGAGTGATAAAAATGCATCACAAATCAACCGATTGTAAATCCATCTAAACTGATACTATAAAAACTCTCCCGGCGAACGGAAACGACAACAGTTTGCCATTGTGGCACAGTGAAACAAGTTGAAGAAACTCTACCAGAAAATATGATTTTGACCAAAATCAGCCTGAGCATTGTCCTGCTCTTGGCCATCTCAAGCCAAATTGCCGTAGGCCAGTTCAATCCGAATCAATGGTCCAACAGGAATACCATTGTCCATTTGTTCGAATGGAAGTGGGACGATATTGCATCGGAGTGTGAGAACTTCTTGGGACCCAAAGGATATGCTGGTGTACAGGTGAGTGGACAGACCAAATTATAACATTTTCCTAGTCCACAGGGAGTTGAACGCAACCCAGAGATTGTCCTTTATCTTGAACTTTGAAAAGCTTTTTCTCGCTCTCTCCTTTTTTTTAGAACTTTTTAAAGAAAAGATATCTCTCTTCTCCTCAATTAGGTATCTCCCGTGAATGAGAACGTCGTCATTAGCGGTCGCCCATGGTGGGAGCGTTATCAACCCATATCCTATATCCTGACCACCCGCTCTGGCAATGAGCAACAATTCGCTAGCATGGTCCAGCGTTGCAATGCCGTCGGCGTACGCACCTATGTCGATGTGATATTCAACCACATGTCAGCTGATCACTCCAACGCAGTAGGCACAGCCGGCTCCAGTGCAAATCCTGGCAGCAAGAGTTTCCCTGCTGTGCCGTTTTCCTCTCTGGATTTCCATAGCACATGCGCCATTAACAACTACAACAACGCGCAGGAGGTGCGCAATTGCGAATTGGTCGGCCTGAAGGATTTGGATCAAAGCAAATCGTGGGTGCAGGAACGCGTAGCGGAGTTCCTCAACAAATTGACCTCATTGGGTGTAGCTGGTTTCCGTGTGGACGCCGCTAAGCATATGTGGCCCGGAGATATGAAGGTGTGCAAAAGCCGAATCCATTCACTAAGGAACCGTTCAAAAAACGTTCTTTCTATCTCCTTTCCTCTCTTCTAGAATATCTACAATCGTCTCAATAATTTGAACACCGATCATGGTTTCGCCGCCAACGCACGCCCCTTCCTCACCCAAGAGGTCATCGATTTGGGTGGCGAGGCCATCTCCAAATACGAGTACACCGACATGGGTACCATCACCGAATTCCGTTTCTCCGCGTCCATCGGCAAGGCTTTCCGCGGTAAGGATCAGTTGCGCTATCTCTCCAACTGGGGCACCGCCTGGGGCTTCGCTCCTTCCGATCGCTCCCTGGTCTTCGTTGACAATCACGATAATCAGCGCGGTCATGGCGCCGGTGGCGCTGACATCCTCACCTACAAGAACGCTAAGCAGTACAAGATGGCATCCGCCTTCATGTTGGCGCATCCCTTCGGCATCACACGCGTCATGTCCTCCTTCGCCTTCGACGACTCCGATCAGGGTCCACCCACCACCGATGGCCACAACATTCGCAGCCCCACCATCAACTCGGAAGGCGCTTGCAGCAATGGCTGGGTTTGCGAGCATCGCTGGCGTCAAATCTACAACATGGTTGACTTCAAGAATGTGGTTGCTGGCACTGATATCCAGAACTGGTGGGACAATGGCAACAACCAGATCGCCTTCAGCAGAGGCAACAAGGGCTTCGTGGCCTTCAATGGCGACTCTTACGACCTGAACTCCTCCATTCAGACTTCCCTGCCCGCTGGCACTTACTGCGATATCATTTCGGGCAACAAATCCGGCTCCAGCTGTACCGGCAAGTCCGTGTCTGTGGGCTCAGATGGCCGTGCCAACATTTCTCTTAGCAAGAACGGCGATGATGGCGTCATTGCCATTCATGCTGACTCCAAGTTGTAAATTAGAAAATTTATATAGTTCTTTAATAAACTGCATTCTTAAATAAAAAACAGATACACAGTGTGTGATATTGAAAAATGTGAGGTTAAGTTGGAAAATGTGTGCTAGCCCAATTTCAATAGTATTAGTCATAATATTTATTTATTTATTTAATTCTTACGGCTTCGTGAGCCTAGTTTACAAAAATTCTTAATATAAAATTCGCAAATACATTCGTTTAAGTTATGGAAGTTTTCTTACAAAATTCAAACAACTTTCTTTTGAAAACATCATTATTACTGTTTTTTATCTCAGTTGGCAATTCATTAAAACCTTTTAAACCTTTGTAATATAAATTACTTTTATCTGACTCAATTTTAAACAGTGGCAAACTAAAATTATTTTGAGTACGAGTATTTTTTAAATGTATATCATTTACATATTTAATATTTTCTTTTAGATATTCGGGGAGATTACCGTCTATAATGTTTTTTATAAATTTCATTGTATAATAGAACACTTCTTGCTTAATGCTTAACCAATTTAGGGTTGTTAGCATTTCCCTTATTGGGGTATCAAAACGCCTTTTTAAAATCCATCTCATTGCTCGATTTTGCAATTTCTGCAACCTGCTGATTTGGCTGTCTTTCATAATAAAAAATATTGTTGGGCAATAAATGAAATGTGGTTACACAATACTTTTGTAGACCAGTAGTTTATATTTCCTTTTTAGGTGTTGGCATCCTCTTTGCATGAAATATATCTTTGTTGCTATCTTTCCCACGGTGTAGTCCAGATGTTCATTAAATTGCAATTTGTCGTCTATTTGTATGACCAAGTATTTGATTTTTGTCACTTTTTCCAATTCTTCATTGTTGATTTTCAGCACATGCATGTCACCGATCTCAAATTTTCTCCTGGATATTACCATATATTTAGATTTGTTAATGTTTAATTTCAGTTTATTTAAGCATAACCAGTTATAAAGATTATCTAGGTCACTTTGCATCTTAATTGCAATGTCGCTTATGTTTTTTCCACCAATCATGACTAACGCATCATCAGCGAATAGTTTAATTTCACAGTACTTTAAATTATGGACGATATCATTGACATATACATTAAACAAAATTGGTGCTAACACAGATCCTTGTGGCAGGCCTACTGAAACGCTTTTTGTATTAGATATTGAACATCCAATTGCCGTTCTTTGGCTACGATTTTTAACGAAGCTTTTAAACCATTTAAGTTCGACACCAGTTACACCTATATTGCACAATTTTTGTAGAAGAAGATCCTGATCAATTGTCTCAAACGCACGTTTTAAATCTAAAAAAACGGCTATTATAAATTTGTTATCATTTAAGTCTTCCTTCCAGCTAGCAATAACGACATTTAGAGCAGATTCGCAAGAGTGTTTTTGTCTGAATCCAGATTGCTGTGGTATTATAATTTTATTATTTTCTAGGTATTGCGTAAATTGGAGTTTTATCACAGTTTCAAGTATTTTTTCATCACAGGGTAAGGTATTAATTGGCCTTAGCTCTTCTGCTTTTATTGTATTTTTAATTTTTTCTATTGGTACGACAGTTGACGTTTTCCAAATGTTTGGCACAATACCGTTTATTAAACTTTCGTTTATTATAAGTTTGTAAAAATAGCCAGTATAAGATATTTAATCTTTTATAACTCCTTCAGAAAGAAGTTTTTTTCCGCCAATTTTGCTTTTGAATTTATGGACTATATCTATTACTTCTTGAGTTGTTACTTCTTCAAATTTAAATTTATTTACACAATTTTCAGTTAATAAGATACCGCCAGTAGCATTGTCTATATTTCTGTTTATTTCCATAACACTATCAATAAAATAGTCGTTTAATAAGTTTGCAATTTCTGTTTCACATGTGTATAATTTATTGTTTATTAGTACTTTTTTTATTGTATTATTTACATTCGAGATGTTTATAGCATTTTTCAAGCATTTCCACATTTCTTTACTGTCCTTCATATTGCATGTAATTTTGTACTCCATATGTTTAGCTTTTTTAACTTTAACTAGCCGTTTGTATTTATGTTTAACTGCATTATACTCGCTCCAGTCTCCTGTTTGTAGTGCAATATTATATAGATAAAATTTATGTTTATTAAGATTAGTTAGCTCACAGTCGTACCACTTATTCATAAGTTTTAGCTGTATTTCTTTCGGATATGTAAGAAGCCTCATTGAATCTAGCAAAACGTTATTTAAGAATATCACTTTACTATCAATATCAAGGTTTTCCATTTCACAAAAATTGTAAGGTCGTACAAGGTTAATTAGGCTATCACCAGTATAATTTTCCCACGAAGTTATCGTTGTTTTAGTTCTCATCTGGTATGTTTTATTTAGTTTAATTTTGAAGTTTATAGTTTCATGATCTGAGATCCGACATTTTTCCATATTTTTACACGTTATGTTGTTTATGTTTGTGAATAATAGGTCAATCATTGTTTCTGTATTTTCAGTTTTTCGGGTACAAAAATTAATTTTCTGGATCATAGCATGTGACATAAACAAATCCAACAATTGCTTGCTATATGTTGTATTTTTGTATAAATTTATGTTAAAGTCACCAATTATTACTGCGTTATCGTATGTGCAACAAGTTTTGTTTAATACATCCGACAAAAAAGTAATAAAATCTGCATCACTGGAGCTAGGCGAATGATAAATCACACCAATTTGGTACTTTGGAGTAGTGTTTTTCAATCTCAAAATTATACACCAAAGATTTTTATCAATTGACTTATTATAAGTAACTGAATATTCAATTGAATTTAGCATATAGATTAGGACTCCACCTGTATGTCTACTGTGCGAGTTACACCGCACAAGTTTATAGGTATTTATAAATAACTCTTGATCAGTTATTTCTTCGGTTGCACAAGTCTCTGAGCATAGTACTAAATGTGGTTTGCGCGTTTCCATTAAATGTTCGAGTTCGAATTTATTAGCGATAATACTATTTATATTTAAGTAGATACAATTGAGTTCATTTATGGTTCGTTGCTATATTCTTTGTTTAGTGTTAGTTTCGATATGCTTTTTATATGCTGGACAATCTCTGCTGAAAGCATAGTGATTCACATCAACATCCATTACTTTTTTCTGAACCAGCTCACAACAATTTACACATTTAATTATGTTTGAATTGCATTCTTTTGCATCGTGATTACCCGCGCATTTGCTACAAGCTTTTTTATTAGGACATTCATTAGCTTTGTGTTTATAACCCAGGCATTTAAAGCATCTCATGATATTTGTATGTTCAAATACTGCGCAAGAGTCCCACTCAATATTAACCCTTCTTTGTTTTAAAATATTTTCATACACTAACGAACAGTAAAACAAATACGACTGACAATATTTATGCCTTTATAAATTAAATTTATGGACGAAGGGTAAAGTGCAGTAGCGATAACTGTAACTAAAATCTACATTTAAAATGTAAGTACATTTTTAACTTAGATTTTCATATAGTGTTTTAAGTGTTTTATCACTTTAGTTTACGACGTAACGATAGTTGTCGATCACACGTGCCAGCGAAAGTGTACGTTTACGGAAGGTATTTGTACTTCTCCGTAGTATATCTGATTGCCCGTTGGTAGTAAAATTGCGAGTGCTTTGATTATTAAACAAGGAATAGATGTTGCTAGTTTATATAATTTCTCTGGTAAATATTTTCAAGGTTAATTTATAATGTATTGTAAATAAATATATAAATAAATAATTTAAAATTTTAGCTCAAATTTGTATTGTTCTATTATTTATTACTGTGCTTTAAATCGTGACAATATCTTACAAATAATCGATTACTGTGGCGTAGCTCTATCACAAACCTGTTGCCTTTCTTAGCCATTTCACCGCAACTAACTCCAACTCTTAGCCGCTTTAACAATAATTTTCCTAGCAACATAAACAAACCAACCCCTCCCCCACTTCCCACTCCGAAAAACTATTACCCTGGCATTACTATAGAAGTTTTGCACGTATTGCTTGTTTGTTCCATAATTTTGGAATTTGTTAAGAAGTCAATTGCAGAAAATCATTCATTGTCATTTGAAATTTTTTCATTTACGCCTTGCGCAGCAAAAAGGAAAAGCATATTTAGATAATTCAAAATAATATATATATTTTTAACAGCTTCTTTGTTGTAATTTGCAAATCAACGCAGAGCTAGCAAAATGTTGCGCATACCTGGCATGCCACTGCTGCCGGGCACCCTCTTCCGGGACGTAAGTTAACAAACGCTTGCCGACATCTCAACATAACCTCAAATCTGTAAACGGCTTCTTGCAGCTCTCCAAGACACACTACCCCAAATCGCAATCGCTGATGAATCAGAAAGGCATAAGCATGCTGTCGGACCGTCAGCCGCCGACGCTGGTCGATCCCAGCGGCATGATTGTCGACACCAACTGCCCGCCCACACACGTGCCCTCGCTGTATCCGCCGAAATCGGGGCCCAGACTGCCGCCCTGGCTGGCCTATGACAAGAAAGTGCTGTGCTTCAACGCATACTTCAAGGAAACGCTGCAGGAGGTCTATCATGCGCCCTACCAGGTGCGCAAGGTGAAGATTTTCTATTACCTGGAAGATGGCAGCATGCAGGTCACCGAGCCGAAGGTGGAAAACTCGGGCATACCGCAGGGCTGCCTGGTGCATCGCCAACGCATACCGAAGCCGCCACCCTGCCAGACGGATTTCATATCCATACTGGACCTCAATGTGAACACGACCATACAAATTTTCGATCGTTGCTACCACATCACGGGCTGTGATGTCTTTACGCGGCACTTTCTGAATAGATCCGGCATTACGGTGCCAGATCCTGTAGACGAGCCGGTGTAAGTGTGCGTCGCGCTGTTCCGATTTGGGTGCGACATTAACGAGATCACATCCACTCGTATTGCTCTGTTGGAGCAGCCCGACTGAAGCTTCTCAAATACCTCAAAACCATTATTATCAATTCGTAGTGATCCCACGACGGAAATGCGCAAACGTTCCGCCATTAAAAAGCACAGTGGACCACCGAAGAAGCATCCCTTTGCGCAGTTTCTGGCCTACGATCGGCAGGTTTTGAAATTTCATGGTTACTGGGATGATCGATCGGAGTTCGGCGATGTGCGCAAGCTGGAGGTCTGCTACTATTTGGCCGACGACACAATCGATGTGAAGGAAGTCTTTCCGCGCAATTCTGGTCGCGAGGGACCGGCAACTTTTTTGAGGCGCTGCAAATTGCCTAGAGTAATACACACGCAAGATGTTCCCTCTTCTAGTTCAACTATCTCTCCTTCTCTTTCGCTCTAGGAATGGACTGGTCTCCCGTTGCCGGGCGAGCAGACATCCTTCACACTCTTGAACGTTTTGGGCAGCAACATGCAAAATGTGCGCTACGTTACCGATCCTCTCGATATGGGCAAAAAGGAAATCTACTACTACACCGATCGCGATCTGCAGATCGGCACTGTGCTGAATGTCTTCGGGCGCGCAGTAGTGCTAACCGGTTGCGATGAATTCACACAGTTCTATTATAGGAAGAGGGTGCGTAAGACCTTTATGTCTAGACTCTAGAGCAGGGGTTGCCAACCCAAATGATCTTGCGGGCCGCATATATGGAAAATGTTCGGTAATTGGCGGAAAAAATTTTCAAGGCGGGCCGCGGATTGATCACTCAATAGTATTTTAATTTCCTTTGTTCGTTTCGTCTCCGCCTCCTAGTCACATGTTATTGGGTTCTTTCGGACTTTCTCTCTATCCTCGATGTCTTTTTATAAGCTTTATATTAACTTCACTTCTTTTAATTCAAGATGTTTGAAAAACATTTTCTTAACAACATATCTTGATGATTATCTTTTATCTCACGCAGTACGGTATTGAGGACTTCTCACCCGCGCAGGTGCCCTCACGCTCCGACGATTGTATGCCGAGCAAGCCGAAGGAGCGCATCTTGCCGCCCTACAATGGCTGGGGCACGTACGAGGACTCCGAGGGCAATTGCATTTCTGTGGAGCCGAAGCCGCCACAGGCTGATTTCAAGAAGTTTATACAATTCGACCGTTATGTATTGCGGTACGGCGCCAAACTGCTCTCCACCATACGCGAGAACTGCGAGCGTGTCTTCGTCATATCGTATTATTTATCCGACGATACCATACAGATTTACGAGATTGCCGAACGTAATTCAGGCTTCTTGGGTGGCGAGTTCATGAAGCGCACACGCATACCGCTGGCGGGCCAGGAGAAATTCACCTCGCGCCGGCCGCAATACTATCAGCCATACAATTTCTACATTGGCTCCACGATGAGCCTCAAGGACCACATATTCCACGTCGTGTCGGCGGATGAGTACACGCTCATCTATATGGAGCAGCATCCCTTCGAGGTGAGTTTAAGTGGCAGAAGGTGTGCTGGCCGCAGCTGTGTTGCTAACTGCGCGTTTTGCTTGCAGTTCCCATACGCCGACATCAAGACGATCATGCAGAAGGTGCGCGAAGCGGCGCGTGCCAATTACAAGAACTTCGTCTGCAAATGCCTGCCGGCCGATGGCAGTTCCGATCCGAAGGACGTGCGCTTCATCGGCTACGAAACGCTGAAGCGCGCGCTGCTCGATCTGCTGGGCGACAATGTCACCAATCACGAGATCATCACTGTCTGCCGCTTCTTCTCCGCCGAACAGGCGCCGCCACAGACTTGCAATCGCGACACTGTGCGCGCCGCCGTGCATCTGGAGCTGAAGCGCGCGCTCTGGAATGCCATGGACGAGTTGAGGGAGCATCTGCATCACATAAATCCGCTGAATAAGCCCTTCTTGCCGCCATCGAAGGTGCGCTCCACACTCAAGGGTTGCCGACTGCCCTTCTCGCTGGAGCTGATCGACGATATACTCACTGTGCTGAATCAGAACGACTGCGGCGAGGTAGAGGTGTGCGATCTGTTGAACTTCCTGGACATGGGTTGCGGCAAGCCGCCGGATATAGCACCCATGAATATCGCTTTTGAGTTGTGCCCCAAAATGCCATTCCTACACAAGGGCCGTCTCATTAACTTCACTTGCTTTCTGCAGCATTTGGGCTTGGAAGAGGAGCTCAAGCGGGAAAATCAGTGAGCAGGCGTGTCATAAGCAGGCACACGGTTGCAAGGTAGCAAGATTGGAAAAACAAATTATAGCGTTTACCTTTAGCATTAGGTTTAAATTAGCAGTAAATGCGTTTATAATGCAAATAATACAAAATTTTACAACAAAAATCACAAATCAAGAACTAAAACATTTTCCAAGCTTACTAACATAAATACATGCAAAATCAGTTTTGAAACGTATTTGTTTTTATCTGTATCTCGTGGTCTTGTGCTTACAATTTAAATAAAATGCATTTTACAATTGTTTCGAAAATGCTGCGGGAATGATTTGAAAGCAGTCTCTAACACATATTAACCGTAACCACTTGTTGCAAGTACAATGCAAAGGAATTCGTACCTATAAGTTTTGTGCGGCGTATACAAAGCAGCACAGCACACTGCATGCGTATGGACAAAATCGTTGCCTGTATTTTAATTGAAGCCCATTGAGCGTAAATGCAATTGAAAGAAAACATAAAACGGTACACGCTATCTAAGCTACAAAAGACGGACCCGGCCACACGCTGCCATTACAATTTCGACTCGGTAAGCCAGTTGAAGGTTTGCGGTTTCCTATCCGACGATGGATTGATGGCCACATTAATGATGGTTGGCCTGTCGGTCAGCTGCTGTGCCTCCTTGAGTGCGGCCTGCAGTTGGGGGATTTCCTTACAGAAGTAACCCTTCATGCCGAACATTTTCATCATTTCCTCGTAGTGCACTTGAACGCCCAAAGCCGAAGGCGGTGTGCTGCAAGCAGACAATTTGTAAGCTTAAAAGGAACTGCAACAGCTGCAAAGGCAACTCAACACTTACACTTGCGAGAGATCGCCGGCGCTGCGTATGGCGTCGAAAGTGTCCTGGTCGAAACCACCGTAGATGCCGTTATTGTTGACAATCACTATCGTTATGGGCAGCTTGTAGCGCACCATTGTCTCGATTTCCATGCCGGAGAAACCGAAGGCACTGTCACCCTCCACGCAGATCACGCGCTTGCCGGGGAAGCGATCACGACAGAAAAGCGCCGCGGCAACGGCAAAACCGGGACCTACGCCCATGGTGCCGAAAGTGCCGGCGTCAAGACGATGACGTGGCAAAATGTTCAACAGCATTGAACGTCCGATATCCATGGTGTTGGCGCCCTCGCTGACAATCATGGCGTCGCGTGGTATGACCTCACGCAGGTGCTGGAACACAGCGTAGTAATTGAGTGGCGCAGCGATATCCGTGGCCATTGTCTGCACAGACTCACGGTTTTGCTTGCACTTAGCCGACAGCTGCTGCCACCAGGGCGTGTCGTTGCCGAACTGGAAATTAACTGCGTTCATCTGCTCGAACAAGTGCTCTGCAAAGGGTTTAATGTCAGCGTGAATAGCGACCGTTGAGGTGACGGAATTGTGCAATTCCTCGGGGCACACGTCGACTTGTATGAACTTGACATCGCTGTCGTAGCGTGGCGGACGGCCAAAGTGCAAGATCCAATTGAGACGGGCGCCCAACAGCAATACCACATCGGCCTTCTGCAGTGCCAAGCTGCGTGCCGAAGAGACACACTGAGCCGCTGCATCCGAAACTACGCCCTTGCCCATGGGCGTGGGCAAGAAGGGCAAATTGGTGTTTTCAATGAAGTGACGCAAAATATTCTCGGCATGCGCATATGCGGCGCCCTTGCCGATAATCACTAGCGGGCGCTTGGCGGAGCGCAGCAAGCTAGCGGCACGCATCACTTCCTCGTGTGGCGGATACGCGAGGGGTGGTGCTGGATGCGCCAGCACCTGGTAGATCTTCTCCTTTGCGGCACGCGACTGCAACAAGTTGCCGGGGAAATCCAAGTAGGCGACACCGGGACGTCCATAGGTAGTATAACGAACCGCCTTCTCAACGTGCAGCGGAATTAGCGCGGCAGTGGGTGGACGTGCAGCGTACTTGCAATAAGGACGGGAGTATTCCACCTGTGGACACTCCTGGAAACCACCGATGCCCTCGTGGTCTTGGCTGGTGGAGCCACCAATGACAATCAGTGGCCAGCAGTTCACTTGGGCATTCGCCATGCCACCTACGAGGATAGAATGCATAATGTTAATAATGTAGTTAACTACCAGCATGGCATTGCATGTTTTACATACCAGTGACATGCAGCAGACCGGGTCCAGACACTACCAGGCAGACGCCCGGTTTGCCCGTCAAATAGCCGATGGCCTGCGCGGCATAACAGGCCGCCTGCTCGTTACGCATGCCAATGTACTTCAGTCCGGCGACTTGCATGGCCATGGACAGCTCGATGACGGGAATGCCAATGATGCCGAAAACATACTCGACACCCTGTAAAGAAGTGTAACAGTAATTAAGCAACAAGTTAGGTCAGAGAAATAAACATTATCAGTAGGTTTAAGTAGCAATATTTAAAAACTATTTAATGATAAAATGTATACAATTGGTCAGAATCATCTATAACTTTCAATAGTCATCATCATAATCTACGAAAGGCCGATTGCAAAGTGAAACAGTGTAGATTAAGAAGTTTATCAGAAGCGCCTGCGGTAGAAGTTTATTGCTGGCACAGCAACAACAAAAACAAAGAACCACAACAATTCTTATTCGGCTGGATTGCAAACAATCTCATCTATAAAAAAAAATTTACGAAATCTTGAACTTTGTATAAAGTACAGAAATGCGATGCAGAAATCTGATAAAAGAACTTAGGGGTGGAAAATATATTAGCAGTGGGAAAAACTATGAGAGATAGTGCTTTGAATAATAATATATATAAAGCAATTATGCATAAACTTGGAATTGCCTGCAGGAATATTTTTCACTCACACCCTTTTTTCTGTACTTAACGGTCTAGACAAGCGCGCAGCGCACGTCACGTCACGAACTCACCTGTGTCTTCAGCGATTCCGCGATAATTTGCACTGCTTCAACTTCGGACATTATTGCTTTCAATTTCGTGTGTATTTATACTGCACTAAAATTTTAATATATTTATTATTCTCAAATTCAATTAATTTTAGCCAGCGAGCAACCACCTGAACTCGACTCTGCAACGTTCATTCGTGTCAGCTGTTTACCAATGAGTGAGAGCGATGCTACCCCGGACTCGCCGCCTTTTATATAGCGCAGTTGCTGGAAAACCGTGTTCTTAAAGGCCTTGTCACATAGAATCCGTTGCGTCCGTGAGAGCGGACTTTTCAACTGACTGCGACGGACTGCCGGAGAGGGTCGGCACAATGAATACGCTGGCAGCGCATAGAAAATCAGCTGCCTCGTCTTCTGTATTAAACCCCAGCATTTTCCTTCAGAAGCTTCTTGCGGTACACCTGAGCCCATTTGTCATAAAGGAAAATGTACTGTTGTACTGTTTCTATCAACTGTTCTTCGAAACAATTGTAAATACAGAAAATTTCAATGAAATAGAAAATATTCCACAGAAAATTTCAAGTCGGCAAAACAATAAAAACAATCAGCTGATATCTGTCAACGTTCTGCCGGACGGCAAAAGTTGAAAATTGTTCAACTTTTTGCGTTGCGGCATCGCATCCGTTGCTTATGTGCCATGCTTCATATGATTTCATACATTTCAACTTTGCTGTCAGTTAAAAAATCGCTCTCACGGACGCAACGGATTCTATGTGACGAGGCCTTTAGATTCAAGTAAAGATAAAGTTTTGATAATTTTCTCAAATATAAGAAATAGTCTTGGAAGTATTTCCATAATATAATGTTACGATATTGAGTTTACAATAATTATAAACTAACGAACGAGTAAATATTATGTGGCAACACTCTGGTATAAAAGAATGTTACCTTATACAGCTGATCGGCACTTTACAGGTTGTCATTTACTCAACTACAGACCATACGACAACAAAATAGCATTCTAAATAAATTAATTCAATTGCTCCAAATGGATTTTCGAATTTTGGAACTGTTCAGCGGCATTGGTGGCATGCATTATGCGTTCAATTGTAAGCTCTTTAAATCAAGCTCCTGCTCCTTCTCTACGTATAAAATTCGTATTCCCTGTCTTTTTAGATGCTAAGCTGCCTGGTAGTGTTGCCGCCGCCATGGACATCAACACCGTGGCCAATATGGTGTACGAGCATAATCATTCCAGCCCGGTACTGAACAACAACATACAAAAGTTGAACGCGCGGACCGTGGAGAAACTGGGCGTGAATATGCTGTTAATGTCTCCACCTTGCCAGCCGCACACGCGCGTTGGTAATCAACGCGACGTATCTGACAATCGTTCGGATGCACTGAGTCATCTGTGCACGCTATTGCCACAGTGCATGGGGCTACAGTATGTACTCATGGAGAACGTGAAGGGCTTCGAAAGTTCGCAGGCACGGCAGGTTTTCGTCGAAGCGCTGCAACAGGCGGGCTACTATTGGCGCGAATTTATACTCAGTCCCACACAGTTCGGCGTGCCGAACACAAGACATCGCTACTATTGCTTAGCGCGCAAGTGCGCAGATTTTCCATTTAGCGGCGAAAGTATATGGCAGCGAATGCCGCCGACATGGCTGAACCCAGACCACAAGCGCGACCAGCAGGACCAGAACATGTCAATTGCTACGCTACTGGAGCCATCAGAATGCATACCCGCTGAAGCATACTTGCCAGAGAAGGTGTTGAGCAGACGCGTATGGCTGTTGGACATAGTTAGCGCGGACGCGTGTAATACGATGTGCTTTACCAAAGCCTATACACACTACAGCGAAGGTACAGGCTCCATTTTCACGCCGCTTAGCGCAACGGAAGTGCATAAAATGTTTGCTGAGCTTAAAATCTTGGAGCAAGAAGATGACAGTGTAGATAACGCTAAAGAACGCTTGACGCTGTTGAACGATTTTCGCTTGCGTTACTTTACACCGCGTGAAGTAGCGCGTTTGATGAGCTTTCCAGACTGCTTTGATTTTCCCGAAAAAACGACGACACGCCAGAGATATCGATTACTGGGCAACAGCATCAATGTGCGAGTTGTAGGCGAGCTGATCAAGCTGCTGTGCTCATGAGATTGACTGTTGATAAAAATTGTGGCATACGGGGACAAAATAATTGTTTCGCCTGCAACTTGTGCTGTTGGGCGAATGTTGTGTTTTGCAAACAGATAAAATTAATTAGTGGGCTCCAAAACAAAAATTGGCTTCATTAAATTAAATCTAATATTTTTTTGCAAATAGACAATTTCAACTTTATTTATTACAATCTGCACTTTTATTAATTACAAAACTGTTTAAAAAGTAAATAAAATTATATAAAAAAAAACTTTTTAAAAATAAGCTTTAATTTATTTAATGTACTAAAAAGTAGAAAATAAATGGTTTTTAAGTCACCTGTATCTTACTATCCATAAAAGCTTGGGGCGCTCATGTGTTCAATATTTGTCAAACAGTTACCACAATATTTTATTTAAATAATTTTTTGCAAATAGATTCTAGTAATGAAAGATATTTTGAATATGGATATTGAGCGCACAAGCTTTTATTGATAGTAAGATACAGGTGACTTAAAAACCATTTATTTTCTACTTTTTAGTACATTAAATAAATTAAAGCTTATTTTTAAAAAGTTTTTTTTTATATAATTTTATTTTCTACTTTTTAGTCTTCCATAAATTCAATTTTAGAGCTCTGAAATTTTTCACAAAAAGAATTTAAAACTTGCAGAGCAGTACACAATATTTAGGGTATTCACAGTGTCTCCTATCGTCATATCCTCAATTTAACAAATAATACGGCTGTGATCGACCCTAATATTCGTGGCATATTTGTGACGCGGTGAGTTGTTGCTATTTTGCCAGCAGGGCGCGGCAAGTAAGTTCCTATCGTTTTTCATTGATGTGTGGTGTACCTATAATTATAAACTGAAGCCCAAGTGTGTAGTTGCTTGAAAAGTGCCACGCCCCTTGTCCTACGCCCATAAATTTTTCCAGTGGAACGACACATCCAAGAGGCGACTGCATACGAAATTTCAATGCTGCACGACCTTTAGTTCCAAAGCTATTCTATATAAACGATTTTGTTTGTATGGGCGGTGCCACGCCCCCTTATCCAGTGCCCGCCTTATTTTCTCAGTAGAAGGATATGGATATGTAGTAAGTTCCTACCGAGTTTCATTGATGTGTGATTTGTAGTTCTAAAGTTATACACACGCCCCTTATCCTACGCCCATAAAATTTTACCAGTGGGACGACACATCCAAGAGGCGACTGCATACGAAATTTCAATGCTGCACGACCTTTAGTTCCAAAGCTAATCGAGATCAAAAATTTTGTTTGTATGGGGGGTGCCACGCCCCCTTATCCTACGCCCATAAAATTTTACCAATGGGACGACACATCCAAGAGGCGACTGCGTACGAAATTTCAATGCTGCACGACCTTTAGTTCCAAAGCAAATCGAGATAAAAAATTTGGTTTATATGGGGGGTGCCACGCCCCCTTATCCTACGCCCATAAAATTTTACCAGTGGGACGACACATCCAAGAGGCGACTGCATACGAAATTTCAATGCTGCACGACCTTTAGTTCCAAAGCTAATCGAGATCAAAAATTTTGTTTGTATGGGGGGTCCCACGCCCCCTTATCCTACGCCCATAAAATTTTACCAATGGGACGACACATCCAAGAGGCGACTGCGTACGAAATTTCAATGCTGCACGACCTTTAGTTCCAAAGCAAATCGAGATCAAAAATTTGGTTTATATGGGGGGTGCCACGCCCCCTTATCCTACGCCCATAAAATTTTACCAGTGGGACGACACATCCAAGAGGCGACTGCATACGAAATTTCAATGCTGCACGACATTTAGTTCCAAAGCTAATCGAGATCAAAAATTTTGTTTGTATGGGGGGTGCCACGCCCTTTCATCCTACGCCCATAAAATTTTACCAGTGGGACAACACATCCAAGAGGCGACTGCATACGAAATTTCAATGCTGCACGACATTTAGTTCCAAAGCTAATCGAGATCAAAAATTTTGTTTGTATGGGGGGTGCCACGCCCCCTTATCCAGTGCTCCCCTTATTTTCTCAGTAGAAGGATATGGATATGTAGTAAGTTCCTACCGAGTTTCATTGATGTGTGATTTGTAGTTCTAAAGTTATACACACGCCCCTTATCCTACGCCCATAAAATTTTACCAGTGGGACGACACATCCAAGAGGCGACTGCATACGAAATTTCAATGCTGCACGACCTTTAGTTCCAAAGCTAATCGAGATCAAAAATTTTGTTTGTATGGGGGGTGCCACGCCCTTTCATCCTACGCCCATAAAATTTTACCAGTGGGACGACACATCCAAGAGGCGACTGCATACGAAATTTCAATACTGCACGACCTTTAGTTCCAAAGCTAATCGAGATCAAAAATTTTGTTTGTATGGGGGGTGCCACGCCCCCTTATCCAGTCCCCCTTATTTTCTCAGTAGAAGGATATGGATATGTAGTAAGTTCCTACCGAGTTTCATTGATGTGTGATTTTTAGTTCTAAAGTTATACACAAATCTGGAGTTGATAAAAATTGCCACGCCCCTTATCCTACGCCCATAAAATTTTACCAGTGGGACAACACATCCAAGAGGCGACTGCATACGAAATTTCAATGCTGCACGACCTTTAGTTCCAAAGCTATTCTATATAAACGATTTTGTTTGTATGGGCGGTGCCACGCCCCCTTATCCAGTGCCCGCCTTATTTTCTCAGTAGAAGGATATGGATATGTAGTAAGTTCCTACCGAGTTTCATTGATGTGTGATTTGTAGTTCTAAAGTTATACACACGCCCCTTATCCTACGCCCATAAAATTTTACCAGTGGGACGACACATCCAAGAGGCGACTGCATACGAAATTTCAATGCTGCACGACCTTTAGTTCCAAAGCTAATCGAGATCAAAAATTTTGTTTGTATGGGGGGTGCCACGCCCCCTTATCCTACGCCCATAAAATTTTACCAATGGGACGACACATCCAAGAGGCGACTGCGTACGAAATTTCAATGCTGCACGACCTTTAGTTCCAAAGCAAATCGAGATAAAAAATTTGGTTTATATGGGGGGTGCCACGCCCCCTTATCCTACGCCCATAAAATTTTACCAGTGGGACGACACATCCAAGAGGCGACTGCATACGAAATTTCAATGCTGCACGACCTTTAGTTCCAAAGCTAATCGAGATCAAAAATTTTGTTTGTATGGGGGGTCCCACGCCCCCTTATCCTACGCCCATAAAATTTTACCAATGGGACGACACATCCAAGAGGCGACTGCGTACGAAATTTCAATGCTGCACGACCTTTAGTTCCAAAGCAAATCGAGATCAAAAATTTGGTTTATATGGGGGGTGCCACGCCCCCTTATCCTACGCCCATAAAATTTTACCAGTGGGACGACACATCCAAGAGGCGACTGCATACGAAATTTCAATGCTGCACGACATTTAGTTCCAAAGCTAATCGAGATCAAAAATTTTGTTTGTATGGGGGGTGCCACGCCCTTTCATCCTACGCCCATAAAATTTTACCAGTGGGACAACACATCCAAGAGGCGACTGCATACGAAATTTCAATGCTGCACGACATTTAGTTCCAAAGCTAATCGAGATCAAAAATTTTGTTTGTATGGGGGGTGCCACGCCCCCTTATCCAGTGCTCCCCTTATTTTCTCAGTAGAAGGATATGGATATGTAGTAAGTTCCTACCGAGTTTCATTGATGTGTGATTTGTAGTTCTAAAGTTATACACACGCCCCTTATCCTACGTCCATAAAATTTTACCAGTGGGACGACACATCCAAGAGGCGACTGCATACGAAATTTCAATGCTGCACGACCTTTAGTTCCAAAGCTAATCGAGATCAAAAATTTTGTTTGTATGGGGGGTGCCACGCCCTTTCATCCTACGCCCATAAAATTTTACCAGTGGGACGACACATCCAAGAGGCGACTGCATACGAAATTTCAATACTGCACGACCTTTAGTTCCAAAGCTAATCGAGATCAAAAATTTTGTTTGTATGGGGGGTGCCACGCCCCCTTATCCAGTCCCCCTTATTTTCTCAGTAGAAGGATATGGATATGTAGTAAGTTCCTACCGAGTTTCATTGATGTGTGATTTGTAGTTCTAAAGTTATACACACGCCCCTTATCCTACGCCCATAAAATTTTACCAGTGGGACAACACATCCAAGAGGCGACTGCATACGAAATTTCAATGCTGCACGACCTTTAGTTCCAAAGCTAATCGAGATCAAAAATTTTGTTTGTATGGGGGGTGCCACGCCCCCTCATCCTACGCCCATAAAATTTTACCAGTGGGACAACACATCCAAGAGGCGACTGCATACGAAATTTCAATGCTGCACGACCTTTAGTTCCAAAGCTAATCGAGATCAAAAATTTTGTTTGTATGGGGGGTGCCACGCCCTTTCATCCTACGCCCATAAAATTTTACCAGTGGGACAACACATCCAAGAGGCGACTGCATACGAAATTTCAATGCTGCACGACATTTAGTTCCAAAGCTAATCGAGATCAAAAATTTTGTTTGTATGGGTGGTGCCACGCCCCCTTATCCAGTGCTCCCCTTATTTTCTCAGTAGAAGGATAGGGATATGTAGTAAGTTCCTACCGAGTTTCATTGATGTGTGATGTGTAGTTCTAAAGTTATACACAAATCTGGAGTTTATAAAAAAGTGCCACGCCCCTTATCCTACGCCCATAAAATTTATTGATTCATGTATTGGGCTCTAGATTAGGCATGTATGCAAAGTTTCAGATCTCTAAGTAGTCGGGAAGTGGGTGAAAAATTGATTACTAGATTTGACGACATACATACCGGATGTGAACCTAATATAAAGCTTATAAAATTGGTAATTTTTTCCACATTTCCTTGCCCGTCTGGTCGTTGCTACGTAATGCAGATGAAATGACGTAACGAAAAATGCGAAAATCCCAAAATTATATCCCAAATTTATTATCTTACTATTAATAAAAGCTTGGGGCGCTCATGTGTTCAATATTTGTCAACCAGTTACCACAATATTTTATTTAAATAATTTTTTTCAAATAGATTCTAGTAATGAAAGATATTTTGAATATGGATATTGAGCGCACAAGCTTTTATTAATAGTAAGATACAGGTGACTTGGAAACAATTTATTTTCTACTTTTTAGTACATTAAATAAATTAAAGCTTATTTTTAAAAAGTTTTTTTATATATAATTTTATTTATTGTATAGAGGTGTTGTGGATGTTTTGGGGATGGATTGATTTGCCGTCGAAATGACGTATTTGTTGAAGCGAGCTGCTTCTTTGTTATTATTGTTTGAAGGCGTAGTGTTGGAGAATTTCTCTTCGGCGAGCCGTTGAAATTTATGCCAGTCTGCATGATCTGTTTTGAATCTTGCAACTTGCTTTCGTGCCGTTTGAGCTGGGTGGGATGTGGTGTTGTTATACGTTATATGTATGGGGAAGTGGTCACTGCCATGTAGTGAGCCGTCTATCTTCCATGTAAGGAAGGGTAGAAGGTTTGCCGAAGCAAGAGATACATCTATATGTGTAAAAGTGGAATGGGTTGAGAGATGGGTAGGTGAACCGTCGTTTAGAGGAAATAAATTTGTAGAAAGGAAATAATTTTCAAATATTTTTCCCCTTTTGTTAGAGCAGGGGGAGCCCCATAGAGTACTGTGCGCATTGAGGTCGCCTAATAGTAATTTTGAGTTGCTCACGCTGTCGTAAATTGAATTGAGATCGTTGGTTGAGAAAGGTGTTGAGGGTGGTAAATATAGAGATATTACAGTGACTACTATTTCATCTTTGATAGTTACTCCTACGCCGCAGAGATTGCCAGGTAAGGGATGCTGAATGTGTTGGATGGATTTTTTTACTAAGATTGCTGTGCCACTTTGTGCATGTCTGGAGTTGGTGTTTTTTAGGAAAAAATTGTAATTGTTGAGATTTAATGGACTAGTTTTGAGATGTGTTTCTTGAAGTGCAATTATATCCGGTGTTTCTCTTTTGATAATCATTTGCAACTCATGAAAGTTGTTATGGTATCCGTTAAGGTTCCACTGAAGGAATTTTAGGACCATAATGTGATCAAGAGAGCGGAAACTCTTCAGTGATATACATAATATATCAAAGAGAGTTCGTTTAATTCATATCAGAGTCAGAAAGAGAAGGGGATTCTATTGCATTACAACGAGTTTTAATTTTTGACGGCTGGAGAGAGGGTGAAGTTACATTCTCTGAGTTAAGAGAGTCAGATTTGGTTAGATCAGAGTGTGGTGAGATTGTTGTTGTAGGTTTGTTGTTGTTGTTGATTAATATTGTTGGGGCTGTGATGGAAAATCTCTAGTGTTGACCAAGTTGAAGTTTGTACCTTTTTTACGTTTAGGCGAAGGCGTGTTACTAGACTGTTGATCTAGCAACGCGTAGTAGTTGCCTCCCGAGGAGGAGGCCATAGTTTGATCACTATAATTTCACCGAGTTGAGTAAAATTCAAATGTGCGCGCAAAGACACCAACGGATTACGTAACTCAATTTACAAAGCGAGGCAGTTGTCAATATTACGGAAGAAGATCTAGCACGACTGTTCACGAATAGCGCAGGATGAAGACTGTGAATATAAAAATACCTACTTATAGTTAAGATAGAACAGAGATAAGGGAGTCAATATTATTAAAATCAAATTTAAAAAGCCATGATTTCACTTCTTTAAGAAATACAATTTTATTCCGGATGCAACGGGCACTAAGTGGTAAAATATTAAAAAGTCGCGGAGCCGTACATAAGTAGAAGTTTAAAAAGTGATTTAAGTTGTGACTAGGCACCTGAACTAGGTTATGGTTCTTAATCCTTAGGTTGTGACTAGAATAGCTTCTGTTTACTAAATAACCAGATTTATTAAAAAAAACCTTTAAAACTCGATAAAAATATAGATGTTTTATAGGCAAAATATTTAAGTTTCTGAATAGTGGAAAGCTATGTTCAAGGCGATTTTTATTACAAACCGTTCTAATGACATGTTTTTGTGCGATAAGTAATTGATTGATTTTGTCCGCGGTCCGCGCATACAAAGAATATTGCAGATCGGGAAGTAACGCTCTTGCGCTGTGCAATGTGAGTGTGCTTTGAACCTGTGAAGTTTCAAACTAAAGTTCAACCTTGAAGCAAATATCATTTTTTGTTGTTAAAATATTAAAATTTAACAGCACTCAGACAGACAGGCATAAGTTCAAACAGCTGCTGTTATTTAAGTATTTAAGTTGCTAAGCGTTTCAACCAACTCTCAAAATATAAAATGTTTCACATGAATTTGTATATCTTTTATTTATTTACTAAATACTACAACTAAATATTTTCAGATGTTTGTACTTGCAAATCATCAGAAGGCACATTGGATAGATTTTGTTTATACAATTGCTTTAGAAAATATATATACGTTTGCATAATACTATGTCATACTCTTGTCACAGGAAGCGTTTCGTCACTCAAATGGGCTTTTACAATTTCGTATTAACGATTTCCTCGCGCGAAGAGCTACTGTCCAGCTCATTCCACTTTTGTATTTTACCCGAGCCGAATATCCAGAATACGAAAGCGGGAATTATGTAGGCGCCAGCACCTATCATGAACACCCAGTGCCACTGGTCAATGGTATTCTACAAAAATGTGAGATTACAAAATTAAAAATTTGATCAAAATCTATAACAAAATTGCGGCGACTTGCCTCGTATTGCGTAAAGTGCGCCACTATGAGAGGCGAGAATATTCCGGGCGTAGTGCCCACACAATTTATTATTCCGTACAGCGTGCCCGCATAGTTGGGTGCCAAATCCTGTGAGTTTTGCAAATTAGAAGCGGTGGCGGCACCATTGAAACCCAGCGAAATTGTCATTATGGCCACGCAAACGTAGGGTTCCTTGCCGAAGTAGGCGAGCACGAGCAGCATAATGCCCGGCAAGACGTGAGCTGCAAAGTGAGAAGGCAACAAACCAACAACAGTCAGAAAAATCTTGTATTTGAATAGTGGACATGAAAAACTTACAAGGCAAGCAAAAGATTTTGCGCATGCGTGTCACCGAGAGCCATTCCTTGCGGCGTATGAGATCAGCCACTGCGCCAAAACCAAAGGCGCATATAAGACGCGCCAAATGCGGCAAGCTGGAGAGGAAACCAGCCGAGGCCAAGTTGAAACCGAGCACCTGTGGAAGCGATATTTTATTTGTAATTAATTTGCTTTTGTAATGTAGAAAGTGACACTGTGCAACAAATTGCAAGGGAAATTTTTTCGGCAACACAAAATTTATAACTTTTTTATATAAAAAATCAAAGCTGCCATTTTGTTCTTCACATTACGTACCTCGCTTAAGAATTTGGGTGTGGCTGTTATCAGGAAGAACAGTCCCCACATGCTGCCATAATGCAGCAGCATCAGCGACCAGAAGGGCAACGATATCAGCAGGCTCTTATATGGTGGCCATCTCTGCACAAGTATAATATATAGCACATAATTATAAATTTTACTTAATTAATTGTAATAAATAGTACTGACCTTCTTGTCGCACACCGTGTCGCCGAGACTCTTCTCAATCAACTCACGCTCCTGTATGCTTATGGTGCCATGCTTAGCGGGGCTATCGGCCACAATGTAGAACCACACGCCCACCACAATGATCACGAATATGGCCACCGCGTAGAAAGCCCAATCCCAGCCCAAGTGCTCGATGATGACACCGCTAATGGGCCACGTAATGACCGTGCCAAAAGTGCCGCCCATTAGAGCGGCCACGAATTTACCCTTCTCATTCGGCGGTGACCATTTCGATATCAAATTGTGGCAACAAGGATAGACGACACCCTGCAAATGTGACGAAACATAAGACTTGCCCTGCACTTTGCCAGTATTCTACAGCTCACCGTGAAGAATCCGATGCCAAAGCGCAGCACGAACACCGCCCACTTGTCCCAGGAGGCGGCCAGTGGCGTTAGCGCCGTCAGTATGCCCGCGACCAGACAACTGTAGCCTGCTACTGGCTTGCCGCCCAGATTCTCGGCTAGCATGCCCGCTGGCAGCGAAGTGATCATGTAGCCGTAGAAATAGGCGCCCAACAGCTGCGCCTGATCGCTCTGAGTCCAATTGTAGCGTGGTCCATACTGCCAATTTAAACAGAACGCACACATTATTTATTTACATGGTAACTAGTATGTATTTATGGTGGGGGGATACAGAACCGATAAGCTTAACGATGTTTACGTAGCGAATGTTTGCATAGATGGCGAGCGACAAGCACAGTTATTTAGATATTTATAGATATTTATAGATATAGTGAGAGGAAGTGCGGGCTGCTTTGCTTGGTCTCAATAAACAGTTCTTTTACGAACTTATTTTTGTACCTTTTACACATACAAATACACTCATACTTACATCAGGCAAGACCTCCGTTGAATTGGCATCGGTGGATTCAACCATGGCAATTATATTGATGGAGAGATTAACGCGCATCATGTAGCTCATCAAGCAAGCCATGAAGAGCATCACAGCCACATTGAATCGTTTGGGTATGTTGCCTAGGAAATCAATAGAACAAGGTTATGAAAATAAATCTTGAAAAAGATCAAAAGCTTAAGCGCACGATCTTGTTAACTTAAACTCAACTGGAGAAACACTTGAATGAAGTTTAAGCAACATGCGACACTTAAGCTTTTTTAATAAAAATTGCAAACGTTTTAAAGGCCAGTATCAAAAGACTTTGCAACTTTCTCGAAAAAGCTTTTGGAGTCGTGCAAGCACAATTTATCATAGATCAATCACCCAAATAATAGAAGTGTTCAACTCTAGCTTATTAATTCTGATGATTTTTATTATTGCACAAAATTTCTAAAGGAATAATTTGCAACAATTTTTCAATTACAAAGCAGTATTGCCGCTTTAAAGCTCAGATATTTATATGGCAGTATAATTAGTTGACATCTATCAGCTTTTGTATTTGAGCTGAGTTTTCCGGAAAATAATTGAGCAATTAGTTGAAAATATTTGCAACATTTTTGCGATTTGCATGCAATATTTTTACGAAATTCACACATGCAAACAATTCAATATTTGAGTAAAAATTTCCAAAACAAATAAGTGTAATTTTTTGCTGCTGAAATTGCGTGCCATTTTTTCGTTGATTGTAAACTTTCTAAAGTGTTGTTTTTTTGATTAATGCCACTATAAACACGACAATTGAAGATAATTTGAATTATTGCGCAAGTAAATTTTATTATATTGATGATTGCAGAAGATTGCAAGTTTAGTAGCTTATTTGAATAGCGATTCGAATCAATTTTCTAATTCAAACTCTTCTGAATTCTATGCTATGCTATTTTCATTTTGAATCTACCATTTTCTATTTCACTTTTATAATTTTACATTTTTATTTATTTTAAGCTTACTTTGCTGAATTATAAGTTACCGTTATCATTTTCAATTGACTATTCTCATTTTCAATTGGCTATACTCATTTGTAATTAACTGCATTTCGATTAATACGCTAAAACTGTTCCGATATTCTGAAATTTCACGTCATATTTACTCAAATTCTGTCCCGGTCATTAAAATATTAAAATGATCTCAATAAATTTCTTAATTTTTCGGATATATAAATTGTAATTTCTTAGATCCAACTTCAAGATAAGCCGATTTTGTTAAAGAGTTGAATTTTTCGATATTGCATCAAATTTGTGGCAATGAATCAAGCCACTGTCTGCAGGGCAGGAGGGGGGAAGTCGCACGCTATCCGCGCGCTGTTCGCTTATGCGATAATTTGCACGTATGTCACGTAACTTTAATTATCGCATGCGAGCGTTTATTTACACGCTGCTATATTTGATAACAATAACTCATGGAAGGCGATAGTGGGTGGCCCACAGTTTGCTGGGGGACGCATTCATTGCAAAATTATGCCACACACACAGTAACACATTGACCGATCAACTTCATGCTACTACATATATCCAACTATAGTTTTATACCTTGACTGCCAAATACGCAAATGTTTGAATCGTGTTCGCCGCAATTTCAATAAACCCCACTTTTCTACAAAATATTGATCTTTTATATTGATTATCATTGAGCAATTGATTATATTTCGTGAAATATTTCCTGAATTTAATAATTTGCACAAACTCAACAACAAAAAATTTATAAAGTTCATAATTTGTGATTGACAGTTTTCGATATATGTATGTATGTATGTATGTACTTACAACATGGCAGATTTATGAACGCCATCTTCTGCCAGCGTTAGAAGATATTTTGGCGTTGTTAGTTGTGTTGTTGTTGGTATTACTTTGGGACGGGGGAAAGAGTAGAGGACACTGCTTCTGATTTAGCTAGTTCATATCCTTTATTTGCGCATGCAGCACACGTGTAAGCGAGCTGTAAGTAAAGAGACAAAATTAAGTTGTGAGATTATTTTTCATACTAAACATCTTTTCTAGTATACATATATATATTAATATTTCCGTGTTAATTCGAAAGTGTATCCAAACAAATTAATTAGTGATGTTACTTATATCGAGCCAAGGTCCCCGACAACAAACTAAGCGACTTCCCCTTGAAGTGCATGCTCTTATATGCGTAGCGCGTAAGTACATTGCAAGCTATTAGCGAGATTATCTACAGATTATCTTACTTGTGTTATCGTTGACTAATTTCAGATAAGAATATTTCGCGCTCGATCTCGAGGGCCGTCTAATGACTGTGACAACAGAACCGGGTGAAATATTAGCTCAAGCATGACATGGGTGTATTCGTATTAGAATCATTATTGCTAACGTTATACTAAGTAATACTAATTTCCATCGGTTTATTGAGTGCGTGAAGAGGTCCAATTAAATTATCGCATGCGCCGGGAATACGTCCTATGCACTTATTCAAGCGTGAGCTAACATGGAAATTTTGAATTACGTCAAATAATTTAAATCAAATCTGCACTGCCATTTTTTATAATGCTATTAAGTAGTGGTTTGAATCGAAATCTCAGGCAACCAAGATCCGTTAATGCAGGTCGCTAAATTTAGGTCAATAAATGAATATTTTAAAATTTAGGTCATTCAATGAAGTTAGTTAAATTTAGGTAACGCACGAAAGGTCGCGAAATTTGGGTCATTCAATGAAAATTGTGAAGTTTAGGTGATTAATTGAAGGTCGTTAAATTTAGGTCACTTAATGAAGGTCAGTTCGATTATTGCAAAATCCTTTAAGAAAGCTTTTCTAAAAATTTGATTTTTTAAAAATTAAAATTAAAGCAAACTTCTCTTTTAGTTACTGAACTAGATTTGACTGGATTTGGTATAGTTCACTCAATTTCAGAACCACATTTAAAATACGACAATTTGCCTGATAATCTTATAATCAGTTAGATATGCGATTGATAAGAGGCCCGAATATTCCCTCACGCATTGACGTTGCACTCATTAAGAGATTAGATCTAATCAGCGTCTAAAGCCTCAAGAGCTGTTCAAGCAGTTAACAACAATTGCTATGCATGTATGCTTGTTATACATCTATATTAACTGAAAAGTGTGACTGACTGTTGAATGACAATGAACGAAGCGCTCACTGTCAGTGGCACACTTTGTAGAAAATTGTCAATTTCACGCTTGTAATTTTTCAATGCGTAAAATTGGTTTAGCTATTCTGCTTAATTTAGTTTATTAAATTATTATATAATGCTTTTTCGATTATGCACTTTGATGAAAATTTAGATTGTGATTGTGTTTGTACTAAAGATCAACTAGTTTTTGAAAGGCGCCCGTGGCGCCCACTGACTCACTTTTGGACAAATTAAATTTTTTGGGATATTGGGGTCATGTTTGGTCTCACTCCATAGACCTGGGATCACTCCAATTCCCGTCTCATTTTCCCAGTAGAAGGGTATGGAGGTGTAGTAAGTTCCTACCGAGTTTCATTGATGTGTGATGTGTAGTTCTAAAGTTATACACAAATCTGGAGTTGATAAAAAAGTGCCACGCCCCTTATCCTACGCCAATAAAATTTTGCCAGTGGGACGATACATCCATGAGGCGTTTTAATGCTGCACGACTTTTAGTTCCAAAGCTGTAGATCAAAATTGCTCTTTAGTTGCGAGTGGCGCCATCTTGTGGGCAACTCAGAAACTAAAAACTACTGTAGCCTTTCCAATAATTAATTGATACCGAAAAAAAATAGGTATACCCTGCCAGGGGATCGAACTCACGCACTTTCGGTTTCTGCGCCAGCGCCTTACTCACTGTGCTATCACAGCTCTTGGTTGCTTATTTTCTAAACTTTTATAAGAAGCGTTTGCGTTAATGACACGTCAGTGAGGCAGTGACGAGGACTTTTATAATATAGATAGTTTACAAGTGCTTTTCAGAAATCGCGCCATAAACAAATACACGATTTTTTTTATACGCACTATTGAATGGTTGCTGGTGTAGAAAACCCCGCAATTAAATTGGCATTTAAATTGTGCCTAATCAAATTTATAGCGCCAGTTTTTTTTGTACATTTGTATATAGTATTTTAGTTTCGTGCACTTACGCCGATTTCTTTGATTGCTGAACATTTTTATTGCCGGCCCTAGACATTTATGTTTTCGTTTAAAATTTTTTCTAACAATGCTTTTAGCGTGTAACCAAAAATTTGAACTTCTTTATGCAAATTGCGCGAATTCTGCTACGTAATTTCTTCTCCTCAAATCACTGCGCAAATATTAACTTTCAACTCATTATCAGCTGTTCCTCATTAGCACTTTTGGCTAATGCCGTTCGCAGATATTCCAATTTATTTATATTATTATCTGTCAATTGACTACATGTAAATGTTTATTCAATTAGCATTAATTTAAATCGAATATATTTCACGTTGTTGCCTGGCCGACCATACCGATTCTAGGTGTCGTTAAACCCGCAGCACGTTCGCCACGTTCGCCGCTCTCGAACGTAGATATCCGTAGATCTCTACATGGATTATGTAACTGATGCAGCGCAATAATATTCCCTCACAATTAGCTAATTAAGCTACAAATAAATTTTATTTACAATATGGGTTTTTGCTTCATAATTTTCTTAGTATTTTATAATTTGAATATTTATACGCATAATTATATAGCCAGCATCCAGTTTTGTTTTTCTTTATCTACTTTCATTAAGAGCTTTGAATATATTCCGTTGAAAAAACCCAATTTAACTTTTTTAGTCACGATTTAAACACGTACAAATTTCTGTGGACATTTCTCATTATTCGTTAGCTGATATCGCTGTCCCTTTCTACTTGACTATAGTTTGCTCTTAGGGAGTTGTGCTTATTCTAGCAGCTTTATAGTATCCATAATCTTTTTTAGAGCATTTCATACATTATTTGAGCATTTAAGCTAAGTTGGTATGAAGTTCAATTTCAGAAAAATTCGAAAATACAAGCATTTTTGAAAATTGATTCTGCAATGCCAATCAACTTCCCCCTCCTCCACCCCCTCCCCATCGCCGTTGGAGTAAGCTCTTGCTTGCTTAGGCCAGCTAATACAGTTCCAACTTTTTTTCTGTTTTAACTAATTTGAGTTCGTTATGCAATGTCGTAGGTCCCAGATGTTGATCGTAGCTTCATCTGCAAGACAACGTAAGAGTTTGGACTGAGCGCAGGGCAGCATAGAGTATGTAGAGTGAGGAATACAAGTCGTACTTTCGACTATACCAAATTCAAACTCAAATTCGCACTCAAAGGCTTTTCGGGCAATCATTCAGCAAGTTGACATAATCCACTTCCTTCCAACCAGCCCACAATTATTGTAATAATTTACATTTATTTTATTACGCGCTGTATTATTATGTTATCGCAAATGACCAGCAATTTGTGCGATGTTTACTATAATGCCGTACGTAAGACGTAACATTTTAATTTAGTGGTCACACACATACAAATGCAATTGCATTATTCTGTACACGTCAAAACCAAACGGCAAGGGGAATATGATGACACTCTTGGCCAATTACGGCTACTTGGTAGCTGCGGTTAGCAACGTGTTTGCATTGCGTGTGTTGGCAAGAAAAAACTTTCTTAGCCTAACAATTTTTCAGCGAAATCGAATAGTTTAATTTGAAGGCGTGGCAACTGAGTCCAAAACTATGCCACTATCATGCTATTATAGGTCTTCGACATAGTAACGGTAGCCCTTGAGCTGATCAGGGTCGCCAAACACACCAATCCTAATACTCGTAATATTACAACAGAAACGCCTCTTTTAATTGTAATTTCCATATTACGCAACCTGGCTGTGACGTTTTTCCATGCCTCTCACATTGCATATGGAAATCGGAAATTTGGCCAGCATTGGCTTCGAGCCGTGCTGTTGCCAGCATAGAAAGCGTGCTTGGCATGTGCTATTTTCAGCCAAATCGCCTAAGCCGCAGCACTTTTCTGGGCCAAGCTGTCATGCATAATTCACGTAGCCAAGCAAAACGCACGTGCTTCACATATACTCTACAACTAAGTGCACACATATATGCACACACACAGCTAACTGCATGAATTTTATAAGCATTTCATTTATTTTTATTATATTTTTTCATTTTATTCTGCATGGAAAAAAAAACACATTTTCAATGTCAATGAACTAAACGATCAAGTGCAGTGCAGGTGCTTTTAGTTAGTGTTGACAGTGCTGATTGTAGTTGTTGTTGTTGCCATAAACTGTGCCATAAATTGCCGCGGCTGTAAACAAACCAAAGTTGGACGATTTATAGTGGAAAGGTCAGTAGTATAACAAAACTACCTACACATAGTCTATTGCATTTATTTGATAAAAAAAAATGAACTTCCTATCGACTTTTGGTATTCAGCGAGTTCAACGATTTCGCGTGATATATTCAGCAATTAGACAAGGCGATAGATAGTCATCGCATATAGAAATATAATATAGTAGTTGCTCAACAATTTGTAAATTCAAAATTTTTCAAATTTCAATTAAGTTTTGAATGGTTAAACCTAACCTTCAATTTACATTGGCCAAAAAAATTTTGTTCTTTATCTATTTTCCTTGATTTTTCTTTCTAAAAAAAGATGAAGCAAGCGCAGTGGTTTTAAAGTTATTATATTCTAATAAGAATTAAATTTATTGCACAAAGTTGTTGATTTTTGAGGCATAATCAATACTCCGTAATTCTTAATTTTCAACATAGTCTACACATTTAACATGTGGACCAACTTATATTCTAAATGTGTGCAACTTTCTTGATCTTACTTTAGTGGCGATAACAACCAGCAACCGGGTTACGGATATAGTATGTGCAGAACCGGGCACACGGGCACAATTCTCCATATTCTCTGCTTAACCAGAAAGTGATTAAGTGATTATAATGCGATTGCAAAAAATTATGGAATACTCGTAAAAATGCATTTGTAATTCTCTTAATTAAAAGGAGAAATTCTTGCTTTACGAGTATTATTTATGTTGATTAGTTGGCTTGCTTGCGTTGCTTTAAGGATGAACTGGCATTTCGAATTCAATAACCCGAATAAAAATGGGGAATTACTCGTGCTCGAGCAAGAGAAATGCATTAAAAATAAAGCAATTAACTAATTTACATATGAATGTTTATCATCAATTTAAACACTTTCAGACTTTTGAATAAATTTAGTTAGTATGTCAGAGGAATACTTTGTCGCCTGATATCGCCTTTGTTGCAATGTAGCAAAAATTTAAAAGTGTGGACGGTCTCACAGCTAAATTGCACTTTCGGAAATTAATTGGCAGCACGTCTCATGCAAGTGTATTCATTTTCGGCAAACTAATTGCAACCCTGTGTATTCCGTTTGTGCGGTTTGACTCAAAGATCAAAACGTTATAATTTTTGAATTAATCAATATTTGAAATTCATCAGAACTTACAATTAATTGATAATCAGAAAGAGGAACAGACATTGGGAAAAATCAATTAATCTAGCTTTCTTTTTAATTTAAAACATATAAATTAGATTAATCCAAGTAACTAGAATTAAGCAGAAAAGGAACTTGATTGACTCAACGTTTTATCGATTTTTTAGAAATTTTGATGATTACTCTTGACTAAACAATTCAACGCACAATTCGAGCTCTTGCTGTTTATTCAGGTAAAAATTTGTTTATTTATTGAATTTTCTTTAACTTTTGGCCGCTTAACTCTGCAAGAGTTAAGTCTTCCAGCGCAGTTGCCAAGTGCGTCTGCTTACAAAATTATGCATACAGATGATGATGAAGAAGAAGAAGCCGATTTGTTGACATTCGCTGAAAATTGTTGCATGCAATTATTATTCTTTTAACTGGTTTAAAGTAAAACGAAAATGACAATATTTAAATTTCACACCAATAACAACAACAACAGCAGCGAGTTTCAGATTAAGAGCGCTTTTGATTGAAATTGAGCGCCCAATTTGCCAGTCTTCACTTTGGATGTGTAAAACGAGGAGGGATTTGCCCGTCTGCCAAGACACGCTGGAGCTGCTGACGGCGCTTGTACACGAGCCCGGCCGCGGCTCAGCCCGACTCCGGTGGAAGTGTGCCAGCGGAATTTTTTGAGAAATTCGCTACAGCTTGGCATACAAATTGGCAATTTAAATTGGTGCGATGCAGAGTTCAGTGGCGTTTAGTTGGGCGCAGGTGCCGCTCGTCGCTCGTCGCTCGCCTCTTGCCTCTCGCTAGCTGTTCAATAAACCGTTAACACAGTTTTTTGCTGCTGTTGTTAAGGCGTCTTGTTTTAGCGCTTTATTAAAATTGGCATCAGCTTTCGTAGCGCAGTGCGAGCACCCTACAGTCATAGGTGTGCACTCTATATAGAAATGTTGATCGAACATAGTATACTTTTTTAATGTGGAAAATATTCAAAACATTCTCTAAAACAGACTTAATATGTTCTAAGGCTTAGATAAAGCCATCTCAGGCTGACTTTAGAGCTGTAGTTTATTGCATTACCTAATTCAAGCTCAATCTTGTCTGCCAGTATATGTAAGTGCATATAATCATATTATAAGATAATATTTCATGTAATAATTATATCATATAATTAGGTTTCCAGCATTATTCTCAAATTTCCAACGTCTTACTAGAGCTTCGAGAGAGCTCTGCAGTCACGTTTCGCTAAACTACTCGCTCGTTGATTTCCACATCGCAGTAATCTGAATACAAAAATTACACATTATATAAGTACATTGCCAACTGTACATGTTATTCGCGCATTATAATTTGATATCTCAATGATTCCTGCAACCTCTTGTTAAAAATTGGCCTGACTGTATAGTTTTCTCATCAAAAAAGAAGTGCACAGTGTGTCTGAAGAAAAGAGCCGTGATTTGACGAGACTTACAAAATATATGTACATATGTGATCTATTCTTTAGATGATTCATGTTATATATTAATAAATTTGTTTATTTATTCATCTATCAAACTCGATTGCCTTGAAGTAGCATATATTGGAAAAAGAGTTAATAGCGCGGAGCAATCGACCTTGTTATTAAAACATGCTAGCAACTGTTATACATTTTTGAGGCTAGTCTGATCTCTTAACTCGAAATTCCGAAATTAATTTTCATCCAAAATATATTGACTATTACTCATGGACGACCCCAGAAATATGTAGTATGTATATACTAAATGCCGGACGCCGAATGCGAAAAAATATAAGAGGGGCGGGAGAAAAAAATCTAAAAGTCACGAGCGAACGACATGTCGAGAAGACGGTTAGCAACGATCGAATTATGAGGTTCTAACACAGTCTTTCATAAGAACCTTACGAAAGTAATCGATCAGTTAAAAGCTTGATGTAAGCTTTCAAAAAGTGACAAAACGTGGTGTTCAAATGAAACTTTCTCGAAATCTTGACGTATGTACTGTGAAGACCTTAGCATGTTTTAGAGTTAAGCAAGGAAATTGCACTGCAATCTAGCACTTTTAATTAGATTTAGAATTCGAATTTTACCATTTCTATGGCGTTGTTAAAATGTAAGCTGGCTATAATCAATAATATCGTATTATATAAGCCAAAGCCTTTGATGCTGCAATCAAAAGCAATAAGAAGACTTCTTAGTTTTTTGTACGTACGGATTGCTAAAATTGTGAGCTAAACAAAAAAAAAATTGGAAGCTTCTAGTGGCGAAAACGAGTTTCTTCAAACAACGAATAACTTTTTATTTGCTTATATTTACGTTTTATATGAATGCTGCTTACAAATTTGACGATCTTTTTTTATTGAATTTCATTTGGCTTTATAATTTTGTTTGTGATTTTGTTGTTGTAGAACATTCAAAGTTCCGCGAAAGAGTACCAAATTTTTGGACACCAGAAAAAAATCACATTTAAGCCAAGTTCAAAAAAATCAATAAGCTGCGAGATCGCTCATGCAATTTCAAGGTTAAATAATACAATATACAGGAATTTCAAGTATGATGCTTTAATAAAATATATTTAAATCGGTTGCTGCGAAGTGATCTGCCAAATATCACGTGCGTCAAGCAGCTGAGCAGAGCGACAGCAGAGCAGCAGCCGCAACACTCATACGCACTGTTGTGCTGGACGCGTTTGATTGACGCAAGTGGCCGAGCGATTAAACGACAGCAGTATCAATATTGCTTTGGTAACTTCTTTCCTGTCTTCGCTGAAAGTAGAGCTCATAAGCAAAACCTACCTGCTGCCAGCAAAAATTCTTCGCTTCGCTTAGATATTCAAAAAGATTTCAGTAAAGAGGGATTTACTAAGTGGCACAATGGACAAATGCCTGTCTGCATGCTGTTAAATTTTCTTATGCCAACACTCAAAAATTCAACTTATTTTTGAGAAAATGCAAAAACTTTTTATCATATTTTTCGATCAATAAGTTTGAAAAATTTTACTTTTTCAGCATGCAGCTTTAAAGAATTTAGGCGCCATGCTGGCTCAGTGGACAAGTGCTTGGTAGCTAATGTGGCAGGCCTGGGTTTAAATCTCAGTCGGTTGACATAACATCTCATTGAAAGAGAAGCTATTTTTCAAATTGTTTCTTTGCGCGGCGCCACTTTTCGCGATGAATTGGCAATTCTTTGAGAGTTTTCTTTGCTTCTCAACCCGTTCGGATACGTTTATTTGTAGGTCCCGTTAATTTGTGCAAAACACGACAAGCACACACAAGTTAATGCGAGAAAGCTAGGCCTAGGTCCACACGGGCTGTTGCGCCAATCAATTAATTATTAATAAATAGCATACGGAATTTTATTTAAATCTGAGCTTCTTCCATAAAATTTTGTGCCTTCATTGTACTTGTCGAATCACTGTGGGACGCACTGTGTGCAATGCAATAAAATAAAGCACAAAATTGCGTTTGCGGTTAGTTACAGTTAGTTGCGACATATTCGCCTGCTCTGTGCGTCACACCAACAACAACAAGCAATTACAACTTATGAGAGTTCCCTACTATAAATCACTCATACGACGTGTGGCTGAAATTGGCAATTCGTTTTTCAGATCAGCCTTATATATTTTCCTGTCATTCCAAAGAAACTTCTGTTGAGTTAGTAGAAAATTAATACGCTCGGCTTAAGCAAATGTTTCTTTGAATTTGTTGCACATTTTTGGAGTAAAAAAAATTGCTTAAAATATCAGCTGAAATGGAAATTTGACATGTTTTTCTGCTCGAGAAGAGAATGGCAGCGGGTGCCAGCGCCTGGTAATTGCATTTTTTGTTGTTGTTGTAAATTTTGTAAATTAGCGTAAAACACCTTTTTTGCATGTATCGAAGGTCACTTTTGAAATGGGAAGGCATGCGTACTAGAGCAGCGCAACAAGGGCGATTTTGATTGGCTAAACTAAGAGGTTGGGAAGCTGCAAAAGGTGAGCTGGAAATGCAAATGGAACTGTTGTTAAACACAGCGGCGGCGGACTATAATCTCGCCAAGGCGCGCAGCAATGCAAACTGAGCAGCTCGACTGCGCAAAGATAACACGTACTAATTTGTGCGGATGTTCGCCTTAGCTTACAAATAGTTATATTATTTAAAATTTCAAGTCAAACGACTGAAAAATATTGGCGCTCTTGGTTATTAAGTTTGAAATCTTTGCCGAAATTTTGGCATATAGCAAACAATTTTTGGAAGCTGTTGCAACTGTAAAACAAAAGTCAAGTGGTTTGCTTTTGAGATCAATTTTAAATATATTAAAATTTAGCTTTATTGTTATTGTTAAAAGGCCGTGAGCAGAAGTTGAATCTATTGTGCTGGCCTATATTTAAACCAGTTGTGTTAGGCACTTAATAAAATACAGCACTTTACTGGGTTTGGTGTTCCATATTTTGCGTGAGTGCACCGAGTAGCCTCCTAGATGGAGGAATGATTGTGGAACAATTACATAGGATGTGCTCGGGAGTTTCAGTCCCTGTCGGCCATATTCGTGTCGCATAAACCCATCTACATCAGCTGGTATCGAAGACTGCAGTAGCCTGCAAGATACACTGTGAGGATGCGAAGGTCCTTCCTGTTCAACCTGATAAGCCTTTCTGATATGGCTCGATTTGGGGTCAGCAGGCTCTTTGCTAGCCTCTGTCCCGAGCAGTTTGTACAGTAGGCATTAAATTTATAAAAAAAATTTTGCCTTAGTTAATTTTGTGAACATTCCCTAAATATTTCGGCTCCGGAAATAATCTCACATGAGCTGTAGCATTTTTAAAAAACCTTTTTGTATCAATTCGGAATATATTCTATACTATATTGTTCAATCAAACTGAATATATATTTTGTATTACTGCACAGTCGGATTATTGGCTAATCGAATTACAAAGCGCATAGAGTATTAATTTTCTCAGACTTAATTGCAATATTCAACTTTTTGCAACTACCTTAGATTAAAAGAATGCACGCCTCAAGCGTTCTACAGGCTTCCACACTGAAGTGAGCTCTTTACAAAAATGTTATTATTTGTATTAACTTTTTTCTTGATTTTTTTTCTTATCAAACAAGTTTATAAAATATGTGAAGTAATCTACTCAACTGTCAACAGAATCATGAGGCACGCTGGCATGCTGTGATGCGCAAAAATTTTACAAAAATAAGCAACAAAAAATTCGAAAAATTTCAATTGCATTTCTTAAAATTACAAAAGTCGACATCATTAAAGAAAGTTCAGCGTTAAGAAATAGTTTTACAGAAAATGCATGCATTCTTTTTTACAACAAAAAAGTAATAGCAAATATTTTTGACTTAAACAAATAATAATAAACTTTTATATTTATGTCTTTTAAGAGAATATTTTGCAACAAAAATGTCATCATTCAAAATTTATATCTTCTTAAAGAATGTTTTGCTGCATAAATGTCACTCATACGTCAACTTTTGTAGTACTTAAGGCAACCGATTTCGAAAGCATCTTCAAAATGTTGGCAATAAAAATTCAGCAAAAATCATTTCAAAATCACTCACTTGCCACTCTGCAACAATTTTGCGCACACTTTAAAGTTTTTTGTTGTTGTTTTTTTCCTGTACTATAGTACAACACTTCCGCTTTCAGCACGAATTGATATTAGTTCTGGCCAAAATCGTAAATCGTAGTGACTGCTTTCGAACGCGCACGCAAGCGAAGAAGCGTTTAAGATGAGCGACTGCACGCTGCGAACTCCGGAGACGGTATGAGCCCAAACAGCGCTGCGACTAGTGTAAAATCTGCTGCCGCTAAACACTGAACGCCTCTCAAAAGTGGAGCTGGCAAAGGCAAAACGCTGGTGGAGACATTGGGCGGCGGTTTTAGCCGCTAGCACGATAAGTCCGGGTTTAGACAGGGAAACATCTGGAACGGCAACACTGGAATTGTGAATGGAATGAGTGTGAATGGCGTGTCGCCAGTACGGGAAACAAAAACCCCTCTCCTTTCCCCGTCCGTCCCTCTCCGCCGAATACAGTGTTGCCGTTCCAGATGTTTCCCTGTCTAAACCCGGACTAAGCGAAACGGCAAACAGCGACGCGACGCGACGCGACGCGACGAGCGCCCCGCTCAATAAAAGTCTGTTAAAGCCCAAATCAAAAACACAACAACAACAACGACGACGGCAACGACAACAATGGCTGCGAACAATAACAGCAAATATGAAATTGAATTTTGCGGCATTTTGTTAGTATGTATTTGTAACAGCTGTCACATTTTTATCGCATGCGAGCGCATGGAGTATGAACACACGCGAGCAAAAAGCTTTGAGCAAGCCAAGTTCAATTAATTGCTAAATATTTTTAATTGAACAGTTGCAAAAATATAAGAAATGCAAATTTAAATTTTATTTTGATAATTGCCATATATGCTAAAAAGCTTGAAGGCAACATCATTGCGCATGTCAACCCAGTAAAGCAAAGGACTTTATTATAATCCAGTGAGATTGAGATTTAGACATAGAAATATAAGAATGAACAAGAGTTTGGAACAAAAAAGGTTTTTTTGCTTCGTGAGGCGGGAGTGATGCTTGACGAGAGGGACAGCTATAAAATCATTAAGGGCAGCCCCATTTTTTGATTGTGAATCAAGCTTTAACAGAAATTCATGCTTAAAACTGCGCCTTGTTTGTGAAGGTGTTGAAATTGAAAAATTATTTTTTTTAATTTGATATTTTTTCAGAATCAAAGAAAATTCCCCTTTAAGGTCTGCTGAACCAATCTTGCTTTCGTTTATTTGTTTCTTCTCGATATATCTCAATGATTTTTTGTTAATCTGTTGCATATTGAAAAAAATTAAGCATGTCAACTCTTCCTCATTGTGAATTATCGCACGATAAAATATTTTTGCTGAAAGCGTGAAAAAACTTTATGAAACTGGCTCGCACAAAAATCACATGCTAGCCGCCGCTGTCGCCTCGGACGCTGTTTTAGCAATTATTTTCGCAATTAGCTGCATTGTGCTAATTTTCAATTGACTGGGCAGTTCCACTGGTTTCTTTTAAATTCGCGGAAAAATTCTTATTCATTCTTTGAGAAAGCCATCAAAATAATTTGACAAAAATTTTAGCATTTGTTATTTATTAATGGCATTTATCTTGCTGTTGTTAACACCAAAAACAACAAGCTTAATAACAGCGTTTGCTAAAAACAACAAAATAGCATTTACCTACCTCGCTTTCTGCTCACTTGGCCACGCCAACAATACCGTTATTGATGCTGCTGCTCTGCTCAGTATCCGATTTTCGCCTTCGCTCACTGTTTACATTCCTTTTCCTTTTTTTCAGCTGATAAGCCCAATAATGATAAGAGCGGGCGCGCGAATTGGCTCACTATGCCGCACAATGGTTCGAGAGTGGAAAAAAATCAAACAAATCAACACAATTACAAATTAAATTCTGCTAACGCCCAATTTTCGTCCGTCAAATAAGCAATCTTCTTTCGAAAAAGCACATAATTACATTATTATACCGAGCCCTTCTCCTGTGCGAGACTTCAAATTTTGTAGCGAAATTGCTTACGAAATTCTGATCCATTCTGTGCGAAATTCAAACTTATAGACTTTTTAAGATTTTATTAACGTCGCTATTAACAATTAAGTGCAATTATTGTCTGCACTTGTATTTAATTTATATTGAGTACATAAATCGCTTAGAGCTGTAGACGTAAGACAAGCTGAGGTCGCAGCTATTAAAATGTACATGTTGCAGTATAGTTATAAGGAAGGTGTATCAAAAAAATTTTAAAACATTTAGATACATCCAAAAAGTATTTGAAATTACTACATTTAATTAAAATCGGCTTGCTAAATAGCTAAAAGTTTATAAATTTAAATAGAACATGCGACGCGCACAGGTTTTGCCCACCAATTTCCCATATTCTAGAATTTCAGCGCGATCATCAAGCTCACCCGTTATCTGCAAGAGGCAAGAGTGTATGAATAGTTTCAGTAGAAGCTTAAGCGGAATAGTCTATGTATATAGCGATAATAGAATGTGGCAAAATTAAAACACAAATAATTGATTCACTTGACAAAGCCGTCAATTGGAAAAGCAAAGTTAAATCTAAAAACTAGAAGTCTATACATAAACAAGTAAGGAAGTATCAGTCGGGTTTCACCGACAGAGTAATACCCTACACCATGTTCCCAAGTAGGGTGATAATTCACTGAAATTGTGGGTGCATTTGATTTAAAACCCACATAGTGGGCGGACCACGCCCATTTTTGGCAGACTACAAGATATACCTAATAGGACTATACATGCCAAATATTGATGCTCTGGCAGGTGTACAACAGATGTTATCGGTATATTTATTTTACTGCCCCCATGGTGGGCGGACCATGCCCATTTTTGGAGAATTAAAAGATATTCTTACCATGAACGAAGTAACCAAATCTAGACGCTCTGGTGTATATATTATGGAAGTTAAGAGGGTTTTTCGTTTATCGCCTATATAGTGGGCGCACCACGCCCATTTTCTTCTATGGCATCTAAGACCTATATATCAACTTGGGAACCGAATTTCATTCATTTATATTCGTAACTAGTCAATTGGGAGCCATTTTACCGGAAAAAGTTTGCCGCCTATATAGTGGGCGGACCACGCCTATTTTTTCGTATGACATAGATAACCGCCCCCTTAACTTGAATACCAAGTATTATTCTTTTCAATGATTAATTAGACAAATTATAGCAATTTAATCGAAAAAAAACCCGAGGTAGAGGGACTTATAGGTCCATTGGGGGCGTATCCTTCGACCGATTTGAATAATTTTAACACTTTACCTAACCCGAGGTTCACTGTCACTGTGTACCAAATTTGGTCCAAATCGGGCAACTCCTTCTTTCTTTTTTTTGCGTACACGCAGACAGACAGACAGACGGACGGACAGACGGACAGACGGACAACCGGAAATGAAAAGAGAAAGTGTTTCTGATCATTTCTATATACTTATGTCTATACCTAGGAAGGCTGCTTTAATGCGTTACAATTTTGGCACAAAGTTATTATACCCTATTACCATAGGTGTAGGGTATAAAAAACTAAATGTCCGAGCAATTACCTCTTTGTAAATTCTGCTCCTTATGCTGTCCAAAATGTTATCAATGCGGTTAATATTAAAAGACTGCGTGTGGGCGTACAACATGTAAAAGGAGCAGAGTTTCGGTATTCATTGTTACAAAGTGCTAATAAACAAGCAAATGAAGAAACTAAGTTGAAATGCAGTAAAAGCGAAATTAGAGCGTGAAATGCAAACAGAGTCAATGAATTAATGGTGCGAACTCAGCTGAAGCGTGCTTGAGTAGGATGTAAGCACAGAGAGAGTGTAAATAATTAACATTATGCATTATTAACATTATTTTTTTCAAATGATTTAAAGTAAGGCAAAAAAACTTGTAGCACTTTAAATAAGAAATCAAAACAAGCAAAACTTTAAAATAACTGCCAAAATAGACTGTGCTTTTTTGTGTTGCTACCTGTATATATTGACCGTAAGTAATGGCCCTGTTATCCACCAGCAGCAACACCATGTCCAAATGACTTTCCAGAAATTCATCGACATCCTTTGCATTGAGATCGGGATTGAACCGTTGATACTTCTGCTCATTCAATCTGGCACGAACATCTGTGGTTATAAATAAATTTACACGAGTGCGTTATGAAAGTTGTAGAAATGATTTCACAGTGCCTATTTATTCTTAAATATGCAGTTCTAATAGCGGCTCTTTTAGAATTCTTCCAAATCTGACATAACATTGCTTAAATTAGCATCGTGAAATTCGCACTAAGTTTTAAATTAAATAAATACCATCAGTCAACAAATGCCAGCTGTAGGTCTCCGGACACAGCAAATGCGAGGGCTGCAGCTTGCCCTTGTAGCGCATCTTGGGGCACGAATGTATGTAGAAGCCCATGTAGTAATACTTTAATGCAGGCACTTTGGCAGCAAGCTCTTGCACATAAGCGATCTCTCTGTAAATGTTAACGGGACATTTAGTGATGTAAAGGGCGTAAAATATATACATATATTTGAAATACCTCAAAGATCCGTAGGTGCCCAAGGAGAGAAAACTATAGTCTGGATCGTAAAAGAAATAAACAGAGCTGACGCAGTAGGGCAAAATGTCGATGACGCCCACAGCGATCAATTTGTCATCCAGCCAATACTGGTGATGAAAGGAGCCATAGCCAGTGCTGGGGCCGTCATGTGTTCTCGTGTACTGAGGCAGAGTAAAAGAGAAGAGAAGCAGTAAGTATTTTTCGCGTTTCAAATAGGAAATAATATTAGTAAGAATATAGTGTGATTGCTGCTGCCACCTTCAGAGGCGAACTTTGTAGAAAATCCAAATACTCCTTCACATTTTCAGGCGGATCGTTGTGTATGCGCGCCTGATATTTTTGATATACCGCATAGCTGCTTGCCAGAGATTTTTCGAATTTTTGGCTCTTCGCGGGCACGAGCACCAGCTGCAAGAAAGCAAGACAAAAGCGCAAAACATAAAGTGGCGTTTTAGAGAATTACCTGCAAAGGAGACTTATAACAGAAACGCTTTAAGCCAGCTGGACTTAGACGCTGCGGGTTGTCATTGTGTATGAGCAATTGGTATTTACGATACAAATTGAAGGCTTCGTCTGTTACACTTTGCTTATGGCATGCTACCGTAACAATCTGCAAAGAGCGGGAAAGGATGGGAATATGCGGCGGGAAGTGAAAAGACACACAAGGCACAAAATAATACAAGAACGTTATGAGTTCCAATAGTTTCTGCCAGTTAAAAATATATGAAGATGCGAATATTAGGCATAAAAAGAAAAAAAGTCAAGTAATGCTGGTAACGCACTGCAGCCAAAAGTCCAACCAACCTCAAGCAAAACCAATAAATACTTGCATACACATAGGAATGGGAATGCGCTGTAAATGTAGACCAACCTTTAATTGGTGTTTATCTGTAGGGCTGGTTTCCGCAAAGAAGTCCTGCAGCGTTTTTTGTTGACTCGGCTGCTTCGCTTTGGGCGCTGCTGCTATTGGCTCACCTTTAGCCGCCAGTTTGGCCTCCCTACGTTCGAGACGCATTTGCTTGGCCTTCTTGCAAGGCGGCCTGGGCGCATCGTTTGCTACAAAAATAGAAGAGTTGATTAAAAAAAAATAACTTTATGCAGTTTAAACGATTCTACAATATTTGGCGCTATCCAGCGAGCCCGCCGAAGATTGCAGCGGAGTGGCAACATTTACGGCGTTGACAAGTGCCCGTTGCTGTTGTTGGGCTGCCTTCGGCTGATCATCAAAATGTCCATTGTGCTGCTCAGCGGCGGCATATCTGGCAGAATTTGCTGCGGCAACAGCAGCCAAATCGACCTCAGGCAACTGTACATCTGGCTCCTGCGGTTCCTCGCGTATGCTGCCACCACACTCGCCAGCAGCATCTGCTGTGTGCGTGTTGGCTGTTTGCTGCTGATCTTCGCTTTTATCCTTTTTGCCATCGCGTAGAAAACGACTCATACGCTTAAGTACCTTCTTGTGTGACTTGGAGGGTTTGAAATCTAAAACATCACATCTACAAGAAAGTATAGCATTTTTTTATTAAGAAAAATGTGAAAGAACTCTAAAAACTGAGCTCGGCACGCACTTTATGGTGTAGCAGGGGCAGCAAGTGATTTTGTTGTTTGGCTTGTAGCAGTAATGTCCTGAACGTCGCCAACCACGATCAATGAGATCCTGATAGTCCTGCGGCAACAAATTAAAAGCGTGCATGCCTGCAACAAAGATATGCCTTTATTAATTAAATCACATAATATGGTTTATAATCAAGTGCCTACTGCTTGAAATTTTAACATATGGGCAGAAGAATATGCGAGCTGAATAGTCTCAGACCACTAGTGCAATTGTAATCTAAAAGTTTACCTGTTCAACATTACATTTTTACTAGTTGAATGACCAGCATTTTTAAATTAGTTCATACAGTCCGACGAGGATGAACGCAGCAAATCGTGATGTAACTACAACCGAACCTGAATCGATTAAAGAAGTTTTGCATTTGCTTCGGAAAAGGTCTCCAAAAAAACAATTACATTTGCAAATCGAGCCAATGCGCGGTTTCAAAGTCAAGGCCGTAAACTACGGAATCGTCAGAAGAAAGCGAAATTTAAATGTTTGGCATTTCGGTGCTTTCATTCTGCTTTGTTTGGTTCGTTTTTGTTTATATGTTAACGTAACAGCAGCAGTGTCGCGCTTTGTTTTTTGCGCTGTGCAAATGACTCACGTAGTCGCGAAGAGTTGAAGTAAAAGCACAAATGTTCCAATTTCTGCGAAATTTGCATACAAGTAATTCAATTTAAAAGGTATTTTAAAGTCAAAAAGAGAAGCAGTCTGTCCCAACGACAAGGTCATTCCTTGCTTGCAATAGTCAGGGAAAATTAACACTGGACTGCCGGATTTCCGGTTATGTGATCATTGTTGCAATTTGTTGATCTTCGTATGCAACTTGTTTAACCTTCTATAAAATACGAACGAAATATTCTAACTTTATTAAAACTATTATTAAATGAAATTTGTCCATTACCATGTGCAAGAGAGCAATTGGCGCGTTTGCAGTAGCCACATTTATTCTCTTGCTTGGAAAGATAACGCACTACGCTGAACTCCATTTTATGCGAACTTTTAAAATTTGCACAACTCTCCACAATTTTACAAATATTTCTCGCGCAGAATATAATCAAAGACGGTGTGTGCAAAATTAGCGGTCGTCCCGGATCATTGTCAGACTGTCAGAACGCAAACAGCTGTGTTGACAATTGGAAAGCAGCTACGCTTTTAGCGCTGCCATCTTCTGATTTCTTTATCATTGGGAAAAAAAAACCAATCACGTAAGATATGAATTGAAAAGTGTGAAAAAAACAGATGGACATGGCGGGTTTTATCGCAATTTATGTATGTATATTACTGAATACCACTCAAATCGAAAATTGGAATTTACCATTTTTCTAGGTGGCAGCGCTAAGTTGAGCGTGTTCAGCAAACAAAACACAATCATGCCGAATTGCCGAATCCCAGACAGAGTTGTATTGCAGTACAAAACAGCTGTTGCAAGTTAAAAGCTGCCCACTGCCCCATTGGAGCTCTTGAAGCAGTGGTCGTTATGCGGTCAGACGGGCAAAGCTTTAATGCATGCGTAAAAGAATAAAGCTTGCATTAGTTGAAAATCAATTGTAGGGTGTTAAAGGTCTGTCGCGGTGGCACTGATGATAAGAGAAAGTACATATTTAGCGAAAACACTTAAAAATAGCCGAAAACGGCATCGAGTCATGTTAGAATTGCATAAACGTGAATTGCAAAGCGTAAAAAAAGCATAAATAATAAAAAGTGGCATGATATCAAAATCAAAAGTAATGAAGAGTGAAATGAAATTGTACAAAGTGTTTGTGAAATAATACAAAAACAACGATTTAAAGTGAATGTCAAGGTAGAGCAGAGCGCAAGCGTATTACCGATTTCTCCATTGAAATATACGAACTACAAAAACAACAGAGCTAAGAAAAATTGCAGTGATTAGAGCGCAACATGTGCGAACAAAACTAACTCGATTACAAAACAATTCACTTTTTTTTTATTGAGCAGTTGGAAGCTGTTTTTGCTTACATGTAATTTCAATGAACGGTTTTTCAATTATTTCTGCTATTATATCAAAACTTAATTTTGCTTTTTAGATAGTAAAAGTACAACAAATCCATGTTTTATATAATTTTTGTTTTATATGGAATTGAAAGCTTTCTATACGACAGTTTTACTTGCGCGATCACTGTGGCCATATACGGATGGCTAACACAAAACAACTTGGACCGTTAAGGGTTAAATGCATTACTTATCAGCGTGATAGCTAAAGAGCGATCGAATATCGACATTTGGCCGAAGAGGAAGAGCTTGCTTGGTTATTTTGCTTTAAAAAATTTACAACTTTAAAAAAGTTTCAACGTAATTTATGACATTTGATAACTACCTTACTTTCTCCCATAAATGAATTGTCCACTCTACGACAGCAGATCTTTTTGTTTTTGCCATTGTCAAATCAAATGAGCAATGCCTTACTCCCTCCTTCAATGAAAACATAGCATATAATTTGATAGTTCGTTCGATAATTTGATAGTTGGGTCATGTTAATATGTTGGGTCTTCGTATGTTAATATGTTGGGTCATGTTAATATGTTTGAATCCGTGTTGGCACTGACTTCCAATCAAAGCTTTGCATTTTGTGCTGAAACTTCACAAAATATTTGAAAAAATTTGCAAGTCCAACACTACTTCAATCAATTATGAATGAAAAGGAAACGATACAACATCAAAACTTATATATAAATGAACGAATAATATTTTAATATTTTATTGGAATATTAAAATTTTTTAGTACGGCATTTAAAAGTTCCTTAAATATTCTCAAAGGAAATCACGAAGAACAATTTAATTTTGTATCTACAATCGAAAATTACAATTGAAAAATAAACACAGTTTAACCGTCATTTTATAAAAGTCAACAAGCAAAAAAATCTTCAGCAGCAACACCAGCACGCCCTCCCGCTGCAGCCAGAAACAATGCATGTGCACTTGCTAACGTTCGCACACTGAGAGAGAGACGCCTTCGGCGTGTAATCTCTTGTGCCGCTTCCGGCAACAGCAACGCGCTTTTCGCCGTCTTTCCCAACTACTAGCCAGCGCCGCTCGACTTCAACAGCATCATCAGCGGCTGAGGCGCACACAGTCGTAGCACACTTCCGCCGCCAGCATGGAGCCCTCCTTCGACATCTGGGACTATGTGGTGCTCGTGGCCATACTCTCCGTTTCGGCGCTTATCGGCGTCTATTACCGTTACACGGGCGGCAAGCAGAGGACGACCAAGGAGTACCTCATGGCCGACCAAAGCATGTCCGCATTTCCGGTCTCCTTCAGTTTGATGGCCAGTTTCATGTCCGCCATTACGCTGCTGGGCGTGTCCAATGAAAGCTACCAGTTCGGCGTCATGTTCTGCGTCATCAACTTGGCCTACGTACTGAGCACGCCCATTGCCGCCTACCTCTTTCTGCCGGTCTTCTACCGCATGCGCACCACCAGCGTGTACGAGTACTTGGAGCGGCGCTTCGGCCACACCACACGCCTCGCCGCCTCCATCGCCTACTCGGTGCAGATGATACTCTACATGGGCATTGTGCTTTATGCGCCCGCACTAGCGCTGGAGGCAGTGACCGGCCTGAGTAAGGTTGCCGCCATACTGGTCATCGGCCTGGTGTGCACCTTCTACTCGACGGTGGGTGGCATGAAGGCTGTGCTCGTCACCGACGTCTTTCAGTCGCTGCTCATGTTCGCCGCCATTTACGCAGTCATTGTGGTGTCCGCCATGAAGGCGGGCGGTCTCGGCCCCATCTGGGAAGTGGCGCGCGAGCGTGGGCGCGTGGATCTGACGGATTACTCGCTGGACCCCACGGTGCGGCACACTTGGTGGTCGCTCATCATTGGCGGAATGGTTACCTACCTGTCGCTGTACGGCGTCAATCAGACACAGGTGCAGCGCCTGCTCAGCGTGCGCAATCTGAAAGGTGCGCAGGCGGCACTCTGGTGGAACCTGCCCATACTCAGCTGCCTCAGCTTCAGCACGCTCTTCAGCGGCCTGGCGATTTTCTACTACTACCGCGATTGCGACCCTGTGCTGGATGGCCGCATTAAGTCGCGCGATCAGCTGATGCCGCTCTTCGCCGTGGACACAATGGGTGAGTGCAACCAGAATTTTGACTTGCAAGATTATGCTGCAACTGCCGGCCCTTTTCTGCAGGTCAATATCCCGGCCTGTGTGGCCTGTTCGTGTCGGGCATTTTCTCCGCCAGTCTGTCCACCGTCTCCTCTGCCGTCAGCTCGCTTTCCGCCGTCACGCTTGAGGATTACATCAAGCCGCTCTATAAGCGCTGCTTTAAGCGCTCCATGACCGAGTCACACACGACGCTTCCCACGAAAATAATGGCTTGCATTTATGGAATCGTTTGCATTGCGTTGGCCTTTGGCGCCGGCTCCATGGGCGGCGTGCTGCAAGCCTCCCTCACCATATTCGGCGTTGTTGGCGGCCCGCTGTTGGCCATCTTCACGCTCGGCATGTGCACGACGAGAGCGAACCAGCGCGGCGTGCTGCTGGGCCTGCTCATTGGACTGATATTCTCCTTTATCATTGGCTTTGGCGGTCCCAAGCCGCCGCCACCAGCACTGCCACTAATGGATGACGGCTGTGTGGCCAGCAATAACACGCTAATGGCCGAGTCCCTGATGAGCATGATGGAGCAGGCACTGAACGACACAGCCACCAGCACCACCGCAAAGCCGTCTATTGCGACGCCTGTCGTCAGCTACTATTGGCTGTATCGCCTCTCGTACCTGTGGTTCTCGGTGATCGGCTTCGTAGTTACCTTCTTCGGCGGCTACTCCTGCAGCTGGCTGCTGGAGCGCCTCAACTGGGCCGACAATGCGCAGATCTACTTGGATAAGGCGTGCAAGAGGATCGACTATGATCTATTCGTGCCGCCGCTGTCGCGCAAACTAAGGGAGCACGCGGGCGACGACGAGCTGACCAAGTTGAATCAGTGTGATCATCTGACGGCAGTGTAGCATGCAACAAAGTAGTTTATTTGCCAGTAGATTAAAAGGTAGCTTAATTTTATTAATATTTCATTTAAAAGAAAACACCTTACAACAAGTTTGCATTTTTTTCGTGACACGCAAAATGTATGCTTTTTTGTATACGATTGGAGGCAGCGCTTCAACACCTCATAATACGATTATTTGCATTCACTGTTAAATCGACTTAACTCAAACATTCAAATCTTTTAAAGTAGTAGGTACACAGTAAGGGAATGCAAAATTTCTGAAATAATTTATTAAAATGCAAACAATTTCAACTGCACAAATTTCAAGTGATGCAAGCAAACGGTTTATGAGGCGTTCAAGAAATTACACTTGTATTTTAAAAAAAAATTTGTATATGCATGCAAATTGGGCCAGTCGCATTTCATCTGTTGGCCAGTGTAATTTACCAAGTTGTTTTATGCCAGCTAAAAATATTCTCTTTGATTTAATTTTAAGCATTACTTCTTTGCTATGACTAGCGCTTACTTTCTTTCCAAAGGCTGTTGTTGTAGTTACTACCTCGTTTTAGCTATTAGTTTTGTAGTTACAAAAACAAACATAGACTTCGCGCGCTGTTCAGGCATAAATACTTACGCTAATCTATTTCCTAATGATTTTCGCAATTTAAGTGAGAAGAATGGTTTATTTGCTCGGCTACAGCCAACAACAAGTTACTTAATAGTGTTGTTATTCATCATATGATATACCTATATATGTGTTAGAAGGTCATAGTATATTTGATATTAACTGTACGTTTTAGTTGTATTCACTAAATCCTAGTTAGTGAGGTAGACTACATGACACAAGCTCGTTTTTTTAGTAGCCTAAGTATTCGTAGCAGTTGCAGTGGAGCGCGGTTTCCGAAGCTGCTCAAGTGAAGTGCTTTAAGCTAGTGGCTAAAAGCGTGTAGACACAATTCCACAAATTTGCATTATTTACTTGCTGCGTCTTTTTTTAGCCAACGAAAAGTAAGTTTAATTTTGTAATATCTACTTTAAAATACTTAATATGCTTGACTTGAAATTAAGTTTTCATTTTCATTTTATGTATCTTATGCTATAAAAGGGTATGTATTTTAAAAAGCCAGCTTTATGTTTAAGCACAAACAAAACTTATAATTTTTATAAGACAATAAAATTTCAAATTCCGACGCATGTTTTTTATTCATTATTTTATTATTGCAGAAAAGAGTAGAGTCCCCCACTGAAATACAGTTTTAATTTTAATTTTCTTTTAAATTTTACATATTTAAAAAATTTAAGAATAGGAATGTAGATCTAGAACTCGAGGCGACACGAGCAGATAATTTCGTTATAGATTTGGAAGTTCTGGCACGAATAAGAAGACCAAATTTCGAATTCTTCAAATGAAGATCCCGGCTTGTGAGACGATCCCGGAATAAAAACGACGATTCTGACAAATTCTACAAAAACCATACATGAAACTGAAAAGCAGGGAGTGGTCAGTTTTCAAACCCTAGCTGCCAAAGTCACACAGCCAGTGACAATTGGATTGGCTATCTATATAAAATTGTTTATATTAAAGCAAATTTGTACAGCTCAAAGAAAACTGCTAACTTCTTCTGTAGCAAAAAAGAAGACAGCAGAGCGTTTTACGCGTTTAAAAACTGACGACATTTTTGTGGACCCACAGTAAAAAGTCTTCCATTTTTAATGAAAAAAAGATACAACAATAAAAAATGCGCAAACATTTGAGCAATAAAAAAGAGAGAAAGAAATTTAAAGATTTTGAGAAAAATTTATGTAAAAAAAAGTTAAGCCAAAAATTGTGCAAAAATCAATGAAACGATTTAAGTAATGTTCTATATACATATGTAAAGTTCTATATGTTGTTGTTTTCGGCTTGTTTGTGTAGTAAGGAAAATGAAAAATTATGTGCTAAAATAAGCGAAATAGAAGAATGTTGAAAAATTGGCTTATTGCTTGATGGCATTTTACTAGTATATACAATATATAAATATGAAACCCGATACATGCATGCATGGGTAAAAAATGCAAGTTCTACATTTCTTTGTAGCAATTTAAGAAGGCGCAACAAATGGCGCTCTGGCATGAGTTGTTCGAGTACACAGTAAGAAACTGAAACGAACTGTTTGTACACAAAAAAAGTATTTTCAATAAATACTCAAGTTGTCTTTGCATACCTGTTATTTTAGCAAAATGCGAAATATATGACGTTTTGACAAAAATTTGATTGCTTACAAAAAAAATGTGAATACGAAACGACAAATAAAAATCTATGTTTTGAGAAAAAATGTTTGAGTGTAGCTCGCACAAATATTAGAAAAGTTTTCAACAAACAAATAAAATGTAACGATTATACATATATACATATGTACATACTATATATCAAGCCGATATGCACGTGTACCTTTGAACATTTTGATGAACGACAACATGAAAAATCGAAATTAAAATATATACACTGAAAGCTTTAACATACCTGAAAATAACTGATATAATAAACAAAAGTGTTCCCTCTTCAAAAAAAAACGATTTAATTGGCATGTGAGTCGGAAACGCTAGAGCAAGTTAAAATCATAAAAAAAATGCGGCTCCGTTTCTAGCTTACACTAAGGGCCAGTTTCACAGTACAATAATAATAAAATGTATATTTACACTGCACAAAAATGTTGTTTTATTATAAAATTATGGCATTTTTGGCATCGTCTATTAGCTGCCAACTTCGCTGGCGGTCAATTTATATTATCATATTTTTATAAAACAAAAAGCTCAGTGATAAGACAAACATAAAGCCACAAAAAGCTTATCACTCTCAAGCTTCTAAAATACAAATTTTACAATTGCGGCATATAATTTTTCTCTTCTTCCCTTTATTGTCCATCTATTCCCGTTTTTTGTTTGTAGTGTCGCATAATTGCGTAATTTATGATCAGAGCAATCAGAGATTTACACTGATCAACTACTGTTATTTAATTGTTCGCTACCCATTTCTGCGCTTTAATACAAATGAATATTTGTTTATAATGCAGCTTATCGCTTTATTGCGAGAGGTAATCAAATCTCAGCGAATTTTGTTGATTCGCAAAAAACCAAGATTAAAGTCCAAGACAATATTTGAATTCTTTATAAACGGCAGCAGTCCATCAAATTTTTCAACAGCTTCCAGCTGAGTTCCCAATTCCGAATGGCGTCGCATATCTCGGTTGATATGCAAGTGATCTCTGTGGTTGAAGGCACTAGCTTCGAATTCTGGTCTAATATTTTATTAATTTTTGCTTGGCACAAGGCAAGGCATTTTAAAGAGAGTATTACTAAAGCATTTCGAACTTTTTTTCTCTCTATGGAAAGCATCTACAAATATCACTGAATTCATCGTTGAAATGCTACGAACACGAAGAAATTCTAACTCACTTTTAAAATTTTCTGTAGAAGTTGAAGCGAATAACCAAGAAGAAGAGACAATCATACTCATTTGCTGGACATGCCTGTCACTTTGGCCAAAACAAGGAGGCTTCTAAGATCCTATGCAACCCTTTAAACCCCAACATACTATCAGCTCAACCTGACCTAGCTCTATCTCGATTTCACAACACGCTGTACGCTCAAGTATTCGGATGATTTTGTAAAAATTCAGCGTCTGGTGTAGATCGGACCACGTTTTGTCAACATCTAGCATCTATTATATTATTACTATACATATTTAGATTTTGGCGAGTTTACTTAACCTTGAAACTTTGTCTCTCTCTCTCACTCTCATTTTTATGTAGGCTAGAGCGACATCGACACCGTACTCCAAGCCGCTGGGAATATCGAGGCTCCACACCAACGCACTTTGATTTCGTATTGACGTTTTCGCATTTTTGACGTAGCATGAATTGCTTCTAGTTTGCGATGAGGCATTCTGACTATTGATAAGTTGGTTGTTATCAGTGGCGGAAAGCAAAAATTTGCGCACTATAATTGATTGAGCATGAGCCAATGGATTTCAATGCCAATTATAAATGGTCTGTAGTTAGGACTCGCCCTGATGGCAATACATTTTTGAACTTTGATATTTTGTAGTCACACCAAATGCTGGTAGCTCAGAGACTGGAAATGATTCATTTCCTTTAATGATCTAAGTGGAGTTGACTATGCAATTGTTCAATGCATGAAATTCATTGCAATATATTGCAAGTGGAAGTAGACTTCTTCTTCTCATGAAAATTATTTTATAAACATGATATATTTAGTTAGTGATATATATTTTATAGTGAAATATTTTAGCTACATAATTATTTTTATATTAAAAATTCCAGCATTTCAATTACATAATTACAAAATTAATTTTGCCAGCTATTTGAAGCCATATTGTATATCATAATATTTGCGGGTGAAATTTTCAGTTGCTGTCAACATTTTAATTGCAAGCGATTGCGCCACTTAACCTCTTGTTGCCACTTTACGAAAGTGTTGCTAAATATTGCCGTCAGCAATGCTAAACAATTCATTCATTTCGATATAGGAATATAAAAAACCAGCAATTTACGCTCATCAAACAAATCAACCTAATGAAGAGAACGATTGAAATTGCTATAAATCAACGCAACAACTAATTGTAGGCATCGCCTTCATATTGTAGACCAATGGGAGCAAATGATAGTTGTTGTTTTTGCTTGCCAGTGCGGGAGAGAGCGTTCATTTTCATTTTTTAATGGAAAACAAAAACAACAATTACCATTTGATACCTAATGTGAACGCGGCCTAACAGTACCCGAACAGAAGAGAAGTAACGAGGAATTGAACTTTGAGCTGGATAGCCAAAGTAAAAAAGCAATTGTGCTTGTACTCGCATAAAATATTCCACAATGTACATTCTTTGTTTAAGCAAGTGTGTGAAGGGAAGGGAGGAAGAAACTTAAATTGACTGTAAAAGATCAATTCAATCACCTTGAGCCTTCATTCAATGACTCCTCAAATTTTTTTTTGTTGCTTTCGATGTTTGAAATGGCCCCAAATAAATAGGTTTCAAAGCTCAATTTTTGTACCTTGTTTTCTTTTTGTGAATTTTCGTTGCTGGGCATACGAAAAACCAATGAATTAACATTTCGCAAGATTTGCATATTTTGAAAGTTTCAGTGTCTGGGCGTCTGGGCACTGAGAGCGCGATAAATGCAGACTGAGGCGAGAGTATAGCTCAACATTTCGGTATAATTTGCTACTGGCGTATTAGATTAAAAAGCTAAATTAAAAAGTAAACAATTAATAAAGAGATTTGCAATATTTGAAAGTTATAAACATTCGCAGCAGTTCATAAAAAGTTTGGCAGGCACGCGAGTTAAAAATGTTATTTGTGATGCTTATGAGAAGAGTAGATGGAACAAGACGGGGTGGGGTGTACGAGTTTTTATCTGAGTTTGCTTTGCTTTTGCCTCAGGTGCATATTTTGGCTTGTTGTTTTTTTGCTGATTTTTAGATATGCGGATATTTTTCCGAAATGACGCAGAAAAGAGCGTAGAAAGTTTTGTTGTAATTAATCAACGCTTATTTTGAAAAGACTGGAAACTTGTTTCTGCGGGTTATTCATCTCGTTTGGCCGGCAAACAGGTAGCTTGTTGGTCGCTTTAGCCACGTGCTGCCCAGTGATCGGAATAAGGTCATGAGAGTGCGTCGATGTTATTCAAATTCACACAACGTTAGGGAAGTATTGGTGTGCTCTTTGCTTTTCACTAAAATATAAGTTTCCAATTTGTTATCATTTAAGATTGCAAAATCAGTTGGACAACAATTCTATTGTATTCGTTCAAGAATAATTTCTGATAAGCGGATTCATTTGTGTTCCGTAGATACTGTTGCGTCTGCGAAACGCGGCCAATAATAAAATTTAGCAAAATCAGGGCAACATGTTGCAAAGGAGCAATAGTTTGAGCGCCTCTGAGACACCGCTGTGGGAAATTGTAATAGATTGTCAGCGCACGTCAAACTTCATTAAAAATGTTTACGTTTATAGATTTCCACAACGAATAATTATAATAGTTTTTCACAAAATCGCCTCCCTTTCTTGAGCTCCGCACACCAGCGCATATTTAAAATTAATTGCCTTGATGTAGTGAAATCACATTTTAATTCCTTAGTTTTGGTAATCTTACAAAAAAAATGTATTTGCAGTAAACGTTCGTTCATGTTGAGAAAACAGTTTGTTTGCTTATAAAAGCAAACGCTGATGTATTCCTTATTCACAACATACTGCTCATCCTCCACTTCCAAGAACTTAAGCATTCGCTTACTTCTTCTTGGACACACCAACAGTGCGACCACGACGACCAGTGGTCTTGGTGTGCTGACCGCGCACACGCAGACCCCAGTAGTGACGTAGACCACGGTGGGAGCGAATCTTCTTCAAACGCTCCAAATCTTCACGCAGCTTTGAGTCCAAATTGGAAGAGGTCAACTGTGTGTATTTGCCATCGATGATGTCCTTCTGCCTGTTGAGGAACCAGTTGGGCACTTTGTATTGCAGAGGGTTTGCGATGATGGTTACAATTTTGTCAACCTGTGGACGAAAATGGAAGGCAGCAATTAGCACAAACTAGTTCTGGATGTTCGAGTCAAGCCTGACTAACCTCCTCATCAGTGCACTCGCCAGCGCGCTTGGTCAGATCGATGTCGGCCTTCTTCAGCACAATATTGGAGTAGCGACGACCCACACCCTTGATGGCGGTCATGGCGATGCCGACCTTGCGTTTGCCATCAATGTTGGTGTTGAGGATACGCAGAATATGTTGAAACTTCTCAGGAATGACCAGCGACTGTGAGCAAAGGAAAGAGATGGTAATTCAATTGCTGCCATTATAAAAATACACAGCGATTTGATTTCTATGCATGCAATCCAACAACAAAAACTGCAGCGCCAACAGCGTCACAAAATGCATACAACTAAATTTTGCTGCACAATTTTCATTTATATTTTTAACACTTTTCTATTTGCATTTTGATAAAAATTTCTATTTCAACGCACACTGGCAATGATAAGTTCACACTTTTATAAGACTTGAGCGCTTTTGCTGTTGGATGTTTTGCATAAAAAGCGATTTTTTCAATACACGTACCATTTTTGCACTTCTAAAAGCGACAGAGTTCAAGTCGAAAAAGACGGACAGAAGAGCGGAAATCGGCGAAATGTCAAATGTTTCAGCGCCATATTGCGGTGAGAGAGCGAATGACAAATAATGAGCGTAGGAGAGCGGTAAAAGTGACAGTTCTTTGAAAGTAATTCAACGAGCGTGTTCAGTTGATTAGTACCGGCGAATTCATACATAGAGGGCGCTAACTTTACTTTATTAAGAAATTCGAAATCTCTCTTTCCATTAGTACTTTCACTTTAGTACTTTTTTGTTAGTACCTTATTTAGCACACAGCACATGCCCCAACCATTTGGTCCGAAAATATTAACGTAACGCGTACGCAAAACGTAAGCGGAAAACGGAAAAATCGCAATTTTTGCCGCAAATCTTGAAAAATTTCTGCATTTTACTGCTCCACGCGCGACGGCGACGGGGTTAAGGAATGCAGCGGAACGCATTCCGGGCAATTTGCACGCCATTTCAGGCAATTTGGGCGCAAAAACTATTTTTTTTTGCATGCGATAAATTTATCCCATGACATTCGTCCTTACGTAGTTTGGCGAAATCCGCAAAATTCCGAAATCGCATGCGATTTTTTGCCGATTTTGTATGCAAAAATTTTTCCGTTATAATTTTGCGATTTTTCTCGTTTTTCGTTACGTCATTTCATCTGCATTACGTAAGAAACTTGTTTTTTATGTAATTTTTTATTTTAATTTGTTTTCCGGCATGTTTGGGGGGGGGGAGGGGGGGGGGGGTGCATTGTTTCTTTCCACTGCGTAAAGAAAGTTGTTTTCGTTTTTGAAGGAAAACTTCTTTCTTTGAGTAAACAACAAACATGTATGAAAAATGATTGAACAAACCATAATTCAGGGAAATTGTATTGGGTTAAATGATAAAGTAATAGCAAAAAGGACTGAAATTAATCAAAAAGAATTCAAAAATTAATAACTACTCCCGCATACGACGCTGTCGTCATGACCAATTTAACGTTGACTTTTTATTCAAATTAAGAATGAATGAACAAATTAATAAAAATTTTGGTAGGATTTTGATATGATTATCACAAATTTCAAGCTTCTCATAAATACTATATCTAAAATAATTCACTTTCTTTGCTGTTTCGTTTTATTAAGGATTTTGATATGATTATCACAATTGTCAACTGACACATAAAAGCAGTTTTTTAAGTAAGAATACATGCAAAATCCCTCCAACTCTTGGTTTTTGGTTACGTACACCCACTCCTCACTTTAAGGACAAATACGCAACTTACGCATAATTTGAATTTAGCTGAAAATAACTTTCGTTACTGCGAAATCTGCAAATTTTCCACTAAACACCTCCAACATGCTCTCATTTCAGGTACAACCTTTGCCCTCCAGCGCAAGGTGCAGGCTGGCAGTAGGTTTGGTGATTGCCAATGTTCATCTTATTGTGCTACAGACGAAATCACTACAAAATTCACACCAAGTTAAAAATACAATTGCAATTTATCAAGTGCTTTAGGTATATTATTTGTAGACTGCTTTCCCTTCAGCTCTTTAATGTTTAGTTCTGCCCTCATTTCAAACACTACATTGTAGAAATACTTACGACGCACTGTGGGGCGCATCGTATCAAAAAGTGTTCGAAAACAAAAACATAAAGTGTTGGTTCTCCGTTCGTAATGTTTCTTTTTCCTTTACGCTAAAAGAATAACATATGTATAAAATCGAACAAGATTTGAAATGTTTGAAAAGCAACATCGAAAACTTTTTTGTACAAAATTTGGTATTTGTTCAATGAAAGTCGGAATTGGCAGTCAGGCTCATGCAAAATCACGCGTAGGCGCCACTCAAAACACACGTGGCAACGGCAGCGACAGCAAAGGAGGCAGCCGCTCACAATTCCTGGCGCGTTGTGGTGACACGACGGTAGTTGTGATGGCTGTGCTTCAGAAGGCGGAAGGGGGTTGCTTTGTTTCAAGTATTCAGCTATCAGCGCTGAGCGATTTCGCGAACTTTGGGAATGTTCTTCATATGCATGTATGTAGAAAATGCAGAAGAAGGGTAGAGAATGTAGAAAATCGCACAAGCTAAATACGCAAAAAGCAGAAAGGGGCAGGGGCACAGTTCTCCGCACATTATTTATTCCACTGACTCTTGCTCTCTTGGTACCCTAAAAGCGTGCTCACATTGATTTGCTACACAATTGTGCTTAGTATTGCCTCTCACTCTTACACGCAATCGACATCTCACTCACACTTCAAAAATGCTTGCCAATTGTCTACGTGTAGAAAATCGTATAGTCTACAATTGTAAAAAAATTTGCCACAACACTATTTTCAATTTGCAAGTAAACAATTGAACATCTTCGCCACTCCGAGCAACATGCATCTCGCCAATGGCGGCAGCATGTTGCACACACACATCATCCCTTCGCCACATGTTGCTGTTGCTGGCCGATTTTATGAATGAATTTTCCAAACCTGCGCACGACGACGCACCGTTCCACCCAGCATTCCGCGCTGCTCGTCAGCCGGCTTGCTCAGTGTTTGGCATTTTGGCGGCATGCTGTTTGCTGCTTGCTTATCAGCCATGCTCTTGTTGTTGTTGTTGTTGTTGGAAAATTGCGAATTTTCCGGCGCGTGCTTTTCCTGGCGACTTGGCGCACGCACGCGAGCAGTTCGCATTCTGAGACGAACACGTTCAGTAGTGCACTCCGAAGCGCGCTCGAGCGTCGGCCACTTGGCCACTCGTACTACATATCGCCTTTCCGTTCGCATTTTCGCCTTTTCCGCGCGTCATTTGCTCGAGCAGCGCCCCGAAAATTGCAAATTCCTCAGCCTGATTAGTTACCAAAAACTAATGACAAAGTGTGCCGAGTTTGTGCGTGCGTGTGTTGAGCGATTTTTCCGCGGGGCGAGAGCATTTCCATATGCCAAGAGGTCGAGAGTGCATGTGTTGAAAATTTGAACAAGAATTCCAAATAATCCGCAAAAAATTGTTGCTAAATTTCTCGAAAATGTTGCAAGTTGTGGAAAATGTTTTCTTTCGTAGTTTGTGAGTGAAAATTTTCAAAACTTAATTGAATCTAAATTTTAATGCAAATGAAATATTAAAAGAAGGACTACAATTTTGCTAAATTGTTGGAATTTGAAATGTGAGTGTTACTCTTAGTTATATAAAGTTTTGTTTAGGCTTTGAGAAATTTATGCAAATTTAAATTTTAAATTTTCTGAAATTTCATAAAAATGCAAACTCTCAAACAGGCAAATTCGAAAATAGTTTAAATGCCTTGAAAAGTGTTTCAAAAGCAAAAGCCTTTGAAATAACTTTTTTTTAAGGTTTTCAAATCCATTAGAAGTTTTATGAAAAAGTCTGTTCATTTTGAAAAATATTAAAAATTCCAACTTCTGAAACATTGAATCTTCCTTGAATGTAAACTTTTGGAAATGATAATAAAAGTAGAGCGGTAGTTCAGTTTGTGCTGTTAGGAGTGGCTGGTTCGAAGCCCAACAGACTTATGACAACTAAAAATAGAAAAAGAATTTGTTTTCCAAATAGTTTCGTCGTGCGGCGTCACCTCTTGTGAATAATTAAAAAAACCATTCGCTAGTATTCTTGGCTCTAGCATACATTTTTACGAAATTCTACATACTTAATTTTTTCTTGGTTCAACTCTATTCACGAATTTGCCCATGAATGCGCATAGCAAGTTTGTATTTGAAAATTTACCAATTCGAATATCATGTGCTTAAAATTTTACAAATTCAATGTAAAGCCTGGCGTACACGGCATGCCAAAACGGCCATCAACGTGTCATCGAAATTGCTAGCATGCCATGATTTGGCATCAATTATGACATTATTTGACTTGATTGAAAGATTGCAAAATGTTCAAATATCAAATTCAGCCATATTCAATAGCAATTAAAAAAATGTCTTTGAAAATAAAATTGCTCATGCATCTTTGGTTACAGTAGACGAAAGTTGCTTACAACAAATTTTACAAGTTAACAAAGAATGAGCGGAACTTTATGACTACTTCAAAAGTAAGCGCTAGTTTTGAAACTAACAGCCACCACAATGTTCTCTGTATACTGGTTTTGGGATATTTTTTTCCCAATTTTTTGCAGTTAATAAAATCCGAGCACTGTTGATGACAATTTTGCTGTAGTATTTTGGTCCATAGCTATGAAAAGTAACACGAAGGATGAACAAGTTTGTCAATTCTTTTACTTCAATTTTGCGCCTGTAAATAAAAGCTCACTTTTCAATACAAATTGCATCTTTTCAACATGTTAAATAAAATTACCAATTTACTAACCAAATTGAAGCAATTAATTAAAATTCCCTTGGGTTCCGCGAAGCATTAAATAAGTCAATCGAATTTCAACAAATCGCCTGAAGCGGTTCACTTTCATGCTCACAAAGCCGGCAACTTGAAGGAGACTTTTAGCATCGGGGTATCGAGGTAGTGCGAGTATGCCAGATGACTGGTCACTTTCAAGTGCTGCACTTTCAGTGACATTAAATCAACGGAAATTCTTATGCAAACAATTTTTAAAGCAACTTGCGTGCGCGCTTCGTTGCATAATTTCAATTACAATTTCATTAACGAGCCGAGGGCCACGAGCCATGTTGAGGCAGTGCGTTAATGGGTGTTCCGATTTTAATGCAGAGTGCGGCCAAGTGCAAACAAGAGGAAAAACATTGCTCATGCTACGACAAGCACACACACATGCATACCTACACAGAAAAACACTTTCATGAAATTCCATTCACTGGCAGAGCATTTTCAATTAAATCAAAACAGAAATTGTACAAAAATTTCAATGTGTGAGTGTTTGCCTGCTTTTTGGCATTTTTTTTTTTTACTAAAAAGTTTGTTAAGCGATTAGTCAAATTTACAAATTTATGACTTGCACAAATATTCACATTTCCTAGAACGTGTTCAAAATCGTGCAAGCATGCAAAATTGCCAAATGGAAATGTCACTGGCAATGAAAACTGTGTTGCAATTTCAATGAGAATTACAAATATTTTATATACTGAAAGTGTGATTTATATTGTTCAATTACAATTCCCAGCTAACAAAATGAAGAGCGCTCATGTTTCTGATGACTCTAACTCCGGCAGGTCTTCTAGACTTCGTTTGAAATGAACTGCCACAGAGTTTTCATCACTTATAAAATTTTACATTTGCTTCATTTCGCAGGCTTTCACAACTGATTGATTTCACAAAAACATATCTTCTTAAACTGTTTTTTTCTTCTACAATATTTTAATGCTAGAAAGCACACTTGTCAGCTGCTTAATCCCGACAGACCTGTCATTAGTCATTAGAGACATATCAGAATACCAAATCGTCTCAAACTCAAGTTCAACACTGACTAGTCAGTGATTAGCAGTCACTATTTGTCACTTGTTACTATAAACAAACTGTAGAGTTAAGCTATAAAGCTATATAAACTTTTGAGACTACTGCAAATTGTTGCTAGTTTCTAATGTTTTTATCAGCATTGAGACTTTGAAATTAGTCTAAAGTAACTATTTTTTCAGAAAACAAAGTCTTATTATTGATCATACAACTATCCATAGACCAACAACAAAAGCTGCTGTCAATGTGCAAAATTTTATCTACAAGAAAGTTTTAGTGAAATTGTGGAATATTTGAATGTTGATTCTTTAAAGATATTATTAATATGACAAATTGATATGACTTTAGAAAAATTCTAAATACAAGCCTTAGAATAGTTTTTGAGCCGTAAAATTGTTTGCTGGGTGTTTGCATGTGTATTAATGCATGTGCGTATGATGGACACTAGTAAAAACATAACAATAACATAATTTTAAGGCAAATTGGAAACATTATTGACAGGCAAATGGCATGGCACAGTGGGCGAAGCGTGCTAAATAAACGAAATAAATACTTGCTCAGCTGAGGGCCTTAGTCGCTAGTGTTTACATGTTAAACTGATTAATTGCTTTCTAAAATCTTTTAAATTAATACAATGCCTATGATTGCCTTTTATATAATGCAGCTAAAATATATGCGCCTGATAATCAAAATGTCTGACAAATTGTCGTAAATTTTTTATGCCTTTTTGAATGCGAGCGGTAACTAATTTTAGCAGAAATTGCAAATCTGCAACAACAACAAAATTGTTAGCAATATGCCTTGGCAGGCAGACACCCCACGAGACAATTGAAAGAGGAAAAATTAAGAGAGCAAGTAGTTGCAGAAAATTTCACAGTGCTGCCACGATTTCGCAATTCTTGGCAATTTGTCAAATCTTTTATTTGGAAATTTCAGAGCAATTCTTCTTCTTTGCGAATTTCATTAACAAATCACGGCATTTGTTAGGCAGCAAGTAAATAAACAAATCGCTGGAGGCGAGCAAAAACTAACAAAAAAATGCACAAAAACGAAATTCATCAGATAAATGAGCATTGCTTTAAGTAAAGCAAACGAAAATCTGCAAAATACCGGCAGCAAAATTTGCTAGACAAAGGAGCATTACTTAAAGCTGAAAAAATAAACAAAACATACATGTATGTATGTAGAAAAAAGCCAATGAAAATTGCTAAAAGCAACAAAGAAAAACAAAGAAGACTAAAGTGAAACATACGAAATGGCAATTTTAATGCTTTGCCATAAAAAAGCGCCAACACATCTGTTTTAGACAAAAGTGCATAGTTAATCAAATTAATGTAGATAATTTGTAATGATTTAAATATGTTCGTGCCACTGTGCTGTGGCTTTTAATGCTTTTGTTGTTGCGCTGTTTTTTTCGAAGTGCTCACTGTGGCCTTTGCACAATTCATCACTTCACATTTTTTCATGGCATACCAAATATTTCTCCTCAATTTTTTTTATCTCTGTTTGCAGAGATTTTCATACATTCTTCCCCCTCCTCTCGAGCTTTATACGCTCAAGCTGCCTGCTTAAATTTTCATTTTTTTAAATGGTTTTCACATGCTTTTTCATATTTGGCTTGTTTACTTTAGCTGTAAATTGTTGTTTTGTTGCATATTTCTTTTCCTGCTACCGACAGAGAAGGTGATTAGTATAGTAATTGCAATATTTATAATTGAAAACTGTAATCAGTGCAGCTTGTAATTTTTAATAGAATATCGTTTGCGAGTATTCATAAGCTTTTCATCAAAAAAAGAACTTGGCAGGCATGCTGGGACTTTTTACAAAAATGTTTTTAGTTTCACACGAAGCTATGTATTTACATGAAACGAGAGTAAAACCGGCATAAACAAAGATATAGAGGCTCCAAAGATACAAGGTTATTGCAGAAAGCTGAAGGAGCTGCCAGCATTTTTTAGATAAACTTTCTGACAGTGACATTTCAAAACTATTTGCTAGACTGTCAAGCATTTTATGAGTGAGGGAGAGAAAGAGAGAGAGAAAGAGAGAGAGAGAGGGAGAAAAGGAAGCGCTGGCAAAGAAATGTCAACTTAGGAAGCTGTTGTCATCGACTCAGTAATTCTCCAGGAAACGAATGAAAAAACCATGCTTGCTGAACAAAATCGAATTGGCATTTAATTTATTAGAAAACAGAATACATTAACATTTCTTGCTAAATAAGAAAGATTGCTTACAACATAATGCTAATACTACAGCTCGGCCAGTTTTGCAGCTATGGAGCAGCTGACGACATGTGTGCTTAGTCGAGTCACTTTTAAGTTTCTTTTGAATCTAACATTTCCGACAGCCCGCAGGCCCGCAGTCTAGTAAACAATGCTATAAATTCTATTCTATTTGAGCATATTTATGATATTATCAATTTTTAGCTGGTGTGCACATCCGTAAACAAATTCAATTAGATTAGTGGTTATGTATGTGTGTGTGTCTGTCTGTCTGTCTCGCTCACTGGCTGATTGAATTTTAAACATGAACTTGTGCAAAAGTAAATTTGTTGAAAGCTGGTTTTTTTTGCCGCTTGCCACTTTTTCGTTGTTTATAAAATTTGTTAACATAAATAGCTTGAATATGTCAAAAATTGAAGCGCCAGTCGATGAGATACAAATAACATAGCAACAAAAATTTGTACATGCCTTTTGCAAGAGTTGTCGATATTTGTTGAGTACTTTGTGCCACAGCAGATTTTTCCATGGCTACTTGATAAGGCTTTCTAACATGCCTTTGTATATAATTTTGCTTAGAAAAATAAAAAGCTTATAAAAAGGACAAATTTCAATTTGAATTTTCACAAAATTTGTGCGAGCTCTCAAAGGGACTGCGATTTTTCTAAGAGAGCAAAAAAGAGAGAAAGATTGAGCAAGCATCTGTGCGAAATTTCATTGCTTCTTTTTTAAAATAGTCATGAAATTACAAGAAATATTCATATACGCGCTTTAAAGTTGGCCTTAAAAATTGGGGTACGAAAATGTTTCGCCATGCCAACAGCAGTTTTGAAATTTTGCTCTCTATCTCTTTCCCTTTAGATTGTTTAAAGAATTATATTTGATGTTTTTTTAAAGTGTCTAAAACCTGCACGCTAAACGAAATTGGTCGTTTCTGCAACTTTTTTGCTTTACAACACACCCCCAATCCATTCCCCTCAAATGTTCATTAACCCAGAGAAAAAAAAGAAACATAATGACCGAAGTATCAATTTCACAAGTGGGCCGAGGCCCCCCGAAAGCGTCAAGAGCTGAAAATTCATTAAAACGCCGGCAAGTATGCAACATAGGGCGGTAATATATGCAACACAGTGTGGCCGCAAGGTTTGGCTACTGGCGCGGCGAGTGACAGGACATTAGTGTCCAATGTCGCTTTACAGCATGTTTTATGTGCCTGGAATATGACGTTGGCAGCGAGCAAGACAGTAGCGAAGCAGGCAAAATTGTTTAAAATTAAATTAGAAAGACAACAAAAACAACAACAAGGCAGATAAAATGAAATAAAATAAAATGACAAAAATGCGCATAACAACAGTGCAGAGCAGCTGAAAGAGAGAGAGTGAGAAAGCTAGGGGGAAAGGAAGTATATGCTGGAAAAAACAAGTGAATTATGCAAATGAAGTGTGGCAAATGTCAAAGTCACAGCAATATTATGCATATGTGTGTGTGAGCAGTGCCGTCTTTATAAAAAGGCTCAAAACTGCGCCCCTTTTTTGCAGGCTTCTTGCTGAAGTGGCTAAGTAGCTACTAAAATGAGCAGCTGGCCACAAAAGCAGCAAATTTCTGTTTATTTTTTTTAGGAAGATAATCTCTTTACAATGAGTGTCTTTAGAAAAATCGACAATATAGACAGAGTTAAAATATTTTTAGGCTAAGAATGAATTTTGCCAAAAGAAGTAGGCTTTAACTTTGCATTTGTTTGCAATTTTCCTATTTTTACAAATTTGTAAAAAGCAGCAATGGCAAAGGCGCCCCCCAGCTGCCCTCAAACAGCGTAATGCGGCACTGCGTTTCTGTTAGACTGCCGTGCTGCGTCATAACACTGCCACATGCCGTTCTGCTGATAAAAGAAAAACAATATATTTGGATATACTTATGAGGACCTTGCGGAAAGTAAACAAAATTAAGGCAACAGGAAGCGCTTGGCAGACGCCATCGCAGTTAGTTCGACGGCAGCAAATCAAGTCATAAAGCCAAGCAACCGTCGCCCCGGCATAATAACAGCGGCGACCGGAGCAGCGGCTATACTACAAAGGTTTAGCGCAAATTTACACAGCGACAGGATAATGACGGATTACGCCGGCTTTAATTTGGGCTGCGCCTAAACGTGGCTGCGCATAAGCGCGATAATGAGGCGAGCTGCGCGAAAATGACGCAAACGATTAGCGGCTGAATTATGCGAATTGTTGGAAGGTTGGTTTTTGAAAAATGTTGCCAGCTTTTAGGCGCGCAAACAAAAATTGAAATGTTAAACGTGCGGCTGCTATCAACTTCATGCGGAGTGGGCGGCAAGTGATAATGTGTTTGGCAGTTTACAACCCTCGTACAATGAAATTGTTGAAAATGTATGCATCTGTTTTTATGTGCAATATTTTATGAGATATATTTCCACTGTTGGAGATATTGAAGGAGGCAATATTGTAGCACTTTTTTCTTGGTGAAATTAAAATCATGTAATTTGCAATTTATGTTAGCACAAATATTGTTAACTACTACGTTTTAAAGCATGTAAACATTTGTATTGTAATCCTGACACTTTAATAATGTTTGCTATCGGAAGAAGAAGAAGAAGCAGGAGGACAAGAATAGCAAGCAAGCAGAACAGGGCAGACCACAGCTCCTCAACTGAATAAAAATTTGAAGTTTAGATTAGCAACAAGCAAAAATTATAGCGTTTGGAAGACTACCGCGACCGAGCCTCAACTATAATACAAGCTGTAACTAAATAGTTAAACTGGGCTGCGCAGAGTCTGCTGTTCGAATCATTGTCAAGAAAACTAAAGATTGCTGGCTTGTATTTCAATTACATACATTCTAAAACACTGGTAAATGGTTGCCTAAACTGACATATAAAAAGAACTGTAGTATATCAATTAAAGAGGCTCCATATTTTGCTTAAAAAAACCACATACATTTCATGCTGATCCTTATGAAGTAAACAACTCAAATGCTTACAATTTAGCTATTAAGCAATTAATTCAGCCCCTTTTATATGAGGCCATATACGAAAATGAAATAAAAAGCAATTAAGCTCGTTAGTCATTGTTAGCAGAGGCCAGGCTCGAAGACCGCAAGGACATGCTAAGACAGCAGGTGAGAGAGCAAACCAGCAGACTAATGACTTGAGTATTTAGCGCAGCTGCCTGTGTGCTGCCTCCAAGCGCTAATCCTTTGGAAAACACAAATAACTCAAAGCATATCTTATGGCAGAAGCTACATACACACCGAAGCGGCAGACCGTAGCATACATTTGCCCAGAAAGTATAAGCATTGAAGTTAACAAAAGAATGTGTTAAATTAGTCTGCACAAAAGGACATCACTTCTCCTATTCTTAATTCAACATGATGAACGTCTCACATTTTGTGGCAATTTTCAGTCTTCGCTTTGTTGCCGAATTGAAACCGCAAGCAACATGCCGAACTATCAGCAGCACTTTGGAGCAAAGGAATAAAGAAACCTTTTATGGCATTGCCTCAAGCACAATGCATGCCACAGGATTTTTTGCGCTTCATCTGAAGTCTCTCTGATGCCATATTTCAAACAGCAAGGTATATTGGAAAAAGTAATTTAATACAATAGGCATTGCATGCTTCTGGCTGCTCACATTCAATAAGTCAAATCAGCAGACCCAAACAAATATGCTACAAGCAATTTGGACTCACATCCTTGCGGAGATGCTGAAATGTCAAGCATAAACGTCAGCATAAACGTCAGCATAAACGTCAGCATAAACCTCAAAAATGCTAATTTTATTCATGCTTTGTGAACACTGCTGCTCTACTGAAAAAACTGAAAACTCTGAAAAAATTGATATACTCTCGAATAGTTGCCAAATTCTTTGCAAGAGATGGCAGCACAAAAACAATAAGAAATAGTTTCTGCTTTTATGAGATTTCCTTGAGTGTGCCATAAGTTAAAGGCAATCTATAGCATAGGTTATTTAACCGAATGCTAAGAAGTGCTTAAAGCCGAGTGAGTATATTGCATAGATGAGTGCTTGTTGACATGCAGATACATATGTATCTACATCAAATGGCTACATTTGCCTGGCTTTCAGCGCTAGGATAATGGACAACATAATCTAGTTACGTGACGCTTCATATCACACACACATACATATGTACATATAGCATAATAATATTCACATGCAGATATTGCTTTCAAAGGATTCACGCACAAAGAGTTGCGCTTTTAGGAAAGCAAAGCAACCCTTGGGAAGCTACGCTGCCATTCTTGCATGACATATTGATGATATGTTGTGCGGTTCTTCCTCTTCTTCTGATTTTACGTTTCGCTTGCTCCCAACTGCGCACATGCCATGGCTCATGCCTTTTATCAGTTCTGCGTTGTTTCTTCATTACTTGTATGCTTATAGTTCAGTTTTTCTGCTTCGACATGGTCCATTTTGTGGCCACTCTGTGGCAGATCAGAAGTAAAAGCAGCAACATCATCAGCATCAGCAACAACAGCGACACGTTGAGCTCGCTTGGTTTTTGCTTTATGGTTTTTTGGTCAGTGGGTGGGCATATCTATGCTTAAGGCTCTCTTCTGCTACTTTTGCTCTTTCGCTGGCTTATGCGGTAATCGCTTGTGGCCTCCTCTGCCAGCTGCTGGAATTTGCTGGCAGCTTATGCCACATAATCCTTACCATTTTGAGCTTTTGAGCAGCCACAAAAAACTATCTTTTTATAATGTTTCCTGCACCATTTTGATAGCTGCCTGAAGACTGTTGCATTTGTGCTACCAGTGTGTTAGTGTGTGTGTGTGTGAGCGCGTTGTGCGTGTGCATATATTGGTGAGAAAGCCATGCAATTTTGCCATTTGCCACGTAAATGACTTCAATCATTGTGTGTCTGCAAAAACACACACACACACTCTTAACTAGCAGAACCTTGTGTGCATGTGTGTGCATGTGCAGAGGGTTCTCAATTGAAATGCCCCACGACTTACAAATTTTTTCTCACTACTCCACATTAACAACTTTCCAGATTTCTGCTCAAAAGTTAAATTTACAGATCCAGCCAATTTCCGTTCAACTGGCTTATACAGAAGCAACTCGAGTAAAGCAAGAAATACTATCAAGAATAATTCTACTTTCTCGCAAGAAGAAAAGTGTCATATAAAGGAAATCTAATTAAACTAGTATTAAGCCATATTTCTGCGACTGTTCCCTGCTGCCGGAGCAGATGCGCTTCTGAAGCAGATGTTCATAAAGCCAACTTTCCCCTGACATTCAGCCTTGACCTGCCTTAATCGTCCAATCTGGCACCTTTGTTCGCGTAAATCAACTTCTTATAATTTACCTATAAAAAGCAATGCCTTGTCTGTGAGCGTCAGTTCCTTTGTTTTCTTTTGTATGGGCATATAAAAACAGACATTATGCGCAATATATTTTTCCAGCTACATAATGTAATTTCTACAGCGTCTGGCTTAGTAATATTTAATGCTGCATTTTGACTTTTCTTGCTGGCGTAGTAAAAACGAATGAAATTAAGTCTTTGCTTTTTGGGATTCTGTGCTGCTTAAATTATTGCCAAGATTTTATTTGAAGCCTCGAAAGCTGTAAATTTGCCAAAAAAAAATCATAATCAATCAATAATCAATCATTTACTTATATAGAAAACTAATTGCAAAATCGATTACAGTGTTCAAATTAATTTCATTTAAATCAGGCTTAAGCTGGCGCTGATAAATTGCGCTCTAGAGCTCAGTTTTTACAAGGCTCTATAAGAAAGTCCTCAAAAGGGTGCTGATTTATATGTTGTCTTGTAGCAGGCATTTGTTTACTTTATATGTATTATCTACAGAATTTCTGCCAGCATTAACCCTTACATGCATTTAAATATTTTCGACAGCATCTACAGCATTTAAGAATGAAAGGAAACTGCTGGCTCACTCGAACATTTTCCTTTATAAAAATGCAACAGAGCAGCATCGAGTTCGCCATTCAAGTTTTATATGCAACTCATGCTCTTTGTTGCTTTTGTTACTTTTGTTGGTTTTGCTGTTGCTGCAATTGCTGTGGTCTTTACTATCGCTGCTGCTGCTGCGACAATAAATTATAAACAACAAATCAACAGAAAATGAAGCAAAAAGAGTTAAGCTTTGCATTCAATGCTATGAAAAGCATAAGAAACTATGAGAAAAGATGACCTTTTGGAAATGGTTGGGCATTTGAGCTTCCTTAAACAAAAATGAAAAACAGATACAAACGCAGACAAAGAAACACACACACACACAGTCTCTTATGCACAGCATAAAGACGTCTTGCACAAATACAGCAATTAATAAAAGTAACAATGAATTATGGTTTTGTAGAAATATGCACACAGCCGCAGGACATAGAAAAACACACACCCACACACATAAACATAATGGTAAAGTGGTCGAACAAGTAAACATAAGAAATCCTTTTTGAAATTTTGTTGTGTGCTCTCAACATTAAAAAGAAAGGCCAGAAAACTAAGTGCAACAACAAAAAATACAACTTAAACAACAAAAGCCACAATAAGCAAATAATTTTTGAATTACAAAAATAAATGCAAAAGTTAATTGTAGCTCAGAAGCTGCAGATATCGTAAAATGTGGAATGCCCAAATTTCAGATTGAAAGATACAATTTCGCAGTTTGTTTGTAGCAACAAAGCATTAAAAAAGCAGTGAAAATTAATTGGTGAAAACTTTCTTTATTTGTGCTTTTGTATATTTTTCTAGCAACAGCAACGAATTTTGAAGCTATTAAAAAAAATAAGTGCTAAAGTGAACTTTTGAATATTTCAGATATGAGATGGATCAACTGAAGCATCGAGATTGCCACTGGACAAGCTACCGCTGGTATGCGCCAATAGTATAGATTTTTTGCATACTTTTTTTGGGGTATTTAAAATTTAAAATCGAAATAAATTTAAGCAAATTTTTGGTTACTTCTATATATGTATGTTACTTAGTAAAATTCAACGCAAAATATTTTTTCTTTCAGAGTTCTTTACTTGGTATGCTATTTAGAAAATTTCGAATTTCCTCTAGGAAAAGCTTAAAAATCGCTCCATTTCAATAAGCACCAAGTTTATTCAACGTTTTTTGCTATGAAATTGCTTATGTTTTTAAGTGATTTCGTAGCTGCAGGCTGCGAAGCATCCAAGTGGCAAATTCACTATTCTATAAAATGCGCACTCAATCATGAAAAACTGAATACCTTCGCCAATTTGAATTCTTTTTTGTTTAATCTGCAGCAATGTTGATGATCTGCAAACACACATAAGGAAGCCAATACTATACACATAGATTTCGATTTCAATTTGGTGCACACATGCACAACCGAACAAATAAACTCGCACGCCAATACGCATAAATTTCAAGTTTCCTCCGGCTCTTTGGCTGCTATTGTCAAAATAAATGCCGGATGAATTTGTATACGGCGCTCGAGCGAGCCGCACTGCTGCAGCTCAGCGGGAGCCCCATCCTGCAGCTGCTGCTGTTCTGGTTGAAGTTTATTCAAGGGTCGCATATGCTTAACCCATTGCCGGAAACGGCTTCCATAAAGCAGTGCAACATCTAACAATTGTGTTCAAAGGCAATATACTCACACACCCATGCTATGCAAGCACATAAATTCTGATTCGAGTTGGTTTAGAAGAAGCCGACCGTACATCGCACACACACACACACACACACACACACATGTGCATATTAACACGCATGAGTGCGCTCATAGAAACATGCTGACTTCCGGCCATTTTCAGTGGCATGTGTGCATTTTTATATCGGCGGGAAAATTACAACAAGCTAAAAATTAAGTTACAAAAAATTTGTTAAAAATTTCGAAAAATCTATTTTCATTTGATAAAGTTAATCAATTTTAATTTTAAAAAGAGCTGAAAACCCCGGCAGCTAGCGCTCTTATTTCTTTTAATTATAATAATTTATTTTTTAATTATAATAATTTATTATTGTAATTACGATATTAAATAAATAAATAATTTTCAAAAGGATTCAAAAATTTGAATGCAGCGAATTCGTTTTCGTCTTAAGTTATTGAATGCGTTTGGTAGGAAAATTTGCTTTTAATACAAATAAAATTTTAAAACAGAAACACATTTTTTCAGAATAATTAAGATTGCAAAGAAATTCCATTAACCAGTTCTTGGCTTCCGACAGCAGCTTTCAAAAATCATTTCGAATATTCTAGAATGGCTCTGCACTACCTTCTGGGAAGCATGCACTCTACGATACACTCAAAAAAATTATTGAAAAAGAAGGTTCATTCGCTAAGTGGGAAGCCATTAGATCGACTCTTTGCCCCTTTCCTTCCCCTTCCGAAGTTCAATAATGGTCGCTTTACCAGGCTCACAAAAATAAACAGTTAATACAAGCAATGCGAAGTGTCCTTGAAACTGTGTAAAATCAAAATCAGATTCAAATGCACACGTACACAAAATATATGCCATTGAATGTGTGTGTGTTTCCCGATTTCATCGGTATACCTCAATTTCAGGTTGAATGCGTAAGAGGCAATTAAATAAATCATTCAAGCGAAAGGAAAAAGGAGACGTCAAAATTGAAAATGGAAAATGGCAGATTGTAAATGCTTGTGTAAATCGATTAGAGCCAGTGATTAGCAAGCATGGCTTAAGCCGCATAATTTATAGCTTTTGTCACTTTTTTGAAGAATTTGAAATTCAGATGATTGCGAAAGAGAGAGAGAGAGAGAGAGAGTGATAAGTTATGCAGAGAAAATACCAGCCGCTTCAGATTTAACCACTCAAGGTTTTTTTGACAGTTTTTGTATTCTAACAAATTTAGATTTTTCATGCCCTTCTATCTTTTTTTGCCGACATTGCTTGATTTTTCTATGGCATAGAAATTAAATTTTCCGCTGAAAAGCGTGCGCTGTAGAACGCGCCTTCCATTTTTTATGGCGAAAGCAATTTATCACTTCATCAACGGAAACCGCCATTTTGTAAAGTGTTGTCAGACGCACCAAATGACACGCATGCACATACACAGGCAAACAACTTCACATGTACATAGTATGTATGTGTGCACGTTATGCTGTCACTCTAGCGAGCTTCTTTCAGGCCTTTGACACTCTGCATAGACACAACCGTTTTTGCATGTTGCTGTAAGCATATGTGTGTGTGTGTGTGTGTGTGTGTGTGTGTGTATGTGTGTCACTGTATGCGTGTGCCAGTGTATTACAAATGAACTCACACACCGTGGAAATTGCGCGCGCACCAAAAAAATACAACAGCGTTCATTGTCTGCGTTTGGCAGGCCGTCAGGCAAGCGAGCGTAAAAGGCGGAAGTGGCTGGTTGACTTCCGTTGGTTGAATTTATACAGATTGCTGCCGATATTAGGCGTCGCCACACGACATGTGCCACTTTCGCGTTCAATGGCTGATAGAGTAGACAATGGCATAGCGTTAAAATTTCCAGCTTAAATTTAAAAAGCAAAACTAATTGATTTAAAATGGAATTTTAACTAAGCTTAACTTTAAGCTAAGCGCTTGTTTTTGAGACAACAATTGCAATACTTTTGGGCTTTGTTGCAGCATAAAAAATATTATATAAATTTCATCGGTTTACTCGGACTATTTAATCGCTTGATAGCTCGCCTGAATTGTTTACATATTCAAATACGCTCACTGCTTGCAGAGATTTAATACGCTTAAACGTTTTGACAGTCACGTTAAATGAACAAAATACACAAGCTTTTACAGTCACTTTGCCAAAGAGCTTTCAAAATCGCTGAAGTTGTAAATAGAGCAAGCAAAATTCTTGTAAATCCTCGAATGATTGCATTTGGAATATTTGTCACAATTGAACAATTTGTCATGGCAATTGCACAAAGCGCTGAGCACATGAGGATTGGCTTAAGGGTGAGTGAAATTCATTGATTCAGTTATAGCATGCAACTGTAAAATATGACAGAAATGTATGACAGCGAAATTGTCAAACAGAATGCAGAATGACATCAAAGCCAAAGAGGGGAAGTAGAAAACAGAAATCTGATTGAATGCCAAACGAAGCGTAGATTCTGAACAGGTGAAAGTGCAAACAGAAAGGTTTAACTACAAGCTGACTGTGGCAGGATGTGGCAGGATGTGGCAGGATGTGGCAGGATGTGGCAGGATGTGGCAGGATATGGCAGCCATGTGCGTCGCTTGACCGTATTGACTACTCTGCGCACTTGCCATAAACAACTTGTTCAATTTCCAATTAAAGTGTTGCTAGTGCCTTTTGAATGGCAGCCCAGCTCCAGTTGACCAACCTCCACTCAGCCTCCACTCAGCTCCACTGTGTTTACTTTTAATAGCACATAATTGAAAATTGGAAATGGCATTTTGACATGTGAGCATATTGAATTCATGTGAAAGCTTCTGCCTTTAATGCTAAGAGCAATTCTGCATTGGAATTTTACGAAATCTGGAATATAATTTTGATTTGAGAATCATGGAATGATAATATGCGAAAGCGAAGAACCGGAAATCGGAGTTCATCTTTCAGTATATAAATATATTTTTGGTTTTGTTAGTATGCTTTATTATAGTAAATATATATTCTAAACTTTTATTTCGAATTGAAAGTACTAAATTTGAAGTCCAATTTCAGACGCTGGATGTAGTGTGATTTCATTTCCGAATCTGAACTGAATAAAATACTAAGAAAAGTTGTTTATAAGATTCGACACAGAATTGCAGACATTTTAAAAAACTTCTGCCTTCAGTAATAAGAATCGATTCGATATTTGAGTAAAATTTTTAGTTTCAAAATGCATAAAGATGAAAATTTCAATCATATAATCAGAACCAAAAATCGATTTTGTTTTTAATATGATCTGAAGCGAACTGATATCAGAATATGAAATAAGTTTTCGTAGATGCTTAAATTACGCGTAAGTGACGCTCATCTCTTGGACGAATGCTAGCTTGTGACATTGTTCCTTTAGACAAAAGCACACTTGCTTCGCTGTCAGCTCGCAGTTCGCTGTTTAACAATGAAACAATGACGTTGAGGCTGTTAAGCTGAACAAAGAAATGTTTCGTGCAAGTAAACGGAATTTATTATAAGCTTATGAAGCGCAGAATACTGCAACAGCAACAACAACAAAGTTACAACAAAATAATAGCCGCAAAAGTCATTAAATGTAATCGAGTGAAAAAGAAAGTGAACAATAAAAAGCGAGTGTTTCATTGTTTGTAAGCGTTGTGTGCGGTCGTATGAGTGAGTGAGTGTGTGTGTGTGTCTGTGTGATGTGCTGTAATCGTTTCGCTTTTATGATTTCATTATCTGCTGATCAATTTTGGTTGCTTACAAAATTGAAAAGGATAAAATCGCCATAAGATTTATGACGTTTCGTCGCAAGTAAACGATAAATGTCGCCCATACATCATGTGGTGCGAAAGGATGTGTTGGGTCTAAGGCCGTTAAAAAGGATGTGCAAGTGACTGGCATGCTTTTGAAGTGAGTTTAAATTTGAGCATTGTTTCAAGGGCAGCCTAAATTGGAATACATATAAAAATGTTGCGCGTACGACATGTGGTCGTTGAATTTTTAAAGATGTGTTTGAATGAATTGTTTTATATTATACTAGCTGTTACCCGCGGGTTTCACCCCGCGCTCTTATAAAAGTACGTAATGTGAAGAGGTGCTTGCATACGGAACTTCAATACTGCGGGACTTTTAGTTCCAAAGCTATTCGATATCAATGATTTGGTTTGTACGGGTGGTTCCACGCCTCTTATCCAATGCCCGTCCCATTTTCCCAGTTCAAGGATACGGATATGGTGTCAGTTCTTGCCGAGTTTCGTTTATGTATGATGTATAGTTCTAAAGTAATACCCAAATGTGAAGTTGATTGAAAAGTGCCACGCCCCTGTCCTACGCCCATAAAATTTGACCAGTGGGACGACACATCCAAGAGGCGACTGCATACGAAATTTCAATGCTGCACGACCTTTAGTTCCAAGGCTAATCGAGATCAAAAATTTTGTTTGTATGGGGGTGCCACGCCCCCTTATTCAGTGCCCCCTTATTTTCTCAGTAGAAGGATATGGATATGTAGTAAGTTCCTACCGAGTTTCATTGATGTGTGATGTGTAGTTCTAAAGTTATACACGAATCTGTAGTTGATAAAATAGTGCCACGCCCCTTATCCTACGCCCATAAAATTTTACCAGTGGGACGACACATCCAAGAGGCGACTGCATACGAAATTTCAATGCTGCACGACCTTTAGTTCCAAGGCTAATCGAGATCAAAAATTTTGTTTGTATGGGGGGTGCCACGCCCCCTTATTCAGTGCCCCCTTATTTTCTCTGTAGAAGGATATGGATATGTAGTAAGTTCCTACCGAGTTTCATTGATGTGTGATGTGTAGTTCTAAAGTTATACACGAATCTGTAGTTGATAAAATAGTGCCACGCCCCTTATCCTACGCCCATAAAATTTTACCAGTGGGACGACACATCCAAGAGGCGACTGCATACGAAATTTCAATGCTGCACGACCTTTAGTTCCAAGGCTAATCGAGATCAAAAATTTTGTTTGTATGGGGGGTGCCACGCCCCCTTATTCAGTGCCCCCTTATTTTTTCATTAGAAGGATATGGATATGTAGTAAGTTCCTACCGAGTTTCGTTTATGTATGATGTATAGTTCTAAAGTAATACCCAAATGTGAAGTTGATTGAAAAGTGCCACGCCCCTGTCCTACGCCCATAAAATTTTACCAGTGGGACGACACATCCAAGAGGCGACTGCATACGAAATTTCAATGCTGCACGACCTTTAGTTCCAAAGCTAATCGAGATCAAAAATTTTCTTTGTATGGGGGGTGCCACGCCCCCTTATCCAGTGCCCGTCTTATTTTCTCAGTAGAAGGATATGGATATGTAGTAAGTTCTTACCGAGTTTCATTGATGTGTGATGTGTAGTTCTAAAGTTATACACAAATCTGGAGTTGATAAAGAAAGGGCCACGCCCCTTATCCTACGCCCATAAAATTTTACCAGTGGGACGACACATCCAAGAGGCGACTGCATACGGAATTTCAATGCTACACGACTTTTAGTTCCAAAGCTATTCGATGTAAACAATTTGGTTTGTATGGGCGGTGCCACGCCCTCTTGATGTATCAAAATTTTTTATAGCCTATAACCATCCTTGGAACATCTATAGTCTATGTGCCAAATTTGGTTATGATCGATCAAGCGGTTTGGAACGCAACTCCGAACATACATACATACATACATACATATGTACATACATACATACATTTTTTGATTTTTATACATATAGATTTCATAAGCCAACGATTAAATGATTAAATGTTAATGAGCAGTGAAAGACTGTAGGGGAATATGAAACAATTTATTTATGTATTCGTAAAGGAGTAGTAGCAATCGCCATGACAAGCCTTACAATTTGTAAGGCTTAATTTCACAACTGAAAGAAAATTTCCAGAAAATAGTATTTCGAATATTGTTGGAAAATACAATTGTATTTAAAGCTTTTTTTTTCGCTTAAACCAACACTCAGGGGATGCCCCCTATACATGCAAAGCACTTGTTGGTTTTGAAAGGATCATAGGTTAGTGGGTGGGGGGAAAGTGGAGTAGTAGCGGTGGACGTTTGCCTTGAATTCATGAATGTTGCAATGACGTGGGAAAACTTCCGCAGGAAGACTATTCCATAACCTCGATGTGCGACCGAAGAACGAATTCTCCCTGTAATGCGTTGTGCGTTGGAGCTTTGTCGAAACGTGGTAACGATGTGCCCCGCTCGCCATACGCGTGTTGCGAGAGAACACGCGGGCAGCTGGGATAAGATCTCTTATCTCAGCAGAGCATCTACCGTTAAAATAACGATAGAAAAGGCTTAAACATCCCACGTTCCGACGGTGCTCCAAGGAATCGATAGAGCTGGCGACCCGATCGTTTCCTATTAGCTTTATCGCGCGACTTGGATACGGTCTAGGAGCTCCAGTTGGGTTCGTGAAGCTCCTGCCCATAAATGCGAGTTGTACTCCATTTTTGGCCTAATATAGGTGGTGTAGATAGTGCAGAGATCGGCCGGTGTAAAGTATTTTTTACAGCGCTTTAGAAAGCCTAAACACTTGCCAGCTTCTTTAGCAATGTCGAAAATGTGGTCATTCCAGCGGAGATCACACTTGATCGACAAGCCTAGAACGTCAAGAGCTGCCGACTCTACAATACCCACACCATCAAAGGATAGAGGAGTTTGGGAGGGGGAGGAAGTTTGGTTGTGTGAGAGAAAACAGCATTGGGTCTTTCGAGCATTAAAGCTGACCCTATTCGCTCGACCCCACTCGGAGATTGATTGAAGGTCTTTGTTGAGTGTGTCATTCATATGACGTCGCTTGCTCTCAATCTCCGCAGAGCTTGGGCGACCTGTGAATGAATATGAATGACAAAGGCTGCTGTCATCCGCAAACGAATATATAGGATTCTTAGTCAATGACAAGAGGTCATTGATAAAGACAAGGAAAAGAGTGGGTGCCAGGACGGAACCCATCGAGCGAAGCAATCACCGACGCCATAAGCAACTAGTTTTCCAATTAGTGCTTCATGCCAAACTCTATCAAAAGCTTTGGAGATATCCAATGCAACGACCTTGCTTTCACCGAGTTGGTGAATGGACTGATTCCATTTCTCAACGAGGAAGGCCATAAGGTCGCCCGTAGAGTGACCTCTACGGAAACCATATTGCCTATCGTTAAGCAACAGATTGTCCTCAAGGTAGTTCATTAGATTGTAGTTAACTACACACTTCATAACTTTGGACAGAGTAGAGCATATTGCTATGGGACGGTAATTGGCAGGGTCCGAAGCCTCGCCTTTTTTGGGAACTGGCTGGACGTTGGCAACCTTCAAGCAAGCGGGAAAAACGCCAGTGGTGTACGAGATGTTGAAGAGGTTGCGCAACGGTCGCGCCAGAGATGTGGCACACTTGCGCAGCACAAGGGCTGGGATGCCATCGGGGCCAGAGGTTTTGTTGACGTCAAGATTTGCAAGCACTCTTTTGACTGCACGCGTTCGAAAGTGTATCTCGGGCATAGCACAAGGTACCCCCTCGATCGCGGGCAGTGGTTGATCGGTAACCGGAAGTGTAGAATTTTCAGCGAATGCCGCTGCCAGTAGGTTAGCCTTATCAACCGAGTGAGTGAAGATCTGATCGTTCGCAAAGAGCGAAGGAACAGACGATGAGGTCTTGAAAATCAGCTGAAAATCATGCAAAAGGTAAGACTTTTAAGATTTGCTGAGGCGCCATATACACTTCTTTTTGGATATTAAAAATATGAGCCTGATGGTGCTGGAGGAGGCCAAAAGAAAAAGCAGCCAATTAAAATGTTAAGCTTCTTTCTGCTGCGGCAGCAATTCATTCCAAGCTGCTATATATGCACCGACTTATACGTATAAACAAATACTTGCATAGCCACGCACATACACACTCAGGCGGAAATGCTAATAGAAGCAAACACACAATAAACTGCCAACAGCTTTCGCAATTAAATGAAGATGCAAATTACTAGCGGCTGCAGAATGGCAGCTGTTACGAGGGGGCGTGTAGTGGCAGAGGTATGCGCGGCAGGGAATTCAAAAAGCTAATCTCTTGTACAAACGCGCAAACGTGATTCGCAGGCGGCTGTGCCAATTGCTTTAATTAAAATGTGGCGCATCTTTTGAATGCAAATAACTGCAGCAGCAGATGCAAGAAGGTGCAAACTGCCAGCCGCCAACCATGCTCAATGCGAGAGAGCAAATTTGAGAGTGCGTATATGTATTTGTGTTTGTGTGTGAATTTGTATGCCACTTGCCGACTTTATGACAACAAACCATTTGTGGGTGTGAGTGCTGAAATGAAGCAAGCACAGTCAAAAGAGAAGATATGACGAGAAAGGATAGAAGAAAGTGTAGAAGAATCTGCATACAAGAGGCATTAAGATGCAGAGAGAGAGAGAGACAGGCAAAAGACGCAGAATGTGGCAGCGAATAAAGCAGCCTCAAGAGCAACATGCAAATTGAATGCAAGAGCAATGCGAGCGGGTATTTAGTCATATGCAATTGTGTGTGTGCATGTTTCTGACATTTCGCGCTTCGAAGGCGTGAGCGAATTACTAACAGAATTTTTATGCAAATTTTCGCTGGTTTAAAATTTGAAATTTTTTATTTCTTACTATTTTAAGTATTGTTGTAATTGAAACTAACCATTGCAAACTATAATTATGATGCGAAAAGTGCTGTAGAAAGTTCACTACCAAAATTCTGTAAACTGTAAATTTGCCTAATCTGCTCACATGTAATCAAATTAACTCCTACCATTCGAAAAATTTAAATTTGAATATAATTGAAAGCAATTATGCAGTCAAACTTTAGGAAAGTTCTGCAAATTAATTGCTATGAAATAACCAAAACTCTGCTCTGAACTGCAGCAAAGCTCAGAGGAGCTAACCTTTGAATTTTGTTATTTTTATTGAATTTAAGGCGCCCTCAAAAGCAGAGCCGCATTGAATTCAAATTCAGCATGCGCACACACATAGAACAAAATAGAATGCGCCACTGAATAAATTTTCCCGTTGCAAATACACGGCGTATACGTCACATCGCTGAGCCCTACCAAATTGAAAGTCACTCATACGCGACGTTGTTCGAAATTCTCGAACGTAATGCAAAACGAGCGCGCTTTATTTGAAAATGTTACTTGCATCAAGAATCGCTAAACACTTTTGTATGTGCTGTCACTCTCCGCACTGCATGTTCGCTCTGCACTTTGAACTATGCCAACAGAGGCGCAATTTACATTTACCGAAGGCAAATAGAAACAAAAGCAAAGAGAGAAAAAATGCAAAAGCAAGTGTGTGTTATTCACTTTGAGGTTTTGCTGTGCTTTGTGTGTGTGTGTGTGTGTGTGTGTGTGTGTGTGTGTGTGTGTGTGTGTGTGTGTGTGTGTGTGTGTGTGTGGGTGCAGCTGCACCTGTGTTTGTTTAAGAGCTGCACACGCCACAAATCAGTGAGTGCTTCTTTAGTGTCTATGCCTTTGCATGGCATATGCAAAGCACTGTTGATCGAGCCTATGTGTGTGTGTGTGTGCAGTGCATTTGGAAAGCTGCTAACGTTCGCTTATATTACAAGCAATTTAAAATGCAACTACGCATTGTAAACTGCGTAAGAGTTGGTGTTTCAATTCGGATTGAATTTCGTTCTGTTTGTTGGGAAAGTGCGAGCTTCATTCACAACCACCAGCAAAAGGATACACTAGCAAGAATAAATATATTAAATTTTTCCAAAAATCACAAAATTCATTCTTTTTTAACTATGAGCATTCATTGCTTAGTTGCTTTTCTTTTTCCGAATATTGTTCACATACATTTCCCTCGCACATAAAGCACCCTATTTGCATAATTTTTTTGGTATTTTTATGTTGATATATTATAAGGCTAGATATATAATTTTTAAAATGAAAATTTCTGCAACGGAAATTTCTTTTGGCTACTTTTTATCGCCCATGGTGGCTATTTTTTCTATGATTCATTAAAGGATTTGTGTGTATGTATTAGAACAATTGAAAGTGCTTTAGAAAAATCTTATTGAAATAATGCCTTAAGATAGTTAAACATGCATCTTTTTTAATAGCTTCTCCTTAAAATTAGCTGCTGTGCTAATCTACCTGCATTCATTTCTCAGCTATGATGTCGGTAGTTGGTTTCCGCTTCCATCTCAAGCACGTGCTCATTTTTAACTTAGACTTTATTTGAATTTATGAAGCTATTACTTGCATACAGCCACATTTTCACCCACACGCAGACATGTGTTAATGTGTTGCTGCGTACGTGCGTTGAACTGGCTGCAATATTTATGAAAAATTAGTTAAACGTTTTTATTCAACTTTCCAAAGCTTAAGCGTTTTCAGTGAAGCTGTTATATTGCAAATAATAGGAGCATTGCTCGCATTTGCATTCGGAAGATGGGCAGGTGGACAACTTTTGAAGTTGATACCAAACTGCTTTTGTCTAAAAATGCAATTAATATAAGCAATTCCTCGATCTAAAGGAATTCAATAAGATTGATGTGCAGAGCATATAAAAAGTATGACTGCAATTATTTGCAAAGCACCTATTTTATTTTGTAGTATTTAATACTTCACCTTTCCAAAATGTCAAGCTTTTTATGTAAATGTAATCGAGCTCACCGCCGCACTCAACAGCAACACGTAAACACCATCAAAGGGAAACTTACAAATCAACAAAAACAGCACGTATAACGGCAAGCGTTTAATCCTTACACAAATCCTTTACGTCCCACATGTTCTCGAATGTACTCGAGTTTCTTTCGAAGGCTGTCTAGATGGCATGTGGGTTCGCTGAAATGGCAATGTTTCGTATTACTAATAATAGCAACAAAATAGCTAAAATGTGTGAACTTTTATGTGGCAGTTTTCTTTTTTGTTCTTTGGTTGTTGGGTAGCAGCTGCAAGCATGCAACGGCAATTTGTGGTTTCACACACAGGAAAACTGAGCTGATTGTGCTGGTTTCCACAAAAAAAAAAGAATTTGCTATATAGCATAAATAGTTTATATAAAGTTGCAATAGACTAGCAGAAAAAGTTGTTACTTATTGCTTTTAAATTAGGGACGAAATGCTTCGAAGCTCTTAAACCAGCAAATCTTGTTTTATAAAAGACACTAATGAACAGCGCAGATTGCTTGGTGAACTCGCCACTTATTTGCTCACATATAAACCTACGCTACGCTTATTTTAAAGGCCTTAATTCGAATCATTTAAGTTAAAGAACTTTTGCAAATTCCTTTTGGCAACGCCGGCAGCAAAAAGATCGCTTCAAGGCCGCTTTCAAATATTGCTCATACGCCACAGTTACACAATTTTCATGCGCAATTCGTATCGCATATTGTTGTTCGTTAATAATAGCATTTAATTGCTTGCCTTAATTAGCATATCATAATTAAATTACAATATAAGTATCAACGGCTGGTTGTTCTATGCTGTTCCGTAATGTTATTACAAGCTCATAAATTAATTGAAAATCAATTTGGACACAATAGCCGAATTACAAAAAGACTACATTTCAAATCATTGTCATGTCATCAGCACAACAAAAACAGCAACAACCACAACAATAAAAATAACTGTAACAAGATTGGCGTGCTGCATAAATTTGTTGCTTTTATGACGCTGTGACTTTAATGATTATTGCCAAGCGACTGTCAATTGTAGACTACTACTGCCCGCACTGCTCTTGTTTCCAATTATTGTCGTTCCTTTCTCTCTCCTTCCTTCCTTCCTTCCTTCCTTGCTGCTGTTCTTTTCACTTGCTGCTGCTAGCACGCAATTGCAAAAGTTTTTTAATACCTGCTGCGCCCTCTACCCTACTCAAACTAGATATTGTATTATGTCATGTCGCAGTGACATGAGCGCTAAAGTGGTTTATCTTGTGCTACTACGACTGATTATCTGCCGCTCGCTTTATCTCTTTCTCTCTCTCTCTCTATGTTGCAGCTTTTTGGTTCCAGCTGCCATTTGCCTGTAGAAAGTGTTGCCGAATTTTCTAATTCGAAGTGCAACAAATAAAAGAAAAAGTATTTTTGCATTGAAATGTAAAATTCGCCAACTTTTTCTTCTACTATTTGGTTATTTTTTCAGACACTTTCCAAATATCTCGAAAATATAAATTTTGATTAGCTTTCGATTTGGATTTTTCGCTTTCAAGCTGCAAGCTTAATTTATGGCCATTCTATGCCTTTAAAAATTTGCTCATCCTTTTCCTTTACAATTGTCTTTTATTTGTCATATCGCGATATATAAACCATGATCCATATCATAGAATCAGCCATTTTCAAATACTTAATACTCAGTTATACAAGCATCAAAAATGGCCAAATGTACAGATATTCAGCCCAGGGTTGGATTGGGGGAAAATAAAAACGTACCCCATTTTTAAAAAAAACGTACCTTTTCCATAAATGTCGTACCTTCAAAATAAAAAAAAATTTTCTATTCCAATAAGTTCGTCCGTGTGATAAGCAAAAAAAAAAAAAAGGACATTTGAGAATAAAAGAGGAAAAAGGCTCTAATAAAAAGCTTCGCACACGTAGAACTTAAGGCAAGAAAAGCAAAAAAAAAAAAAAAAAAAAGTCCTCTGAAAAAAACCCTTCCCACACGTACAACTTATGACAAACAACAACAACCAGTACAACTTCTTCATGTTTCCTCATTTTTAAGTGGTTATCACAGTTCAATACAACCATGCACTTTCATTCATTACACTTGTTTATTTTAAATAAATCGCCGTTCTAATCATTTACTCTTCAAAATGTATTTAATGTAAGAAAATATTTAATGAAAGTATTATTATAAATTGTGTACAGATCTAGCTTGAGATAGTTATTTCAATAAAAGCAAGCAACTATCCGATATATTAAGTATTTTCAATTATTTCCACCGATTGTTGGCATCAGAAAAACATTCTTCTTTGCTGGCAGTACCTTGAATTGCAGCCCTTCCAGAAACTGGAATTTGTCAAAATCGTAAATGGGTTCTGTGTTCACGTGAGAGGAAAAGAGATAAGTATTTGGAGGCATGACTATTCATATGTTAAACAGAAACAACTAGTGTTTCATGAAGAATCTTGCAGTCAAAGAACAAAATCTCGGGCCGCGCGCAGCTAAAATTTTTCTATCGGGTACGAAGTGGTACGTTTTCGAATAATTAAACAATCCGAAAGTGTCATGTCATCAAATTCCGGGGAAGTGAAGTTGTATATCTATATTTTATATGTGTGCCTTTTATTTTATGCGAAAATTCTGCAATATGCAGTAAATATTAACGCAAAGTTGTGCTCTTTTTGGCGCAATTATTTCAAGCGCATATAATTTGTTATTAAAGTAATGTCATGCACACCTTTTTTCTTATTTATAATGCCAAATGTGGTCACTACAAATGTATAACTAAAGATATGTGTATTTAGTGTTTTTATCAATAAAGATTTAACTTTGAAATTCGTTTTGGTTTTAATTTGATGGAAATGCAAGGGCAGAAGTTGACATCTGCAACACTTTATGCAGTTTTATTAGGTTTATTCATCTGAATGCAAATGCATTTCAAATTCCACAAAAATCGTTCATTTTCATATAAAAATGATATTTGACTCATTCTGAAATGTAAACAATAACAGTACGGGTACCAAAATTTTCGTACTCTTGTATCATATTTTCTATGGAGTTTTGTATGGAAAATCGAGTACGATGGTACCAAAATAATTTTCGTACCCGCCACTTCGTATTCCTCACTATTTGTTTTTGTCTCGTTGTTCGCGTGCTCATTTCACAAGATTCGTTGCCTCCTCGCATTCGCCCTACAGTGTTGATATCTCAACGTACCCTGAGAAATGAAAAGCGTACCCAAAAAATAAAACGTACTCTGGGGCAATTAAACGCGTACCCAAAAAATAAAAATGTACCCAAATCAGTACGAAAGTACGGGGATTTCCTACCCTGATTCAGCCCAATTCTGAATAGAAAATTCCTGGGAATTTTTTCCCATTTCCCAATTTTCCTATTCTGAATAAAATTTTTTTGGGAGTTTTTTCCCTGTTCCCAATTCTCCAATTCTGTTGAAATTAAATATTTTCCTTAGCCCAGGGTCAGTTCTATCTCCTATACTATGGCTGATCGTTATGAACAAACTGTTGCTAACGATGGAGGTGGACAATGCCAGTGTAGTGGCCTATACTGACGATGTGGTGATATTCATATCAGGGTTATTTCCAAGCATAATTAGTAAAATTCGATTGAAACTGGTGGAGGAATGTAGGATGGAACTGTTAATCCTGGCTAGAAGATTTAAAGGGATTCTGGTATGAGTACCAGTTTGCAGAAATATATTAGGACTGCTCATGAACTGGCGAAGCTAGGCTCTGTGCTCGACGATTCTAGCGCGGCAGACGTGGGTGCTTCGATAAGCGAGATCAAAGGTAGAAGCAAAACGACAATGAAGAGATTTGGTGACATGCAGAATCACCAAGAATATCTGCTGCACGTATGACACCGGAAAAAACGTACCCTTCTTAGAATGAACAAGAAGAATGTAAACAGGTTTACAGCCGTACGTACAGGGCACTGGGCGATGGGTAGGCATGCTGCTAGACTCGGCATTCCCTTCAATCGGTACTGAAGTAGTTGCGAAAATCTGAATGAACAAGAAAAGATAGATCACTTCCTGTTTAAATGTCCTGCCCTAGCAAGAGGAAGGCTTAAAACGTTTAAAAGGCTTTTCTGGAGAACACCAATGGCATCCAAAGTATGAAAACCACTAATGCTCTAAAAGTTCTGAATTCCGCCAAATGGATGCAGGTTTATTGAGGCGTTGCACTCAATGCTAATTGATAATCATTAAGCCACTTAAACCAGCCAACCAAACATTTTTCACGCAATTTTTGCACTTTTTAAAATTTTTTCAATAAATTTTGAAAGTTTACATTTATTTTGACAGCCCAAAAGCTGTTTTCAAATATTCGAACTTCTTCTCCCAAATTTTGCTTCTCCCAAGGGGATTAGAATAGGAGAATTTGTCTCCCAGGAAAAATAAAATTCTTGGGAACTAAACTCCCAGGGAATATTCAGGATTGGGCTGATTATATACATTTACTCTGATTTCAAAGCTAAAAATCCACTGCATTTAGCATCATTCATTTAAAATCATCAAATTTTAAGCATTGCTTATAAGATACTTTTAAGAGTGTCTATAAAAAACGCAGAAATAATTAAAACGCTCCAACACTTAATGTGAGCTGAAGTGTCTGTGTGTGAGTGCTAATAAACTGCACAAAGTAAACGCATGCCTCGACAATAAAATGCACTAGTAAAACAACAACGAAATACCAAAATTTTATTACTGTTGCGAAATGACAGCATTCACTGACATGCCCGCTAGAAAAACGAACGTTATTAATGAACTAACATGTTAATATAAGAAATCTTATTTTGAGCGGTAATGCATTTGGTAATGTAAAGAAGAAGCAGATTATATTATCCTTTGCAGTACAATGCTGTGTTGAAACAAGTTGTCTTACATGAATGGCTTCGCTATGACAGATCTATATAAATATAAGCTCTCTTTATATGAGAGACTCGTCAACTTTAAAAATGCTTTGATTTTGTCGACTTTTGACGACTTTTTTTTTCCAATGTGTTATAACTATGCACACTTATGTATGTATAGCTGTATGTACATATGTATATGTAGGTAAGTGCACATGTACGTGCATGAGAGCGTGTGTTGGCGCAAAAAACAATTTGTCTGCCTGAGGCACATTTCATGGATGACAGGATATTAACCAACTTGTCGATGAGAAGATAATGAAGCAACGAAAATGTCAACAGCACAGTATTTCAGTGGCTTGGAATTTTCGCCACAGCGGAAATTGCCTGAACATTTTGCAGAAAAGTTTGTGAATTAAATTTTACACATAATTAAATTTAGTAAATGGGGAAATTTTTAAACTGTTATCTCAGTTTAATTTTTTGATAGGTAGGTAGGTAGATTAGGTTGTCGTCTCGAGGACATCACTTAGGCTAAAAGGCCCATTGTGTTACCACTTGGGGGTTTTCACCTATACACTTCCCATGTATGGGAGCCACTGTGTGGCTCTGGTATAGTTGTCGATACTTGATACTTGCAGAAGAAACTTTGGCTGACACTAGTGGGCTAAATAGACCATGCATAGATGCTGATGGGCTCTTAGGGATGATTCGTTTTAGATATTGGCAATTAGTGAGCTGTTCACAGGCGAGAGTTTCTAGAGAATGCCAGTGAAGAGCTGACTGTGAGCTTTAAGGCCTTTGAAGCAGGCCTTTAAGCAGTACAAATCAAATTTTCCTTTCATGATTTGAACCAGAAAAAAACGAGCAATACATTTTACTTGCTTTGAATTTGAAGAATTTTTTACTCAACTTATGAATCAGCTGCCACCAGCGACTGCCGCAAAGTCAAAAGTTACCACAAAAAATATTTTATCATCATCATATTTTATGTCATGTTTTCCGCTTCAAATTAAATTGAAAATGTAAAAAATATGCCATTCTCAAATGCGTAGAACAATGAATTGCGAAACTGCGAGAAATTAATTTCAATGAAAAAAAATTCTGCAAGTTTTTACATTTGATCAAAAAACTGCCAAGCAGCTGCTGCCTTACTTTGCTTTATTGTTGTAAGTGCGCTGTGGCGGCTGATTTTCTGAAAATTCGCACAAAATTTAATTAAAAAAAGCACAAGTTTGGCAAACACTGTTGCACAATTCTTCATGAGAAAATTTTTGCTATTGACAAAAAAATTAAGCATGCGAACTTTTTACAGAGCAATTTATTTCATTTTTGTTATTATCTTCATATTAAACAGAAACAGAAAGAAAATAGTGCATGCATTAAAATGATTTTTGTGTGCTACAAAATATTGTGGTATGTAGCATGCTCGCAATAAAGGAGCAGGCGGAGAGCACTCTTCCACTTGAGGCATTTGTTTCCATAACAAAAAAAACAAAACTTTTTGCTGGCGGCAGAAACATACTATATAAAAATATATGCGTGCGTTTTTGTGTGTGTGTGTGTGTGTGTGTGCAACTAACTTTGACTTTCTTGTTTAGCGCGCGTCGACAACATGACAGATGAATGATGCTGCTTCGTTTGACAAGTGTTTATGCTTTAAGCATGAGCTATCGCTTGCATGCACATCTACACCTACACATCTACACCTACACGCATACAGCTATAGTCGCACATGCACACACACACATAAGATGTTGAGATAAGCTATAAAACTTCAGCAGCTTTACACATCGCCTCTACGCACTGCTCTTCCTCTCTATTTATTGCAGCTGTTTTATGTTGTTGTTAGTATTGTTGCTGTAGCGATTATTGTTGTTATCTTGTTATTCTAAAAAGCAAACACGTAAAGAATTGCTTTGGCCTTAAGTGGCTGCAGCAGATAAGCGGACAAAGTGGCTGTAGGTGAGCACCATAAAACTGACTAAGCCGAGATACTGGTCTAAAGGAATTGTCTAACAAGCTCAAGGCTTCACACATCCTTGATTATGTCATAAAAATTGCAAGCCAAATAAAACTTGTGTATTTTGTTAAATCATGCACGTGCAATTTTCAGCATATTTACACATCAATTGCTAAATTTACAGCAATGGAAATGAGAATGAGCTTACGCTCTTGAATATTTCAAAATTCTATATCTTGACATTGAAAGAACTATACGAGTATGACAAAAACTTGATATTAGCAGCAAAGAATTAAATGAAATATGTGTCTAATCGATGTTCTGCCATCCTTAGCGCTTGACGATCGATCGCCGAGGAAAGAGAGCGAGTTGCCGAGATCGAACATTCATGCGAAAGCGCTTGGCCGAAGCACTCCAAATTTCCAAATTTCTTGCATTTTTCATATTCTGAAATTGTACTTTGAAATTGTACTTTGAAATTGTACTTTGAAGTTGTACTTTGACTTTTCCTGAACTTTCAACTTTGATTTGCACATTCGTTTTCTTTATTAAAGTAAACCCCTTACGTTTTATAACGTCTTAAGAATCTGAATTTTCTTTCGAACTTTTGCCCACACCATGGCAAAGTTGCATACTATATAATATGCATCGATTCTTTAAGTTTCAACAGGGATTATTTTGTACTCTGGCCAGTCAGCAAGCTTGGTCGGAGAGCTGTAAAGGCAGTTTCCATTTTTATTGCATAGTTAAATGATGTTTTCCCTGCTACGTAGCAACTCACCATACCCACCCTGCCACACCAACTCAAGCAGTGTTCCATTGCGTGGCAGCGTCACAAGCATATTGCGTGCTGTATCATGGCAGCTGCATAACCTCACATTTAGCAGCGAGCAATTTTTTAAGCTCGCAGCTTTAGCCGGGAGCACTTACTTACCTCTGATTTCGATGTGGATTTCATGGAAAGCGTGTTCGTTTCTTTTATGCACGTGCACTTGAAATATGTGCCATTTTTTGTTGTTGTTATTTTCGCTTTGGAGATGCCTTCACATGCTGTGCCAAAATAATAGCGCACATACATAAATAAAAATGAAAAGAAGCGCATTAAAATTATGTAGACACACACATACACATATGTATATTGCAAGGCATAGAGGCCCACCGGATTTCTTTGAATGTTATTTTTGGGGCTTGAAATATTTGTGCAGCTGATGCTGCCAACAGTTTTCAGCTGTCATGCTGCTGTCCTTTAATATAAATAACAGTTTGAAAATAAAAATTGTTCGAATAAATGTTGACTTCAACTACTAAGTTTCTTCCCTTGTTGTTTTTTGCTATAAAATGGTTTCCTGCAGCCATTTGAAAACTCAGTGACCTTTGCTGGCAGCTAATATTGAAAGCTCTCCTGTCAACCACAAAAACAACAGCTCCAAATGACAAATTCAATTAATCACACTTGAGCAGATAACCAGGCTGATAAGTAGGCAACACTCAAGTGGCTAATAGCATTAATGGCATTAAGAGTATAACGAATTGTGCGAGGTGAGGGGCGTGCGACAGGTGCGATTCTGGCAGGCAGTTGAAAGGCCGTAGATACATTTTGGCCTATTAGGCAGCATTTGTGGTGAAGCGATGAAAGCAGCACTTGACTACAATTAAAATGAAGCTAATCGTCAACACGCTGCGCTATGACAGCAATGGCAATAGTAACAATAACAACAAAAAGCAGTCAAGTGCGAGTCGGGCTCGCTCACTGAGGGTTCCGTACCAGAAATACCCTTTTTAGCGGTTGAATTTAGTTTCTCTTTGCCCGTCTGGCCACACAATTTTCGACATTTTGGCCTACATCTTCGAAACCAATTCACCTAAAAATATGAAAAAAACATTTTTGGAATCCACGGACGTAGCCCTTTCTAACGAGACCCCACAATATGTAAACAACAAAAAGTTTTCGCTAAGGAAATTTTTTACTATGGTAATCTTAAATAAAATTTCAAAAAATTTAAAAACAAATAAATTGAAAAAAGCTGCAGTTTTCCAGTAATCTATGACTACTAGGCCTACTAACTCTGATTTTATCAAAATTTTAGCTTAAGAAATGTAGAAACCCAGGGGGGGGGGTATGGTCATTTTTTCAACATTTTGTGCTATATCTTCGAAACCACTTCACAGAAAATTATAAAAAAAATATCTTTGGAAGCCATAGACATAGCCCTTTCTAATGATATCCCACTCGGTATAAACAACAAAAATTTTTTTCTGAGGGGGTCATCTTAAATTTAAAAATAAATTTAAAAATTAAAAATTCGAAAAAAGGGGCAGCCATTCAGTCATGCGAGGTCAAATACCTAGTTAGCCTGATTTTATCAAAATTTTCGGTTGAGAAATGGCGTGGGAAAATGGGATCATGTGGGGACAGGTCTGTTTTTTTAACTATATCTTTCTAACCCGTTTAGATAATATAAAATAAAAAATAAGTTTGGAATCCATGGACGTAGCCCTTTCTAATGATACCCCACTCGATATAATTAAAAAAAAATTTTTTCTGAGGGGGTCATCTTAAATTAAAAAAAAATTAAAAAATTTAAAGTTCGAAAAAACCGGCAGCCATTCAGTCATGCGTGATCAAATACCTAGTTAGCCTGATTTTATCAAAATTTTCGGTTGAGAAATGGCATGGGAAAATGGGATCATGTGGGGACAGGTCAGTTTTTCTCACATTTTTAACTATATCTTTCTAACCCGTTTACATAAAATTTTAAAAAAATACATTTTATAATCTATTGACATAGCCCTTTCTAACGATATACCACACGATACGATTTAAAAATATTTTTATTTTTTTTTGTCCGACCCGAAAACCTTTAAAAATTATAAAAAAATATTTCTAAAAATATTTCTTAACTTTTTATAGTGAAAATGTGTTTAGGTTATCAAGACCTAACATCGTGCTAAATTTCAGGTTTCTACGATGAAAATATGGTCGTTTTATATACACACTCCCAAAACAAAAGTGACCTTATAAGTGTTCCCGTTTTTTCCCTTTTAGGGGAACGGAACCCTAAAAACAACAAAAATATCACAATATAAACAATAACACAAAAAGCATAACAAGAACAGCCACAAAGAAGCCACAGAAGCGGCATACAGGGAAAACATAGTTGGTAAAAATTGCTGGCAATTTTTAATGGAAACGGAAATAGTCGGAAAGGAGCAGTGAAAGAAGTGTAGGCGTCCTACTTTGAACGCTGGGGGCAGCTGATAAAGGCAACATCACTCATACGCCGGGCATGACAGTGTATATAGCCATCGAGAGGAGTAACGCACTATGACAGTCATTGGCGTACAAGTGAGGGATAGCTTGGAGGGAAGCAGGCATCAAACTTAAAATTTGTTGAAAATTAAATTGCGTTTAAAAATTTTAAGCTTGCCGTCTGCTCTTCTCTTTTGGTGAAAATGTTAATCAACAATATCCAAGCATAATTTGTTAGTGTAATTTGTTAGTGTAAATTTAAGTCTAGTTTGAAGGCGGTTTGTTTAAACTTCGCTTAAAATTGAGTGGAATTGTTTTCTCTATCATGCTAAGTGAGCTTAAGCTCTCTCTTGGGCAATAGTTCGGCAATATTTAAGAGAAGCTTAAGCTTTTTATATATAAACTACTGCGCCTTAAACTTTTAAAAAATAACATATACTGCAAACCATTTCCAATTCATTTTTATGAAAATTGTCTTCAAGCAAAGCAAAAACAAGAGAATACCAAGCTTAGGCGCTTGCATTTGTTAGTTTAATTATTAAATGCAATATGCGAATATGTCTTATTTTGCTATACTTATACAAATTATAGTGTCTTCTTTTGCATGCAACCCCAGCTACGTGCCTGTTGCTGTTGCAAGGATGAACGCTTGCGAGGCTTGTCAATATTTTGCAATGCATGCAATCAAAAAGGCAAGAACAAAGCAAAGATTAAGTGCTTTTGCCTGCGGAAGCCAAAAAGTGTAAGATAAATACTTCAAAATTGCGGACAAAGTGAAGTGTTTAAATGACAGACTGACTGTCAAACTGGCAACAGCAAAGTAGAGCCATCCTTCAGAGCTGAGAGTTATTAGAGGTAAGGCACAAGCAAGTGTTCAAGCTGAGACTGCTGCTTCCTTTTTTTGCTAAAGTAGACAAGAATTATGCTGAGAAGCTTTCAAACGTGTACAAAATGTTGCGGTGTGTTTGGAGCGGAAAGGGGGGAAGGGGGGGAGGGCCCAAGCGCTTGAATGGAAAATGTTTGATAGAAAGAAAAGGCCAGTTTTATTTGAAAGAAATGGTTAAAAAGAGAGCACAAGTAAAAAAATGCTAATGACGAAATATGAAAGCAGACATTTGACAAATCACAGCGAATGTCATAAATTCAATGCTAAGAAATATTGCCGCTAGTCAAATAGTAAACGAAAAATCTCAGCAGATACGCCACGAGCGCTCGATAAAGCCGAAATCTATTAATAAATTTGCGCATGCATAAATCAAACAAAATGGCGAACATATGCGCTCGTGTAGCAGCAAATTATTTACAACCTCTTTGTCATTTCAGCAAAAATATAATAGGTACTTTAGATACGTGTATACTAGATACTTATAGAGTAGGGGCATAATAAATCGCAACGCCCAGCTTATCTTATCGCAATATGATTGCGCTTGTAAATGTGCGCATGAATCAATAACGGCTGCGCACGCACACACACACACACACACACAGACTTTCAGCAGGCCAGCGAGCCCGCGTCTTTGTCAAGCCCGCCGCCTGCTTCTTCCTGCAACAACAGGCACTTATCGGCGGCACAATGCCAAGTCGCTGCAATAAATGTTTACCAACTGATTACAGCCAATAATCATAAAAACCAAAATGAGCCGCTGTAGTAGCTGTGAAAGCAGCCAAAGCTACATATTTATAGCACGCTTTTAGGCGCGCGCGCCCACACGCAAAATGCGCGGCCTGCTGTGCTAAGTGCAGTTACAAATTGGAAAAGATATGCGCTTGAGTATATGTAAATATAAAATAAAGTACTTTTATTGATTTCTATTGAATTTATTGAATATATTGGCCGAAGTGAAGTGGAAGCAGTGGAGCGCATGAACTGAGGGGAAGTGCTTTGTATTGCTGGCAGCAGGCAGAAATGAGTTGTCAATAAGATTTCGTTGTTCAGGTGTTAAGTGCCTTTTTGATGGCGCTGACATATGTTACTTATTTTCAGCTTATGCTCTGCGCAAAGCAGCTACAGTGGTGCGCAGAAAAACAGCAGCCGATTCGATAAGCGAAATGTCTGTTCGGCTTAAAGAGAAAGTGATTTTTATAATTTAATATAAGCTTGCGCTTTCAGACCGTTTTGTGGCTATTAGAGCTGTATAAGAAATGTGCTGTCAGCATTATTTATAGTGTTTTAAAAGGTTTTGCTATAGCGCTACTCGCTCGACACTTACACGCTTTCTATGCCTCAGCTTGACTCCCTGCCATGGTGACTTTCGCTCAGGGACAAGACATTCTATGATAAGCTGCTGAATTATAACATTTTATTATAAAGTCAAATATGCATACAAGCTTCGAATTTGAAGAATTAGTTACTAATTCAAGTGATACTTTATATGATTTTTCTTAAAAAAATTTTAACTTATTTTACATCGTTTTCTTATGTCTGTCTAGGAAATACTTTGAGCCAAGCTCTATAGCTAAAATAATTGAATTGAAAAAAATGTTGCTTTATTTGTAAAGCGAACTGTACGCACTGTTGCCACACTGTTGGCATACATTTGCGAATACATAAGCTGGTTATAGCTTTTGCGATTATTTGATCAAAATTTAATGTTGCCATTGGCTAAAAGCTTTTCAGCTCGTCTTTAAGCATTTTGCAAGTGGATTTATGACTTTACTTTAATAGCTGGCCACAAGCTAGGAAGCAATTACAGGCATACATACATAAATAATGTGTGAGCAAAAATTTGCATACAGAACACATTTCTAGTGCTCTCTAAGGACTATGCATGAGTGGCGTGAAATAGGCTTGAGTGGGGCTTGTCACTTTCACGGTCCATCAAAATGTATAGCATATTTTGTGGCGCTTGAAAAAGGACTTCCTAGCGATGACACTTGAAACGTATGCAATTTTATATTAGGTTAAAATTATATGAATAGATGTTTCAGTAGAGTTGGCTTGCAAGATGAGGGAAGCTCCTATCTATCATGTGATGCTTTAAAATTTAAAGAAGTTGACTGATCAAATATTTGCTTGTATTCTGCAGAAACATGACATAAAATTTAAGCTAATATTTTCTTGACCCTTTTCACCATTAAATAAAGCTTCCACCTAGAGCCTTATAAATTAGTAGAGCTGTTCAGGTATCTGAAGCGCTGCACAATGTAACTGGTGTATGCCTTTAAATAGTTATGTACTCGTATGTGTGTCGACAAATGAATGAGTGCAACAAAAGCACGAAATTGTGGAAGCCACAAACAGAGATTCAACACAATTCAATTAAACGCGCAATTAAAGGACAGCAACGAAAAACTACATGCAAGCATGTTGGCGCAAGCATTAATTAGAAAAGAGCTTCTATTCGGTGTTAACTTCACCACAAAATTTTTGCCATTTTTACAATAAAATTTCAATTTGCTTAAAAGCTTTGCAAGGTATGCCACGGCCACGCTTTAATTACTCGGGCAGCTATGGCTTCTGCATAGTAATGCTTTGGTATTTGTGAAAAATAAGTTTTTGTTGTGGTGTGTGTGCTGCGCTGAGTGTTAGTGATAGTGTGTGTGTGTTGTTGTTGTTTCGGAGTATATGTACAAATAGTTATGGAAAGAATGTGCTGCTACATATTGCAAGTCACTGTTGGGCCTGCCGCCAGCGAGTCTGCTTATGCTGCTTCGTTTTCATATGAAATTAACTTTTCGATGAAGAATTCAACAATTGGTAAAGTTGGTTTAAGCTGGGCAATTATGCCACTTAAGGTGGCAATTGACAGCCTGAGAACTTGCCACTCTTCTACTCTTCTGGCCACTTGCAAAATTGCAAATGCAATTTACACGCCGAGCGCTTCTTCAAGTTAAAAACTTAATCAAATAATTGGCCTCAAGCGGCTGAGCAGCCGAGCAGCTGCTGACGCCACCGGCAGCGGCTTGTTTACATTTTGGCGTAGAACTTTTGCAAGTGTAAGAAAATTTTACATTTGAATTCTGCTCAGCTTGCGCTTTTCCTACAGTTTTCTGTGCTGTGGCTTGCAAAAGTTGCAAAGAAAATCAATCGAGTTGAACTTTATGAAATGTCGACAAGGTTATACACATACAAACATGCGAGCGCACACACACACTTGTTTAGCTGCGCATTCATATACTGGCATATAAGTTGGAGAAGGCTTATGCGCAGCAAAAAGGATGAGCTCAATTGATTATTTGTTGTTCCTACGCAAAAATATAGCAAACACGATTGCGTCACTGCGCCTGCGTGGAAAGGGGTAGACATAATTTATGCAGGTTTAATTGTGAATTGTTATTGTTGTTGTTTGTGCACGCAAATTTGCTACGAGCAATTTATGCAAAAACTTAAAGCAACGCCTGGCCCAAAGGCAACAGGCAACAGGCTGTAGGCTGCAGGCAGTCCGCCGAAGGGGACGAAATGTGTTGATAATGCGCGAATAATTTTTCAGGCATTTTAACAAATGTTTGCTTGCTTCTAATGACTCAGCAAAGGGAGGACAGAATTGCTCTACCGTCGGAAGTCACACTCAAAGTTATAGCGCAATTTCATGCGAATTTATTGAAATAACTCCCAAAGGAGCACTTAAAAGTTCAACGAGAAATATTTGGCGAATTAATGGAAACCTGCCTACAATACAGCAAACTTAATTGCCGCAGAAAATGGCGCCAAATAGAAATTTCCATTAAGCAAAGCAACAATAAATACAGGTGATAATTGCGGATATCGTTAAGCCATAAAAGTTTTTCAAGCACCAAAAGACTAAAGTGCAAGTGCTACAAGCGAAAACAGCAGAAATTTGCAAATATATTGCAAAATAAGCAAGTATAAAAAAGTTGGCAATCTTTTAAATAGCAAAGAAAAAAGAAGATAATAAAAGAAGAAAGATTATATAAACAAAGCAACAAAAGTTAGCTAGTGAAGCTATGAAAATATCACCGGGACAAAAGCAAGCGAAGGTATGGCAAAAGTTTGCCGAGTGCAAAAAAGTTGGCGGGCAAATATGAAGAGGAAGAATGCAAGAGACAATATTTAACTTTTTACAAGAGCTATTTGAAGAAAAAGAAAAGAATTAAAAGCATGATTTTAGTGGGCGCACGCAAGCGGATTCTATTAAGGGGAGGGGGGGGCCCCATTTATTTGCTTCAAAACTCGAAATATCCTCGATTTCCTTCAGCTTCGACGAATCAGCGGACTTCCGATATCCATTCTGGTATTGATATCACTTGAACTCGCTTCCTGTTTGTCTCATAAATACGCAATGAACTGGTGAAGCACATGTGGTTTAAGATGAGTTTCAGCTGTTATATTTTCGTACATCCTCTTCATGGTTCAACTCATATTTTTCTCTCTGCCCCTTTCCATGCTCTTCCACTGCCTTAGTACGCTATAAGCCGTTCTGCGTTGAGATCTCGCCCGCTGTCAGTGTCACGCGTTCAGCGCAATGGCAGCTACAGTTAGACCTCCCGCTGCTGCTGACTACTTCAGCATACACTTCGGCACGTGCTTGAGCTCTTACGCTTGCGCGTCCTTGACTTATTTGCTAGTTCTGCAGTGGCCGTAAACACACATACATACTTGCAACTTGCAAGGCTGTTGTGGCAGCGTAGAGCAACGCGGCTTGGTCCTTAATTAATTTCGGCGTTAATTTATTAAACGTGCTTAAGCATTTCGCATTCCCTTTGCATTTAAGTACCTTTAAATATTTTATACACAGCGCAGTCGTGCTTTCAAATAAATTGCTATATGTGGAAAAATTTATGTCCTGCAGTTTGTGACTACCTGGCAATTGTGTTAGCAGAAGAATGTTATCTTTTTCTTTTGATCTTCCTCTTTCTACGCGTTTTCTACATTTTGTCTCATTTCTCTTCTTTCTAGACTCAGCTCTTGTTTTTGTTGCACTGCCTTGTACTGGTTCTTCCTTCTTTATACCCTACACCTATGGTAATAGGGTATAATAACTTTGTGCGAAAATTGTAACGCATTAAAGGAGCGGTCCTAGGTATAGACATAAGTATATAGAAATGATCAGAAACACTTTCTCTTTTCATTTCCGGTTGTCCGTCTGTCCGTCTGTCCGTCTGTCTGTCTGTCTGTCCGTCTGCGTGTATGCAAAAAAAAGAAAGAAGGAGTTGTCCGATTTGGACCAAATTTGGTACACAGTTAGAGTGATCCTCGGGTTAGGTAAAGTGTTAAAATTATTCAAATTACCCGAAGGACACGCCCACAACGGGTCTGTAAGTCCCACTACCTCGGATTTTTTTCGGTAAAATGGCTATAATTTGTGTAATTACTCATGGAAAAGAATATTACTTGGTATTCAAGTTAAGAGGTAGGTCTTTTATATCTCAGGGAAAAATGGGCGTGGTCCGCCCACTATATAGCCGGCAAAATTTTTTCGGTAAAATGGCTCCCAATTGACTAGTTACGAATATAAATGAATGAAATTCGGTTCCCAAGTTGATATATAGGTCTTAGATGCCATGCAAGAAAATGGGCGTGGTCCGCCCACTATATAGGCGATAAACAAAAAATCCTCTTAACTTCCATAATATATACACCAGAGAGTCCAGATTTGGTTAATTCGTTCCTGGTAGGAATATCTTTTAATTCTCCAGAAATGGGCGTGGTCCGCCCACCATGGGGGCAGTAAAATAAATATGCCGATAACATCTGGTGTACACCTGTCAGAGCATCAATATTTGGCATGTATAGTCCTATTAGGTATATCTTGTAGTCTGCCAAAAATGGGCGTGGTCCGCCCACTATGTAGGTTGTAAATCAAATGCACCCACAATTTCAGTGAATTATCACCCCACTTGGGAACATGGTGTAGGGTATTACTCTGTCGGTGAAACCCGACTGATACTTCCTTACTTGTTTTTCTCTCATTTCAACTACTCTTCTTCTTCTTCAATTGCTTTAATGTCACTTCATCAGCATCATTTTATTCAATATTACCTTCTTCTTCATTTCCTGTATTTATTGTTTTATCTATGTACATTCTATGGAACTAATTTAACGGTATCATTTAATCGATTTCTTTGCAAATTTTTACTTAATTTCTCTCGTCTTTTCTTTCATTTAGTTTGTCCTCCACACTTTCAATTAATTAATTTTTATGCTCAAGCCAGAAGAGACCAGACATCTTACATAAAATATGAGAAATTGTTCAATTCCCTTGAGCATGTCAGATGCAAGATAATCGCGTAAGTGGCAGCATGAAATGCAGAAAGGAAGGCCAGTGACAGCAGCGAAATGTCATCGGAAGCAGTTGAGTCGAGGGCTGTTCATGCCGGAATTCGGAATGAAAGAATAGAGATTCGAAATGGCAGCAAATAATGGGCGCCCACAACTTTTTCAAGCTAGTCTATTAAACTGTTCTATAAAGAAAGTAGATATTTTCAATGGAGGAGCTTAGAATTGGTTCACTAATGTTATTCGATTCAAAAAACCCTAACTTCTTTAAAAGCGATTGGTGGGAAAAGGTAATCGTATAAGCTGAAGTGAACTCTTTTCATATGCTTATAGACTTTCAGCAACGTTCTTAACTTCGATCCATATGATCACATCGCTTAAAATTTTCTCTTAGCAGCTTTTTAATTTATCTGTGTGCCACTTTTGTTGCATATCTCCATTAATGCACTTCCGCTGCTTGCCCTTATTAAGTATGCCAGTCGCACAGGGCGGCGAACTATTAATTATGCAGCTTGATGTGCGTCGCAGCTACTCCTTCTGCACTCTTACACGCTCTTTTAATTACGCCACTGTCTAACAAACTTGCATTTTAAATATAATTAATATCATGTTGTAATTTTCTGAAAATGCTTTATGTGCGCCAAAGTAATCCAGGACACTCTTACAAATTATGCAGAATTTTTGAAAGTACAAAAGCTTTATCATTTTTCATACTTTTGAAATAATTCTTAGTTTTATTTAGACATTTTTGCCTTGTTATTTCAATCTACTAACAAATTTACATCTCATAAATGCACACAAATGCCACAGAGATGAAATTAATTTCAAAATAATTTGCTCAAATTACGCGCAGATTTACCAAGCGCATTATGGCACTCTCGAAAGTGCAAACATATTCGCCCAAACTGGAAGAGAGGAGAGGGGCATTTATGCATGCACACGAAATAAATTGCCAAATTGTGCATTACATTGTAAAATACTTCATATCTGTGCAAATTGGATGCATGCAAATTCAGTTATTTCGTTGCATAAATCTGTCGTATTTGCATGCCTGGGCTACGAATAATTTGCATTATTACTAGCAGAAGCGCGCGTGCGCAGTAGTGGCAAATTATGCAGCGTCATGCTTTAATTGCACTTTCACACCTCACAACCTCTGCACTTCTGCAGGCCGTAAATCAATTGGCGCGCCTGCCCTGGCTGGCGCGCATTAATTACATCGATGGCATGACATAAAGAGACAATTAAACGTTGCGCCCACCGTGTGAATGTGTCAAATTAATGTCAAAATGGCAGATGAATTGCCAAATTGTGTAGCAATTTGAAGCTAGCCACAGCAGGAACGAAGTGCTTACGAGCAAATGGAAAAGGTCAAGCCATATGTTTGATTTGATATAATATATTTTGCAAAAAATTTAAAAAATTCTGCACCAATTTTAATGTCATATTTGTTATAAGATCTTCTCTTTCGCTTTTGAAACATGTGCTATAAGATTTGAGTCTGTTTTAATTCTAACAACTTCTATAATTCTGCTATTCATAGCTGAGCTATAAGATACAGCTGATTATGGCAGGTTATGTTTACTGGCAATAATTTCTGTTACAATTTACAAATAAATGCAATTTGGAGCGTAAAACATTTCAGAAGAATCCCTTCTTATAATTTGATGCCAAATGAAAAAGGTAATATAAAGCTTATAAAAAAAGAGCCCGATATTTGAGCTGTTATTTTTGAAAATGGAATAAGTTCATTTTTTTTACAAAAATATAGATAATGGCAGTTATAGATAAAACTTTGTATGATCTTACTATGGGTAAAAAATTTTTAGTAAATAGAATTTTTGATTCTAGTATTTGGGAGATGGAATTTTTAGCTCTTAATAGTATTGACACTGATAGTGAAATGTAAACAATGAAATATCTCGCAATAACGAAAGTGGACTTATTCAACTTTCAAAAATAACTGCTCATTTGTTGATTTCCAATGGAAGAGAAAGCCACATGCAATTTGTTAAATTTTTCTATTGCTATCAAAGTGAAAGCAATGGCTGACATAAAATTTCTATCACTTGCATACAATGCATATTTTGTGTATATTTGCTCTGCCATCACTTTCTTGCCAAAATGTAATGTAAAAGCAATCATCATACGTCACGTTGCACTGCAATTTGCACAATCTGCAATATTTGCAACAAAATGTTTCTGCACTTAACCTTTCGCTCTCAGCCCTAGGCTGCTTATGGCGTGCCCGCACTTGCGACGTTGACATTATTCACCGCATCATAAATTTCCCTACTGCTGCATGTGTGTGATAGTGTTGGTGGCGCTGTTGCGGTGTATGCCTGTTGCAGCAACTTCACGTGCAATGCTTTTACGTTGTGGCATGTTGGTTTTTTGCTTCGCTATTGCAGCACTGTCATAATATATGCACTTTTAAATGAAGTGCCAACACTGCCGGCGACACACCAACACTCATGCAAATATATTTGAGTGCTGCAGCGAAATAAATTGTCTGCATGAAATGACGCTGAGCCACATTAAAAGCGGCATTTCCATTACTCCGCAATAACAGCTTCAAAACGCAAAGTAAAAACAACAAAATAACAACAACAACAAAGTTTGCTCTGCAACTTCAGCTGTGCTTCTGCGCCGTCATTGCTAAAACTCGTCTGAACTCTGACTATTTTTTGTTGAAATGAGGCATTTTGCAAATGCCATCGATAAATATTTAAAGGACCTTCTTGTCTGACGATGTGAATGAAGTGTAAAAGTGTGTATGTGAATGACATTTAAATACAAATTGATAGAGCTGTCATTTACGAGCGGCTGCCGCACACGACGTATGACTGATATTTTAACTGCGCATTTACACTGCACAACACAACACAACACTCAACAGCATGATTAATGCATGCATAATTGAAAGATTTTTGGCGGAAAGAGTGTAGGCACATACAGAAAAGGAGACATGTGACATGAAAATGTAATTGAAATTACTGATTAAATAAAAGTTGCGTTTTTGTTGGCATGTTGAAAAAATTGCTGACATTTTTATGTGCGCACAACAATTCGTGGGCTGTGTGTGGGCTTTCAACTGCAGCCGTGACAAATTTCACATCTACAATGTTTCGCCAACTTCGAAGATGATAGCATCTGCCTGTGCATGCCAAATAAATCCTTAAACTTGAGCCGAAAATGTATGCAATGCGATTTATGCTAAAGACACGCTGAAAAGAATAAAACAAATACACACAAACAAATAAGCTTAAGCCCTGCCATTAACAGCCTTTCTTTTTCTTTACTTTCACTTACAGTTATGCGCGTAAAAATTACTATGACAACAAACATTACAAAAACAATAAGGCAAACAACAAAAAGTACAGCGCCTTTTGTTAGAAGAACACTATAAAATGCAGCTGCGTTGTAAAGAAACAACCGCAAAGTGACACAGATACACCAACACAACTATGCAAATAGTCTGCTTGTAAAATTCAACAAGCACTCACACCTTTGCGAAGTTGTTTTTATCGCATGCGACAAACGAAAGGGATTGCTTGTGAGCGGCTGAAGGCTGCCTGCGAGTGTGCGGCACACACACACTAACAAATCAACAGTGGCTATGGTGACGTTGGCAACTTGTCCGAGACACACACACACATACACACACATAACACGCACGCATTTAAACAGTTTGCAATGTAGTTGTGCATTCTTGAGTGGCGCTTGTGTTTGTGTATTAAAAGTGCCTGGACAATGTGAATATGACAAGAACATAAGAAGATGAGTTGTAAGAATTTGCAAAGGATCAAAGTTTGAAGTAAGCATTTCAGAAGAATGTTTTCTATTTAGCTACCGACTTGTTAGTTATGTAGCAAACAAGTTATGAGCAACTTTCTTCGCTCGCTATATGAATGCTTCAATGGCCAAATCGATTAACTCCAATTTTTACAATTTTAATTTCGAAACACTTTATTGACTCTTACCTGTAAAGTATTCGAAACAAATTTCTCTTATAATAAGTCTAAGATACTCTATCTCTTAATATCAGCGAAATCTGTTTTGTATATTATACAATAAGCAGTCAATATAATTGAAAATGTATATGCTCGATCGTAAAAGTTCTGTAAGATTATTACAGCAAATTTTTAAAATAATTGGTAGCAAGTTTTGATTCAAAACAATTTTTTTTGAAAAGCGTAAATCATAAACTCTTGCGCAATGGCAATAAGTTTATTTTAAAGAAAAAACTTGTTGTTGTTCAGCAGTTTGAGGAATATGAAAACAAAACAACAAAAAATGTAACAAATCTAATTTCCGCTTTCAGTTCCTGTACGAAATTGCTAAACGTGCCGCTTGAAATGCAGCAGAGCAGATTTGCTGCTGGCGTATAAGCAACAACAAAGCACGAATATCATACAACAACGACAACAGCAACAATTTACAAATATTTATAAGCCACCAAAAGCAACGCACACAACGAAACGTTACAAACTTGCTGCCATGTAAATGCCACGCAAGCAGCTCCTGCGAGTTGCAAGCGTTTGAACAGAGTGCCAAAATAAAAACAACAACAACAATAAGAGCAACAATTCAAAAGCACGTAAACACGGCAGCACGAAAACGCTGCCAGCAGTGTAGATCATGCATAATTTATTGTTATACGATGCGGCCAGCAGAAGCGTTTTATCGCTCGTCGGCGCGGCCAGCGACAGCGGCAATGTGCACGATTTCATGCCAACAGCGACAACAACAACAACAACGACAGCAGCAGCACTAGCTGCCAGCAGCAGCGCGTTCAATGCAGCCGCAGCAGCCACTTCAGCCACGCTTAATGACACATGGTCCCTGTGGGATCTGGCGGCTGCGGCAACACTGGCCGCAGTGAATGCAGGCAGCACCGTCGCCAGCACGCTTCACAGTGACAGCGGCAGCATCGAGCAGCTGCTGAATGGCAGCGCACTGGACAACAGCAGCAGTAGCTTCGGCGCCACCGCCATCACCGAAACGCCCTACGTGCCGTATGTGATGCGGCCGGAGACGTACATTGTGCCCGTGCTGTTCGCCATCATCTTCATTGTGGGCGTGGTGGGCAATGGCACGCTGATTGTGGTGTTTCTGAGCGTGCGACAAATGCGCAATGTGCCGAACACGTAAGTGCAGTTTTCTTTAAGAAATTTTCAAATTTTACAAAATTACTTAATATCCTTTCAATGTCCTTTATGCGACGATAGCAGACGTTTCCATTGCTTTTGCTCAAAGCATCGACTATCGATATATTGAGCTATGTACTATAAGAGTGCACGCAATTCTGTTTTTTCAAGCTCTTTTTTTACACGGTTTTGATTTAACATGGTCTAGAAAAAAAATTGGTATTCCATTTTTATACGATTTCATTCGATTTAGCACGATTAAAAAAGCTTTTTGATAAAAAATTTTAAAGAAATAAATTTTTATTAACCGTATTTTTTAAATGGTTGAAGGATATGGAAACTTCATGTCTTTTTTACACGAGTTTTTTTACGCGATTTTGTCTGGAACGTATCTACCGTGTAGAACAGAATTGGGTGTATGTATATCTTTCATTCTTGATATCGAACTGTGCTAAAAGTGGCAGGCTTTCCATTATGCGCACACACACACACGCACAGTTACGCACCTACAAGCGCAAATGCTCACAAATAATTTAGCCAGCACCTGTGTGTGTGTGTGGCTTTTGCATGTATTGGTGTGCGTATGCATGGAAATTTGGCACAAGTAGATTTTGCTACCTTATTCTTTTGGTCCATGCCACTGGCCAGCCTGAGGCAGCTAAATTTCGTTTAAGCATATGCATGAGCTGCTTGCTGTGCTAGTATAAGTGTGTGTGTGAGTGTGCATGTTTCGAAATATATGCGCCCTCAAGGTGCTTTTAAGCATTTCTTGTGCTCCTTGGTAAAATATGTGCATGGCCTTACAGAGATTTTATCATAGCAAACTGGTCAAAAAAAGCAAGCAAATAAACCAGCCGGCAGCATTTTCACACACACACACATACAATAACATATGCACTCACACATGCTCAATAAGCACACAAATTACTGACAAGTCATTCGGCAGCATTTTTGGCTAGAATGTGCGTATAAAATTTGCTTGTTGAACTGCAGGCGGTCTGACCAGCAGGACCTTCAGTGGCGCTATCTAAGTGCCAAATAACTGTCTGTGTTCCAAGGCGGCAGCACACACAAACACATTTAGATCAAAATTTAGTAGCGAACGTGCTAGGGAACTGTGGGAACGAGTAAAACTTGCTGTGGCTCAAGAAAATAGTTCAGGCAAAAGAGCCAAGCTTCTATTAAATTTTTAATAATCTGCAAGCTAAAAGAACTTTCTGCAATGTGCTCTTTAAAGATTGTGGCAGACATTTACAGCGAATGGCAGGGAGCAGAGATGTAGCAGGTATGAAGAATGACACTTGAAGAGCACTTTTTGTTTCCAGACCAGAATTTGGCACTAATTGCTGAGCAATGTATATGCTTTAGAATTTTTTTTAGCAAGTTCTGAAATTGTTCAAAATATTCGGCGTTTGTAGATTAATTAAGTTTATTAAAAATAAATGCATTATTTTTGCATGAATTCGCAGGATTTAGTTAGCATAACTAGAATGATCCGATTCAGATACTTCTGGGCAATCGAAACAGTGCCTACATCGGACGAACGGACTGGGCGATTTCCATGATTTTATCGACATAATAAAACTGAATCGAGCAATCACAAAATTGTTTGAGATTTTTTTTTTAGTATGAAATTTTATCTTTCTAATGCCAACAAGCGTTACCCAATTGCACTTAGTATATATAGCGAAATGCAGATTACTAAAGCCATCTATTGGAAAAATAATAGATATTCCATTACTACGACTGATACATTTCATATGCAACGAAGTTTGTTCCTTACTAGCACTATCATGCATGGGCTCCCATGCATGGCAAGTGCATAGGTGAAAACCTCACGTGGTAACACAATGGGTCTTTTGGCCTAAGTGATGTACTTGAGGTAACCACTTAACCTACCCACCTACCAAGCACTATCATTAGCACTATTTCAATGTAAATTCAATTGAGATAAACTTTAAGTAAAATAAATATTGTTAGAGAACTGAAAGCTTTGGTATTTAAAATTGCGCAAAAAATACAAAACTGCAAGCTCTTTAATTTTTTTCCGGCATCCGTCGCCTGAGCACATCTCAAGCACATTTCGCTCATGCCCTCGCCAGTACATGTTGTCACGTTGCCACGGGCCGTTGCTGGCAGATGTGCTGCTTTAATGCGATAATCTGCTCTTCCCGAATGACGCAATTTCGAGTAATTATGCTTATTAATAAAGAAGAAATTAATATGTTTTTGCATGAAGTTTTCCCATGTTAATATTTTATTGCTTGAGATATTTGTCTAGGTATATGAGAATTATCCAAAGAAGAATTTCTAAAGAAAAGTTGTCAGTTAGCTTACACTGGAAATGTCCTAAAAAAAAGCTGTTTTCAGCAGTGCCAAAGCATATCAATCTTATTGAAAAAATAAACTTTCAAAATGTGTAAAAGTTGAAAGGTAATTTCTCTTTGTTCTTTGAAGAGAGGCTTAAAATTCGAGCAACACTCACAAAAGCCATAAATCAATATTTTGCAACGAAAATTTTAAATATGCCAAAATTTAGTTAGCAATTTACAAACTTGATGCTAATATTGTATCAATTAAAGTAATTTCATAAGTTTTCAGAAAGCTTCGAGTCATTATTGGCTACATGGAGACTGAGTTCGCGTGTCACTGTGCGTATGAGTGACATCTATGCCACTGAAATAGAGCTTCTTTAAAGTGCTTGAATGCTTTCACAATTAATCAACAAAAATTTCGAAAATTGTGCAAAAATAGCATTAACAGAAAAAGGCTAACAACCTAGCAAATGGCTAAACAAGACAAAGCCTATACTCGAAGAATTGATTACAAAAGTTTGCTTAATTAAATGCGCACACGTCAATGCGGATCCTGCAGCCATACAAATGCACAGAACTTCCAAAACAAGCAAAACTATGCAAGCGAGATTTGTTGGAATTGCTGCCAGCAGCAAGCAAACTTCGGTTTAATTAGAAAATATGTACCCAAAAGAGGCGGCCAGACCTGGGTTAAGAGCATTTGGTCAAGAAAGAATGAAAGCATGTAATGGCTTTCGCATGACAAAGAAGCAGAGGAGTGAGCGATTGAAAGAGGCGCAATCCAGCTGAAATAAATAACACAAAGGACGAAAATTAGTGAAAATAAAGAACAGGTTCAGCAGCAAAAATTATGTTGCCGTTAATTTAAAAGAGCTCTTTGTTTTTACATAGTATAAAGTGTACATCAACAATGCGCATAATTTAATTGGTGTCTTATTAGCGTGCCACATTAGAAGCTGTTTCATTTTAATGGTTATTGCTTGACACGTTTCGAGTGCGCACTTGAAGACGTTCGGTCAGCTGCAGCAGCTAACATCTACGAAATTGCGCATTAAAAGCAAATTATGTCGAAATATACATACAATGACATTGCATGGCGCTCTGCCACCACTAAAAAGCCTGCAACGGCTATCTTAATTCGTAATTTCGCAGCACAAGCACCTGAGATAATTAGCCAGCCAACTGCGCAGCCACTAGAGAAGATCCTTGCTGTAGGGGCCAACATACGTGCAAAGCAATAAGCATGAGGAAGGGCACAAAGCAGCGCATCTTCAAGAACGTCATGCGCAATTAAGTAGCTCAGCTCGAGCGACTGACAATGAATGAACTTGGCTGAGATTAAGTAATCGGTTTGAAAGTACAAATGAGTTGCTTGAGTGCAAGGCAAAATTATGACAAAAGTTAAATGATAGCCGAAGTTTTCTGCTGCTTTAGCATACACTTCTGCTTTTCTTTGTTTTCTTTCTTTGTTCTTACTGATGTTGCTGTTTTCCTCTTCTTCTTTTTGTCTTTTTTTGCTCTTGCTATTCATTTTTTATAAGAAAATTATTTATAATATTCTTATTCTAGCAATCTTCTGTGGAATTGGAAAACGTATTTCATTGTTTGCTTATTGAATAAAGCTATCTGGATTTCTGAATTCAGATTGTCCTTGTTTAGCTTGAATGCACACGACATCTCTTCGCTTTAACTTTAGCCAGCATTCAACAAATGCTCTTTCATTGTATATGCTACCACGTGAGCCTTACCCTCGGCTCGCTCTGGCACTCGGGACGTATGAGTGATAGCTTTTAAATTGCGCTTTGTCCCATGTTCTATCTCGAAATTGCATATTCCCTTTGCCAATGTGTGCCTTTTATAACAACATATGCAACGTAGCACATGTGTGATTTTCAAAATAGCATGATTTTCCGGTGGCCCAACATCAACTTCAAGCCTTACCAAAATGCTGCCAAGATGTTGAATCCCAGCGGAATTCTTGCCGCAAATTGCATTTTTATTGCAAGCGATTGCGCCTCACTGCTGAGCGGCAAGCAAGATTTGTGCTCATTTCTCGTGGCGTATACGTGACAAATAATTCCAGTTGTTAAACCTTGGCCAATGCATGCCTGCATTGCCGGTGGAAGCGATGAAAGACGAAAGAGAGCGCGAGAGTGACATTTTGATTCGCTTTATTTAAACTTGATTTTATTTATTGCATACTTGAGTCCTTTTAAGCTCGTGCGCAAATGACTTTTTCAGCTCTGGCGGATATTTACATACATGCAACAGACACACGCGCACATGCAAAAGCCATTGTGTACATGCATTTGTGAGTATGCTTGTGTGTTTGTGTATGAAGCGCATACGTGTTGGCATTAAGCTGGTGCATATAAAAGTACAAGAAATTTACGATAGCAATAGAATCCTTCGATCTTAGAGTTAAAATTTTTCTGACGTTTTATTACTCTGCTTTACTGCATATATTTTGCATTTTTTCAATTTTTTTTTACATTTGAAATTTTGCAATTTGCTTTTGTAGCTTGTTGATCTTACATTGAAAATTGCTTGCTACTGGGAAACTACTACAAAGTTGGCTTAAGCAAATTATTCAAATGCCTTCACCAATGGCAACCACTCTCACTCTCTAAGCGCCTTAATTTCCCTTCGAATGTAATTTAAACTATAAGAGCAAATAAACTACGCCTAATTACACCACAAGCACAATAAAGTATACATATTAAGTAAATTCCAAAACTTAAGACACCAACAATTTGTAGCTTTTCATTTACATTTTCATGCCAGCGGAAATTCATTTCCGCACGATCTCCAGTTCATGGAGCCATCAGTAGCAGCGAGCTCAAGCCTCGAGCAGAGTGTAATCGGAGTGCCAGCAGAAGCAAGGAGTCCTTTGCCGTTGCTTATGAAATATGCATGAAAATGACAAATGACTAAAACGTACTCAAATGTGTGACGATTTGTTGAGCTGCGTCGTAAGGAAAAAAGGTTCACCATAGAAGCGGCGTAATTTTGGGCACAGCAGCGCGGAACAGAGCGCATGAAATTCGAATACTTTTAACTTTTATGGCAAACCAGGGACATTTTAGCGAAGCGTATTATTTCCACAATTTCGTAGGCCTGCAATTTACTCAAAGCATTCTACGAACTACTCTTTCATTTTCATTTCTATCATGAAATTTGATACTTTTCTGGCTTGGAGCACAAACGTCAGAGTTGTGTTGCCTTAAACGCCTGCCCCTTGGTTCTTTTTCAAGTGTGTGCTTTTCGCTTGGCTGCGGCAAGCGTGTTATCATAGAACTGCAAAGGGCCAACAGTTACAAATGACCTCAATAAATTGTATGGCCACACTCGCAGCGGGTCACTGCCAGAAAGCCAACAAGGACATGTGAAGATGGAAACGGAAATTGAGATGAAATGGCGCAAAAGTTACAATAGTAACATTTTCCAGCATATCGAAATAAATCAAAATTAAACGTTTTATTGATGAGTTCCAATAAAGGCCAAAATCGAAAAGAAATTATGATTTTTATGGCCAGCGGAAATGTCTGACACCAGACAGCATCATCAACTCCAACAACAAGTGACAAATATGACATGAGTGCAATGGAAATGCTTAGGGTAACCACAGCTTATAGGAGAGGGTGAGGGGGAGGGGAACAACTTTGAACCAGAACGAACTGACTGTTGTAGATTAATGCAAGATTTTTTCTTTTGAGAACTTGACCTTTAACCTCTACTATTTACTTTAACCGTTCACTATTGACAGTGGCGCATTTGATGCCATGGCCCACTTTTGATAATGTAGCATGTGATTTCTGGCAATGCCATCCTTTAGGCAAAAGACAGAACAACAAAATTGCTTTCACACTCTTTCTGCCTTTAGATCCTTGCAGGATCATTTTTTATAAGTTTTTGATCACTTAAAGGGTTGAAATCGCTTAATTCAAACTTCTGCATTGAATAAATAAATTTTATTAATTTTAAATATGTCAACATTTGATTTTTATATTTCTCTTTCTATTTTACAGCTACATACTGTCGCTCGCATTGGCCGATCTGCTGGTCATAGTAACCACCGTGCCGCTGACTTCCACCGTCTATACAGTTGATTCCTGGCCCTGGGGCAGCTTTCTCTGCACACTGTCCGAATTCATTAAGGACGTTTCCATAGGCGTGTCCGTATTCACACTGACTGCGCTGTCGGGCGATCGTTACTTTGCCATTGTGGATCCATTGCGGAAATTTCATGCGCACGGTAAGTGTAAAGTTGTCTTGAATGCCAAGATCGGGCGCTGGCTTGGAGAGTTCATGCAAAATATTTAATAGCTTGCTAAACTCTTTTTTCGACTGTTCGAAAATATTATATACGAATCACATTATTGTATGAAATCATTTTGCTAGGCTTATAATACGCTGGGCTGATTAAGGTTAGAGTGATTTTAATGGCAGCTGCTTTGGGGATATTTTGAAAATACATGCCTTTAACAATGAGATATTTAATAGAATAAAGAATTGCTAATAAAAGTGGCTTCAGCTTATTGTATGCTCATACTTTTCCTACATCCGTTTCCTTTTTAGCTGATGGCTCTTTTTTGTAACTATTTTCAGGTGGCGGCAAGCGAGCCACACGCATGACCATCGCCATTGCGGTGTCCATTTGGTTATTGGCCATCATATGCGGTCTGCCTGCCTTGCTGGGCACTTATATCAAGGTCAGTTCGTTACGCCATATATGCATTAGGGTTGATCTATATTAAAGCTTATTTCAGAAAATTCCAAAAATTCATTCAACAATAATTTTGTGACTTTTGTTCTTCACAGCAAATCGACATCAACAGCAACAAATTCTTCTATCTCTGCTATCCGTTTCCGGAGCAATGGGGTCAGCAGTATGCCAAGACAATGGTGCTGTTGCGTTTCCTCGTCTACTACGCCATACCGCTCATCATTATTGGCGCCTTTTACGTGCTCATCGCCCGTCATCTGATGTATTCGGCGAATGTGCCGGGCGAAATGCAGGGCGCCGTGCGGCAAGTAAGATTCTTTTATGTGTTTTCGTCACTGTTGCCAATGTTGCCACACAACAAAAATGGCCAGGCGCTACATTAAAGTGGCTCTGCGGTTCTGAGATCAAATATGGCAATGTGCAGAAAATCTATGTTAGTAAAAATTTTTTGCAAAAATGGAGCTGTTAAATTGACGCTGAAGTTCAGCTAATATTGGTTTCTTGGCCGCAGTCTAAAAATAGATTTATATTGCCGAACTCGAATAGCTGTTGAGCAACTTTATAAAGGCGAAAACATTGGCAGTTCGTGGCAAGAAAAATTTTCCTGTTTGCATCCGTGCTGCAACCTGGCACATTTCCTCTTAAAGAGCGCACTCTTAACCACTGCTCACGAGCGTCACCGCTGCTTGCGATCACACGCTTAAGCACTACATAAAATCTCGAAAGTCATTGCCCAGTGGAACATGCCCTTTACCGCAACCCATTTTAGTATCTAATAAAGGACGCCAAGCTTCTGAAGCCATTTTCATTGCTTCAAATACCATCACTTTCCATTTCCGCTTCTCCTTTCTCTTGTAGGTACGTGCCCGTCGTAAGGTCGCCGTAACTGTGTTGGCTTTTGTGGTCATTTTCGGCATTTGTTTTCTACCTTATCACGTCTTCATGCTGTGGTTTTATTATTGGTAAGTAAAGTGAGATAAAAGTGAGCCGAGGAAAAGCTACTTTGAAGTGTGAAAAGCAACTAAAATGTTCAATGCTGTGAACCGCAAAACCAAATTTTCGAAAGGCTGCAGCTTTTTGAATCCCAAATGTGTCGGAAGCAAGCAGATGTAATTACAAATTTTTTTTTTAATATTAATTAAAACATTTTGCGTATAAATTAACTTTAGAAATTGCCTACGACTATTTCATAAAATTAACTGCATCAAATGCGGGGTCATATAAAAAGTATCCGCGGTTTTTTTGGTACATTTTTGAAGCAGAATTTTCTTTATTGAAAATCAGTTTTATATATATATTGGCCATTTTTCGGATAGCTGCATAATGGATATTTTTTTAAATTGTCGTTATATTTTCGTTGATGTTTGTCATCTTTGCAGGCCCACCGCCCAACATGACTACAACACATTCTGGCACGTTCTGCGCATACTGGGATTCTGCCTCTGTTTCGCCAACAGCTGTGCCAATCCAGTGGCGCTTTACTTCGTGAGCGGCGCCTTTCGCAAGCATTTCAATAGGTACTTATTGATACACTACCAGCCTGAAGCATAATGAAGTTACTTAAAACAATAAAGCAGCTATATACACATAAAGAAACGCCACACACACACACACACACACACACACACACACACACACACACACACATACATGCAAACGAGGGCGCTTACATGATGTGCAACTCTAAGCGAAAAATTCGTAAACCAGCAAAAGATTTTTATCAAAACAAAGCTTATTGGAAAATTGAATAAAAACAATTTTTTTGGCAAAAATAAAATTTTGAAATTTTTTAAATATGCTTGCAACAGTGGCTTACAAATGTGGTCAAACCAAGTGTCGCCACACTTTTGGCACTTGCTGTTTCATTTCCGCTTATTTTCAATGTGCTTGTGTATTATGCCTAAAATTGTTGACTATACTTTTCAAAAATTTAAATAATGCCTTTGATTTTTTTTCAATATGCACCCACACGAAACTTTTTTGCTCTGTCTTTTCTATTTTCTGCTGATTTTTTCTTTGCTCTATATCCTTTTTCCGATGTTTTTTGTTGATAATTTCTTAACTCACTTCGTCTCGCACTCCCGTACTGCCCTGCCCTGCCCTGCCCTGCCCCGCCCCTCTTTGACGCGACGCAGATACTTGTTTTGTCAAGACGGCGGCGTGCGACACAAGAAGCGCCATCAGCACAACGATACGCTCTGCATGCATCGTGACACCTCGCTGACCAGCACCAACGTCACCAACGCATCCAAGAGATACTACCACTCGAGGCGATCGTGCAATCATCAGAGCACGTTCAGAAGGTAAGTGTTCAAATGTAAGGACATTTATTTAGTAGTGTGTATGAAGCGGCAAGAGCTTGCATCCCATTGAGCAGAGCACATACAAACAAAGGGAGTTTAATTTAAAGAAACCTAAACTCTCACTCTTTTTTTGAAAAATATACTCGCTCGATCGAATGAATTCCAATAAATTGAATTTCCATCTTAGCAAGTATCTACAGATGCAGAACATTGATTTATTGTAAGCTAATGAAAAGCAGCAAGATTCTTCATGCCAAATTTTATGAAATTCAATCTCTCTCTTTTTCGAAAAAATATACTCGCTCGTACAAGCGCGAAAAGATCGCTCATGAGCGAGAATCTACGCACTCTGTTGAGAGACAATGAACAGAAATTTTTGCAGATGCAATAAATAGTATAAGTACTACTGAAATCTGTGTATGCTACTTCCATTCCAAAATTTATGAATCCGCCTGTCTATAACATATCTATTGCTTCAGCTGCTTGTATGAGAGATTGCTTAGAACTTTGTCCATAGATAAAGCGCCTCCCATAAAGGTTTCTAATATCACTTCCCATAAACTTGTTTATGAGCGGATCGATTCAGCTGTCGCTATAGACAAAGTATCTACTATAATATATTTCTTAGGCAAACACAGATTTTACTTCCTGCGCCGCATAATTCGCCTCTCTTTCAACACAGACTAAATATCTAAACTGAGCAAGCTTCCGGGCCATTGAAAGGTTCCAGTAGTTGTTTCTTCTTTTCAATTCTCTCAGCTACTTTGTTACCTAACATCGATAGAATTTATGTATTGTTGATCTATTCCTTTTTGTTTTATCCAATCTAAAAATGTATGCTAAATTTTTAAGAATGATATGCTTTCTCCCTTAAGCGCTGATCAGTCACCGCGTATCGTATTTAATCGGAGCGCAGACAAAACCTACCCTACCCGAGCTCATACATGCGTTCGCTCATTGCGTATTTAATCGGCGCGTAACGCAGAAATTATAGCCCAAATTGGTTTTTCTCACACGTTTACGTCTGCTCTGATGCTTAGAGAGGATGAGAGAATGGCATTGCTTTGTACTAAAAACAGCGCTGCCACTGCTCTTCGATTTTAATTTAGTACAAAAACCGGATTATTATTGTTAACATTCATTCATAAAAGTAGACCACAATAAATATATCTAAAAATTTAGATAATTCTGTGTCATAGATTTTATAAAGAATGTAAAATTTAACCTCAAAAGCAAAATGAACAGCGTGCTTACTTTGTGCACGAAACTATATGGCAGCACGGCAGCAATAACCAAAACAGAAACGTGCAAAAGAGCCACAGCTGCGATACGATTTTCACTGAACGCCCCAAATTTTGCCGTTACGATTAATTCCGCTCACAAAAGATACGCGGTGACTGATCAGCGCTTAAGCTAGTAGCATGAAATTACAATTCGTTGTCACCTTTTGCAGTCGCCTGCAGGAGACCAGCATCACGACGCTGCCCAATGACAATAATCACAATGATGCCAGCTCAGCTCTCGACATGCCCAACGAATTGGCCATGACCAGCAACGACTACTGCCAAACGCGGCAGCTCGAACAACAGCCGCTGCAACAGCAACAGCAACAGCAGCAACAGTCGCAGGCATTTATGTGAGACAACGCAAATATTGTTGGTTGCAACAACAACAACAACAAACACAGCCACAACTATAAGAATAACCAAGCCCACAACAACAACAACAATGACTTCGAGCTGTTGGCCAGACCGAATAGAAGCAGCAACGCAGCTGCAACATGCAGCAAAATGCTGCAAGCGGCGCCAGCCGCCAAGAAAGCAGCAAATCGTCGGCGGCGCATACACTTTCAAGTGCCGGGCGATAAAGCGTAGTGCGCGCTGGTGAAGCGATTGCCTAGAACAGCTTGAATAGCAGCTGGGAAGGCGAACGAGAAAAGCAGCAGCTTGAGCATCGAAGCGGCTTGTAAGCAGGACAAGGGGTTAAGCAGAGCCAACTTCTACTTAACCCGCTTTAGGCAGCTTCTTCTGGCAAATATACAGCATTAGTTTAAGTAAAGCTAACTAGCATAATGTGCTTAGCAGCAAACTACATTTTAATTCATCTAAAAAAAAAAACAAAAATGAACTATGTCAAAAATTCTTTCCACTCGAGTTTTAAATTATTCAAAATATCTTTTATTTTCGTAAAATTTGAATTTAGCATACAAAATGCAGTATTTCAAATACACTTTTATAATACATATGCAAATAAGGGTGCACCCAAGCAAAAAATGGCTAGTCATAGTGTGTAAAATTGCTTGCATTTAAGCTGGAATTGAAAGAGTATTGTAAACAATGCAATTTATAAGCACAAAATTATGTTTCAAAAAAACTGAAATTCAAACCTAATCAAATTGCATGAAAAGCGCAAAAAAATCTACAAAGCATAAGTTGGTATCTATGAAAATGTTATTGCATCTATGCTTTTATAAGAAGCTGTCAATGATTTTAGCTGTAAGCTGCAAAGTATTTTATATCTTAAAGTATAGAGTATAAATACAAACAATGTTTAGCTGTAAGTTGTATGTGTAGTTTTGTATATATGCGTGTGTACTATAAATAAATGTGTACTTGTTGTAAAGGTTTTAAAAATAAAGAACAAGAATAAGATGACAAAAAATGTAAGCAAATTCTTTAGCCAAAGATCTTTTAAATGCACAAAAAGTTTGGGTAAGTAAGAACGATTTTCAACAAAATTCTATTGATATTGACATAGAAACGTAAGTAAGTAAGAAAGCAACATAACAAGCGTTACAAAAGAATAACGAAAAAGCTTAATAAAAGCAGACAACAACAAAAAAGCAGATAACAACGAAACAATTAAATTAATTGAGTGCATGTAAATCTTTTAGATACACAACATATGCACGCTTAGTGAACCAAAATAAATAAAAATATACTTGTGCATAAACAAAAACAAAAACAATACATATACACAAACACACGCTCACCAACACAACGACAAAGCACGAACTTTATGCAAATTGATGTGTTAATTTTTACAAATGAACAACAACGCGCTTCGTCGCCCCACACAATCAAAGCACCCACACACTTCCAAAGCACATGCACACACACTTAGCCACTCACACATGCATACATACACACAGTCATACAATTAGTGTAATATCAACTAGCTGCCGTTGGGAAGGCCACTCCAGCCACATTTCTAAATAGACTACCTTTTCTCATAGCAACGACTTTTCTGCGCTCCACCATTTCCCCACTCCAACAGCATCGTTAATAAAATTTTCACAAATTAGCACACAAATTTTCCGGCGAAAATATCAACATTGTACAGTAGAGCTTCCATAAGTCGAACCTGCAAACATTAAATTCCAGTTTTTGTTCGAACTAAATAAAATTATCAATGAGCAATATTTATTTTGAAGCGAATAGCTACATATGTATGTATATAACGAACAATAAGTGATTTTGAAATTTTTCGTTAACATAGATGAATAGATTTTGGTCGAAAAATAAGTTTCAATGATTCGTTCAAAAAGTCTTATCTTTCAAAATTAAATTTTAATTGGAATTTTCTTTCAATCAACTTGTAAAAGCCTTAAGAAAAAAAGTTATGCTGCTGTAGTTCCATGTTTAGCAACAAAAACACGAAAACTTCAATGCTTCTGTCGGAATTCGTTTGTTGAGCAGATGGAGGGTCCTTCAGCACATGGCTGTGGCATTTTTGCAGCTGTTGCCATTGAATTGCATGTCATTGAATTGCCTCGGCTTCGGTTGAGCATCGTCTGTGCATATACAGCCATTTGTTTGTTAGTATATGTGTGCGTGCGTGTTGGTGTGTGTGTGTGTTTTGAAAATTAGCACGCCTGACATTTGCCGTTTAATGAGCCCATGTTTAAATAACTTTCGAAGGCTCACGCAGACGCCATTTTGCAATGTTGCCACTGGCTGGCGGACTGGCGGAAGCAAGCAACATGCAGAAGTCTCTTGTGGACTTGTTGTATTTTAAATGCGCTGATATTTGTTGTTTCTCATTTGCTTTTAATTGGTATTGCTTTTGTAAGATGTTCTTTTCAAATCAATTCAATTGAAATTTTCATAAATGTTAACCAAAAATGTTGGAATTTTCAAAAAATGGCTGAGCATAATTTTGATATTTATGTACGTGATTTCATTTATAGACGCTTTTTCCTTCAAGGGCATCAAATTATGCCGGAAGTATTCTTATTATATTTTCGATTTTCGTAAAAATAAAATTATCGAGAAATTCTCTTGCAGAGCAATTTTTATCGAAACTATATTTGAGAAACATTGCATATGTAAATTTGCATAATATATATGGACGTTTGCAACCTCTTAAGAAAACGCATGTTTCTTCGACTAAGGTTCGATCCAAAAAGAAAATAGATCTTCTCTTTATTTAACACATAGGCAAAAGAAGAGCATTACAAGACAAAGTGTCAAAAAGAACAAGTGAAACACAATTCAAGCTTTAAACACAATCAACTCGCGAGGCGAATTTTACGCGGCGAACGCGCGCTGTCAAAATTAAAACACACGGCAGTGCATGTGATTGCCCACAATGACGACGATAGCGTAGTTCGCCTCCCAACGATTCGTCTCGCGATAGAACAATTTCTAATTTGGCCGCTGCCGCCCTGCGAAAAAGTCAACTGTTCAGCTGTCAGTGGTGAAAAATAAATAAATTGAAGTAAGGAAATTGGAAATATTTGTGCGGAAACTATTTTTATAGTTTAACAACTCGGAAAATTCGTGAATTCGTGGTTTCCGTGGATTTTTTAAATTCTGTGCTTGTTGTGGGGATGATTTTTTCCGAATCAACAGATGCGAATTTCGCTCTGATTCTGTTTCACTGGGCGAAATTCCACGACGACTGCCGTCAAGACGCCATTATTCGCCGAGTAAAATTCGTCTCGCGAATTGATTGTGTTTAAAGCTTAAATGTGAAACAGAAGTTTGTGCACATGGTTGCATTTTATCGTAAAATTCCTGAATTAATGATTGTGGTGTCGCCACATATATAAACAATATATATATAATGTATATAGGAATATAATATCAGCGACTGCAAATTGCTGTAAACTAGTTTAATTAAACAATAATTTTAATGCTAAGAATTTTATATTGCAATTTGAAGCATTGAAAAACATTTCTTTAATATCGACACAAATATCGATACGCAATAAATCGTCAGTGGTTTTGCCCATCCCTAGCAGCCGCTGCTGCTGCACAAGCGAGCGTTGATAATGAATGCGTGCTGCTGCTTTTTTCGCAGTAGCTCTTCTTCGCTTTCTGCATACTTTTTTTATATATGCTTTTTTATTATATTCTGGACTGCGCCTCTTTTCAACAAGAACAAGTCTGCTGCGCATGCGCATGCGGTCATTTCTGTTATGCAGCACAACACCGGGCTTGTTGTTGCTGCGACATGTGCCGACGCCTACTGCAGCTGACGCATGCGCGCCAATGTCCAACAGCATTGAGCGAAGAAGGTGGATAGAAGGAAGGTAGAACAAAAGCCGCTCAATAGGATTCAGCATGCATGCAAACGCTGTGCAGTGTTGTTATTCTTGTTGTTGCTTTCATTTTTGTTGTTTTGCTTGATTTGTTATTTAAGATTTTGTTGTTGTGCTTACGAGAAACGAGAAAATGTTTCGTTTTAGGCATCTTTAATTGTATTGGCAAAACGATTTGAGCTACAGCTCGTTCGATTAGCCAACAATCATTGGAAATAATTTTCGGACCAGCGCTCAAATGAAATCAGAATCGCTAAACCGTATTACTTGACTAATTTTTCAAGCGAAAAAATCACAAATTCTTAATCTCGTATTTTCCGTTTCAATCAAATTCAAAATTTTTACCAACATATTCCCAAAAATCAAAGATGCGATGGTGCATATTCCATATATACATACATATTGCGCAATCGAAGCTCTAATTCGAAAGAATTAAGCGCAGAGATTCGAATCTAACAATAAACAAGTAAGGAAGTATCAGTCGGGTTTCACCGACAGAGTAATACCCTACACCAAGTAACTGAGTGGGCGGACCACGCCCATTTTTGGAGAATTAATTGGTGTTCTCACCAGCAATGAAGTGACCAAATATGGACAGACTGGTGTATATATTATGGAAGTTATAAGGATTTTCCGCTTACCGTCTATATAGTGGGCGGACCACGCCCATTTTTTTTTATGACGTAGAGGGCCCACACCTTACCTTAAATACCAAATACCATTCTTTTTAATGAATAATTACACAAATTTAAGCAATTTTACTGGAAATATTCCGGGGTAGTGGGACTTACAGACCCATTGTTGGCGTGTCCTTCGGCCGATTTTGCTAATCTCGGAACTTAATCTAAGTTAACGCTTACTACGACTGTGTGCCGAATTTGGTCCAAATCGGAAAACTCCTTCTTTCTCTCCTGTGCTCACAGACGGCCAGACAGACGGACAGACAGACAGACAGACAGACAGACGGACAGATAGACGGACAACCGGAAATCAAGACAGAAAGTGATTCTAAGCATTTCCATATACTTATGTCTATACCTAGGACGTCTCCTTTAATGCGTTACAATTTTCGCACAAAGTTATTATACCCTATTACCATAGGTGTAGGGTATAAAAACATCTAAAGATACTAAACATTCCCAATATTTATTTGAACAATCCAAATATCGAATAACAAATAAGCACTTACATACATACATATATCTAGAACAATATTAAGCGTACTTGGCATCTTTCCATCACTAGTACGTTAAGCGAATTGCCTGACTAACTGACTGACTGCCTGACTGACTAACTGACTAACTGCCTGACTGGCTGCCTTGCACAAGAACGCACACTGTCGGCTGCACTACTGCAATCCGATCTCCAGTCTGTGTGCGTAGGCTGCAGCGAGCCTAAATAATTGCCTTTTGCCATAAGGACGCAGGACAAACTCAAACAGACAGACACTCCAATGGGCAATATACAAGTAGAAGTGCTTCGTTTATGGATTTTGTACGATGTTATCATTCCGAGTTGTTGTTGTCCTCAAGGATGTTTGAGTGCATCGGACTGCCAGATAATTAAATTGCTGCCTCGAAATTGTTGTTGTTGTTTTTGTTGTTGTTGTGCTTGAAACTGTTTATGCATGTTCCTAATTAAAGCAGCTTGCGCCTTGCCACTAATTGAAAGTGCTCTCGTTCGGGTCTTCCTTCCCCTCTCTATAATCCTCTGTCTGTCTGTCTGTCATCTTCCCTTGTTCTCAGCTGCGTGTTATGTTGTTGGCAGCTGCTGCTCCCTGCGATTATGCGACAATTAATACCTGAGGCTCACATTTGCAGCTACACAGTTGGAGTGAGGATTTTAAATGCATATTATTATTAATTTTATTATAAATTGTCAATATTTTCATAGATTTTGACAATAAGACACTGTATAGCCTCTGACAACATATATCGATACATTGGCCCAAAATATCAAAAATTATTATTCGATTCTGAAAAGATTGTTTACGATTAACTGTGATGGATTGTATCCAAAAGTTTGCGCTGCAGCGCTTACTTTAAAAAACTACAAAGGACATCAGGCTTACATATGTATGTACATACTATATGGCATATCCTTACAGCACAAAATTAGAAAAAGGACTACAGAATTACAGAAAGGAGCACGAATAAAAATGAAAATAAAATTGGAACCAGCAGATGCGAACAAAGACAAAAATAAACAACAGCAAAAGCATGAGAACAATGCAGAGAGAGAGGCAGTTAGAAGAGAGAGAAGGAAGGCGCGTTCGATTCAACGAAGCCACGCCAAAATTAATAGCATGAAAGGTACGTATTTCAAAAATGCAAGCGCTTAGGTAGCAAAAGTAAAAATCAAGAGAACAAGAAGAAGAAGAACTACATGGATCGCCAAAAGCGACAACTATAAAAAATTGGCAGCAAAACGAAACAAGTCTCGAAGGTAATCGGCACAAGCGGCATGAGCCAACAGGGAGGGCATTTTTTGTAGATATCAGTGGGTCTGGCTGCAAAAAGAAGAAGAAGAGGCAGCAGAAACGAGAATAGTTCTTTGTATGCGCTGCGCAAGCGCGCCAGCCAGCAGCAACAAAAACAACAGTGCAAACGGCGAACAGAATTTCACAAAATAAAAATGCAAAAGCCATACATACACTCACTCACTCCCTATACATATATGTATGTATGTATACGGCCGCAGCCACGCCAAGAGCAGCAAAATACGAAAATTCAGAATTAGGTACACGAACACGGACTATACTTCTTCTACAGCTGCATGCAAAATTTTAGCAGTGCTGATTTAAAGGAATTTTCGAATGACATTTTGTAGAAAAAACTTTTAAATTTTTCGCACCATATTATTAGCAATACTAACATACATACTTACATATGTATATGACCATTACAGCCTATTGTAGTCTTTGCCTATATCATATCAGCTCTCTGCAGCTGCCTCTGCCTTCTACAGTCCCTGGTTGCAAGTTTAGCTAGAGCTTCTTCCACTTGATGGCTCCATCGATGATTCGGGCTGCTTCTTCTGCGTTCTAATACGATTGTCCGTATTGATTGCGATGCCAAGATAGACGAAATCTGGTAGCATTTTTCGATTGTACTTATAAGTAAAAACCCTTTAACTGAAATCTTTCTGATCTTTTGGCAAAGCGGAAGTTTTCGGATGGTGGCAAGGAACATCATTGCTTTATTCTCACCACGTCTAACTTCAGAAACTGCAGTCTCGAACTGAAAAGGCGGAAAATCTCGCCTAGGAGGCGGTCGTTTAAAAATAGCTATATAACCTTCAGCTTAATAAAAACTGCTAATCTTCTGCACAGAAATGTAGATTTACACACACGCACATACGCAGACAAGCTGTAACACACGTACACTGCAGAGGGAACTTTTTCAGGTCGGACGAGTTGTTGGAACGTACAGGAGGCGCATTCGCAAAGGGATAAGCGTGCCGTGCAGAACTCAGGCTCAATTTCGAACCGCGCCGAATCGAACGCGAACGCGTACAAGAAATGCAGTCAAGAAGCGTAGCGGTGTAGCGAACTGGAAAAAGTTGCCAGGCAGGTACGCGCAGTGCAGCGGTGCAAAATCAACAGCGTGGCTGCAGTCCTTTACGAAGAAACATACCAATTTAAATTCATAAAATTTTGGAAAAAAGTGTTTGATTTTGGAAAAAAAAATTTCAAAATATACTTGACAGTGCATTTTATTAGATTTTGTTAATAAATTATTTGAAAAATATTCTACTGCATAATTTTTGAAAATTTAATGGCACAATAAGATTGATTTGTTCTTAAGATCTATCATGAAAAATCATGCTCAAAAATCGTTCGAATTACAGTGCCGCCAAATTTAACAAAAGTGAAACGCTTTTCAAACATTTTACAGTGCCCCGCAGAAAATTCGAAGAAAGTGTCAAAAAATTGTTACAACAAATTGTTTGATTATTTCATAAACAAAGGAAACGCTTTAAAAGAATTTGTTTACTTAAAAAAAAGGTGTATCTAAAAATTACAAATAATTTATAAAATTTGGACTTCGCCGCAAAAAAAGTGCGCACAGCTGCCGCCAGATAACGTATCTACCGGAACGGAAGCAGCAGCGAGTTGCGCGACAGCCTTCCGACGCATGTAAGCCCGCATGCGAGCAGCGCACCCTTCTGCCTCTCCGTGCGGCACGCCTGCAGCGGCATATGTGCGCAAAGGTTGCTGTGCGACGCATGCGCGCACGCTGCATAAATAAATACACCAACAACAACAGCAAAAGCAACAACAAGCAGTAGCAAAAGGGCAAGCCGAACGTGCGGCGCAGTGTCGAGATAAAAATAAATTGTACGGGCGAGAGAAAAAAGTCATAAAGTAGGGGAACAAACGCGCAACTGTCGACAAAAGCAGCCAGCCAGCAGCTGCCGTCAGTGCCCCCTGCGCGCAAAAGGGAAACCTCATCAAAAAATATACATATACAACAAAAATACAAAAATAAGAAAGCATTGAATTTGAATTATTGCCAGTGAAATTGTAGGCTGCCGACTGCCGGCATAAGAAGAAGCGAATTTACGCTCAAATAGCGACAAATTTAATACATGCTAGTGATAAATTAAGTGATTTGCTTGCAACACTAAAGGGTTAAGATTGTTTTAAAAAAATGCATTCCATTTTAATTAAAATTCAATAAAACACACCCAACGAAAATAATAACTTGCAGTTGAGCTGCAAACATCAATCAAATGGTGAATTCACAAATCAACTTCGCTGTGGTGTATATCGATTTTCCTTCCAGCCAATTAAAACAGTTATAGAAGTCTCAAAAGTTAATTATTTGATCATAATCAGCCAGCAAATAGTCAGAAGCAACAAAAATATATCTCAAGCATGCAGTGATACAGTGTTACAGTTAACGTGTGGTGAATAAAGTCAAATTTTTTAAGAAACTTGTGATACAGCATATTACTAGTGCATACAGTGCCAGATTTGCACACACTATATTGAATTTGAACAAACTAATTTAAAAATAGCAAAACTTATTTTATTTATAACTATACCATATGTAACAAATGGTGAATAACGAAAAATACAACACTGTTACAAACTTCACCAGTAGTGATGAAATGGTTTCCAATAAATAATACACAACAAGGGACACAAAGCAAATCTAGTGTGATACAATTTAATTAAAAGAGCTAAAAATATATTGTAAGTGTGGTGAAATAAAAATATTTTCATAAAAATTGCAGTCAAAGCAATTTCATACTCTTTCTCAATCATTTTAAACATATTTTATGTTAATCGAAAGCTCAAAAGTGCATACAAAACTTGAATGAAAAGTGAGTGTGGTGAATATTATAAAGGAGGCATACACAAATTATCAACTCAGAAAACTCTTTTAAATCAATTGTTGTCTATTTTTGCAACAATTGCAAGTGAAATTTATAAATCGTTCGAAGGGAGTACAAAAAAATTATTTCTAATAAAAGTGAAATATGTATGTGAATTTTTCGAAGTTATAAAGTAAAAAAGTTTTGCTATAAAAAGTTGACAAATTTCGCAACTTATTATAAAAATAAACATAAAAGTACTTCTTCGCTTTCTCAACCCACTTCATCAACCAAGCCAGCAAGAAAAACCCAACCAACTAGCAACATGCTCCGCACGGGTCAACAATGTCAACTGCTGCTTTGCCTCACATTGACGCTCGCATATGGTCTGCCGCAGCAGCACGCGGAGTCCACGCCGCATCATCATCGCCACCATACGCCAGTACATCACAGCAGCAGCGCCGCTGGCAACAACAGCACATCGGCAGCAACAGCAGCAGCAGCAGCCGGAGGAGTGCACCATCAGGACTGGCGGCGCATGGAGATGATGGATGTTAATGGTCTCTACTGGCTCGAATGGTGGCTCAAAGGCAAAGAGATACATTTTCGCGTTACAGCGAATACGCGCGGCTTTATCGGGCTGGGCTTCTCGCGCAAGAGCGGTCGCATGTCTGGCGCGGATTTGGTGCTGCTCTGGGTCGATGATCGCAGCGGCAAGCCCGAAGCATTGGTAAGTGTTGCAGGCCAAAGAAAATATTGCAGCTATAAGGACCCTGCTCGTTCCCTTCAAAAACTTCAAAATAATTTCGTTATTGTATGGAAACTTTGCAGCCAGCAACAACAACAATGGTTTCCCTTTCAATGCACATATCACAATTCTTTTGCAAAGAAAGGGACTTCTTTTTGCTACATAACCTCAACAAACAATTTAAGCGCGCTCTTAAACTCTATCGGAAAAAAATATATCGTCGCTTTTATATTACTTCGCACTGTTTATTTTGATATTCGATACTGTAGTTGAATACGATACTTTATGCTGCTGGCTTCGAGCAGTTCTTCAATGCAGGCTTTCTTCCTCTTCTTTGCATCCTTCCTGCATGAGGCGTGTATTAGTTTTAAGACCTGCAGAAGTGCTCTGACAGCTTTCTCGCTCTCTCTGCCAGCATTTCGTAGGCCAGCACAGGAAACAGGGTTTCACTTTGTTCTTTGTACTCTTCCCCCTTTTTTCTGTGTTGGTTTTCAGTTGCGCCTGCTGTGTTATTTGAGCCTGGCGAAATGGTTAAGCGGTTTGGTTAAGGTTGCCTAATAACGGCAACTGCTGTCTAATAAATGTCAAGCATAAAATCAATTCATCGAATATCAGCGTTAGTAAAATATACACACGCACTTTGCTACTGAATTTCGTAAGCGGCAGACAGTCTTAAATTTCAACTTTCACATGATGAGGAACAGCCTTGACGAACTTTAGGATTTTTTTTTCATTTTGAAAGCAGTAGCTTTTGATTTCAAAGGAATTTGGAGCAGGCCTATCTTTACACTTCTCCATGCAATATTTTTTGCGCGATATTTTTTCATCTTCTTTCTTCGTTTTGAATACACTGTTTAAGTGTATTGAAAAAAACGAATTAACAGCAATAGGGTTAAAGTGTAAGCTGGCAAACAAATACAAGCGCATTTCTGGAATGCCACAAAAATAAGCATTTCATTAATCCTTGTTAAATCTGCGCAAGCACACACGCACATACATTATGCTGCATACCACAGTAAAAAAATACTCGTACCATAACAAGACACACACATGCACAGAAATATGCGCATGCTGAAATGCTCATATAATATATACATATGTACGTACATACATATGTGCGTATGTATGTGAGCCACAGTGAGTTCAGGCAATGAAAGCGAATTGTAGGGATCAGCAAACTGAAAAGTGCTTAGCTTCAGAGCTGTAGCTCTTCAAGTTGAAAGCTCAACTGAGCATTTCTGTCACTACTTTTCGTGTGCTAAATACAACTCTGTGCTTTTGTGCCTGTAGGGGTAGCCTTAGTCTTAAAGAGCCGACTAAGTATAAGCCACTCTACGAGTGCTTGCCTTTTGCCAAAATGCTTTGAATGCTTACATTTCACATTGCTGCATGTGTGCGTAATCTTGTCTAAGCATATGTTATGTGTGTGTGCGTGTGTGTGCGCGCGCTGTAAGTTAATTAAATACATAAGCTATACATTTCAAAAAAATTAATATGCCATTCCTGTCGCTTAAGCAGCCGAGAAGTTAAGGCAACAGAAACCTACTCATTTATGCAGCCTGCGAAGGAGCAGCAAGTCAAGAGGCACACATACATATATGTACATACGCATACATGCTCACATAATTAGAATTAACAGCGCCAATGGTGGCACTTCCAGCTGAACTCGCTTTCTCTCATCGATTCAGTAGAGCAAAGGGCAAGCATACTTATTAACCTACTGCGTTGATTTATTGTATAGCCATATACACATATATACACAAGTATCTATTATTTATCGCTTCCTGTATTGCTTTTATTTTACATATGCAAACTTACTTTCTAGGGTTGTTAATACCGTTCATAATGTATCCATCAAAACTATTGAGCATAATATTTAAATGAAATTGCAGCCAATGAAATTCTACACGTTTCCTTCTAAGTAATTTCAAGAAATTCAAAATTTGCATTAAAATTTATAAAATTCATGCGAAAAAAATTAACCTCAAAATTCTGAAACTCTTTTGTGTTAGCTTCAAGAATTCCCACTAAACTGTCAGCAATTTGGCACTTGGTAATATTGACAGCTCTAATGCATGCATATTGCTTTGCCATTCATGATATTCTTTTCCTCTTTGCTTACTTTTAGCCTCATACACTGACTCACAATGGCACGCTAATGCAACAACACTTTTTCCTCATGTACTTGCTCAAAATATTTGCTAAGCATGCAAAAATTATGCGTTCCCTATGCTAGACTCAAATTTCAAAGGACCTTCTATATATACTCCGTTGAGTGCTTATGGCTACGTTTTTGCATACCTGCATAAAGGAGTCTACGTTTGGGCTAGCAGAAAACCAAGTGTTTGTTTTTGTATTTGTATTTGTATATACACATACAACAAGTTATGATGAAATCACATTTTCCGTTTCAATTTCCTGTTGCCCTCTCAGAGACACTTCTGCTTTACGCCGCATCCTTTTTCTGAGGCTGTGCAGCTGTGTCCTTTAAACATTTAATATTTGAATTTTTGGCTTTGCCATTAGCTTACTTCCTTCTAATATAGGTATATTATTATGCGTGCACTTTTGTTGTTGTATTTTTACAGCTGTCAGTGTCAGCGACAGAACAATAAATAATTTTTGTAGACTTGCTGATATTGACTTCAAAAGGATCAAGCATGTTGCCTGCTTCCTTGCTAGTTTAAAATATGTTGCTTTTTCATGCAATACTTTTCATCGTACTTGCCTGCGCCTGTTGAACGATTACACTCACACACACATACACACACACACATAATGCGCAATTTTCGTTGCCTATTTTTAGGCAGCACAGCATTCGATCGCTCTATTAAAAGTCAATCGATGCCTATCAACGCAATTTACGCGCTTGCCAAGTGAACACAAGTGAACACAAGTGCTATATCTATATTATTTCGAGCATCTACAAGCTTAATAGCTGCGAATGGCATTGCTTTGTCTTCATTTCCTTTTGGTGTGCGCCTAAAAGCACACTTTGATTTGCATTTTTTTTGTTGTGGAAATGTTGTGCCATCGAATGGCAGCGCTCTCATTCTTTTTTGTGCATTTTCAAGCTGCTGTAACGAAATCTTTTTGCATTTAAACAACATAGTCAGATGACAGCTACTCGACTACTTTTTCCTTTGAACTGTGCGCTTTAAACAAAGTCGTCCTTTCAATATAACTTGCTGGCTAAAGCTTTGGCTACAAACATTACAAAATGTACTCAATATGAATATGAGTGAAGACAAGCTCAACACTGCCTCAGACACGAGTACCTTCCTAGCCAGCCCACTTCATTGTGCCTCTTATGCCTTTAGATTTTGTATAGGTATTTGTGATTTGCTTTGCAAGGAACAGAACGACTTCTGCTTACTTATAAATGCGTGCAAATTTCTATAGAACAAGCTGAAGCAAGTTGGAGAAACGCTTTTGTGCTTTTGTCTCTTTTGAAGCTATTGAACTAATTAACAGCTCGCTTTCGAAGAGCCGAGCAGCTTGGCTTGTCAAAAGATACAATATAATGTTTCATTCTTCAGCTGAATTGCATGGCAACATTTCAAAACAGTTGTTTTAATTAAAATTAATGTTGGGAGTGTTAGCGTTATTTATAGAAATTAGCAAGCTTCGACAAGCATTAATTTATATAATTACAACAGCATTAGTTAAGAGTAATATTTTTCCGCTATTGCTTTTTAAGCTCTTTTGTGCAGGAAGTTGACATTCTTTTAGTCATAGTTAGCAAAATTTTTTGGAAAAAATATTTGTGAAGAAAGTTGGACTTCATTAAGAGTGCTCCCAGAGCATAATTATGTATGATGAAATAATTTTGATAAATATTGAAGTTCATTTTATGAGAAAAATGCAAAAGGCTCTTTGCTTGGCCATGAAATTCGCAAACAGCTTTAAGCTGTGAAACTCTGTAGCAGCGGCCAAAAAGTGCCAAGCACCATCAAGACAGACAAAATCAGTTTACTTTTTAATTCATATAATATTTAATTGACTGCCAACATAGCAAATAAAGACATTTTCCTTGCAGCCGCCATTTATTTTAAACAAGTTCCATTTATGTTGCACACCCTGCAAGTGCTGCTCGAACCGCAAAACAAGCCGCACGTTGGTATGCTTGAAATATACGCTGCTGACTCTTGGCTTAATTGGATTCAAGCCAAATTAAAAGCAGCAAAGAGTGCAAAAAAATGTGCTGCCAAAAATAAACCAGATTTACCAGCAACTAAAATCGATATAAAAAAATCGAGTTGAAGTGAAAAGGGCAAAACAGGTAAAAGGGCGCAAAACAACAGCAGCAAATCGCCTTAAGCTACCATTAAGTACGTGTATCTCTATCTGCAGGATGCGCGAGCTAGCCACTGTGAGCAGTTGGATAGCCGCTGCTGCAACAAAAATGCTCAAAAGGCAATATTCCAGCAATTTTGCAAGCGATTTTCTTATTTGACTTTTTTGCTAGTCGTCTTCGATTTTTTCGTTTCTTCTGGTTATGGCCTTTTTATGGAGGCTGTGCCCTCAGACTGTAAAATGGTTTTTGGTTGTAGTGTTTGACTGTGCAACTTTGCTTGCTTGCGGCTGTTGTATGGTAGTAGCTATACGAATCAAAATAAAATTCACTAATGATGTAGCACATAGCCAAAGGCAACAATAAAAGTGAAGGATGCCTTAGTAGCACATTTTATATTATAGCATAATATGATCTGGCATTCAAAAGAAATTATGAAAGCAACAGAAAAGATATGTTGGACACAGAAAGTTTTGAACTTCATTTCTGAGCAATATTTCTGTGGTCATATGCAATAACGACTTAAGTCGAAAACAACTGTTTCGAGAAAATGCAATTCGAAATTTGAAATCACATAAGCACATCAACATAAGTGCATGTGTTTTTTTTAAATAACTTTTTGTCTGAGATGGGTACAGATACCGGGGTTTGAACAAAATATGCGCATCAACGTCAGGAATACAGTGGTAACGTCAACTCAATTTCGTCTTAAGTCGACTTAAGTCGTTATTGCTTTTGACCACAGATTTGCTGAGAGCTTCTTTTGATTGCAATAATTCTTCGAAAAATATTGAATTTCCAGAATATTTAGAACCTCGTATCTACTATATATTGTATAATATATAACAATAACCTCAAAAGATTGATGCTTAATCGCTGTATAACATTCGGGATCCCAAAAGATGTATAGAAAAGTCATAGCAAAGCTTAAAATCTGCAAACAAGTATCTTCACTTCAAGATTGAGCCATAAATTGAAGGCTCTTTCAAAAGAAGGATAGCCAAACTACGTTTTTACAAACAAAAATAACAAAATCAGCCGCTTCGATTGAACGTTTTTTCCCGTGTTTTTTCTTTGGGTAAAAGTTAATAGAGTTGCTCGAAGCATAGTAGCAACAACAACACCAATAGCAACAGAAGCTGCCATAAAGGACACACAAATGATGGTGGCAAATATGCCGCAAGGCACAATGCTTTAAGTTGGCAGCAAACGTTGGTAAAAAAATATGCTATATTATAGTTTCATTAGCGTAATTCAGCAGCAAATTGCCGACGTTTAAAAGAGGCCCAAAACGAAGCTACCGTTTAATTGACTCACAAGTGATGGGGCAGTTCCTGCTTATTTCGCGCTGCCGATCTTTGGTTGAAAATTTGAAATTTTTTCGAAATTATTTCATGCCTTTTTCTTTGCCGAATTTTAACAATTTTTGTTGTAAAATTAAAAGTTCCTTCAAATTAATTAAGTATATTTTCCTTCAAAATTCCAAATTTGCCAAAATAAATTTTTACTTTTTCTTGTTAACTTTTGTCTATTTTGACTAAAATACTTAATATTTCTTTAAGCCTTTTTTAAAAGTTTCTACAAGCCAAATTTTTCTGAAACTTAATTTTCAAAATTTCGTTAAATCCATTTCATAAGCTTTTCCTTTTGCCAAATTTTTGTTGAAAAGTCAAAATATCTTGAAATTAATTTCTCCTTCTTTCTGTTAAAAATTTAAAATATCTTCAAATTGGCTTTAAAATTTTTTCATTGCCAGTGTTGGCTAAAAATTATAATTGCTTTCATCAATTTTGTCTTGCCAATCTTTGTTGAAAATTCAGAATTTTTACAAAAATGTTAACTTTTAAACTAAAATCTTTTGAATTGGATATAGTATGTGTTTGCCTTGAAGCTGAAATGGCAAAACAAATACGAAAAAATGAAAATTTGTCATTTGCATCTGTTCTTGCACATTTTAAAATTCTCACGATGTAGCAAATACGCTGCGCTGCCAGATACGTTGAAGAGCAACAAGCAAGCAAAATAATAATGTCAGATATTACTCGTATTTTACATGTGCTGCATGTGAAATCAGCAAGAGCGGGCAAAAGGAGCAACAAAGTTTGGCAGCCAAGTTGGTGTGTGGCTTTCGGCTTTCGGCTTCCTGCGGATCGCAGCTCGTTTGTTTGTGAAACACGAAATTCTGAGGAGTGGCGAGTGGGTGCGACTACTTTAATTGGCATGATTCCCTCGGAACGTGTTGGTCAACTGCATGAAATTTAATTTGAAAATTGAATTCAAGTTTAGCCAGGATAAAATTGAAGATTTGAGCGCGGCAGCTGAAAGAACTTTCATGCGTGGTAGAAAATCGCACAGTGCAATTTTTCGATTGAATTTAGTTCGTTTAAGGGAAAGTTTAAAATTGGCTGAGTTACTTACTAACTTCTTTTCTAAGGAAATTTATTATTCATAATTACACTGAAGAGTGAATACCCCTATGATATCACATCTACTCGTGGGATTCTATATATATTTGAACACAATTTTCTTAATGCTATAATTCCGTCTTAGTAAAGAATTGCACTTAATTGTTATAATTCGAAATTTAATATTCCAGTTCATTGAGAGCAAACAATTAGTATAAGGGCATATTAGTGACGTTAATTAGCCACTAATGCCTTGTCGCAACTTTTGCGCAAACTTTTGGTTAAACACGTCGCAATGCATAAACTTTTTCTAAATATTCATAACAGTGGGGGGGGGGGGGGGGAGGGGAGGGAGGTAGAGAGAAAGAGAAAGATTCAGTCGTTGAAAGCAAAGCAAAGGTGCCAAGTTTTTAGAATGTTATTCCCTCTGCCACTTCAGTACGTGACTGGCTGACGCCGCTGCCGACTAAAATGGCGTCAAATATGAGCGCATTCACCTGCTCAAGCGACTTGAAATGGCATATTCCCGCCAAAGAAATGCTGGCAGAGCACATTGCATTGAATTGAATGTGCTGAAATCGTTTTAAAGCAGCAGTCAAAGTTTCCAAAAGTATTGCTGGCGAGTTTTACTTGCATGAAATATATTGCTTAAATTAACGCTTCATTGCTCAACAATTCATGGTTGGCTTTAATCTGAAGCCATAAATTCAGCGTTCCGTTTACATTTACAAAAAAAAAAATAAGAGTAACAACAAACAATTTGTGTTGGTAGCCGTTCGGCACAGGGTTGCATATAGCCAGACTCCAGACAGGCATGCCGGCATTAAAGGCAAATGAAGCGTGAAGGTCAAAAAAAGGCCAACAAATCAGAAAAGCAACTTCTTACAAGGAATTCAATATTTTGTGGAATACAATTTAGCACTTTGAACGTGCTGCAAAAAGTTCAATTTATGCGAGTTCAAATGCAAATGCCTCTTTCTATTAAAGAGGCATATTTTTAAAATGTTGGCCTAAATTTTTAAAGTTTATGTATGCATAAAGTTTTCCGCTAACTGCTATAAACTGAACAAAAAGATGAAAAATAATTGACACTTCTATGAGAAATTTTTGTCTTGGCAGTTAATTGAGCAAATCTTGCAGCAAATAGCAACGGCTAAGTTTATTTTTAGATAAAAAATTTTTACCAGCAAACTAAGCTTAAGTGTTGACCCTCTGCGACTTAAGTGCAGTTCGAGAAAAATACAATAGAAGTTTAAGCTTGCACTTGAGCTTACTTAAAAAAACTGGCGGCTAAGCCAAATAGAAGCAATGGTAGTCTGCTATAGTTAGTATAGCTAGCAAAAAGTAGAATTTCCCTTATCTGCACAATTCCACCTCCAAGAATTGTTGCTTTAAGCTCATTAAATTCTCCTTAACCCCCTTACTAATTTTTTCCACTTGCTCTCATTTTGCAACTGACACTTTTAAGCAGTTTTTTCTTTACCTTTTCCAGCAAGTTGAAACTACGTTCAAGAAAATTCACAGCAAATAATTTAACATTGTATATTTCCACTCTCTACCATTTTTCATGAAAAATCAATTTGCTTGGAGCATGGCAGAAAATGAGCACGCTTCATCTAACTCATTAAAAATATTATGGCTCTTGGCACTTCCATTTCTATTTTTCATACAAAAAACGCAAGAAAAAAGCACTGAAAGCACTGGAAAAATGTATGAAAGTGATTTAATAAAAGGGCAAGCAGCGCCCTGAAGGCAGCTGGAGGCTGGCAAACAAAGAAGGCAAGGATATGGCAAGAATTGCGATGGTAATCAACGAACTGAAGAGTTTCTAACTGTCAAAGGATTTCGCTGGCCTACACAAAACAAAGGAAAGCTCTCTTATTTACGCCAAAAAAACAGCATAATTTTAGGGGAATGTATGGGAAAATGTTTCCTATTAGCCAATTTTTATGACAGTTATTGCAGCATAATGTTGAGACAAAAATTATACAATTTCGTGAGGAAAAGAGAAACCTTTAAAGGTATTTTGTGAGAAATCTTTTCAACTTATTTGGCATACCTAAACATGCCATATTAGTTTCCGACTGTACTAAGTTTGGTATACCAAATTGTATCTTGTATCTTAAAGTAAGCCCATAGCTCTCAATCTCTAGAGCAGTACATGCACATCAGCAAAAAAAAGCACTGCCACAAGCTTTTGTCTGCTGACTGAACTCAACTTACAGCACGAACGGAAGACAACTTATCCATCCGAAGGCATCATTATCGCAAGCACTCATCGAGAAACAGCCGATCATCCTTTTTTCGCTAACAGCCACAATTCGCAACAGCGCACACACAGCAGCAAATTAATAGAAAGTAGTCAAAGAGCAGGCAGCAAGAGCAAACAATGGCAGAAAAAGGGTTGTGCAGCTGCCAAGTAGAAAGCCACTTCGAAAGTGGGTGTGAATCAGTAATCCAAGCAGCGAAGTGTATAATATGCCGCCCACTTGAATGGCTTCACTTGGAAGCGCGTGTTCGTGTGGAATTCGCTTACGCTGCTGACGTGCTCATCAGCGGTCCTTCAACTCCATTTTTGTCTTTCAAAGCCAGCAGTCGCATCTGATTTAATAAAAATCGAAAGGATTAAAAAGTAATCAAAGTTTTTAAGACAATTTTTTAGTGTACCGCGCTTTTGAGGTCGTTGTTGTTGTCGTTGTTGTTGTAAAGTGGCAGTTAAAACTGCGCTTAAGCTAGTAGCCACAAAGCGCTGGGTAATCTCTTTTTGTTGTTGAGGGTAAACTCAAGTCATTGCCCTTTTTTAGCTGAGAGCTTTCGGCTTCAACAAATTATATTTCCACTTTTCTCAGAGCAGATTTTTTTTTAACATTTCACTTTTTGAATTAATGCATTCTAAAACAATAAAATCATATTGCCGAAATTAGTCAGCTCATGCCGAACAAACTTCAAATCAAGTAGAAGTGATTGTCCCTACTTTGTGTAACCTTTGCTCTGTCTCTGTTCTCCCTACTCGCTCATAGTTTGCATTTTATTAAGAGCTATTTTTATGTCAAACACTTCAGGCGCCTTTCTGATTACATTTTCAGAAATAAAAAATCATCACTCTTCATCTGCTCCAAAATAAAACATGCCTTTATCATTTGCTATTATTTTGACAAATCAACTCACATCAACTCAACTCAGCCGAAAGAAACTCATGGCTTGTCCTCAAATGAACCTGCATTTTAAGTGCGGCAATTCATTTTTACATTTTTCATGCTTGCCTTGGCCTTCAAATTAAATCACCGCATCACGCGCCACTAACTTGGAAATCTTTTAGTAAAATTTCACAGACAGACTCACACCTTCTGTGCCGACGCCTGCCAGCATTTAAGAATGTTTATGTAAAATGCAGGCACACACACTCGCAAGTGCGTGTGTAGGTGTACGTGTTATAGAGTAGGTGTATTGGTTGTTGCCTGCAAATAATGCAATAATTCATTTCGCCTGCCGCCTCATATATCAAGCACTCCTTCCAGCACTTTCGTTGTCTTCCATATCTTCTACGAAGGCACGTATAACACCTCGACGACGCTTGGTAACACTTGACAACAGACTGGAAGACAATGTCTACAGACGCTGGCAATTAATTTATGGAAGTGTAAAAGTATTTGCCAACCGAGAGCAGAGCTTGCAAACCCTTCAGCGCAGACAAAAACATAGGCACATGTTGCGAATTAGAAAATAATTTTGGCAGGGAAATAGAAGTAAGCCAGAAGTGAATAATTCAAGCGCTTATTTCGTCAAAGTTTCGAGCATAAAAACTTCTTCACTTGGCTTTGATTAATGGCTAAATTGCTGCCAGAAATGAGCGGCTTCAGGGAGAGTTTTCCTTTAAGCTTGTTTCAAAAGAACTAGTTTTTGTTGAAATTTTTTCCTAAAATTGTCTAGAATAGTAACCTAAAAGGAACGTCAAACGTCAGCACTTTAAAAACGCCAACACGTCGAAACTTGCTTTTTGAATTTCTATTATGCGACTCAACAACTTGAAGTCCGCAACATTTTCAATGTCTATAACTCGAAGAAAGGTTCCCGAATAATGCCTGACTGAAAGTGCTTTTGGAATTCCAGCAAACTCTTTGAACTCTTCATGAGTTTTTACTTTCACTACTCTGCTTCTAACATAATTTTGTGGCGCCTTGATCTACTCAAATTTAAAACAACAACAACAACACACCGTAATTCAAAGCTTTTCTACGCATTGGCAATTTTACAGTGAGTACCAAGCCACTCCCTTTCCTTTGAAGTCTTCGCTTAAACAAGTCTTTTAAAAACACTTCAATTCAATTAACTCTTGCTCTTTATATTCTATGCATTTCTTCCAAACCTTCTTCTTCTGTGCCTACGTAAGTAGGTGTGGCCCAGCACATGACGCAGTTCAAAAAAAACTCCTTCTCTCTCTGTTCGCTTTTGTTGCCAAAATCGAAAATACATACTTTACATCGGAAAGAATGCGGCATTCATTATTCATGTAACGTTCGTTCTATGGCAAAAAAATAATTAATTCTTCGTAATACCTTTGATTGCTTTAAGGAAATTTCGTGCTGCCATTAAAAAGCAGCATTGCCTTGGAGGGAGTGTGTCAGTGCTCGTCTTCTCTTGCAATATTCTGTCACTATTCATTAAGTAATAAATTATGTATGTAGACGTGCTAATTTTAGCATTTTTCGCAAATGGCAACACTGCTCTTATTATTTATACTATGTATTGTAGTGCATATATTATTATTCTACTGGGAGGAGTGCCTTTGAATAAATCGAATTTAATTTGTTGCATATTGCAAAAGTAAATGAGATGTCTGAAGCTGTGTTTAGCATGAAATATTAGCTGACTAGTCAGCAGAGAATTAGGGAGGGGGGCAGGGAAATGTCATATAAGAAGAGGTACAGTCAACCCTCTAATAAGGCAGTACTGCATTTCTATGCGCTTTAATGGTTGGCCTTTTTCAAATGCCACAAAAACCTTAAAGGAAGCTTGCAAAAAAAGGGGCAATGAAGAAACGCAGCAAATTAAGCATGCATAAAATAAGACCGAGAAAACGGAAATAAAGGGAAATGCGCTTAAACACTTCCTCGGCACTTCCTTAAGTAATTAGTTACTAGCTAAATACAATATGCTTAATGTTTATAGTATTTTATCTTTCTCGATAGCGATATCGAAGAATGTGCCGGGCGGAAATTGTCTGCCTGCCTCGTTTCTTTAGTCGCCCATCTTCTTTTTTTCCAGTCTTTCTATTTGCCTCTTTGTCTGTCTACTATCTATCTCCTATATCACGTCACATCGCGTCACTTAATTGCCATCAGTTATAGAAATTTCACTGTTTCTAATTAAGATTTTATAAAATTTAATGGGCTCACATTAAAACATGCAATTTCCATATTCTCTCACTCTTTAAGTTGTCTGCCTGCCACTAACTGCATCTACTTCTTTGTTGTAATTACAGGATTGCCATGGTTCGACGACACAGCACAACGCAGCGCCGATACAGGATGATACGCAAAATTATCTGGTGACTGATGGCTTCCAGAATGCGACGCATACGCAAGTGGAATTCTCGCGCCAAATAGAGACTTGTGATCCCTACGACTTGCCACTCGGGGTAAGTTTAGAAATTCTCAAGGGGAAGGTGTTTAAGCGCCGAAACGAAAGTGGTTGGATAACAGCCTTAATTAGCGGAACGAAGTGGGCAATTGAGAATAATGTATTCAGCAATTGTCACAATTGTGGAGAAATATGCATAAAACCAGATTCTTTTCGCAGAATTCAAAATTACAACAATATTGGCATACAAATAAATCTTCTAGAATAATAATGTTACATTTAAAGGATTCAATGAAAATTTAACATGAAAAATTGTCAAAAACTACAATTTACATAAATAATTAACAAAAATCAATAATGTACTATTTGAGAATTTCAATTAAGATTTAACAAGCAAATTTGTGAATTTTGAAGTTTTGCTATAAAATGGTTTGCTGTTATAAGCTTTATAAAAAAGATTGTAGGAATGTAATATAACTTTAAAGCAATCTTTTGTAGGGTGTCTGTGATGAGCTTTCGTTTTTCAACATGTTGTTTATATATGCAGCTGTTAGACCTAGAAGAAAAGTAGAACATATTTAATTAAAGAATATTTAGGAACGAAACAGTCAAATAGAGTCAGCTTCACTTCAAACAGGGTCACACAGCTTTCAAGCAAATTGAATTTGGAATAGATTGATTTGATTTCAGAAATGATAAGCTTTTATTTCAGACAAATTCAATTCGATTTCAGAAAGTATGAACTAGATGTCAAAGAATGTAAATTTGGTTTTATAACTAGGCTTAATAGAATGTAGATAGAAGAAATATTTAATTCATACATAGATGCTGAAATCGATTTGTTCGTATCTGAATTCCATTTCACTAAACTGAAAGGTTTTTGACCATTTCTGACATCAATTTGACCAATATAAAATCAAGTTTTCCGCTTCTGAAATCAATTTTGCCAATCAGAAATCCATTTCCTCGATGCTGAAATCATTTTAATTAATCTGCGCTTAATTCGTGCCTATCTGGCAAAAATTTTAACTGCTGCAGTGCCACATTCTGCCTTCATATTTACCATGCACAGTGTGTATATCTTCAACATGATCATGATCCAAGTCTCTGAAGAAAGCCATTAGCCTGCTGTCCTGTCGCAAAGTGGCCACACACAGCGCTGGCGTAATGGACGACAAATTAAAGTCCTCATACGAGCGATGGCACAACAACTCCCGCACTAGCGCGTAGTTGCTCGAATAGGTGGCCAAGGTTAAAGCATTCTGACCTGCAAGAACAAATGTTAGCTCCAAAAATTAGCTCGCTACAAAAAATTTAGTAATAACCAAAATAATTGATAGCTGTCAAATTGGCACCGAAACTTATCAAGGCTTGCGCGGCCTCCAATCTGCCAAGATAGCAGGCTTTCAGCAGCGCCGTATTGCCGCAGGCGTCCAGCTGCTCCAGGCTCTGCAGTTGATTATTGTTGCGCGCATGCGTGCAAATTATGCGCAGCGAACAAACATCATTTTCAGTAACACACTGCAAGGCTGCAAATTAAAAAAAAAACTACCATTTATTTGAAAAATTTAAAAAAAAATCCACTTCTTACAAACCATTCATTTACTTTGCGTAAAGCGACAAACAATGTCAAATTTGGTGAAATTTGTGAGAGTTCACTCTCTCGCCCTCTCTCTTTCGAATTGCAGTTTTAAACATTGCCTATGACTTGAAGTTCCGTTAACTATTGATCATCAATGCTAGTATTTCAATGACATGTTATCTCTTTTCTGTTGCTGGTGTGATCTTGAATAGAAATGGGTAGTTGAAGCAAATAGTTAGTTGACTCTTTCATTTTCTTCCAATGCCGGAAAAATAGAAACGGCAAGTAATGTCAAAAAATTATGATTTTACACAGTTAACTTACAATTAGTAAAAATACATAAACCGATTAAAGTTGAATTAAAAAGTCTACTTTCGGCTATATGCAATAGTCGATAAGTAGACAAATCGAAATCGCCAATTTTTCTTTGCGCCAATTTTTTATAGTTTTAAATTTGTAGGTTAGATTTCAGCTCTTTGACGGATTTACGAGCATTTCCTCTTTTGTTGCTTTTTTCAACAGTTTTTAAGTCCAATACATAAAACTGCTTCATCATCTTTCAGAGTGACACCATCAAAGTGCTATGGTCCTTCGGCGAAACTGATCCCATACACGGAAACCTCAAGGGGCATGGCAAAAATCGCGGCGTCAAATCGTTGCATCTACTCGCGCCCATGTTTCGCAAGAGCGCTTCGGCGAAGAGTCATGTTGAGGCGCGCAAGTGGGATGTCACCGTGCAAAATGTGAGTTCACTGCCAGAAGTCAATTAATTATAATCACTCTACAGCATTTCGATGCAACAGGTTACCATTGAATCCTCCATGGACACGCTCTACTGGTGCAAGATAATACGCGCACCTACACTCAACGAAAAACATCACATCATTGGTTACGAGGCGCTACTCACACGTGAACGGTAAGTGTCTGTTGTGTTTTTTCACTTCACGGGGGTTGCCTAATTTCAGCGGAATGTCGGGGTGGGGGGAGTTTTCTGTCAAGCGCAGCAGATCGTGAGCAAATTATTTATATAGTATGTGAATTATGTGAATTCTAATTTAGCCAGAATTGCGTCGCAACTGCAACAGCTGTCAATACGAAGGCGGGGAAATCGCAAACACGTCACTTGACAGTCTAACTTGCTCACTTGTCTGTGAGAAAGGTGCTCGGTTCATATGCACCAGATACATATGCTTTGCATCTCTGTGCGTCAATCGAGCAGGTCGACAGGCATTTGATGTAAAAAAAAACATACAAAGTGAATATGTTGAACAACAAAGTTTTCAGCAATTTCTGTTGTTGGCTTTGCTGTCAATTTGTTGGGAAAGCAACTACAGCTCGTTTGTCTATCAATTGCAGATACGACAACACAGCGGGCGTATGGCATCATAGGGTTATTGGGTTAAGCTGAATAGTACATACATATAATAAAGCCAAAAGCTCAGCAATAGCTCAGTGGATGTGTTCGGTCTCTAAGCCGAGGGGTATCAGGGTATTAGCTTCAATTCCTGACAGACTCAAATTTAATTTGTTTCATAATGTTTCTCTTTGCGGCGTCATCTCTGGAAATAAAGTTGGCAACTCTCCAAAGTTTTCTTTGCCATAAAAATAAAGCTTCTTATTCTCGTTCGAATATGGCCATATAATAAATTTTTAGTTGTACCAAAACTTGGTAGAGGTTCATATGAAATTAACACATTCTTTTACATACATATGTACGAAATTTTAAATTTCTGTTCCAAAAATCTTATCAAATGTGCTATAATGGCTGTTGAATTTTTTGCCTTAGCGAAAAAGTCGAGTTTAGAAGTACATGTTCGATTTTTCTATTGTACTTTTCAACACTTTCGAATTTTCACCAAAGCCTTAACCTCACTCAAATTTCAGTTTGAAATATTTTACATACATCAATAATTGTAACAGAATTCTGTTAAGAACATTCAAATATATGCAGAAAATAGTAGGTACTTGGGATCGAAAACAGCATGTGAATTTGCACTCCAACTGTGGAGCTATCAATCCATCACAAACACAAAGTGGAACCATTTGACTGGAATTGTCAAGTGTCAACGCCAGACACGACATGTTGAAAAATGCGTGGACCTACGTACGTTGTTAGCTTAATTCGATGCTTGCGTACGTTTGTGTGTGTGTGTGTGCGTGTAATCAAAGTTGCGTACTTTGAAAAATGCTTACATCTGATAAGGCATTGCTTGAATGCCTTAAAGTATGCTATAAAATGAAATTTGCTACACTCTTTCGCTCTCTTCTTCCTGCTCGTTCTCTCAAAGCACCACCAATCAACCGCTCGTACATCACATGACGCTCTTCGAGTGCTCCACGAAGTCGTATCCCGGCTCGGACTCCGCATCCTGGGACGTTTGGGTAAAAAGCAGCGGCGCAGTGTGCAACAGTAATTTATTGACTCCGCGCGACTGGGATTCATGTATCACACCGGTGGCGGTGTGGTCGATTGGTTCGACAGGTGAGTGTGTGTTTATATAAAATTTAGCAGTGTTTTTTTTACCGAGTGGCAGTTGAGATTGATTTGAGTGCTTGTAATGCTTTCCCTTTGTGCATTGGCAGGTCAATTTCTACCACAACATGTGGGCATACCCTTAGGCGGCAAGTCGGGCGCCAAATACTACATGCTGGAAATACATTACGACAATCCGAAGGCGCAACAAGGTTAATTGATTTTCACTAATTTCACTTAAAACATGACTTAATATTTAATTGCTTGCATTTGCGTTTCCGCTCGGCAGTGATAGATCATTCCGGTTTTCGCATACATTACACACGCCATTTGCGCAAACATGATGCTGGCATTATGATTTCCGGTGTTTCCGTTTCCGACACACAATTAATACCACCCGGACAGAAGTTGTATCGCAACATTGGCATTTGCGGGCCCTCGTGCTCGAATGTGGTGAGTTTAAGCAATGCAAAACCTGTAAGAAAAGCAACACTATACTCTTCTGTTTTTACACACTTACAACAGATGTTTCCTGATGAGGGCATAAAAATTATATCCGGCACCTTACACTCACACCATGCCGGACGCAAAATGACGCTGCGGCACGTGCGCGCCGGCAAGGAGCTGGAGCGCATCATCGAGGACGACAACTACGACTACAATTATCAACAAGTGCGGCAGCTGGAGAACGAAACTGTGGTGCTGCCGGGCGACTACATTATTACGGATTGCGCCTATGAGGTGAGCTGCGACTGCAATCTATTAATCACTTCCAGCCGGCCAAATAACTGAGCAATATTAGCATATATAAAACCGTCCGACAAAATTCAGCCATTGCTTGGGCCCATGCGAAAATCTTATTGTAAATTCTGAAAGTTGTGCTCAATATAGTCGATCCATGTCGGACCATTTTTTTTCTAAATCAAGTCGTTTACGTTTTTTGAAAGTGAAGCTATTTGATCATATTAGCAAAAGTTTTCTTCTGTTTAAAAAATTATATATGTATATAGCCATGTAAAATTAATTTGATTTAAATCGTAGAGAAGGATATAATATTAAAATATTTAAAATGTATGCTCCGAAGATAAAAGTTGTTTATAGCATAAAAGAGTAAGTGTATTACGCATATTCATGCAACACAATTTTTCTTTATAAATCCTAAAGGACATATTTTAGAAAAATTACAAGACACGGGTAGATTATTTCCAGCCCTACTTTCAGAGTATATAGAATTTCCTTATGGCTGCAAACTTTTGTCGTACAGTGTCATACAATTTATTTCCTGCTGTTATTATTTGCACAATGTGACATTTTGATGCTATTGCAACTTTTAGACAACCAATCGCAAGCGACCCACTTTTGGAGGTTATTCCACGAAGCAGGAAATGTGTTTATCCTTCATCACCTATTATCCACGCATCGAGCTGGCCGGTTGCTACAGCATGACGCCAGTGCGTGAATTCTTCGAGACTTTCGGTGTATATCAATTCTACTCACTGAATATGACAGATGTGGAGAATCTCTTTCTGTATAATGGGTGAGTGACGTCACTGTCGCGCGCGTTTCTATTAAGAAACTAATTAACCAAATAAAATCTAATTTCTAGCAATGTGCTGGACTACATACCAAACACGATTTATGCCAAAACAAAAAAGAATCGCGTCAACATGACCGAGGAAGATATACTCTATGAGGAGTCCTTGCTGAGTAAGTCTCTACACAACAGTTTATAATGTATCGCTTTCTCTTGCTTACTTTTATTCGCCTTCTTAATGCAGATAAGTTGATTATTTCGGATCCTGTGGAATTTCACGATCGCACATTTCTCTCCCATCTCAATCAGTTGCCCTGGACAGAGCCGCTCTTTACGAAACGCGTAGAGCAGAGTATGATTGCGGGAAAACATATGACCTTCTGTCGCGTCTCCAATGAGTCCATATCGATTGTAAGGCATAGCATATACTTTTTCAAATAAATTGTTAGCTTTGAATTATTTTCTTGTACTCTACACATTTTTACAGCCCTCGGAAATCATACGTTATCCGAATTTTACAACCTACGTTAAACCGCCCAGCATCTGCCCCTATCACATGCTCATGGATAGTGCGCCACTGAGTTCAAGCGGGCTGAGACGAGTGGCGCGCAAATTTTGGCAACTGCTGACAACTCTACTTCTACTGCTTTGTTGGCGATTTTCATCGAATTTGTAATTTTAGTTTTCTTCGTAATTTATTTTAATTAAGTTAGTGTCAGTTTTGATATATTTTTCTTAAAGTCAGACTTTGTACTTATAAAATACATATGTATAGTATATGCGAGTATTACTTAAAATCTTAAACAATAATGTTAAGAGAAAATTACTTTAGTCAGGACAGCGTAATTTATAACTCAGCTTATAGGATTTTCAGTGAATTTGTAATGTAATTTAGGCGCTAAGCTTCAACTTTTTCTCTTGCTTTGTCATAAGTATTTGTAAGATCTGATCCAAAGATTTAGCACATAAATTTTATTTATAAATTATTTTAAATCTTAAAATAACTTTTTTTTAAGATTTTCAATAAAGATTGATATTTGAAATTACTAAATACTTCTTCTGTTTAAATTGATTGCAATCGACATTTAGAAGTAATGTCTGCCTAACATAAAATGTTTTAAACAATATTAAAATTGCCAGTGAAAAGTTTCTTTGGAGTAATTCTTGTATGCCATAAAATTAAAACTCGTTAGCAAGTTAAGAAAAATTAAAGCAAATTTCAACTAAAAGTTATGTGCTTTTTTCCATAGTCTTTGCGTACTTATTTAACGGGCGAGCAATGACAACCGGATAACAACAAAGGCCAGAGCTACTCTCCGGGCGTCTCTACGCACGCGTCTTTTCTAATTGCTGATACCAAGTGCAGCCAGTGCCTCATTTACTTGGTCCCTTCTTCGCTGGCAGAAGCCTCCCACGTCGTAATTGTCCACCAACCGACGCGTCGAAAACCATAATTGCATAATTGCTGTAGCTTTTTCGTCTTTGCAGAACTGCCCGTAATTTTCAATAGCACGCTTTTAACACCTCTTTTTACCGTTAAAATAACGGCCTTTAGCAGCGGATTTCCTCTGCGCACTGAACGGTTGATAAAGAACCGCAACCAGCTTCGCTACACTGTAAAACCTATTCAGCTAAAAAGTTGATCATTTTCCGTCACAAATACCACCTTTTTTTCAATTAATAGCTCAACCAAATAGAATCCAGTTACTTTGCCATTAAAGCTTCACATAAAATATTTAATTTTATTTATTCACAATTCATTCACGTATTTTCAATTTGTATTTGATTTTTCTTATCTCAATCAACAGCGACACGTCAGAGTGGAATTTTCACCAAATTGCTTTATGTGGCAACACCGAATGAGCCGTCACTTTGACAGAAGTGACGTGGTGCCCAGCGCAGCGGATTTTTCATTTTCACAACTTTTTCTCCAATTAAATTCTAAAAACCGATAAGAACTAACGAATTGAGTTGAAAAACATGTGCAAAATACAAAATTGATGCTGCCCATAAGTAAAAGCAAAAGAATTGAATAAAAAATTAGCCGTCAAAGCAAAGCAGTGTCGAAAGAAAACTCTTAGCAGAGCAAACAAAAAAGAATTGCACTGCTGAAAAGGTGCTGCCGCCGGGGTAACGTCATCCGTCATCGTTAATCAGACTGGGCAGAGGTGAACAAACAGCAGAGCAAAAATGGAATAAATTCAGTTTTCTACATAGGCGGAAAGGCGAATGCAAATTGAAGGCGTGCCGCTTGCCGTAGAAATTTCCTACTTTTGATTTTTTAGTTAAGTTCTCTAAGAAAAGCTGCGAAAATACTATTTTTTTTTACAAACAAGCAATAGTTTGCTGTAGTTTTAAGTAGGACACAGCGGGGTATTGAACGTCATAATACGCGCGCGCTACAACCAGCAACAAAAACTATGATGAATGAAGACACAAATGCGACGACGTCGTCAAGTGGCGGCGTAAAGAAATTTTTTCAGCGCCTTTCACAAGTGAGTGCAAATGCCTTGCGGAGGCAACACAACTTATTTATTTATTATAAATGTAAAAAAAATAATTTGTAATTTTAGATGTACCAATCCACGCTCGATCGCTGGACACCACATGCCAAATTACGCTGGACCGGTGCTGGTGTGCTGGTATTACTCTTCCTGCTGCGCATCTTTCTTTACCAGGGCTGGTACATTGTGTGCTATGCGCTTGGTATATATCATCTAAATTTGTTTATAGCATTTCTAACACCAAAAATTGATCCCGAGTTTGATTCATATGAAAATGATGGTGAGTAGCAGCCAACCCAAGACGAAAGATGCTGGTGTAATTAGCATACAGTTAGCACGATTAGCACATTTTCGACTTAATTTTGTGACACGCTGTGCAGTCACGCTTTTCTTTATGCACACATGTGGAGGACACAGAGCTGGGGGTCATGCCGTATTGATTTTCTATTGCAACGCATTGTTAAAGCCTCAGGTCATCCTGACATGTTCACTAACTCGCTAATTTTATACAGCAAAGTATACAGCAATTCTACAAAGTAAACATATTTGAGAACTGCTTAAAAATCAATAAACTGTTTTGATTACCGCTTGGCATACATTCAATCACAAGGCCTACGCTCGCCTGTTCTACCTCTTAAGGGAGGTAATACTGATTGCCTTATTTGCTAGCTAGCATACACATGCAATTCAAATATGAATAATTTATTAGCTCTATTATTTTAATTTGTCAACGTATCGATTTAATGTATGTAAATTATCTTTATATACACGTCATAAAACTAAACTACAGTATAAACTCGATTACCGCAACTAATAGAAATTCGGGTAGTTGCAATAAACGCGGTTGTTGCGCAAACCGAGTTAAAAAATTTGTATGTATATTACCCTCGCTGTGCATGTGTTTTTGAAAGCATTTTTATTTGTATTAATTAACACTGTTAATTTAGTAGATTTTTTAGCGTTTTATTAAAAAAAGAAACTTAAAAGGCTCTAATTGCAACTCGCTTTCCTGGGCCGGATTCAGCATTTGAAACAAATTTAATTAATTTTGATTTGTTTTGCTTTATTCTGGTTATTGTTGATTTATGAACATTGTATTCCTGGCATAGTGCTTTCACCGATACGCTTTTTTCAAGCTTACTCAAAATTTCACTTTTTTGTTTAATTTAGAGTTTACTACACTTTGTCGTTTTTGGCATTTTTATGCGCTTTTATTATGCAACTGATCGCGATATGTTTTTCACGAAACTGATTAGAAACAAGACACTTGTTGCTTGTCAAAAAGTACGAAATATACTGAAGAAAGTAACTCTCACTCTCTTGCACTCTTCATTTTATGTTATTGCTTATAATAGTACATACATAGAACAAGTACATATGTATGTACATACATGTAAACTTTGATGATTCTTTTTCTTTGCGTACGAAACTTTCTGTATTCCATACTGTGTGTGTTCCGAGAAACAACGGTAAAATAACGACAAAACGCAAAGTTGGTACAGAAAAATAGAAGAAAAAAAATAGTTGCGTTTACCGAGGTAATTTTTTTTTAAAGTTGCATTGACTGAGTCTACAATGCTTTTAATTATGGTGTTGCGTTAATCGAGGAGTTGCGCATAACGAGAGTTGCGGTAGTCGAGTTTATACTGTATTTCAATAATTTTTGTATTATCAATGTTGGCTTCCTTCCAATCAATCAATCATCAGCCTATTTTCCTCATTGTTAAAAATGTTGCTTGTCATCTGTGAAATTTTTCTACCAATGCGGGTAATGACTCACTATTGTTGTTATGCAAACAATTCGTTATCATCATCTCAAGCGCTTAACACATGCTATATTGACCATTAACAATGGCGCGTATACCCTCCCAAATTATTACATAAATAGAAATCATTTAATTCTGAATGCCTCTTTCTTATGTTTTTATAGAAGACGGTCCCAATTTACCTACACGCAATAATGAGGAATTTCGACCCTTCATACGACGTTTGCCCGAGTTTAAATTTTGGTTGTCAATTGCGAAAAGTACACTTATTGGAGTGATATGCACGTTCTTCGATTTCTTCAATGTGCCGGTATTTTGGCCCATACTTGTTATGTACTTCATAACACTATTCTGCATAACTATGAAGCGGCAAATAAAGGTAGTAGTAGCTGAAAATTTTATCTATATAGCTATATATTCACTCATTCTATTTCCTTAGCATATGATCAAGTACAAGTATTTGCCATTTACACGCAATAAGCCACGTTATCAACGCATCGACAATCCAACTCCAGCAAAGTGACAATTAGCCGCACAGACACTGCAACAAAAAACAACAACTAACGACAAATTGTCGACCTCGGATATTACGTCGACAACGGCTGGTGTAGCGACAGCTACTACAGCCGCAACCACTTCAGCAACAACACCAGCAACAACAGCAGCAACATCTGCAGCAGCAGCTTCCACAGCAGCAGCAACAGCAGCAAATGTAGCGAAACCACCGCAAATAATAACAATTGAATAAACTCTCAAAGCTGCATACAAACAGAACAAAAACAAATTGTAAAGAAGCGGCGAAATTCCACACGCACACCCAACAGCAAAAGTGCGGGTATTGTTTTTGTAAAGCTTTGAGAAGCAAAATTGAGAAATTGTCGAGTTTTATTTATTGTTGTTATTATTGAAGCTGAAATTTTTGTTGCTTGAGCGCCACTTGATAAGTTGTTGCTTATGAGCTTCACGCTAGCAATTTATAAGCATCAATGAAGTGTGCAAACAGTCGTGCAGTGCCTTGTGCAAAAAACTTATATGCTAAATATTTTATTTAATACATTTCAAAACTTCTTCTTTGTTTAGTTTACTTATTTATCCACTCCCTTACACTGTTTAGTGACAGAACTGCTGCACAGCAGCTTTCTCTGTTATTCACAGTAGCATGGTAAACAATACATACTGTAAATTTGACTCCGGAAAATGTTAAATTAATCTTTTATGTTTTCTTTAAAACCATAGTTTTCATTAATAATTTGTTTGTTTATTATTATTAAATATTATAATTCTATTCTATGCCTAGCTTTATAAAAACCTATGTATACATAGAGGGAGCTCAGATTTTCCAAAGCGCATATACATACATCTTTTAGTTGCTTACTACATTTCAATGTGTTTGGTTATTTGATTTTGAACATATAAAATTCTGAATTTTGATTTTACTCTTAAGTTTATATTACAATTGAAATCCTCCACTTGTAACTAAAAATAGTAAAGGTATGCAAATTATACAATAGATACTTGATAAATTTATAAAGTACATACATATATAATTTTGGTTTTATTTTATACTTTTTATTTTGGTTGCTCTTTCTAGTATTTTTTGTAATTTTTCCAACAGTTTAATTTTATGCACTTTAAGTTTTTTCTTGATGTAGAATTCCAAAATCAGTCCACCTTAAGCTTTCTTTTTATGACCTCCGATAAAATCAGTCATAAAATTTGAATTCTGCTCCAAAAAAAAACAGCGAAATTGTGCAATTGCAAAATTGAATATTTCAGCAGCTGAAAATAGTTTCCCTTCGTATACGCATTTGAAATGTCTCGAGACGCAAAAAGCAAAGAGATAATCTATTCCCGAATTGAGTGCAGCCTTCGTTGACGTATCACATTCACATATTCGCCAAATTTTGGTTTTTATGCGAAAAGCTTTGCTTCAATTTCTCAGTGTATACTCGTTTGAGGAAGTTCTTATAAAAAATTCACATTTTTAATCAGTTTTCGTACATTGCCGACAGATGATCCATATCGTCGGTGCTGGTTGTTGTTGACTTCGTAATAACCAAGAAATAAAGCAACAAAAAATGCCGAGTGCGAAGCGAGTGCAAGTGCACTTAACAATCTGCGCTTATTACAGCGCAATTGTGATAAATTTGCACTGAGAAAAATTTGAAATTCAGTCCTATTACAAAAATGGCTGGCAAAATTTATCTTGCAGCTATTGTATTTGCAGTTTTTTGAAAATTTTGATATTTTAACAGTGTGTCTTGTCGAAGTTTCTATTAGAAAATATAATAACTATAATAACATCTCTCAACGATAAGTTTTGATTAAACTTTTTGTATAAATTTCTTATAAAATTTATGACTATTCTAGAGTACGTCAGAAACAGAACTTTCTTCTCTTCAATTCCGAATCATAAATTCGTGCAGAGCACCTATGGATATGTTATTGCAAAAAATGATGAATTCCGATATGAATACGAAAGAGTGAGGGTATGAATATTTGCGACGAAATGGGAATATGGAAATATTTTTGCAGTAGAATATTTACAAGTATCGAGATAATTTCCGAAATTTCGTCAACGAATTAGAGTTGGGAACACTAAACTAACTATTCTGATAGACCTAGATGTTTTTTTATGTGATTTTGTTGACTCCTCATTGAGCAAACAAACATTTCGTTTTTCAAAAATGAGTAGAGGTATGGATATGCATTTTTTCGTTTAGAAAAAGGAACCCAAAAAAGGTAAGTATGTAATCTAAAGATGTTTTGTGCCTCCCCAACATATATCTTAAACTCTTTACTTAGCCTTATCTCATTTAGAAATCAATGTAAGTGGCTTATCTCAAGATATACCACTAGTTCAGTCGCAGAGATCTGATATTATTGTTTAATTTAAAGCTCTGAGCTTCGCTCTTATAACTGATTGCCTTAACTGAGCTGCCTTATCAGTTTAGATTACAGCAAAAAAAAAACCTTCGTCACGGCCTCAGCGTCGTTCTTTTGTATGTCAGTGCAAGACAGCGCCGAACACCAACAGCGCAAAAGCCAACAAATATCACCAACACACGATCATCACACATTTGAGAGCAATAAGAACAAGCACCTTCTGAGGGCACACTCAACTCGCCGAGCTACCAGAGCAACTGCGCGACCACCAAGTACAACACGAGTGCTTGCACTCAATATCGAACGCACTGGCATGACAATAACACATCAATAACAACAACAATGTATAGCCCCTTAATCTTCAATAATTCAATTTTTTTATTGCTCAAGACAAGCATTATCAGTATAGCATATTCGATTAAACACATGTGCACATATTATAAAACTATTTATTGCGCTTACTACAAATAGTGAGGAATAATCGCACTCAACTAAAAAACACAGAAAAGATAAATCAAGTGCGTTGAAGTCGCAGAGAGAGAGAGAGGGAGAATGAGCTCCACACTATCCTGCAGGAAAAGTTATAGTTCCGAAACTAGTTTAGGAAACAGTCTTTAGTAATGAGAGCTGTGTATACATCGCTTTGTCGGTGAGCGGTGTCTTCTGCTGGGCATTTCTCGGTTTTGGCTTAACTGTTTCTGTTAATATACTCTATAATAAAAAGATATTGATTAAAGTATTTTTTTAAATTAGCAAAAAAAGTAAAAATTTATTTAGCTATAATGACATGAAAGAAGGAAGTTTTCAGAATTTTTGAACATGTTCTTTCCGTAAGTTTTGTCGAAATTCAATTCTTTGGCAATGTCAAGAACGCACTAATTATTTAAATCTCTTTCGATGCCATTCAACATTTGTCTTCTTGCAGGTAAGCTCTTTTTTTAGAAATGTATGCTACAAAAATGAAACAAACTATCCTATGCACTTACTTGGGTTCAGAACTGTAGCTAGAAATGGATGCCATAACTTAAAACCGAAACTGAAGCTAGTTCAGCAGAACCAAACTGCTTACGCATTGCACTACCGTACGCTCAGAGCGGTAACCAGTCCATGCAACTACATATATACGGGACATGTTACTGTGGTATCTAGTGCCAAAATTGACTGCAGGGTATCTAGTGGCAGCTCCACCATTATCGCACACATTCACACTGGACTCGACGTGGATTAAGCATGCTCTGTTATGTACTATATGTAGAAGCCGCTGTGGGCGCAGAAGAAACAGTTGCGTTTGTGCGTTTGAGAGTCGAGCATCGAAACAACATCACTGCTCCGAGCGGTGACAGTTCACTGTCAGAGGGCAAAGTGTAGTAGTTTATTAAAAAGCTGTAGTAAATAAATCCGTGCGTTGCAAAGTCTATTTTGAAAGTGATTTGAATTTTAACTGCAATATATATATTCGCGTGGCTGTGCGTACTGCTACCAGTTATGGTTGAGAAAGTGATCAGCAGCGACATGGCAAAGGTTCCCGGCAAAGGACATGTTGGCAGTGGTAAGTGCGAACTATCGAATTTTTGACAGAGCTGGAAGTGAGTGGCTAATAAATTAAAATGGAGTTGAAACGCGCTCAAATACATATTTATTAAAAAAAACTATTACTATAAAGAGCATTAAAAAATTTTGCAATATAATAAAAACAGCACTTTGAAATGTTGCAAATTTGACTTAGTGCGGTCAGAATATCTGCCAAGTCATTTACCACATTTCACTTTCGATCTAAATCGATTTCAGTAGAAAATAAATTTCAATTATGATCAATTTCGATCGGAAGTGAAATTTAGAGCATTAATGTATGTGCATACATATGTCGAAATTGGTTTGTCTTTTGATTTAGGCCGACAAAAAACCAAATTTGTGATCCACCATTTTAGTATTCGAGAAGTTAAAGGCTGGACGATATGTTAAAATTTATATCCCAGACGGCACAAAGACCAATTACGATATTAAGTAATGTGAAATAGTTGGCATTAAGTGCAGAAAATGCTCAGATTAAATTCAAATCTCAGTCGAAAATCAATCGTTGTGCGCTTATGATTTTCCACTGAAAAGAAAAATTTTATTATTTTGTGTCGAAAAAATTACGATATCGTTTATGCGACAATTGAAAATCCAGCTTAAAAGATTTTGCTACGATTGTGGTGGTTGTATTAGGGATTTTAGTATAAATACACTTATGTACATACCTACATACGTATATAGCCGCTATTTAAGGATTCTGCTTGATGCACCAGATCGTTCCAGATTACCTTAGTCTACGCGCGTATGCTTCAGTTTCTAGTTCTTATCTTTGATAGGGCTGCCTCCACCACTGGGTCTCTCCACCGAAGATTCGGTATCCCGCTGCAACTAATGCATTTTCCATTTTTCTCCTCTCAGACACCAAAACTCTTTTAGAGATGATGCCGCTGGAGGTAGATTTCGTGCACCAGAAGCTAGAGCACTTTAAGGCCGGCATGTTGCGCGAGGTGGACAAACGCATGTCCGGCATGATAGATGAGGTGCTGCAGGAATTCCGCCAGCATGAGCTGCAAATGCACGAATTCCGCAGTTTTGCCAAGCACCAGCAGCAGCGCAATACCTGGAGCAACCGCGTCTCAAGTGCAGCTGCCGACAAGTCTAAGAGTGAAGCAGCAAGCGGCACAAACATCAGCGACATTGATCAAGTGGCGACGAAGGAGTTAAATGGCTGTAATAAGTCACAGCCGCCACAGAAAGCCAAGCGACGTGCATTGCCCGATAAGGTCTTCGTGCCGCGTGAATCCTACCTGACTGCGTTGCTGGAGGTGGACCACATGAAGACCATCTACCACATATTCTATATCATACTAATGGTATTCTTGATGAATAGCATCTGTTATGATTACTTTGCGGAGGGCAGGTATGTATCGTATTGTGTTCAATGTCCATGTTGACCATGACTTCAATTCTACACCATATTTGCAGAGTAAACTTTGGTCTCGGCACCTTCAAGTCGGGCCTCAACAAAATCCACTATGTGCTGGGCATTTGGCTGCTGCAACATGTTTTTGTCTTTACGCTTTTCTATGCCTTCCGGGCTTGGGCTAGGGTGCGCGCTAAGCTGAGCAGGCAAAGTAAGTTCTGATACAGAGTGCGAAACCTTGTAAGTCTTGTATAACCTATTTGCTCTCCCCCACTATCCAAAACCATAGCATCATTGCAGCGATTTTGGTCCCACAGCTGCCTCATCACTTACATTGCCTCGCAGCTGGTTTTCCTTTATGTCGCTTCGGCTTTGTGCCTTAAATTGGACTTTCCCTTTGTGACCGCAAGTGTGTTATTGTTAGAAACAGTACGACTACTCATGAAAATGCACGCTTATGTGCGCTCCAATGTGCCACGTGTTCTTGCTGGCAAACTCAAATCTGACGGCTCGGCGCCACCGAGTGCAGCGGTTTTGCTACCGCACTTTGGCTGCTATTTGTACTTCCTGTTCGCGCCCACGCTCATCTATCGCGACAGTTATCCGCGCACTGCACAAATACGCTGGCGTTTTGCCACAGCACGCTTCCTGGAAGTTGTCGCCATCGCATTCCTCTACAGCTACATACACGAGCGACACATCAAGGTGCATTTCGGGCAATTCGGCCTAGAGGAACTCAACGAATCCGCGCTCATACTAAAGTTCTTCGGAATGCTTATGCCTAGCGTCATAATCTTTCTGTGCGGCTTCTATCTCATACTACATTCCTGGCTGAACTTCACTTCCGAATTGCTGCGTTTCGGCGATCGCATGTTCTATAAGGATTGGTGGACCTCGTCCAGTTATGATGGATACTACCGCAACTGGAATGTGGTGGTGCATGATTGGTTGTATGAATACATTTATAAGGATTTCTATACGTATGTCTTCAAAGGCAACAAATTGGCTTCATCGCTGATGGTATTTCTGGTGTCGTCGCTGATGCATGAGCATGTCTTGGGTTTCGCTCTGCAACTATTCTTTCCGGTAATGTTCTTTTTATTTGGCATAGTTGGCGTTACGATGATTTTTGTAACGCGCAATATGCCGAAAAACTTTGGCAATTTTTTGGTATGGTTCAGCTTGATCTTTGGCAATGGTGTGATGATGTCATTGTACAGTGCCGAGTTTTATGCGCGGCATAACTGCGTCAAGGAATACAACACTTGGCAGGATTATCTGATTCCGGCTGTGTGGAGTTGTTATAAAAGTTAGATATCATATTGTTATATATAAGTATTAGTTTTATATACAAAGTTGGAATCGAATAAAGTGTTTTGATAATTAAGAACATTTGAAAATTTGCAAAATCATTGAAGAAATTTCTATCTGTCAGGACTAACTTGATTCGAATTTTTGAGCTTGACCTTTGCCTCGCGAGCGAACTCTAAAAATAGGTTACAAGCGTTATAAGAATCTGAGGCTCCTAGATCCCTTTGTGGGTTTTTGTTATTGTACGTATTTTAGCTCTTTTCTTATTTATTGAATTGATTGAAGTATAATTTTTGAACACTACCATTAGAAAAAGTCAGATTATTGCAATCAAATATGAATGTTTGTTTTAAAATATTGAGCACTATAAAATGCAACACTGCGTGCCTGTGCATTTATGTTACATTTATGTTCATCTGTGGTTACAAGTGCCGTTGTAGAAAATAAACGCAAACAAATAATAACAGAAATTGTAGAGGCAGCACCGAATAAAACATGTCCGACAAAAGAAGCTTTCGCCCACCAGAAACGGATTCTGAAGATGAATATGACGGCTTCTATTTTGGAGATAATGTGAGTACGAGCCGCGAGAAATTGGCATGCGGGGGCTTCTTTTAACATAGCTTTTGTTCGTAGTTCATAAAAAAGGAGAATCGCTCCAATTGGGTTGTGGATGTGGACCAAGAGCTCTACGATACGGTGTTGCTAGGGGACTTGGACAGAGTGCGGGATCAAGTGGAGTCTATTAAATTCAATGTGAATGAACCCGTCAGAGGTAAGCGGTATCAGTAGAAACACAATAATTCCGTTTGATAATAATTAAATGCACACCACAGGAGGCTGGACACTACTCCAGCACGCTAGTCACGAGGGTCATCTGCACATTGTGCGTTATCTGCTGGAGGAAAAGCACGCGAATGTTAACAAGCAAACGGACTCTGAAACGGCACTGATGTGTGCCTGCGATTGCTCTGCCGGAGAGCCGCACATTGTGGAGAAGATAGTGCTACTGCTGTTGCAACATGGCGCCGTCATCAATGTTTCCAACAAGTTTGGTACCACACCCTTTATGCTGGCCTGTAAGAATGGACACACTGCCGTGGTACGCCACCTGCTGAAGGACGTCTCGTTCGATGCGGTGGATAACCAGGGCTGCACGCCCATCTTTTTCGCCATCGAAAACAATCACCCGGAGGTAGTGCGACTGCTAGTGGAAGCGGGTGTCAATGCTACCATTGCAAATAGCAAGGGCTACACACCTGTGAGGGTGGCGCAGTTCCATGGCTTTTACGATATGCTCGACATACTGCCGAAAGAGCGAGAGAGTGATTTTGTGATACCGTCGCAGTATCTCGGTTACAATACGCTGCGTGATTATATACCGCGCATATTCCTCAAGACAGAGTGTCCGGAATACTTTCAGGAAATAAACTCGATATTGCTCTCCATAAGTATGGAACACTTTCTAGAGTACTTTGCCAAGGAAGGCATATCTTTGGGACAATTTTTGTGCATGAACGATCAACAGCTGGAGGAAGTGGGCATTGAGATCCCCATACATCGCATGAAAATTCTAAAAGGATTGTTGGAGTGAGTAAAGTATAAATTAAACTGCAAGAATATTGTAGTTCTGCTCTCTTGCGGGCGCCGCAGTGGCACAGTGCGTAAGCGCTCGGTCCCTGATGCAAGAAGTCGCTGGCTCGAAACTCAGCATACTCATACCGTCTAAAAGAAAGCTGGGCATAAGCCTCGGTTACAGGGGTTATTGCGCATACTATTTATTTTTTTTAATGTCTTGTTTACAGCTTTCATTTGCATCATTGGTCGAAGAAGTCTGTTGCCAGAGTTAGCAAAGCTTCAACGGAGAAGTAAGCAAATGCTGATATCAAATAGGATAGGGGACACCACTATCTATTTCGTGTCTTCTTTTCAGTTTCTACGAGATACTCATGATTACGGCCAATCATCTGCAGCATTTGGTTATAATTACCGCCACTTTGCGGTACATTAGGGATCAAGTGAAACGTGGCGAACTGGGCAGCTTGCCGCAGGCGCAACTGCAGCTCATGAAACATAATTTGAGCGCATATAACGGTTCCATCAAGGAGCTACAAAAAACAGTCAAATATGTAAAGTATTATTGTAATTTTCTTTTCAAGTTTTCTTATTTTTTATCCTTCCTTCAACAGTTGGCTTCGTTTAGCCCACCAAAGAACCCATTGTATATCGACTACGACGAGTACCTGTCAGAACGGAAGCGCAGCAAATTGAAACGCTACTTCAAGTACACTACCATTTTTATAGGCATTTCCGTATTTGTGTGCCTTAAAGTGAAGCGCTTGTTTTGATGTGAGCTTTTGTTTTAGTTGTTAAAAATAACATATCTCTGCCGTTACAAATACCTAATATTAGTTAGAAATTTTCTAAAAATTGGCAATTGAACTCGAACTTTAATAATTTCATTTTTGCATATTTAATCTCTTCTAGCTGTGCATTTGGTACTGAACAAAAGTATCAAAAATTAGTATGTATTTCGAAAATCGTAATAGCACACTTAAGTTTCGCTTGCAGCGCACATTTGATTCCAAAATTGTAATTGTAATAATTTAATGCTCGGTCCCTGATGTGTGGAGTCGCTGGTTCAAATCCAAATCGACTTATAGCCGTTATTTTGTACTGAAATAGTACGAGCACACAAGTTAATGCGAAAAAGCTAGGCAGACCTATGTATGCCTCGTTATCACGAGCTGTTGCGCTAATAATTTAATTGTTTTTTTTATTATTTTATATAACTGCTGCAGTTTTTGAATCTAGTTCATGTTGTGCCTTGTTAAGGCGTGGACAGTAGGTGTGCATAGTTACACTTTAGAATTTACTATTAACAATTTGAATTCTATGTGACTAGCAATTTGTATTTGAAATCCGCATTACAAACTACATTCGTGAACATTTTTTTAAAAATATTTTTTTATATGTTAAAGCCACAGTTAGAATATATGAAAAATGCTTGGCAGACTTTTCAAAAACAATGAAAGTGAATGTTAATTCACAGCAAACAACTTCGTAAATTTATTTAAACAGCAAAGCAATGAATTTAATACATTTACGTTATGAATAATAATAAATAAATGCACTTTTAATTGTTCCAAGAACAGCTGTTCCATTGGAAAAAAAAACGTTTTTCACTTGAAAATGCAGCCATTAAAAATGCGACTTGGCAACGCTGAGCGAAATGAGAACGAGCGCGCAAAGAATAATTCGACAAAAACACATGTTTTTGTTGTGAAACTGTCGGCGGGGCTGGCGAGTGTTTTTCGACTTTTGGAGTAGCTTTTTGAAAAATTTAATTGAGTTTTTGAAATTACAAAATTTATAGAAAATGTTGCGCCAGATGTTGGTAAGTTTGTGCAAAAAAAAATAGAAAAATACAAATGCATGCAATTGCAAAGAAGTACAATTTCACAAAATGCTTGCTTGTTTTGGGTTTTGGTTGCATAATAAGTTGCAGTGAAATGCATTTTCGTATGCAATAATATTAAACTTCGTCTATCGCATTACAGAACACCGCACTGCAGCGCACGCTGTCGACTCCGCTGCTGCTGCGCACCAGGCCAATGTCTGCAAGCGTTTCATCGAGCGGTGGCAGCAAGGAGCAGCCGCCCAAAATGGAGGAAGCAATCAATCACGCAAATGTGCCCATAGTCGATTACGATGACCCGGATTACTTGCCGCTGCCGGAGTACCCTATGAGACCCAATGAACCCCTAGAAACACGCAAGCAGCGGTGAGTTACATGAGATGAGCGGCACATTTTGCTATGGTCGTAAACATTTGACTCTTGCCCATTTAGTTTAATTTATCAATCACGCAAACGTGGCATGCTTGAAAATGATTTGCTGTTGAGCACTTTCGCCGCCAAGTACCTGAAGGAAATGGACGCCGCATTGACCGCGCAATACGACCAGCTGATCAATGGCGTAACCAACGATTGGGACATCTTCTATTGGGCCACCAAAGCCAAGCCCACTCCGCCCGAATACGAGAATGAAATAATGCAAATGCTGAAGCAGCATGTCGAAAACGCGGAACGAGAGAGGCGTTTGCGTCAGCCTGACTTGTAGATGGTGCGAAACAGGGGTTATTTAAAAATAGCGTTTAATTTTGTGTTGTGCTTAAACTAGTTAATAATTAATTTGCATGCTTGTAAAAATAAAATAAAAATGTGCCTCTTAACAACGCTCGAAGACTTTGTAGAGTGTGGGAAGATTGGTCAACTCGTAGAGCTGCTGTTTCAGTTTGTTAGGTGGCAGCAGGTATTGCTTGAATGCAGGATAGATAACATGCTCCACCAGCCAGTGGTGCCGCTTCGTATGCTTTTGAAATTCGATGCCGGAGATGAGCGCGTAGTATCGCGCAGTTTCACGGCAGAAGTTCTCAAAACATGCCTCTTCCGTGTCCCACTCAACCTCGGTAGATAGACGCAACATATACAGTGGCAGAAAAGTGCTGCAGGGTAGATGATTGAGCAACAGCGCCGGCAGCGCTTCCAACTCTCCGTCGCAGCTTATGTGAAGGCCAAAGTACTCGCGCATAATGACCGCTTTTTGAAGCAGTATGTCAGCAGCACGTGTGGCCAGTTCCTCTTTATCGCCATCCTCGGACGTCCAGCCACACTCCTCGGTATCAAGTGCTATGCGCACAAGTTCCTTAATGGATAGTTTGGGATCGATATTGATGTGTGCAAAATTCTGGAATTCGTATACCAAACGCTGATAGAACAGTTCTTCGCTGCAATAGTTTAAGAATTAAATAGCCGCTGCCTTAAAACTTGATGGAAGTTTACCTAAATCTTTGCGTATTGCAGAGGTATAGCTTCGTTTCGTATTGAAACAGTGCAAAGGTTTCGTCGACGACGCCAACGAAAACCATTTCTTTCATGGTCTTACGCAGCAAAACGCTGCAATCCCGTTCCAAACACTTCCGCATATTCAGCACGCTTGTAAGCCGTACCTCTTTGGCTTTCCGCGCTGCTACCGCACGGAAACTGTCCTCTCCAAAGCTGCCATTAGAGCTCGCCGATGCGCCAGAATCAGTTCTCTCCAATTTCCCGCCCGTCTGTGCAGGCAGAAACAGGAACTTCTCCAACTTTTGTTCCCTTGCGTCCGTGCGTATCATGTCCTTAGCGTATACTTTGCACTGTTTCGCCTCACTTTGATTTGTAACTTCTGCCTCGTTGATACCCGGCAGTTTCAGCTGTTTGTAAAATGAGCGTGTGGCATTGCTGCCCAGCAGTTGAGCTTCCAAATGTGCTTTGATTTTCTCTATGATGTCCTCCTCGTACAGAAAGTGCACTTCATGCTTGGTGGGGTGCACGTTTACGTCCACATTGTTGGCTGGCAGTTGCAGGCTCATGTAAATGAACGGATGCATGCCTTTGCCCAGGTACGTGCTGTAGACAGCATCAACTGCAGCCCTGAGCCCTGATGCCGAACAAAATAAGCAAATATGTAAGTAAAATGTAATTTCATTGTTACACAAAAGCAAAAATTAATAAATTAATTATTTTTCAAAACATCAAGCACGGCGCGGTTCCGGCAATTGGAATCAACTTTAAATGCCACAAGAGGGAAGTGCATGGATAGGAGATGCCCAAACCACTTCCATAATTACCAAAAAACCTAAGTTGCTCCAATTGGAGCCCGTTCCAAAATCCCATAAAATCGTGCAAAAAATTAAATTTCACATGCTTTTCCGTTGCAGGCACTTGCAAAATGAGTAACCCGACCCGGTTCCGGCAATTGGAATCAACTTTAAATGCCACAAGAGGGAAGTGCATGGATAGGAGATGCCCAAACCACTTCCATAATTACCAAAAAACCCAAGTTGCTCCAATTGGAGCCCGTTCCAAAATCCCATAAAATCGTGCAAAAAATTTAATTTCACATGTTTTTCCGTTGCAGGCACTTGCAAAATGAGTAACCCGACCCGGTTTCGGCAATTGGAATCAACTTTAAATGCCACAAGAGGGAAGTGCATGGATAGGAGATGCCCAAACCACTTCCCATCATGAGGAGGTATAATTTTTTTCATGAGGAGGTATGAATTTTGATGAGGAGGTATGATTTTTTTGCAAGTGTGGGGTAAAAAAAGTTTCAAACGCTATGCTGCCCCACTTACCCGCTGAATCTACCAAACGCTGATTGATGAACAGCAGCATGTTGCCTTTTTTGTTGGCGTAATTCACTTTTGTGATAAACGCACGCAAATTGAATTTATGCACTTCATCCTCTAGCTCCACAGTTAACAGCTCCTTTGCTATCTGTGCACCATACAGCTGTCGTATACTTTGCTCCTGGGTGCTGGCCGGCTGCGTTTTTAATGTTGGCTGCTCGCCGAACTTCTTTAGCGTGAAGCTCACATGCGCATTATGCACGGCGTATTTGGTCACCACCTCCGAAATCTTTTGGAACTCTTCCGCCGGCGATTTGAGGCACTGCCTGCGCTGAGGCATATTGTAGAAGATATCCTCAATGGTAATGATGGTGCCCTGATTGCCGGCGCAGGCTTTGGGTGCCGTCTTTAATTTGCCATTCTCATAAATGGCTCTATAAAGATGTACAGTAGATTTTGGTGCAAATGGTTTCCCGCAACTCCTTCCCCAGCACTTACTTGTAACCGCAAGGCGCTTGCGCCGTCTTCGTCTGTATGCTCAGATGCGCCACATGACTAATGCTCGCCAATGCCTCACCGCGAAATCCGAAAGTGGCAATGCTTGTCAGATCCTCGAATTTGCGCAGTTTGGAGGTGGTAAAGCGTTCGCACACAATTTCCAAATCCTCGCGCCGTATGCCAGTGCCGTTGTCCTGTATTTGTAACAACTTCAAGCCGCCGGATTTGACGGTGATTTGTATGTAGGATGCTTTCGCATCCAAACTGCAATAGCGAGCGAAATATATGTAGTTTTTTTTCTACACCATTTCTTCTGTTTTACCTATTTTCCAACAGCTCCTTCAGCGCATTCGCTGGACGTTGTATAATCTCGCCGGCTGCTATGCGATTTACTACCACTTCAGCTAATTTGCATATTACTCCCGGCTCCATTTCGTCATTTCCTCATTTACTCAATTTGTTTATTTTCGCCAATCAATATTTCCGATTTCCCGCGTTTTTGTTTACTATTTGCGAACAGCTGTTGTAATTTTCCCCCAGCACCCTTGAATGCAACGCTGCATTAGGTAGCAACATGCAACGCTGGTGGAAGCCAAGGCAGAAACGTCAAATGCGAATAAACGGATGCTCAGTCGGTTTTTGACTTTGGTGAGATTTGGTCATGTTTCTCGTGTGTACGTGCGTCGTTCGGTCGTGAATAGTGTTTTGAAGAGCCTGAAGCAAAAATAAATGCAAATATTTGTGGAAAAATTAAGTTGAATTGCCCAAAATATTAGCGCAAAAATTGCCGTCATTGTGCTGCAGTGTTAGCGCACGTAAAAGGCCTCAAGTTCATACAGAAAACCGCAAAAAGTGCCAAACGCCACAGCATCACAAATCCCAATTTTTACACCTCGCTTCAGTGTGTTTATTTGTTGATTACCTTTGCGTTTGTTTCGGGAGATGGTATTTCAAGTTTAAAGCTCTGTCGATAAAATACAGCCAAAATCTTGTGCCGTCTTGAAAACTCGTAAACAAAAATACATATTGTAGGGCAAAAAATGTTAGAGAAGTAAAAAAATTATGTGAATGCGCTTGTGGAATTTAACAAAAAGCGTGGTTTTTTGTTTTTTGCCTTGGTGAAGAAGTCGCCGTGAAATTGTGGCAATTATGAAGAAGCTTCTTATACTCTTGTTGTTTTTGTTGCTGCAATGTTTTTATTGTGTTGTGCTTGTGTGCGGTGCGAGTGCAGCTGCTGACGCCGCAGCCTCCTCTTCGTACTATTCGTCGGCGAAGCGTAGCCGCCTGCCGGCTGTGAATGTACGAAAATTCAGCGCCGATGATTTTTTGGAACGCGACTCCGATGCGGCGTTCGATGCTTCCGCTGCGTTGCTGCGCGGCAGGGACGGTGCCACGCCCACCACGTCCGTGCTGAGGGGCAGCAGTGCGAGCAGACGCTACAGCATGCCGCTGACGTCGAGTACGCCCGGCACGATCTTGTCGGCGGCCGCCTTCCAGCAGCAACAGAATCTGCAGCGCCAGCAGAAGCGAGAAGAAAAACGTAAGCGAAATGTTCCGAAGGCTTCTCGAAACCAAAACTAAGCTAATCGAAGCATACAAAATAAACAAATGCAATACATACTATCTTTTATAACAAAGAACGAACGCGCATTATCAAAAAGGAATCTCACATGTGCCAAAGCTCACATTTTGGATAGTCTTAGCAAAATGCTTATGTATAATTTATGGTCCTTGGCCACAGTGTGGAACTGATTTCGCTTGTAATCTAGAAATGTTATTGTTGAGTCAATGATTCGTTTTATAAAATTTTCAACATTTTTTTTTTTTATTGCTCATCACATCTTCATTATAGACTATATAATATATTTATGACTGACTGACTTCGGAATATAGGCAGATTTCCGAGAAGTTCGTATTTCAGCTCTGTTCCTTTTGAGTAGGAATTCCTGAATCGCCGATATCAATCTGTAGTCAAAAAGATATGCTTTTGCATGTTGTGGTCAACTTCGGAATTAGCTTTACCGATACGACAAATTCCGAGATCATATTGAAATCAAAAAGATGTGCTTTGCTGTAATAACATTATTTTATTTGATTCGCTTATCTTCAAAATGTTTCTCGAACCAATTTGAAAATTCCAATGGAAATCCCAATTAATCGGATCAAGTTTGGGGCTGTCTTCAATCGGGGATTGCGCAACTGTACACACGCTTCTTTGATCTATTTTCTTTTCATATTACATTTGAAAAGAAACGTAGCAGCATATTTCGAAAGGTCATTAGCCTTTTTAGCTGTGCATTTTTGTGTGGTCATTTTGTTACGAATGAAGTTTTCGGTTTTGGACAACACTTTGGATTCCAGCACATTGCAGCGCCTTTCATCTCTTATTTTTCCGCTTTAATTTGTCATTCCTTCGCACGTTTATCTGTGCTGCGTTTGCGAACGTTTTATATCCCGATTATAATACATGAATTTTGCTTGTTTTTCAATCTCTCTGCTCTGTCCCCCTTTTCTTCGCTTCTTCTGCCAGTTGACAGCATACGCAACCCACGCCTCTTTCTTTGAATCACAATGTCTTTTTTTATATCACGGAGGCCATTGTTTCCGCTTATTTATACATTTGAGATATTTTTGCACAATTTGCCATTCCGTTCTGTTTTTTGTTTACACGAAATGCGTCAAATTTATACAATATCAAAAGGCAAAAATGTTAAAAATCGTGAAACACAAACACGCGCGATTTGCAAATGAGTACATTAAGTGGACGCCACGCCACACGCTGCTGCTGTCTTCGAACCCGACTTGGAATATTGAAGCAGGCCGCAGATTGGCAGAAGGCGTTCAGTCCACAGGCGCCACTTGCGCGCACGAATTTTGCATCCTTGTGAAATATGCATAGAAAGGCTTGTTTTTATTATAAACCACTTTCTGTTATGTTATTATGCAATTTTCCCCTCTCACTGCGTTGCGCCTCCTAATGCCTCTAATGACTCTGATGACTGCTCGGTTTTGCTTTGCGGCCATCGCTATTTCTAGACACTCAAAGAAAGTTTACACATACTTTGTACAATATAATTTATGATTTATAAATTTCGCGCCTTTTATTCTTGTTATTTTTGAGCGCATAAAAATAAAAGAAAATTCAAAAGCTCATGCCGAAAAAATTGCTAAAATTCGTACGTTGTACACTGAAAAAAAAACAGCTGCTTAGTTAACATATTTTGCAATCGCTACTGTGATTTGAATCTATGACTTAAGATACCGCTCGAATACCTAACTCTTCAGCAATCATTTATGAACAGAGGAGAGCTATAACTCATCAACAGGATTTGTAGTTTATACAAAAGAATAAACAACCAATTTAAATTTTTCTATACCGTAACTTCTTAATTTGAAACTGAAAATATGTACAAATATATTTTTCAAATTTCTGTTACAAATTTTACTATAACAGCAAATTTCGACTTTTTGAGAATTGAGGCCTGAAAGCCCTTAAAAATAATTCTTATTGCAAGAATGCCCAATTTGGTAAAGGCTGTAGAATCCTGATTGTCTGCATGCTTTTGTTTCGACAATACATTTTCCCTCACTTATTTTGCTGCTGCTTTGCTTCCACTTTCAAAGTCTCCAACTTAAATTTTAAAATTCTTATTTTCCCCTCATACTTGTTTTTTTTACAAATATGTAGTCTTTTATTTCATTTTTGTAATTTCTGCTGCCACACTGATTGATCACTTGCAAGAGGGTGTAGGCAGGCTGTGATTGAAATTGCTACCAGCGTAACGAACAACAACAATAACAAGAAGAACAAGAGCAAGCACAATAGCAGCAGCAAGCACAATAGCAACAGCAACATGAGCCACGCCGCCAGCAACATTATCGACACTTAATGCCGCGCTGTAATTGTCCGTCCATTCAGCGGTTTGTCTGTCTTTCGGTCTGTCTTTCGGTCTGTCTGTCGGTTCATCACTGCAACAAAGGCCCATCATTCTGAGGCGTTGTCGTAGGCAGTCGCAGCGGCAGGCAGTGGGAGTGGCATCGGCAGGCACCGGCAGCACATTAGAATGAAACGTGCTTATTGTGCGAAAATTAAATTAAACAAGTTTTATTGAGGAAGTCAGTCGACACATTACGTTGGAGTTATCTCCTCGCCAGTCGGCTTATAATACGGCATATGTACAATTATGTATGTAAGTATGTGCGCCTCTTTTGTATGCAATTGTGCGAATTTGTATGCATGTATGTGGGTGTGTGTGTGTGTGTGTGTGTGTTCGAGTGCGGCTGAATTTAATCGAATTGAACTGAAGCAGACAGGCTCAAGCTTTATAAATATGTGCATACATACATAAGTCATCCAATGAAGCACGATTAACGATTCTCCTCCAGTGGAAGGCAGCACTGCGCTGCATTTTATATCCTAATAATTCATTGTAAATAATGTAAAAACTTGAAAGTTCCTTAATACTGAATATTTCTTCATTAGTTCAATGAAATTTTTGCTTCAGTGTGCATACCATATTTCTTTAAATAACTCCGCACAAAGCAGCAAAGCAACTATCAAGAAGAGTCAAATCCGGTCAATGATTCCTTCACTCGAAACGGTGCAATTGCGACCAAAAGAAGTCAACAACGAAACAACAACAATACCGAAATACGCGTAACTGCTCTTACTGTCGAGAGATCTGTTGTTGACTTTAAATGCGTTGTTGCTGGCCTCCGAAGTGTTACTTTTGTTGCTGTTGTAGTGTTCATGCGCCAGCGACAATTGTTTGCGTTTGCGCATGCGCCGCACGCACACACGCCCGGGGCCAAATTTGGAGCCAGCGCGACTCCAATGTTTTTGTGTACTTTATTTATTGATATCATATGAAACAGGGCAATTAAACAGAACACAATAAATAAGCCAATAAACAAAGCAATGAATAAATAATGATGTTGAGTAAACATGAATTTATGATGACACCGCCGATCGCTCCAATGGCAAATGAAATGTGAATGCTTATGAATGAAATTCTTAAAATTTTATATGTAAAATCTAAATTGGCAATAGCTTTAAAATTAAAGCGCCTGTTCTTTGGTTCGCATTTGCAGATTTTATCGTAAATAAAGTTAGTACTTTTTAATAGAAAATTCCCTTTATAACAACATAGTTGTAAAATCTATAGTGTGCGCTATAATCGAACCCAGATGATTCAGTTACGGAATTGTTTTTCTCATCTTCTTTACGCTTGCTTTTTGCTCGCTCTCCATATTCTTCTCTTTGTTTGCTTTCTTTTGTTTTCCACTATATCATATTCTGTGCAGTTTTCTCTCTTTCTGCTTCTACGTTTTTCTTAACATTACATACTTGCTTTCATTTTCCTGCTATAATTTTCCTATCTCAGGATATTTTATTCAACGTCCCTTTGGCGTAAACACTGCTCAAAATCCCGGCAAAATATTTGCATTTATTTTGAAAAATTTTCTTCTATTTTTATTTTGCACCTTTTGCGTGAATTGTTGTTGCTCTTGCTATTTTCGTGGCCGGCCGGCCGGCCGGCACTGTCAACTGGTTGTAGTGATTTGCTGTTGTTGGAATAGTTGTTGTTGTTGCAGCTGCTATCGGCCCCACTGTAGCTGTAGTCGTTGCTGTTGCCACTTTTGTTGCTGGGGCTTGTGCGTGTGTGTGAAAACGTGTTTAACGTTTTGTTGTTGTTGTTGTTGTTGTTGCTAGTTTCATTTGCTTGCTTGCTGCTCTTAGTTGGTAGGTATTTGCTTTGGTTGTTGCTATCTGCTGAGGTTATCGTTTGCTCTTGAACTTGGCTACAACAACAAAATCGACGCCAACAAATAACACAGCAATAAAGCACGAACAACAACAACAAAAACTGTAACTAAAATAATTCGTCTTGACTGTTTGACTCTTGGCCCGTTGTTGTTTTTATACATACATACATACATATGTACATATATGTATCTTGTGGATTGTTTATTCTGCTTTTTCTGCTTCTGCTTCTGCTTCATCGTCTTGTTCGGTGTCTTCATTGGAAGCCCAGACACTTTTTTGTGCGGCCATGCATGTTGTTTTTGCCGTCGTGGCTGTTATTACTGCCCGGCAGATGTTTACTCATTCTTTCTTGGTCAGTTTTAATGATTTGGCTAAAATTGCAAGTTGGTATTGTTGTTGCTGTATGCTTTGTCATGCTGCTGCTGCTGCTGTTGCTGTTGTTGTATGCGATGATTGCTTTTGTTGCCCAGTGTAGATAAGCTCAAATTGCTGAGTTCTGTTGCTATAAATTCTTTTGTATTTTGCTTACTTTTTGCTTTAAAAAGAAAAAATTTGAAAAAAACCAGCAAAAAATACAAACGCTGAACTATAGAAAAATTCGACGAATATTCAATGGCGAAAAGTGGCTACTTATTTTCGCTTCTGCTCGAACTTAAACTTACTCTTAAAGGACACTCTCTTGCTGTGCTGTTGTTTTTTAAAATTTTCGTCAAGTATTTTGTGCACCAAAGTCCAGTGAAATGAAGTATTTTCTCGAAAAAGTGTTATGAAATAATTTTCAACAAAAGAAGTAAAGTCAAGTGAACTAAAATGAAGTGTATTTTATAAAAGAGTCTAGTGAAGGTGCAGTGAAATAATTTGCACTCACTACATTCACTTCAACTTCATTCCTGCAGCTCACATTCGTAGGCCACTTTCATTTCGTTCTAAATACACACAGCTTTGTTTCTCATCCATGCATGCGTCCATTCCAATTGCCGCTCGCCTAAGCACTCTCGAGCTGCCTTAACTCATACCAGTTTGCACACAATTGCCAACAACTGCAAGTGATTAGTACAAAATGGTGTGAATCCCACACTCACGAAAAAACTCGCTCGTTGGCAACAACAAAATGAAAGAAGGCTAAACTAAATGCTCGAGGTGGCCACTTTTTTGGGTCACTGCGGGCTGGAACTAGCAAATTGCCATACAAAATAACATGCCTACAGTGGAAGCAATTTGCAACATGGCGCATTTGGACTCTATGCACGGTTGTTGCTGTTGTAATAGACCAGAAGTGGCCAACCCGCGGACCGCCTTGCAAATTTTTTCCCGGCCAATCTCACAGCCATTTGCGAACATTTTCCAAATATGCGGCCCGAGAGCTTATTTGAGTTGGCCACCCCTGTAATAGACTACATTCTATTGTGCCTCATTCTCATCGGAGTTGTATGTACTATTTTGTTTAGTGGCAATTTTTTTTTACTGAAATAAAAGAAAATATTTAATTTTGTAAAAACAGAGAGAGAAAAGCGCGCAATTTAATTTATTGCCTGAGCCTTGGAATGGGCATAATCTGAAGCATATTTACTCCAATCAGCATTTCGTACAAGGACTTGCACTTTGCCTGCCATGCCTTACCACCTTGCTCATAATTTCCCTGTCGCCTAAAAGCTTGTCAGCTTTCTTCTCACTTGCACGCATTGCCTTTAGCTGCTCTCATAAACGCAGCCACACGCACCTTAAGGCGTATACCTACTCGCATTGCACGCGCAAGGAACTCAGCACTCCATTCTGGCGCTCAAAGCGGAAATCAATCAAACTGACAAGTTTCAAAAAATCTGCACACCCCAAAATTTCCGCCCCGGTTCTGCTGCGCACGTCACTCATTACTCACGCTTATGTGTGCCACAAGCCGCAGGCCACTGTAACACTTTAACGTCGACAACGCCCCAGAGCCATCAGCCGTAAAGAGGCATGCATGCAAATTCCGCAACCAAAGGACCTTACAAACTTACATGCAAGCAAGCAGGACAGGCCGGCCGGCCGGCGAAATCAAGAGTAATGTGTATTTTGATTATGCCTAGCAACGGCATGAATGTCCAATAAGCATGTCCTCGCCTCCCGCTCCTGGCTAGCGCATGTGTGTGTGACAATGGCTTAAGGCAATCACTGCATGTCCTGTGAAAGCACTGCATGCGCCCACAAAGCAGATAAGTTACTTATGTGTGTATGTGTGCCTGGCATAAGCGCCTCGCCTGCGCCCGTTTTGCGCAACCTTCCGTACTTAAACCGAGCTGTGAGCGCTTTTCAGCTGGTTTTTCGCTTTGTGTCATAGTCAAATTTTGGCTTCCAGCTTCATTTGAAATGGAAGCCGTTGTCCATAGCAGAGCTGAAATGCTCTAGGAATGTACCGAACTAACCCGAATCGGACAAGTCAGCGAACTTTTGTCAGTGCCTACGTATCAATATCGAGACTGCAATGTATCGTCGCCCAACTCCAATTCAGGCTAACAAAGAAACAGGCATCTTCCTTTGTATCGCCATTTCTGGACTCGAAGTAAAAGCATTACTTGTAGATACTCGTTAAAGAATTATGCATTTATAAAAAGACGATAGTAAGGTAGAGCAGAAGAGCAAGACCGAATCTTCGATAGAGGAAGAAAAGTAGAAGAAGTTCTAGCTAAGCTTGAAACCAGAGACTTGAGAGAAGGCGTCTGGATAGATCTGATGCGTGTGGTGTAGATCTGCAAAAGGTTATAATGCCATATATGTATATAAGTAGGTAATCAGGGAAAGGTTATGCTCTTTATAAAGCGAGTCGATGTATAAGCAGACTTTTGTATATATTCCTTACTCTCACACTCAGCTGATGTATCTACATACCACAATCGATTGCGCCAAAACTCTTAAATGCTACAATTTAAATTGCTGCCGTACGATTGTGCAATTATGGCAAATGAGTGTGGCATAAATTATATCGTAATACAAAATTCGAAAAAAGCAACGAAATAGCTGCAGATGCACATAAGTATACGCAGTTGGTAAGAAAATGCAAAAAAAGCATAAACGCAACAATTGCATTTGCCCCACTGCAGCCTAACTGCAATGAATTTTAATAATTTAAGTGTTGCAATTACTTAAGCTGCAACCGTGTGGAAGCAGCAGCAACAGTTTAAGAAGAAGAGCAACATTTCGTTTCTACAAGCAGAAGCAAAAGACGCCAAAGAGCAGCATGTTTGTTGTTAATGTTGATGCGAGAAAATTGGGCGTTGCCAGACAAATTACAATTTCAACAGCAACTTCTACGCACTCTTCGATTCCCCTGCCCGCGCGCTGCTGCCGTTTGCTGTACACTGAGCAAAAAAATAAAATTGCCTAGTAAAAATAAATGCTTTTTATTTGAATGACATTTGAATATATTCATTTAAATGTATGCGTATTTTTATGCTACAAAAATTTACTATGCATGCATTTAAAATATGATTGAATGCGAATTTCAAATACATGCACTATTTTCATCTGAACGCTGGTTTTCGTTCGGCACTTGCAATTCCCATGTGCTTTATATTGTCGACCATGTAAGTTGATAGTGAACGATGCATAATTTCCTGTTGAACCTGCCAGATGCTTAGTTGACAAGTTTTTAAGAATCATGGCAAGCAGCTAAGGAACTCTGCAGATGACCAGTTGAAATAATAAAAAATTAAGTGAAAGCTACCTTATATTGAATGTCTTTACATTGTGAAGAATATAGAAATTGTTTCGTTTTCGTTTGATTTGCCAATTTTTTTTCTCAGTGTACGCATTTTTGTGGCATTCGTTTTTGCAACAGTTGCACGCAAGCGTGCATGGCTCATTTCACTTCGGACTTCTTGGTTGATTAATTGATTTATTAGTACGGCTCGAGGCTCACAGCTCGCAGCTCCCAGCTGAATGGCAGACAATTGTGCTGGCCACATTGCTGCATGCGGCGGTGAAAAGACAGAAATAATGCAGAATTTGCCACTGGCCTACGCAACAAAGCGGCGGCAGCAACGGAGGCAGACAGCGAAATTAATTTTAATCCATTTGCCGGTTGGGAGGCGGACTGGAAGAGTAGCAGCAGCGCTGCTTGTTTTACATTTCTCAGCGTAAATATTTTTGTACATACATATATATATGCCGGCAGTCTGTTCTTTACACACACAGACACATGCATATAACACACATGCACAGCTGCCATTATATTGCAATGATCGTGATGCGCATACGAATGTGTTGCATGCCACGCAATTGCGCCATTTCGACGCAAAAAAAAGTGAATTGGCGTCTTTGTTTCGTACGGAATGCATTCATATGTATGTATGTACATAAACACAAACAAAACACACATGCACACAAACTGAGCAAATTTGTTCTGTTCTGAATTGCTCAAAACTCAAAAAAGCTCTTTCAATTTGACAAGCAAAAAAGAATTCAAAGAAACATTTTTGATTTTATGGATTTGGGTTAATAGGTTGAACTATCATATAGTGATAAAAATTTGCGTTAGTTGACAAAGAAGTCGCATTCATTTCATAGCGGAAACTTATCGCAAACGATGTCATTTAAAAGAATTCCTATAGCCAATAAAGACTTTGTTAATAGCAAGAACTGTTTATAAGCAATCCCAAAAGATAATAATGCTTATAAAATTGATATATTTCTTTATATCATCGGTACCATTCCAGTTTCGCACTTCAACTCAATTTAGAAAAATATGCAAATTTTTAGAATACTTTTTTCCCAACAAGTTTACAAAAATTGGTTAAGACTTGCATCCACATTTAAAAAGCGGCATCTTAAGTGAAAAAGGTATTTATATTTTGCTTTGCAAATGCATTTTTTGTTAAACTCTTTTCTAAAAAAAAGATTTATATGTTTGTGCTGAGGAAGAAGATTGGACAAGCGGGCAAGGAGAAGCACTGCTGTTCAAAGCAAAGCATTCAAAATCGAAAAAATGGACAGACTGGCAAGGATAAATTGAATTCGAAGGCTAAGGAGGGCATTTCTTGTATGGAACCTGACTCGCACTTGACTGCTTTGCTTACACAAGCCTGGTTTTCTTAGCTGTCTGTCTGTTATGTTTATGCCTCTTTAGACATATCAAAGTCTCCTACGCGGTAGCAGCGGCACTGCAAGTGGCGGCGGTGGCACATCAATTTCAACCGCAGTTCAGTGGTTTTCGTTGAAAGCCTGAGTCCGGTTTAAGCTTGCATGCATGCTGCATTTAATATAGGCTTTAGTACCGCATTCAACAACCGCACACACACACACACACATATGTACATGTTCACTTACACATATACACTCTCTGGCGCCGAAACAGCGACACTCTTCATGTACTTTACATGCAAGTGGCAAAAACAATAACGACCATAATAACGACAGTTTAGCAACCACTTGGAAACTGAAACCAGGTTCGACGCAAATGCCACAAACTACACAAACTAGGGCTGCACTTTCATTGAGAAAAATGCTAGAGTTCGTAGGTACAACAAATCTGAGGCATCACTGCTCCTTTATGCAACTGAATAATGCGAGATGTCGTATTCCGTAATTCCCGGAGCCATTCTCAGTGCAGAAAGCCCCAGAATTGATATGGAAAAATTAGCGCAAATTGAGATTTAATATTTTTCTGCAATTAATATTATTCTGAAAATATATCTCAGTTATTTTCCAAATAAAGTTACTATAAAACATTGTAACTAAATGTAAACTAAATAACTAATACGCCATTGGTTCTATCAGTTCTCTGCTTTCTATTGATTTTTCAGTTGAAATATTCTATCTAAAAAATATCGGAATTGAAAACCCTAACACACAGAAGCTCATGCACAAACATATGCGCATTTATATGTACATATATACCAAATACATATACACATATGAATAGTAATGTTTATAATGTACATCTGTATTGTACGCCTCTTTTTTTTTTATTATTATAATATTAATATGCCCTTTTTCTACTTGAATTTTTTTATACGTATGAAGTCTGGAAAGTGTGTTATAAAACATCAGTGACGGCAACAACAGTAACAGTCGTCATAATAACAGCAACAACGTTTGTTGCTTGCTTGTTTGCTTGCAAAATATATCCGGCAATGCTTTTATAGCAACATTAGCCCAGTTTGTTTATGTACGGTAAGCTATAATGACCAGTTCTTTCCGCCAGAAGTCGAAAATCTCCGTTAGAAGAGCGTGACATCATGTCACATGAAATAGTGCATATCTGTAACGTCTCTGATGATGGAAGGTCTAACGTCACGGCGAGATTAGCACCCAGCTTCAAGTTACAAACAAAAAGTTTAAGGGAGAGGTTAGTCATTAAAGAACGAACCAATCAAGTATAGATTAATGAATCCACTTTTTTGTTTTCATATACATACATAGACTATATTCACTATGGAGAGCTGGTGCACAAGTCTTCCGAAGAACCAGTGCCTTGATCTTCACATCCTTTTAAGGCGATTGAAATTCGTAGACCAGGCTAAAATGTGGACACTGACACCTGCAGAAATGCGGGAACATCTGTGTTAAAGTAATTTTTTTAGTAAGTGCAAAGGTATCTCAAGTCAAGGCGGACTGCTTCAATGCTTCACACTAGCAGAAGGCTTTACTTTGTTGCCTACTCAACTCTAGATGGGCTTCCCACTCTGTGACAAGTTTCGGCTTCTCGGTGTAACTCTCGTCAGGCAATTTTAAAACTGAAGTTTGGTTCCAAATGTTGGAAAATTATAAAATAAGCTGCAGAATTTAAACAGTAACAGTTCAAAAGAGTTCCTTCTCCAATCTTCAGAAGGACCTTTGTGCTCGAATTAATCGTCCCTGCAAAAATTACAATTAAACGGCAAACGACATTCTTGTCGTCCTGCCTCTGGGGCCATAGTTTGCGCATAATTTTCATCAAGCAGAATTTCTCCCCAAATGGCACTACGCAGACGCGTCTTACACTTCCACGCAAACACACGCACATACGCTTTCACAACATAACCGCAAATTAATGATATGTAATTGCAGGAAATCACTTAGCGTGCACACACACACACTCACACACGCGCACTCAAAGGCGCACAAGCCTCTTTTCCTCAGCCCATTTCCACTATGCCCCTCTGCCGCACTGCTGCAGGTCTCTGGCCCCGGCTCCTGCTGCTAATGTGCTCTGCTTATTAAAAACAGGCGCGCACTTCGCGTGGTCCGTCGTCGCAGCTGTTGAAGTGCCTATTTTGGTGTGTGTTTGCTTCCGAGAAAGTGTTATTGTTTGTGCCTGCCTGCGTTCTTTGAAATTGTACATTTTCTTGCTGGGATTGTGTAATTGCTGTAGTCCCAACTTTTATGGTGGCAATGCCATGTGTGCGTCTTGGTGATTCTTGGTTTTGCCAGTGAACATTTTGATATGTTCTGTAGAAATCACGGTAATTTAAAAAAATCGTTTCTCCGCTATTTTTTGAAGAGCCCTCGCGGTGGCATGTCGTTTATGTTGCAACTACATAGAGGCTCAAGATTAAGAAGACTGCGATAATTTTCGCGTGGAGTTCTTGTCATGCTTTTCAACTACTTCCTCACCTACTTCCATAACCCCAAAAGTTTAGCTGACTTGAATGCGAGCAACTTTGCTGTGGACATAAACTTTTACAAATGTATTATAATATATTTTCCTTTTCAACCTTTAAAAAAGCGATTTATTCCATCCTAACGCATCGATTGCATGAAAACAAGAGCTAACACAGCAAAACGGATTTCAGATTCGTTATCAGGAGGCTCCATTTTATCTTTAAATGTAAGGTTTTATATCCGGTAAAAATTGCAATGGTGTAAAGTTTCCATGGTTTCAATTTCATTAAAACGGGTTGAGTAGTTCTCCAGATATACTTAGTTAGTCTCTCCACCAGCTCAAAAGTCGTTTCATGGAACAGCTAAAGTTCATATATTAAAAAAAAATTGTATATTAATATATGCCTGAAAATATAATTAGTGATAATTGGCTTGAAGGCTGCTTCAGAATTTTCTTTTCAATGCTGCGTTTTCCCACCGTCCAGATGGTGTAATCCCTTAAAGCCATTCTGAACGTTCTGAACTGTTTTTCAGCATTTCCTTGCAATAAAAATTTCACTTGCTATTGAAAGTAGCCTTTTCTTCTTTTAGCACTTCTTCACTATGCTTTTTTGCATTATTATTCATCAGCTGTTTTTTTTTTCTAATCCCTCAACACACTATCGCTTTGAACTTGCTGCATGCTGCCGTCTGTCCGTGCCATTGCAATCAATTGATGCACTGCGCCCTGCAGCAACGCGCAGATAAAACAGCAGTAACGTTTAATCTAGCGCCGTACATCTTGTCAGCGTTGCAAGAGCCGTGCTCAAGGATATGCTTTGTGCATCAGCAGAGAGCTCTACAATGTTGTGTTGTTGTAGAATTGGAACAAGTTTAAGATTTAAGGCTTTAAAATGCGCTAAAGTTATAAATTATTGCTGCGAAAGTACCCACATATGTGTTATTTGGAAAATAATATATTTTTTGAAGGGGGCTGCTCACGAGATTTTATCTATATTGATGTAGAATGTATTATTTTCAAAATAGTACGTTGAGTATATAAAAACGTCGAGTAAATGAACGAGAATCCTCCAGCAAAGGAGGTACATATTCGACCCAAAGGTCATGGGCCGTCGCTGAAGGAAGACGAAATCAAGTGAAGTAAGCACTTTCAAAGTTTGAAATTAGCAAAAATAGCGCGAAAAGCAGCGGCGCCTGGAATAATCTACAAAAGGTTGTAGTGACCATGTATTTAAATGTTAAGATCCCGCGATTTTTCAAGACAAAAATTTACCACAAATTTCAATAAAATGCAAACATGTAGAATTTGGTTCTATTAAAAATTATTATTCAACATAATAATTGCCTTGACATGTTAATCGAGAACGCTGGCGCTTTTAAGCAAAAATCCCTTAAAAACCGTTGCATAGTTTCAGGCTTATTTTCATTTTCAAACTATACGCCTGAAATTATGCAACAGTTTTTTTCTCAAGTTTACGGATTGAGTCTTATGTCACTTTTGACGGGTGTTTGGTAGTTTACTGTTGTACTTTTTAGTTTAAAAGTGAAGAAAATGTGAAACACTGCCATCTAAATTACATATTTACTTTTTACTGTACTAGCTTAAAACAAGTACATCAAATTTTTGAAAGCAGTTACTTGCTTTCGGAACAACAAAAAATTTATTTTGCTAGTCAATGTTGTAGTGAAAATTCCGCTATGACTTTTCATTATGTAGGTCTCTTTTGAAACAGCCGATTGCTTGCCCTTCGTTGGAATTCTGTGTCGCTGGCATTTTCACATTAATTTTCGAAAATCAGTAAATAAACGCTCATACAGAAGGCTCGTTTGTCATGAAACTTTTGAAGGATTACAAAATCTCTACAATACAAAAGGCTAAAAGGCAAAAAGGATATTGTGACGAATTTTATGTAGGACATTGTTTTTGGCAGCGCATGCGGGAATGTGAAAATATATAAAGAGCGCAGTTCTTCAACAATATGCCTATTTCAATAGCAGAAAGACAAAAGCAAAAGGGTTTACACAAAAGGTAAAACTCATGCAATACACACACACACTCACACACGTTCAGCGGAATTTACTACCACCTTTGAAGCTACTATTATGTAGTGACACAATAAAAGGCTACACACAATTCATAGCAAAGTTCAAAGCAATGCGCCGCAGTCGATCCGAAGCGAGCGAAACTAGAACATTGACCCAGTACCCAGAGCACGCACACTCACCCAAGCACAGTGTAGCATGGCGGGATTCACTTGTGTGCATGCGAAAAGGGCTGTGGGAACGGCTGAAGGAGAACGGCAACGAAACTGAACAGTTAAAACTCTGAGGGGGGAAACAATTTTGCGCGCCAAATGAACAAAAGCGGCGTAAAATTACTGCTCATAATAGCTGTATGAAATGCATGAGTATGCGAGCAATTTTTCAAAATACCAGCAACAGTCAGTCGGTCGGTCGGTCGTTGTTGCTGGAGCAGCAGCAATATGACAGGTGAACAAAAAACCACTTTTCAATATGTAAACGGAAATGGGCGCTGCACAGGTGTACATCATCTTTTGTGAGTGGAACTGGGGGGCGTTTTGTTTTTATTCAACGAATGGAATGGTTATTAGCATATTACTGGAAAACAGCATAGCGAAAAAATTGCGGCGTGCAGATAGAAACAAGAAGCAGAAAAATAAGCAGCTAAAAGTTGGGGTTAGTTGCACATTGATGAAGCAATTTTGAACTATTGAAATTAGGTGTGGATTAAAATTTGCGCTGCAGTGTTGGCAGAAAACTCGTGCTTAATGTTAAAAACGAGATTGACAAAGAAATATTTGATGGCAAACTTTACTCTATCAAACGTTGAGAAATTTCTTTTATGATAAGCTTAAAGTGATATATATTTTGATGAGCTTTGAGGGCTCTTTTTCTCTCTCTCAGACCCTTTAACTTTCTCTCTCACACTTTAGCTCTCCCTCTATATTAACAGTTGTTGAATAAATGCTATCGAATTAAAAAAAAAAATTAATTTGGAATTAAAGTGTTCCGATTAAAGTGTTTTAAGGCATTTAAAACAGTTATTTTGTTAATTTAAGAAGCTCAAATCAGTTTTCATGTGGTTTAAAATCATGTCAGCCCTGGTATTCACCCAAAGGAACGACAAATAAGCGCAATACTTTGCCGCATTAAAATTTTCAACTAAGCGACATTTAAAAATTAGGAAAATTCTCTGCGCTGCTGAAAATGCTTTCATTTTCGCATTAAATGTAATTAGAAATTTCGTTAAAAATGGCAGTTGAGTAGGAATTAATTTAAAATGTAGCATTGAAACAAATTTTTATTGAGTCATAAAAGAAGCAGCAGCCGCGAACCCTTCTATCTTAACTTCTTTCATCACATAAAAAAAGGCAGAAACGTGTGCCCGCATAATTTTTCGCTCTAAATCACTGTTGGAGGGGGAGGGGAAAGGGTAGGAACAGAAATTTTTGTTTGTGCGCAACTTTTGACCTTTTTCCCCGGCAGTTCTGCAATTTAGTAGGCAACATAAAAAAATGATGCTAAAAAAAAGTTACCACCAAAGCGTGACAAAATTCAACCAACGAAGAGCTGGGGTTGTTGCATTCCCAAGTCAAGCCAAGTCCGAAGCGTATACGGGCGCCATCATAAAAGTGTACCATAAGCTCTTTGCGCATATAGACAGTGTTGAGCCCTTAAATAGCTCAGCTCGCAGTGGTGGTGGCATATTTTTGTCGGCAGCCCACAATCTGCCCTCACAGCTGCTCGCCAGTGCCTTTGGTCTCGTCCTGCAATTACTAGAAATCATAAATTGAGGGTTACAAATATTCTGCGCTTTGACGGCGCAAGTGTAATTACAGCTACGCCTTGAAGATCAGGGACTTAATTGCTGCTGCATTCGGGCGGTAGATTAAATGCGGTGACTGCACAAAATCCACTTTCATACGAAGAACTATAATTTAATATGCTGGCAAATGAATGGTGAAGAGCAGCAGCAAAGATCCTAATAATGTTATGTTCATCTTTGGCTGAAGGCTTTCAGGCTTTCATACTTTATTTTTTATTTAAGGCGTTCGTCTGGTGTGACTGGAATAGTTCGAAATTTTATAAGCCTTTGCCATACACTCGGATTTTCATGAATAAAATAGAGCATTTTTAGGCAATGGCAAATGAATTTATAATTGATTCAAATGTCAGTTTAAAAGCATTGTCAAATTGGTTGACTTAGTTCTGTTGGCTTTTAATAAACTCATATCTGCTTCTGATTCGACTGTTATAAGTCCCATACAAAAATAATTTCGGTTTTGATACGACAACTACGAGTATGGTATACCGTATAGTACAGAGAGAGCGGGTAGCAATCTTTGAGAAAGCCTTTAGGAGAGTGGGTTGTAATAATTTGGAGAGAATACATACTGACATACACTGAGGGCCAGTTTCTCAGTGGATGTTTAAATCTAATTTGCGAATTGAGTTTAAATCTAGTTTAACTTTTCTTGAGTTTCACAGTGCATTTATTTAAATACGGAATAATGAATGGCAACTTCGAATATTTGACAATTGAACACAGCACAACTTGCCAAAAACATATGTTCAATTGTTCAATTATGGAGGCAGCGCGAGCTAAAAATTTTTCGTCGGCCGAAAGAAGTGAATTATTGGGTATTCTTCAAAGAATCCACAGTTTATATTATTTATAATACTACGGGATCATTTATATGTGCTACACCATGCAGTTGTATGTTTAATTTGGCCGCTTATAAATTGCAATATTGTCGACGCAGCTTGCTTGCTCATCCGAAATCAGCTGTTTATTTGTTTTCGATTGCAACTCTGTGCCGTACTTAAATGCCCACAACCGGGCATTTAAATTGTATTTAACTTCCCACTGTGAAACTGAAATTCCCTATTTAAACTGCAATCAGAGTTTAAACATCCACTGTGAAACTGGCCCTGAGAGTGAATCGCAATGTTGCAACATGCAGTAGAATTGCTTCTGTATGTTATATATTTTTTGATAATAACTTTTTTGCTGTTGCTTTTTCTGCCTTTTTAATAAATATTTATCTTAATTAAATTGCGCTACTTTTAAGTTATGGTGCAATCATGTTGAACTAATTGAAATAAAATAGTCGAGCTTAAGCTCGTTACTTTCCGTTGAAATTCAATTCAATGATGAAAACAACTCTTTCTGCATGCATATCAATACAAAGCCATCGCTCCGAGTGATATCACATTGCAAATGAGCATAAAAGTCCGAGTCCTTGCACCGTATCATGGCATGCCCTTAATTAAAATGCATTTTTCCACATTTCATTCGGTTTGTTTGTGCATGCATCTGTTTATAGTTGTTATATATTGCACACATAAGCATTCAATAATTAATTACGAAGGCATATAAAATATTTTCAATGTGCGTAAATTTATGCATCAATAACTTCAGCATGCCCCTATGCAATACGCTGCTGAAAATTGGCATTTCAAAAAATGTAGCCACGCGCAAATTAATGCCAAATTTCAAAAATATTACTGTGCAATGTGCGCGCGAGAAATTTGCATACATATAAATTTATTGCTTGATTGCTTCATTTTGTGCTACTGTATTTCAGTAATTTGCATAATTCCGCGCGCATGCCGCGCTTCTTTTCGAACTTTTGATAAACAATTTATTTTTGTCAGTGCCCTGGGAACAAACAAACAGCTAGACATATTTTTGAAATTGTTATTGCCATTGCTGCTGTTGTTGTTGCTATTTTTTATTGCTGCTGCTAGTTTGAACTAAGCACCATAATACACTTAATTATCAGTCATGAATTCATGTTGTTTATGGAGTCAACAGATTCATTTGGTTTCAACTACATTGACCGCGGCATTGGAGTGTGATAACCTTTGCTGGCGGATTATAGACATTTTAGGCATACATGCTTGTACGTATAAAAGTATGAAAAGGCCTAATCACATTGGAGTAAAATGCCACATGCACAGACAGATAGACCAGACGGTTGAACAGATAGATAGGCAAGACAGGCCAGAGGGACGTATTTATAGACGGATCAGACAGATCAAGCGAAGAAATGAGGAACAAACTTCTAGAGAGACGTATCAAAGGGTTCATAGACGGATGTGTGGACAGATACATAGGCAGATGTGTTATGTCAGACACTTATGTATGTATGCACAGAGATATGTCACAATAGGCCTGTAGGCCGCGTTGGCTAGGAGACTAGATCTTTGTTGGTTATGTTATACTGGCGGTCGAAGCGTCACATAGACGAAAGAGGAACACAGCAATACCATAGTTTATAAATCCAACAGACAAGCTATGAAATAGGCGGGCGGACAGATACCGCAGACTTATTGATAGACGAAATTACAAATAATGCCAACTACAGACCAAGCTACACAAAGCCTAGCAATGACATACATATATGTACATACAAACATATGTTAAATACATACAAACATATAGTACATGCATACATATATATTTTACTTTATTTTGCACTGAAGCTTGCTTTGAAGTATGAGCTACCAGCCGTGCTCTTTTCGTCAGAGGTGGCCAACCCAAATGATCTCGCCAGCCACACATATGGAAAATATTCAGAAAAAGCCGTAAGATTGGCCTGAAAAAATTTTCAAGGCGGACCGTGGGTTGGCCACTCCTGCTTTACATAGTAATATTGAATTGCATTGCCTACTTCTATCAATAAAATTTCACTTCGATTGTATTATTTACATGTGATACGCTTGACTGACATTAATTGCATTGTGATGATTATTATGTCATTGTAAATGGCGACGTTTGATGACACTTCTTTATTGTTGTTGTGTTTGTGTCGGCGGCCAGCCTTTGTTTTATTATGCATTCATTTCCGCTCAAATGAAAATTCAAGCGCTTGTCAACGCGTTCATTGTGAGACGTTGTTGTTCAAGTTTGCTGCCGATGCTACAGCAGCGCCCTCTATGCCGCGCACACTATTTTGACAGCTAAATACAACAGCGGTGCCTTTCGCCGCTGTCACAAGCTTCACATTTGTGCGCTGTGAAAACGTTTGCTGGCGGCGCACCGCATTGTTTATCAATGTGTCTCTGTCAGAGGGGCATGAAATGTCATGTCATATGCCTCAATTAATTTTTGAAATTTCACTTAAAATGCGTGAACGGTCGAGAACAAGTTGACATGTTTATAGCGCACTTTCGGCTGTAAATTGAAATGGAAGACTTTGTGCTTTTCTTCTTTTTACATTTTTTAAATAAAAATCTTTAATAAAAGTCTCATATTTGAATAGTTCCGTATGGAATTTACATTGTCTTTTTGACTTGTAAGCATTTGATTCAGCGATTTCATGCAAATATTTCATCAAAATATTGAGCGTTGCATTTGCTCTGCACTTAATTGTCATTTAAGTTGAAGAATGACTATGAAATCGGGCCATAAGCTTCAGAGGCTTTTGAAAAAAAATGTTGGTATAAAATAGTTAAATATGAAAAAGGTTGAATTTTTTAACAACCTTCACAACATTTTTTCTCAATGACTTAATTTTTGTATGCAGATTAAAAATTCAAATTTTCTATATATAATTTTTAATGTTGTGTAACTACAAAATGCAAGCGCACAAACAGCTTCTTTGAAAAATAATTGCCTTACTTTATGCGCGATTATGGCCACAATTATGCTCGCTTTGCTCCGTAGCCATGCAGCCATAGAGCAATCAACTTGCAACGCCCTTGAAGTGCCTTGAAAATTCCACGAAGCAGAAGTGAATACAAATCGCGGAACTAAAAGAATTTCCATTTGTTTGAAATATATTTCTCTGCGGGAACTTCACTTTGTCGTCATAAAGTACTTATGAAATGTCTAAGAAGAGAAGAGAAAAATGTTAGCGAGTTGATAGCATTTCCAAGTTGAGTTGATGAGCGCGCTCCGTGGCTGGCTTCTCAGACTTCGAGTGCGCACACATACAACAAGCACTCCTGGTGCACACACAGAAAAAAGGACAGTAGAATGCGAAACATTTTAAGTGGCACTAAAATACAGGGTGCCATAAAATCATTAGAGGCGGTAGTAAGAAGTGCAAAGTGCTCTGACTTCGAAAATGCACTAAATGTGGTGCAGAAAGGCGGGCCAGGCTCGTTTGCTCGTTTGCTCTTTTAGAAAAGCACTCACGTGCGTTCAACGAGCTGAAAACTTTTAATTATTAATTTTCATTTTACTTAAAATGTGAGCGCTCTTTGGTTTTGTCTGTTGGGAGTTTGACGTTTGACGTTTGTGCACTTGTTGACTTTATTGCAAACTTTGCTTTGTGCTTAAATTTGTCATGCCAAAAGTCAGAGTTCTCTCAAAATTTGAATATATTGCTAATAGTAATTTTTCTCTTTTGATACTGTTTTTGCAAATTGATCTTTCTTTTCAGTAGCTTCTCTTCAGCCGATGCATATTTTCAGATTTACGACAAACAAAAACAATAAGATCATTAGACTCTCTATTCAAGTAGAGAATGAGTGTTTAAAGTTAACTGAAGTCATTCAAAATGACTCTAAGTAGTGGCAAAAGAAGTGAAATAATTTTCGTTAGAGTTCAAAAGCTTGGTAAAATGCCAAAAATTGCATTAAAACGCTTTTTAATCATATACATTTGGTTGTTGCGCTAGAATTGTTAGCTCCCACTTCAATGCAAGCAACTCTTCTTTTTGCAATCTGTAAAAAAAGGGACTCTATTGAATTTTAATATCTTTAAGGCACATACACAAACAAATGGAATTTTTCAAACTACACACCTTCCTAAAAAGCAATGCAGATGCAGATCTACATGCATACATATTTCTTGTGCAATATTTTCCTTCTTCTTTTATGTGGTTGTTTTTTGTGAGTGGGTGGCATCTCACAGCATTGCTTCGTTCGTATTTGGAAAAGAAAAAAATCACGGCATGCGTGCCTCTAGCTTCCAGAATTTACTAGTAAATCGCAACATTTTTCTGCACTTATATTTTCTTTCGAAAGCAAAGCAACACTTTAGTTTTGTTGCTTTTTCAGTAGAGCATTTCAATATAGTATGTACTAGACGTTTACGCCGCCGCGCCACGCCGCCGCCGCCGCCGGTTTTTGCCTTTTATGACGCGCCGCCGCCGAGTCACATAAATAATGGCGCGGCGGCGGCGGCGGCGGCGTTCGGCGTCAGAACTTTTTATACAACTTTAAAAAATAAAAATTTTGAAATATATCGTATAAAGCCGCCAAATAGTCATTTCAAGTAATCGATTAATCGTTGAGATGTCTCATCTCCCAATGTCCCATCTCTATTGTCAAATATCGACAATTTAGAAGAACTGCTTGCATCCGAAGATACCGAATGGGTTGACTACGATGATGATTTTGGACCGTTAGATGATGTTCCCTTGCAAACTTATAAGAATATTAACAACCCCAATGACTTGCGAAGTAGTTTGGTGGACAAGAGAAATGTTTATCTTAAAAACTCTGTCCCAACTAGGTGGCACAGCGTTTTAGCAATACTACACAGTCTTGGGTGCCAAAGAACTGCAATAAATAAATTGCTCACAAGCAGCAATAAGACTGATTTGATATTATTAGAGACGGAAGCACAGCTTTTATACATATTACGAGACTTCTTGCAAAAATTTAAAGACGCAGTAAATATTCTGTCTGGAGATTCGTATCCATCAATAAGCCTTGCGTTAATCATCAGAACAGAGATCGTATCAATATTGGGTGAAGCTGAGATCAATGTCCCGCTTTCTTTGACTGAAATGAAAAATAATATAAAAAGTAAATTGGATTCGAGATTCCCAATATCAGATATACTAGTCTGCGCATCCTTACTAGATCCGCGATTCAGCTCACTGGACTGTGTGTTAGAGTACTGTAAAGAACAAAATCTTACAAAATCTGATTTTTTGTTAAAAATGTTTAAAGAGCTGATTGGCGATGTACAACAAGCTGGCGATCAGCAGGGTAGTTATAGTGAATCTCCATCTGTAAGCAAAATAATAAAGCTGGCTCAACGACATTCTGCAAATACCAAAAACAGTAATTTGGAAGCTGAATGCCATCTACTTTTAAGTTTGTCTTCATGCCAAGGCGTATTAACTTTCTGGAGAGAAAAGGCATCTGCAATGCCCTTACTATCTATGCTAGCACAAAAAGTGTTATGTATTCCGGCAACGAGCACACCAAGTGAGCGAGTCTTTTCTATTGCTGGTCTTACAATTACTCATAAACGATCGCAACTCAGTCCTCACAACGTCAATAAAATTGTTTTCATACATGACAATTACGATACATGCAAAGAAAGTTTAACTTAATTTTTTATTTATTAATTTAAGGCTGAAGAAATGCAAAGACTTGAATTTTTTATATTATTACATACATATATAAGTAATCAAGTCTGTGAAAAATGACTGTGAATTGATTTTATAGCAATTTTTGTTTTTATTAAATACTTATAAAACATTTGAAGTGTTATTTTTTTAAATTTAAAAAGGAAAATTTTATTTACTAAATGCTTACGCCGCCGCCGCCGACAAATTTGAAGCCGCCGCCGCCGCCGGTTATATCTACCGGCTAAGCCGCCGCCGCCGATTCTTTCTGGCATCTACGCCGCCGCCGAAGCTAACACAGTCGGCGTAAACCTCTAGTATGTACTATGCTCCAACGCTGTTGTGCCCTTTTGGTGGCATTTAAAATGCTTGACACCGCTGGCTGCCCTCTGGCCGTTGGCATTTGATATTCCTCTATGAAGACAACTCTATCTGTGTATCTGTCAGTGTTGTGATTGCAGTTGCAATTTTATGCAATAAAAAAAATACGACAAAGTTGACATTTTCTTCTCTTTTTCTATTTCTGCTTTCAAACATTTTCATATTTATTTCCTTAGTTGCTGGCTTGAGCGTCTATGAAAACTGTTAACATATCGAAGAGCTCAGCACTGCTTTTCATAATACAATTGATATTTTTTTCTTGATACCAATTAGGAATTCTTCCTCTAAATAAATAAAATTCTTTTACTTCACTTGCTTGCCTCAGCTGAAATGTATGTCTTATATATTTTTTCTATTATTCTCTTTTTGCTACTTTTTGCCGCCACCAAAATTTTTCGAAGCTCACCACTCGCATCCTTAGCAATTGTTTGCCTTGCTATCGGCTTTGCTAAATGCCTTCATTTAAATTCAAAACATTGCCAATTTACAATCATCTGCAAATTGTTCACTGACTGTAATTTATTTCCTTTGCTAAACTCGGCATTTAACGCTCTTTAACAACTTTTGTAAATATTAAACGAAAAAAAAAAACAAACAAACGAAGATAAAGGAAAGTACAGAAACGTTGCGTAGAACATCCTTGACAAAAATGTCATAAGATTTTTACACTTTTCTGACTGCTGCTGGCTGTTGCCGCTGTCTGTCTGTCTGCCTGTCTGCCTGACTAAAGGACGGGATCTTGTCGTCTGCTGCCTGCCGCCGGCAGCCTGCGCCCGCCCACCCCAGCTACTCCGGTTAAACTAAATTGCAAATAATCCAAACGGCAGCAAAAGGAAAGCAGCTACTGTTTTAAGAGGCAATTTTATAGCCCACAAAACAAATAAATTATATCTCTCTGCTGCTGCTATTGCTTCGAACAAGCCACCGCAATTGTCGAAGTGCTGCAGCGTGGTGTGGTGGAGGAAGCAGCTCGTGCTGCTGGCGTGTGCTGCTGCAGATATGACAGACTCAAAGTCAATGTACTGTAAGGGAATACGCTTTGCTGTCATTTTTATTGTTGGCCATTTCGTTTATTATTTGGAGACACGCGAAATTTTCCTTTATGATGTGGCATCGTAAAAAGTCAACAGCATGTTTAAGCAATTTGGTCATTTTGTTGGTGGGCGGGCGGTTACGTTACGATCACGACGCGCGATACTTATTAGCGCTTTGCAGATCTCAAAATCCAAGCTACAGTAATTTTTCGTCCTGAAATTTATTTAATAAAAGTTGACAGCTGATTTGAGGCGGGGTGAGTAGGCATTTAAGTATCGATATTGACAAAAGTATTGGGAGTTTATAGAAAGAATTAATTGAGCTAGGCACTCAAGTATCGATATTGACAAAAGTATTGGAAGTTTATAGTTTAAAGAAAGTATTAATTGAGCTAACATTTTAAGCAAAGCATACACTTGATTTTCCATTCAAAATTTATATAAAACATTAAAAGGCATTTATGAACTCTTTTCTGTAAAATTCAAATTCCAAATGCTTTCGAAGCACTGTGTTCCCTACTTCACATCGTTATGGAAGAAATATATATATTTTTTCAAAAGCCAGTCTGCCTTAAAAAGAATATTAAAGTTATCACATCGCTTTATTTTCTTGCCTTACATTTCGTCTTCTTCTTCTCCGTACTTCAGCACATAAGCACCAATTAAAGTTTAGACCATATCCTTCAGCAGTGTTCATGTTGCGGTTTGAGTGCCCATTTCAAGTTTGCTGCTTAAGTGTTTTATTGTCAATCCGCTCAATTCATTTACATTTCTGGGGCACGCACGAACTGTAGGACGGATTTGCCATGTCTGCCATGCTAAGCTTGCCAAGCGTTCTCACTTCTACACACTTGCAGTCATTATCATACGCCAGGGATTAACATTTTAATTGTGCCATTTGCACAGCATTTTAATTTGTCATGAGACCAACTCAAATGAATTGAGTAATATTACGTCTCTTGGCAGCACGGCGCAGCACTCAGCTGTGTGGCTCAATTTCAACTTGGCTTAATTAATTTGCATAACGTTAGTTGCAACAAGCTACTTTTTATGGCGCGCTCTTTTTACCATTAAATGTTGGTCTATTAAATGAGGCAGTGCAAGTGAATTTGGGCTTGACATTGTCAGCCCCTATTCTGGCCTTACAGTCACAGTTGACTGGCATTTTAATTGTTATATTGTTAGTTTTACTAAGTTCAAGTTAATGATTTATACTTTCTTCTTTTTCATTGCAGGTAAGCATTTCATTTTGTTTGAACGAAGATCTTTTTGATGCACGTAGTAAGACTTGATATATTTGGTGAATGTTCCTAAGAAATCTTAAATCTTAGACAATTTGAAAATTTTTTATAAATATTGCTATATACATATATATAATATAGAATTTGTTTAGGGCATAACTTTCATTTTGTTGTGCTGTTAATATGAAAATTCTTATGTCCCCGAGACAAAGCCAAATCCAAATGATTGTTATTCGGGAATTAAAACTCTGTTGCAAAAAAAAACTATTCATGACGTCACTGAAAATCGTGCGCAAGATATTGCTGGAATTTCGTATGCCCCCATAAAGAAGCTTCAGTGTGTTCAGTGTGTGTGTGTGCTCAGCTTGAAGTCCATTTAAATTAAGTAAAAGTTCATACTGCTATTGTGCAAATGCTTCTACACAAATGACATAGCGACAGAGTGTTTATATAGATTAAGCAGATAATAACGACAAAGCACACATACATACAATTGTGCACTACTATATCTTCTGATCTTATATTTAACAAGATCACACACGGCATGTTGCAATTAAGTGTTGCTTTTCAATGGATTCTAGTGAATGATCTCAAAGGCACTTGAGCGTACCGCGAAAGTGGTCTCTGAATGCTTCCAGAAAGCGGCAGAGATCAGGCGCACTGCATCGTCGCTGTAAACAAGAGTAAATATAATATACACAATGAAACTTTGTTCTTTTGTAATAAACTTGCAATTTTATACTTAAGCTTTTATTAGCTTAGATAATTAAAAATACAATTTTACGCTTCATAATTGACTTAAGTGGGTTCCAACTTGTGCAGCTGTACAAAATGTTATGCTCGAAAAACACTTGTTCCAGCTGAAGTTGTTGCTTGTGATTTGTAGAACGAACTGGATAATAAGTAAAATACTTCAGATTGAAACATTTTCATGTCCTTGCTGAAGATGGAATCCCAACCCACGTGCATTTTTGAATGAGACATAAATATAAAATTATTTGAATTTATAACGATCAGTTTAAACTTCGAGATGAACGCGTTTTCTGCTCGGAAACTCACACGCGCGAAGCGATCTTGGCTCAATAGCCCATCAACTACTTGAGTGTTCAGCAAAATACATCAAACGGGAATTGCAAGCGCTTTTAGTAGAAAAACCAACGTCCAAGTAAAAATGCACAAGCCGTGCGTGCTAAAATTTTTGCAGCAAAAAATTCTCTTTTTAAATAAAAATTTTAAAATTTCTTTCAAATGAAAAGTATTCCATTTTTAGGCTACATTGTTTTGCTCTTTTTCCTTGATTGTTTATCTGCGCAATTTCTGGTTTTCATTGCGCCATGGCGATAATCTAAATTTTTCGTAGACTTGCCAAAATAAACAGAATTGCATGCGCAAATTTATATTAGCCGGGCGCGCGTATAGCCAAAAGTAAATTTTGGCAAAGTGCCCATCGATTTAAATTGTTCTACAAAAGCCAGTGGCAAAGAGTGTGCGATCTTCTTCGTAGAGCTAGCTACTCCAGCTGCCAAGGCCTAAAGTAAAACACAACAAATCTGTTGCTAAACTAATTAAAAAGAAAATATGCTGATAATTCCACAAAACAAGCTAATTAAAGCCGTTCCAACTCTCTGGTCCTCCAATGAAGTGCTGGTGTTTACCCACTGAAAATAATTCAAAATTGTGTTAATTCGCATTTCCAATCGATGCTCCGAATTCCCGTGCTCACTGCTTCACTTTACAATTTGTTTGGCCGTGCTGTGAAAGTGAAAATTGTTTGCAAAAGTTTTGCAACAAAAAATAGAGGTAATTAAATTCACAGGCGACAGCTGAGATTTACGCGCATTTATGCCAACAACAAATATAAACAATGCTCGAATGGCCTACAAAGTTTTGGGCAAAACAAAATTTGCAAAATATACTATATATAGTACACTCTTTTAAAAGTTGCCTGCATTGTTTTTGTGGGCTGCCTTCATCGCATCCTCGAATCCTCGATTGTATGAATCAGAGCCAACATTAATGGCAACTGGCGAACGTGCGAAGGTTGACGATGGATTTATGTGGCGAGTAGCTGCTGTTGCTTTGTTGTAGTTACCCCATTTCCCAAAGTCCCCCGTAGATTGCTCTAAAAGTTAGTAACTTAAATATCTGTTAAATGTTTTTTGAGCTGCCCAAAGTTAATTTTACGCTCGCTGAATGCTAAAAATTTGTGCCAAAAATAGCCTCTATTTAAAAATTTTTGTTGTAGCTTTGAAAATAGTAAGTTTCTGAATTTTATTTCAGCTTAGTGAGTTTAGAAAGAGGCCTGCAAGCTTTTAGCAACTTTATTAGAACCTTTTGATGTGATGACTTCTTGCAAGAAGCTTTATTCAAACATCAGACAAATTTTTCTAAGAAAGTATGTGGCTTATTAGTGCCTAGTTAAGTTTATTACACAATTTTATTCTGTAAATAAACTGTTAATACTAATAATAATAGATCTTCTACACAAAAATGAACTACTATTTTATAGATTCACCAAAATACATTTTTAATACCGATGAGTTTGATGTGCCATATTTAATAGTAAGATGTGCCCATTACTATTAAATATGTATGCATAGAATAATTTTGAAAATTCGTTTTCTTCGTTTTCGGGCATAAACTTGAAATTCTAAATCACTTTTTACATGATGGCTTTCTTAACTAGCAACTCCTCTCCTACCACAACCACTCGGTAGTTATGATTAGTTTAGTTAGGCTAAAACCATTTTAGCAAAAAATTTCGCTTAGAATCGAAAACGACTTTTAATCAATTTTTGAAATAAATTGAGAAAACGCAATCTTTGTTCAAAGTTCAATCCCAATTATTGGACTGCTTTATCTCCGATCGTTATGGGATGTCATGTTCCAGATTTCTCTTTCGGTAATACTATAAGCAGATAAGCTGTTCCACAGCTGTACCAAATCAATTTACAGTCCATAATTTATACTACCAACAGTTCTATGCTACTCATACATATATATACATAAATTCGATTTGTCAAAAATTCTAGTTAATTTTAAAAATTAAATTTCTGTGTTTTCCTACTAAGTAACTTTTTATTGTCATAAATATAAATAGCTTTGGCTGCCGTCATATTGTCTATTAGTTTGCTTCCGTCATTTTTGGATTTATATGCTTGCAATTCGATACATTTACCGTGCCGTAATGTACGAATAATACGGACATTAATATTGAATTATGAGTAATAATTGTGGCTTTTGCACAAATATGGTAACTTGCTGCTGCTGTTGTTGTTGTTTTTGTTGCTATTTCATGCAATTTTATTAGTTGTTACTGACTGCAATAAAGATTTGAAATAATTCTCGGTTTTTAACCTTTTACTGCCTTCGTTTGTTTTCATTAGAGCTTTTTCAACAACATGACAATTTCTCTTGGTTCGGCAGTGCTGTGCTGGAAAGGCAACTTGAATGAAAACTGGGGCAAAATTGTTTATATGTGAAACACTTCAGTTTCTGGCAAAAAACTATAGTTGTTATCTTTTTGGTTTTATACAGAAATATATCGTCCTTTTTAGGGCAGAATGAGTTGAGAAAAAGTTCTTCTAACATTTTAAAATTTGATGAGATGCCGCAAATATTTGAGCTTATATTCAAGATAAGGTTTTGTGCAGAATTAAAATCGCAGTCAATATTCAATGGCCAGTAGTAATGGGTTAAAAAAACTTCTTGGCACTCACTCCTATGTGCCCAGCAGCAAATTGGCTACCTCCATAGAGTATCAACGCTGCCGTGTAGTAGTAGCAGCAGCTGCTGCTGCTGTTATCCAGATTCTTTGAAAGACCACAACATTTGCCACCAGCCCCCTGCCCCTTGCATAAGGCCAGCAGCAATACAAAAGAAAACTTTTTTTACACTTGGCTACGTTGAGTTTCTTTGGTTGTTCTTGATTGTAGTGGGTCGGTCCGTCGGTGAGTGCGTTGCTTATTTCTGAAAGTTTATGCGTGGTGTGCGCCATAATTGTAAATCAATTGCTTTTAATGGTCTGCTGCGGAAAGTTTGAACGAACGTATCGGACATTACGCAGCGCGTGGAAATCCTCAACAAGTTTGGATTTGTGGTTGTCACCCACGCTCGTGCCATGCAATTGTCAAATCTCACGGGGCAAAGGCGTAAAAGTTGCTGCCACTGGCAAAGTTATAGCCTGGCCTAGATGCCTTGCTCATAAACTGGAGAGAGATAAAGAAATATTTATGTTTTTAAGTCTGTAACTCAATGCGCTCTTTTGAGGCAGTTGCTACAAGGGCTTTTACTTTTTAGTATACTGTATATATTCTGAATGCCAAAAATCCATTAATTGAGGCAATGGACATGTGCGTATGAGTATTAAAAAGTATTTCTTTAATTAAAAGTAAACAAAATTTTGAACAGAAATTAGTTCGGAACTCGAAGTATAGTAGAAGTACAATGGACAATGCGCATTCTTTTTTTGCTGTACAAGCTTCTGGCTCAAAGAACGCGGAAGTTTGAAATAGATTAAGCTGCCTTCCGACTGCTAAACTATACTATATTTCAAACTGTTTTTCAAATTTTTCAATTATACAAACCAATCTCCAACACAGTTTGCCTTCTTCATCTCTTGCGGGTCAACCAAATCAGAGATTTTCCTTATCAAAAGCAAGATGCTCGACCCAGTATGATTATTTTCTAGCAGCATTAGTGATAAATATTTTTTTGAATAACTTTGGTTCTACGAATTTAATTATCGCTTTTGAAAACCCCCGCTTTACACAAAGCTTTAGTTTTTGACAGCCCGTCTACTATCGCACAACACGCCACTGTACATAATTGTAATTTCCGCTTGCATGTAAAATTTCCTGTTTATTTTCGCACATTTCTAAACTCAAATGCCAACACTTCACATCAACAACAACAACAAATAAGCCACATCCCTGCTGCCCACATTTTTTACATACATATGTATGTGCTCTTTCAACGTATCCTTGCATATGAGTTTCGAGCAGGTACTACGAGTAAGTTTCTCAGCCCAAACAGCGCGTGCATAAAGACAGTGAGAAAATTGTATGTTTGCAGCGAGCTACCAACTAATTTGAATTCAGCGACCCTCGCACTGCGTCCCCTCCCCCTCCCCCTCGTGCCATTTGCACTTTATTAAAGGCATGAGGCGTAAAAAGAGAGACGCATCCTTCATGAAATCGCACTTGTGCTTTGTTTGCTCAACAATCTGCATAATAAAGTTTGGCCTATGTTGTTTTGCTCCACGTCAAGTGGTTGGCACAAGTGGGCCAGGCAACTTACTCCTTGAGTATGCAGATGCGTGACTGCAAAATTACTTACTTATGCGTGAGCGTTTCCGGGAAACGAGAAAACATTGTGCGGGTTTTCCAAAAGACGGTATAATGAATTACTCAACTGTGTACTCACGGCTTAAAACAACAGGCTCACGACTTATTAAATAGCTTCGAAATATTATTGAGAGCAAAAGATGCAGTCCATGGAAAATTGGAATTTTTTCTTAAACTTTGTAGAAAAGGTTACTTTGAAAAATGTACTAAAAACAAAAATATGAGCTTCACCAAAAAGAAGAATTTTTAACTCACTTTGAATAAAAAAAATAACTTTAATGAAAAGAACTTGTTCTTATTAAACTAATGATAAAAGTTTAAGTACCAAAAAACAGGTTTTTTCAATAAAGTTTAAGTACCAAAAAAGGGGTTTTTTTAAAAAGTTATCTGCTATTGGCTAGCTCTGAAAATCGGGCACTGTGCAGCTGCTCATTAAAAGTAATGCTCAAGTACTTGATTACTTTTTCACCGAATTTCCCACACAACAGTTTATATCAATTAAAAGTCCATAATTTTAAAGGGAGCGCGCGAAGTTAACTACACATTTTCCTTTTAGCAAAGCAGAAGCGTGACGCTGCAGGGCGAATGCGCAAGCAAGTTGGCACTTAAAGCAGGTAATTGAAAGGAGCTGCCATTTTCTGTGGCACCTACCAAACGACTACTTATACATCATACAGGCACTTGGCAGTGTTGGTGAAGAGGTTACTGGGAGATCTCTGTCCTCTTTGCTCTAGCGTTCTCTCTGCTGCCACTGAGTTGTAATGAAGAAAAAAAAGTAACGCTTAATCACTTGCAAGCAATTTTTTAATTGAAAATTAAAATCAATGTAAGGGAACTTTTACTTTTTGTAAAGCTCTTGATAAACTTCACTGTGAAAGTGGAAAGGGCAATGAAATTGCATAGAATTATGCTTGGTATTCCACCATCAAGAACTTAGCATATCAATTCTAATTTCTTTCTTTGAAAGCTTTTAGCTGAGATTTCATGGGAATTGCAGTCGGAGTGCAGTCTCCTAGTCACTGTGCCCGCAGCGGCTTGTTGTGACTGCTCTTCATGTATTTCTCATACTGAGAAGCAGTCTCATACCTAACTTTTTTTACGCCTTCCACAAGCCTTTAATTATTTGTTGCTTGTCTGGGCGGCATTTTTAACTTCCTCAACTAACTTGCCAAATCGATGCGGCAGCTGCACCCTGTATACGAATATGATCTCAGCCACTCTCGGGGGAAATATTGGCTTATTTATGCTATTTTTCTTCACACTTAATTTTTGCAATTTTGTTTTTCAATTTAGAGCTTTTTCATGAAGCGTTTGTAATTTTGATACATACATACATACGTACAACAACAAATGCATGCTTGACGTTGCCAACCATCAACAGCAGCAGCAATGGACTTTAATATCTAGTGATAACTTTTGTACGGGCCATAAATTATAGCACCCTTTTTATCACGTCATTAAATTGACTTTTATGTCTCTATTTAAGAGCTTGACTTTTAAGTGTTGCGGGAGCACTATTTTGACATCTGCTGTTGATTGGATTGGCAGATTGGCAACGACGCTGGCAACATATGCAACAGCATTTCGAAATTTTCCAAACGAGCTAAAAGAAAAATCAATTTTGATATCTTATCATGATTTTAATGTGCGACTTGTGTGACCCACATGCGCCCAGACCGACACAGTTCCATCAGCGCGTGGCAGATCACTGAGTGGCTGCCAGTAGATAGCAACCATAAAAAGAGGTTAGCCGTTGCGTTTATAAGTGCAAGCAATTTACACCAAAGTTAAAACTCTTGACTGGAACTCCTTTTTACGATGCTTCGCCACATTAAAAGGAAAGCATTGGCAGTGCCGTAGAATTGACTTACTCATTTTTATACCCTACACCTATGGTAATAGGGTATAATAACTTTGTGCCAAAATTGTAACGCATTAAAGGAGCCTTCCTAGGTATAGACATAAGTATATAGAAATGATCAGAAACACTTTCTCTTTTCATTTCCGGTTGTCCGTCTGTCCGTCTGTCCGTCTGTCTGTCCGTCTGTCTGCGTGTATGCAAAAAAAAGAAAGAAGGAGTTGTTCGATTTGGACCAAATTTGGTATACAGTTACAGTGAACCTCGGGTTAGGTAAAGTGTTAAAATTATTCAAATTACCCAAAGGACACGCCCACAACGGGTCTGTAAGTCCCACTACCTCGGATTTTTTTCGGTAAAATGGCTATAATTTGTGTAATTACTCATGGAAAAGATTAATACTTGGTATTCAAGTTAAGAGGTAGGTCTTCTATATCTCAGGAAAAAATGGGCGTGATCCGCCCACTATATAGCCGGCAAAATTTTTTCGGTAAAATGGTTACCAATTGACTAGTTACGAATATAAATGAATGAAATTCGGTTCCCAAGTTGATATATAGGTCTTAGATGCTATACAAGAAAATGGGCGTGGTCCGCCCACTATATAGGCGATAAACAAAAAATCTTCTTAACTTCCATAATATATACACCAGAGAGTCCAGATTTGGTTACTTCGTTCCTGGTAGGAATATCTTTTAATTCTCCAGAAATGGGCGTGGTCCGCCCACCATGGGGGCAGTAAAATAAATATGCCGATAACATCTGTTGTACACTCGCCAGAGCATCAATATTTGGCATGTATAGTCCTATTAGGTATATCTTGTAGTCTGCCAAAAATGGGCGTGGTCCGCCCACTATGTAGGTTGTAAATCAAATGCACCCACAATTTCAGTGAATTATCACCCCACTTGGGAACATGGTGTAGGGTATTACTCTGTCGGTGAAACCCGACTGATACTTCCTTACTTGTTATTCACATACATATGTATGTATGTATGTATCTGTATCTTATGCAATGGAAGCCGCCCATTAATGTTGCAAATGTCGTCGATTTGATGTGCGTCATTGTCGGCTGCTCTCAGAAATCATTTAAATATGCGCACACAAAAATATGGAAACGAAAGGAAATTCTCGATTTGGATTTATGCGTTTTGTAGTGGGCAAAGCTGTTTAATTTGTTGAGGAACATTGAATTTGTATGCCATTTTTATTTTGACCAAAATATCATTTTGCCAGATAATGTAGGGGAGAGGGGGGTACCTTCGTCCTTGGGGCACATTCGTCAAAGGCGATTTCGGTATGAAGAAGTCATCGGACATAACAGTTTATTAGTAAAAACTAACCCATAACTAGCATAAATATCCCTCACAAAGTTTGCCATCTCTATCTGAACAGCTGATAAAGTTACATTTGATTTTGTGTTTTCGCGCTTCGTCCCCGAATATTCAGGTCGGTAACGTAAGAAGTTTGTGCTGTATTTATACCATTATTTCGAACAAAATTGTATTAGTATTACTTTAATACTAATTATTTTGTAAATAAAAGTGTATTAAGTGAAAATAAAGCACTGAAATTAGAAGTAAAAAAAATAAAAAGAAAAAAGTGACATCAGGGTGGACTCGTCTTTTTTTGATGGGGCATATTCGTCAATATATGTAACTTCACAGGTACTGAAAATCGAAATCGCGTTGAAGCTTCCAAGACCCTCGAACCTGGCTTAAACCTCCCGTAACCACACAAAATTAATATTAGGGTCGATCTCAGCACTTTAAACATTATATATAACAAATAATTTATTTAAAAAATTTGACAATAAGTACATTTTTTAAGCTCTTAAACATGATTTTTTAATGCAAAATATAATAAAAACGTGTTATGTAACTAAAAACATGTCTTATCTAGTCTAAACAAGATTTCGTATCACCTTATGGTACTTTAAAGTGTGAATGCCGAAAGTGCCCCTCCAAATGCCGAAGCTACCCTGGCATGGGGGCACATTCAGCGAAATGACTTTTTTTTACTAATCATGAAAAAAATAATACAAACGGAAAATTTTAAAGAAATTTTAGTATAACATTTTATTGTTAAATAATGAGGTATTGTAACAGTCTAATCGGTTTTTAAATATATTGATTACCTTCTGAAATATAGGCCTTCAAAAAAAAGAGACGAAGGTACCCCCCTCTCCCCTACTATGTATTTCTGAAAGCCGTTCAAAGGACAACTGCACACATTAAATTTCCCTAATGTGCTATGCATTAAACCAAAATCCGCTCTGAAAAGCATGTCAAAGCGTGCTCTCATTATTCCACTTGATAATTTTATTGACTGACCCTAACAATTGACTTTTAATTAATGAAAATTCGGAATCATTCAATGTGAAGCAGGTTCATTGAACCAGCAGCGCGTCGGCAACGAATATCATAGGCATGCTCTTGTCGAGACCAGCAGACTTGGCTGTCGATCTGCTCAAGCTGGCCTTTCAACTTGATTGCTACTTGCATTAAGTGTAGTGCTGGAAATCAATTTACAAACTTACATGGCAATCATAAAATACGAGAGCTTGTTACGTCCCTTAACTTTTAATATATGCAATTCTGACTGTCCGCAGGTGTTGGCCAACAGCATAATTCTTGCTTGCAGGCCAAGTTCAAGTCACGCTCCTCTGAATACTTGGCTAATTGTTTGTCTACTAGTACAAGCGCTTATTAACACTATGAACGCGCTTTGCTTGTCTTTTCAGAGGCATCATTTGTAAGTGTTCATGGCAATTTTAATTTACATACCAACACATGCAAGGCTTTTTATCTATAGTAGCCTACTATATGCTTTGTTTTCTGGAAATAGCAGTGGAAACAGCCAACAGTTCTCTCGCTCCAAAAGGCGCGCCTTCAAATGCGGCAGCATTTAGCTCACTGCCATAACATTCTAAAACGCTTAAGATTGGAATTGGAATTGCTGTCATTTATTTTATTATCAATTGAATGGCTTTTCTAATGGCCCATCATTCTAGCCCCAAAGACAGCCTCAACGGCTTTCTCTTAAGTACTAGGCTGTAGTAGTAAATTCTTGAGATTTTCCACTATTTCCACTTGTAGCAATTAATGCAAATCATAGTTCAAAAACCCACACACATGAATAAGATGGTTCACGTGTTCGATATTTTTGTTGCTACAGTGGCGCGCAAATATTGTTGAACAGCTGAAATTTTTGTTATAAATATTCAGTATTCATAACAAAATATTAACAGGCATCGAAATAAGAGATCCCGTAAACAGAAAACAGGAAACAGAAGAGGCCATGTATCAATAGCTTGCCATCTCAGGATACGCTAACCCAGCCTACCGAAAAATGTGTTTCTATCAACAAGAATAAAATCGACTTTCATCAAAAATATACATATTACAAAAACAGAAAAATTTACAGAATATTTTTTCTAATGCAAGAAAAATTGGTCATACAATTTTCTGATTTTGTGCTTACGTTTTAGATCTATAAAAGTACTTCAACGTAATTTGTCATAATTTTTTTAAATTTACAAAATATTTTTGGCAAAATTTTGTACACGTTATTTGAACATTTTTCTTTAGATTTTCGAAGACTAAGATTTTTTCTTAAAAAGTTGTGACAAAAATACCAAAGTCGATTTGAACTCTTTTTGATTGTAGCCATCCCGAATCGAATATCAATTAGTTTTGCTCGCCACTGTATTTGCCATTCAAGACATTTGTTCAACATATTTAATTATACGCTTGAGTAGAAACAAGTTTTTTTCGTTATATTCTTTGTTGCATGTTCTGTGGCGCGCTCGTCGTAAGTACTTACGTTGTACGTGAGCGTATTAAGCCGCCAATTACAACAAAAAAAGAAGGAAAACATCACTCAACGGGGTGCTTGCTGCAACATGGTTTGATTTGGCCACTTTGCAGGTTGCTCTGCGACTGCGAATGCATACATATGTGTGTGTGCGGCTGTGTGTGTGCATTTGTGACTGTGTGCATGCTTGTTAGCTGCAACGCCACTAACGAGTTTTACTTGTTACTTTTTGATGGGAAACAAATTCCGAAAACAACAACAAAAATAAAGAGAGGTGCCAAATAGCCAAAAAAAAAAATCAAGCTGAAGGAAAAAAATATGATTTAAAATGACAGGCGTTGGCACACGCGCCAGGCACGACCGGTTCTGTTCACAATATGCCGCAGAGCGTGACATGCCCACACATCAACTGACATTTACATACATACATACATATGTACATACATACAAACGTAGAGTTGCCACTGCAGTCACACCGTAGATCGAACGAACTAAATCACAAGTTGTCGGCACTGTGATGTTGCCCGTCGTTATTGTTGTTGTTTTGAATGGTGTACATACATATGTTGACTGTCATTATAATACAGCTGATAAACCACCATTTACCCACACAGTCGCTAGCCTACATACACACGAACATTTCGCAGTAAGAAATTGTCAACTTACTAACATTTTAGTTAAGAGGAGAAGTTTAACTAATTTTTTAGTTAATAATTTGTAAAAGCTAGCAATTTGCTATTAAAAATAGCAATTATGACAAAACAGTTTATTTGAAATCATACCAAAAAACATTTATTATAGAAATGCAAGTTATAAGTACTAATTTTTAACAAACTTTTTAGTTATCTTTACCAATTTCTATTATCTATCCGTGAATGAAATTCTAGCGCCAAAAATGATTCTCATTAACTGTTTGACTAGCTGGTTATTTTATTGCTCTAACAAATTAATAGTCATAACAAATACTATAACAGTTAACACTACCAACCTATTTTTGTGCTTGTATTTGTACACATAAAGTACACATGCATGCTTCCACGTGAGTTTATGTTTACTAAAAATAGTTTTGGCTGTACAAAAATACACGCATGAGCTCTCTTTTTGAATTTTCCCGGGCTTGTTTGGTTTAGTAATTACACTTGCATACATTGTTCAGTTTGTTGTTGCGGCGGTAGTTGTGGTTGATAGTTGCTGGGAACTTGCGCGCACGCTCACCCGCACTCTTCTTCACACCAAACACATGTTAAATTAACACCTGACATACACAAAAACAACAACAACCGCAATAGCTATAACAGCAATAAAACTTGCATAAGTTCTCTTGAAACTGGTCGGCGTAACTAAATAGTTGTAATTACTTCATTTGCTCATATGTTAGGGCTAGCGTAATTTGGCAGCGAGCAACACAGTGACAAGCAAGAAGTTAATAGATGTGCGTAGCAGAAAAAATCTTAGCTACTCTCTGAAGATTTATGTTCACAAAAGGAAGCATTTTTCCTAACTTTAATTGAAATTGTTTAATATGATTAAAGGGCTTGCTTTCATTTTATCATTCCTCGCTGGCATTGGCATTTAAAACAGGCTAACTTCTAAGTTACATTAGCATATACCTACTTGTAGATCAAATAGGACAGGTTGGTTCCTTAATGATGAAGGAATGGATTAGACAAAGATCCGATTATGATTCAGAGAAGCGCCTAGTGCTCTGTAGGCAAGCTGCTGTCGTACTTTGGTGGAGAGTTAATATCAAGTTTTGTCGACTCTAGTCCAGGAGCGCCGTAAGCCCAGCTGCTACACAGTTGTTTTGGCGAAATCCCTGAAAGGTGCGCGAGTTCTTTAAAATGCATTCATATAATCGAAATGCGAATTTTAAGTAAACAGGAAATGCGCTTCTCTCCTGAATTCCTTTTCAACAAATTAAATTTGTTTGTTTGTTTTTCATTATGACCCATTTAAAGCTATGTATTTATAAACAGCGATAAACACTTGCACTAATGACGAAGGCGGCAAAATAGCAAAACAACAACAGCAAATCCAACAATCAAACTGATAATTAATTTTCTTTTGCGCTTAAATTTCAATAAATTAGCAATTTGGCTTAATTGCTCTGCGGCAGGCTACACAAATAAAGGCACACAATTTATACACAAGCTGCTGCTTTCGCCTCCTCCATTCATGGCATAACCCCATGTATTGAGCATAAATTAATACCTCTAACCACCCACTGTGCCTCTGCCGCCCTGCCCTGCATGAATGGCGCACCCCCTGTGGCGTTTGGGCAAAATATTATTTCACATATGCATATATTTTCTTGTAGCTAGCGTACATGTAAAAATGTAATTAACGCATTTCTGCCATATTTGAAGCGGAAATTGTAACTTTTTTGACTACTCGAATGTGAAAAATTGTGCCCTAAAATAAAGGCATTGCATAGAAATTTGTCAAAGTGGCATATTGTAAAACTATTTAGTGTCATCAACATCTCAATTCGATTTAGAATTCCCCTCTGTTCATTCACTTACTTGAATTGCTTTCAGAAGCGCTGCCTTCTGCTCCCTTGCGCTCGCTTCTTTTGCCTTTCGCTTGTGTCAATAATTTATGCGTTCATCAATCAAGTTATTGAATCAGTGAACCAAAGCGCAGGAAAAATGGAGCCAAGCGACACTTAACACTGTCTTCTAGCGCCCTCAGTGCCTTCCAAACTGATTGACTGCCTGCCAGTTCTACTTCCGGCTAGGCTGACTTCCTTCAAGTCGCATTTTCCGCCAGCCCCACTGCCTCCAAGCTACCAGCCTGCAGCCTGTCTCTCCACTAATCCGCTAACCTCAACAATCTACTACCCCTTCATTCTTCTTCATCAGCTCCCGCACATGCTTGCGCCTATCCGCCTACTTGCGGTTAGGGCATATGTATGTCTTGGCATTTCCTAATAAAGCTTTTAATTTTTTATTATGCTTTCTGCAACGCATAAAGCAACCTTTTCACTTCCTATTCTTCCTCTCAAGGATGTCTGCTGATTTCGCAAATAATGCCTTGTGGGAACAAACGAAAAAAATTCTTTTGCTTCGCTCAGCAATTTTCTGTTGCTTGTTGTGCGTGCTTTCTTGCCTTATTTTGTCTGTCTGTCTGTCTGTCTGTCTGTCTGTCTGTCTGTCTGTCTGTTTGTGTATTGTCATCTTTTGTGACTTTTCGCTTTTAAAGTGCCGTGTTTACATGTATGAGTTCATTTTGGCCAAAGCTAAATTCTGGCAAATAAGCGTAGCGATATTGTCCTCTTTTCCTCCAAAGTTTTGCCCATAAGTATTTTTCTCTTTGTTCTTAGACTTTCTTGTAAATTTGCTAAATTGTTTGTCTATTTCATTTCGCTGCGGAATAAACTTATTCCACAAACTTCTTACACTTCAGTGCGACAGCAGGCATCTGCGGCGAATTTATGGCGAGCAAAAACTTGGCAGCCGTTTCCATCAAGGGAAATGAGTGAGGCAAAAGCAACAAGATGAGCTCAGTCGTCGAGCTAGGGAGAGCACATTGCACTTGCCAGCTAGGAACCATGGTATCTAATAAAATAATAACGATACTTGCTTATTTTACAAAACAATTAAAAGTATCCTTGCTGAAAAATATGAAACATGAAGTACTCGTTAAAAAAGGTTTCCAGACTCTTCTATGTTCCTATATTCGTCTAAATAAATAATACTAAATTACCTAAGTTACTAGCCTATTTTTTAACTTAGCCGACCATCTTAATCGAGACCACGGAAAATATGGAACACTAAACCCAGTAAAGTGCTACTTTTCATTAAGAGTCTAACAAAACTGGGTTAAATACAGGCCAGCACAATAGATCCAATCAGCGGTCGCGTTTGTTAACAAAGGCCTTCTAACAATACCAATCTTAATCGAGATTCGGGTCCGACAAACTGTTTCAAGGTTCCAGGCTCCGTCTGATTCTTCGCGACTCTATTGGGGTTGTTTGAGTATTCGTAGTCCCAGAGCCTCGAAGTTAAAATAGTAAAATCCAGTCTAGAATTTGTGAGGATGGGACTATCAATTACTTCTTTAGTAATTTATGTCTGTCATGCATTTTTTTCTTCCACTACTTTTTCTTAAACATTGCCTACGGTGTGGAATATCTTTCATGCAAGATTTTTCGAATTCCCCCGTTGGTTCTCATAAAGTCGCTGTCTTGCTGTCTGTCATCTTTTTTGTGTTCGCAAAATAAACTGAGTATCTTTTATTTGCCCATTATTTAAGCATTTCACATTTGAAATGAAAGGACGAATCCTCGAGTGTAGCGCACAAATTCGCATTCGTAAATATGATTTTCCAATTTCATTGTAAATGATAGTAAAGTAAGCAGCGTAATTTGCAGCTGTCAAAAATTGACAGTAATAATGTTGAAGTGTTTTCCCCCACTCCTACTCTCCTACTCATACAAACCTGCTACAGAAAGAGAGCGTTTATCTTTATTTGCAATGGTTAAGAAAAACAATTGGTATTATTGAATCCAAAGTGTGAATGCGACTAAAGTAGCCAATTTTTCTTTCTGCTTCCTGTTTTTGCTTCTTTGCTGTCATTTAGTTCTTGCAAAAAAAAAACCTTTGAATTTTGCATGTGTTTGTTTGCTGGCATTTGCGAAATTAAAATGTAGCGAAAATTTATGCATTTTGCTGCAGCTGCCTTGTCTTGCCCTGCTTGCGCTCAATGGGTGCGTGTAAATTGGTGAACTTTGATTGGCGTATAGGTTGTGGAAAAGGATCTGCTTTGTTTACATTTTTCCAGATTTTTTTTGTAGCTTTGTGAACAATTTTAATAAATTCCCTTTTTCATTTGAGTATTCTCATGGTTCGAGAATAAATGCCAAAGCAAGCGAAGAAATAGGGATCCTTCCCTCTCATATCTTCAGCGTTTAGATCGTAGATATTTTTTAACCTTAACTGATAAGCATACCGAGAATTCGATTAATTTAGTAACGCTTGCAACATAAAATGTTTTACTGTTGCAAAGTCTACATTTTTAAATGCACCGCGTGATTAAACTGAACTCGTATAAAGCAGCAATTTATAATTTTTTTCGATTAAAATCGCCATAAATGCGACACATGTTGTTTATAGCTGCTTAAATGAAGCGCTGCTTTGAACGCGGCCTTTTGTTCTATTTCATTGCGAATTTCAATAAAATCAAAAGTGATTCATGCGCGCTTCCATGGAAATAATGTGCATGACTTCTTCTTGACTTTTTACTTTGTTTCGTTATCTCAAAATATTGATATTTTTTTTTTCTTAACAAATGTGCATAGAGTCGGAAATTCACGTATTTTGCTTGGTTTGTTTTTTTAGCTCTTGAACTTGTATTTGTTTACTTTTTCTGCTGAGCTCAGCTCACGCTCGTGTTATTCTGCTTCGCTTTTTTTCTTGCTTACATGCGCAAAATTGCCTATGCGAGTATTTCCAATTTCCTCTCAAATGTCATGCAAACACACCTCAACATTGCCTTCTTAAAGTGCCTGGCAGCGGGGCATGGCTTGCTGTTGTTGTTTTTGTTGTTGTCCTTGTCAATTTGAGTTTTGCATGTGATATTCCGATTACTGGACGCGGTTGTCAGTGTGTCTGTTGATATTCAATCTGTCTTTTTTGGCTTGTTTGTTTATGCGGCTGTCTCTCTTTTTGTGCGCTTCCTCACTTCGTCCCTTTTCCCTTTCTTGATATGTCAAATAGAATTTCACTGTCAATTTGCATTGTATTGAATTAAGTCAATTCAGTCTTGCACTCGTATAGCTTCGACGCCTTTGCAAAGGCTTTCCTAAAAAATTTCTCCTCTTGGCTTTGGTTAGCAAGCTTGAGCGCTAAGTCTAAGCCAGCGCTACTGATGCGTCAGTGTTGTAGTATACTTCATCTTATCTTAATTCCAATGGCATCTAACGTGAAGCTTTTATTCAATGAATAGTTCTCTGAATAGCAATTTAATAAAATTTGAGTTTGCTAAAAGACTTGGGAGGCTTTTCCATTTGGAACATTCAAAAAGATACATTTCCAATTTCTCGAAAAGAGGTTTTAGCCATCTTTAGAGATATCATGGGTCTGTGCTTCTTAGAATTCGTTACAGGTCTACCAAATCGACCCTTGCCATTTTACCCACCTTCACTTCATTTAGCATCTGGCTTCTAAAGCTCATACAAAATGATTCTTCAAAGTAAAGTTTCAAGAATTTATTTATAAAATCCTTTTGTTTTATACCTTTTAACAGACATATTTTGAAATGGAATGGCTTCAATTACACTTACACCGGTTTTATAATTTTTATTACATATATATTTTTATAATTTGGTGTCAAATTTCTAGTGTACGTAATATTTTGTAATTTATATAGTAATTTCTGTCTCTTCACTCTTATGTTGAACCTTTGACAACTTCGAATGGAGCTAGCAAGCGAGAATGCACTCTCACAATTACTCAAATTTCCAGCGCTGTTTTTCGTGCATATTTTTATAAGTACCTTCGCTGGTTTGACGAAAAAAAAAATGCGCTGTGCTATGCGTAAATTGATATCCTGCATGCATAATAAATTGTGCCCACTTAAACACTGCCATGTAATTCAATGCGCTGACCAGCTTCGCTGCATATCCTTCGAAAACACCACAACCACGAATTGTGCCCTCTGTCTGCACTCTGCTGCGGCAGTTCGTTTTTTTCAAGTGTTGTTCAAGCTGCTCTTAACCCTATTTGGACTGTGCGTCTGGCTGCCGATTGCAACTGTCCGTACGTCCGTCCGTCCATCTATCTGTCTGTCTGTCTGTCTGTCTGTCTGTCTGTCTGTCTGTCTGTCTGTCTGTCTGTCTGTCTGTCTGTCTGTCTGTCTGTCTGTCTGTCTGTCTGTCTGTCTGTCGCAGTGCAACCAGTTTTGCCATAATTGAATCAATATTTTTATTTTTCAGTTTTGTTTTGCTACTCGGAGTCTTCTTTTTTCGCATTTTTTTGGCTCTACATGCCACGTTTGTATGGCAGTTGCAGTGCCACTATGTATGTGTGTGTATAAGCGTCTTATTTGTAATGCAACAATGTGTATTTTTCTTGTTCACTGAACAGGTTCATATTCTTTCCTCTAGCACGTTCTTGACGATACTGTCCTTCTGCTGTCGGTCAGACTATCTGCCTGACTGCTGCTCTATTGGCTCTGGCCTAAAGCAGAGATCTACAAACTTTGCATTTTGAAGTTGCCAACGTTTCGGATGCGCCCGCCCGCAAGTCGCTGGCTAAAGAAAATTTCTTAAGTTAGATTGTTCGAATTTCTTCAATCTGCTTCTATTGTAAATTAAAGCGATTTTCTTAATCGAAAAAACTTATAATGCCCCTTGAGATGCCTCCGCGGCACACAGTTTGAAGATCGCTGTTCCAAAGCAGTGCATTTCGTGTGAAAATTTAAATGCGCCTGCTTCGTAATTCTTGTCGTTGCTCAGCTTGCTGGATTCTGGCCCCTGGCACGACTTCAGTAGGCTAAAAATAAAGCTATGTATAAAAAAAAGTATGAAAAATAATATGCAATGTTGCGTGGCACTTCGTCTTCCCGCCTTCTTGCTTTCTCGCCTCCTTCTTCTTTTTTCGCTCTTGCTCAGTCGCGGTCCCTCGTCCGGATCTGGCGCTTGTTGTATTTATAAACAATTTGGAGCTTATGCTGAACATAATTCTGGAGCCACTTGTTTGTCACTTTCCAGTAGACGTGTAAGTTTTTTTTCCTCCTTTTTGGCATATTTTACTTCAATCTTCTTTGCCTATTTATGCTATTTTGATTGCATTTGAGTTTTAGATTGCATACCAGAAGCAATTCCATGAAATTAACATCATTATTGTTGCTGTAGTGGCTTCGCGAGCTGTGGCAAATTTTAACATTTTTACTAACATACACACAAACTACGGCTGACATCAACGTAACCACACTGTCACCGACTGACTGACTGACTGACTGAGTGACTGATTGATAGTTTAGCCCTTCCATTTCCAGTCACTTTTAGCAATCCTAAGTACTATAACGAAGAATTAGGCATCGTTCTTTATCAGCAATCAGCTTTATTAAAGCTTATCTCCATTTCTTTCAGATGGAATCTCAAGATAAGCCTTAAAACTTGGTCTGAAACCCTGGCTTTTTCAAACTTTAGTTTCACATAATGCGATTTCAGCTCAAACAAATTAAAACGTAATAAATTGCAGCACTGAAACTTCAACCTACATAAATACAAGGATAAAGGCTGCTCATAAAAAATCTTCATTCAAGCGTTTTTATTTTCCATTGAAAGCACATTTCTTTTTCTCTCTTTCTTTCGATTGTACATTTTTATTGAAATGGATACCTTACAATTTGTGGGAATAGAACCGCTGACCTTCGAAGTTATACAATGAAGCAACCAGGTTGCTACGTTTTTCTGCTCTCTCGCTTTTATTCCAAACTTTAAGTTGAATCCCTGTCAAAGTGCGCTTGAAGGATGCCTGTCAGTGTCAAAGCAACTTGAAGTTTCATAGACGCACACACATGCAAATATTCATATACAATATCTTTTGTTGTTGTTGTTGTTATAATGTTTACATACACGCATGCATTCATATCAACTACGAGCAACACATCAACAAATGCCAAAATGTATATTGTTGCCACATCAAGTGGCACACTACAAGGCGGCGCACACATGCACACACACAAACATACATGCATACATATATTTGCCCCTTAAAAGTAGCACATACAGTGTTGGAAAAAAATAACAACAACGAACTGTATATTCCTGTACTCTACCAATAACAATTTTGTCTGTAGAAAAACATAATAAAAGCATAATATGTACTAAAATCGATCTTTATAAAAAATAGTGAAAATATTGCAAATTGAAAGCGTAAATTGACATCTCATCAGTACCTTAAGTGACCTTATCGGTACCTTATGTGAGCTAATAGGCATCAGTTGCCAACGACTTTCGAAAGTCCAGAAGCATGAGCATTTTCTTCTTCCATATTTTCAGTTGGGGCCATGTGCTTATGTCCACCATATCTATAACACCATCATTCATTCATCATGATATGACTTAGGCACTGGTTCTATGCATCAGTCACGTCACTCAGCCCTTTAAGTAGAGCAATTAACTATGCCGATGATTTGCCTATAAGGTTGTACTCCTTCTCTGCCAGCATGCCTGCTGTTGCCTTCTTTGGCTTTTCGCCATTTTTTTTGATTTGTGTGAAGGGTTTTCAACCACAAAACCACAACAAAACATTTTTCTCACATTTTAGTTTACATTGTTTTGTCTTTTTTTTCCACCAAAACATTTTCGCCTTGTTCTGTCCGTTTTCGCCTTTCACCCATAAACACCAACACAATAGCTCAAAGAATAAAAGCAGAAGTGCACAAGCGTCAAAGGAATAATAGATTGCAGCATAACCTAGTTTAAATCGTTGTTGCTTGCGGTGTTGCAATTGGCCCGCCCCCTTCTGCGCTGATAGGGCAGAAAATGAAGAGAGGCAGAAAGTGTAGCGGACAGCTAGCGAGATACAAGAGTAAATTGCAGCATTGTGGCAAAGTTATTGATCCTTTGTAGAGCACAGATTGGCATAAATTTAATGGCACAAATTCGATTTTCTTTTGATTTCAATATATGTATCATATTTTTTTCTGCGCCAAAATATGCATTGAATATATTCAGAAGTACCTAAGTGCTCACACTCTAAATAGCATACTACAAAGAAAGAAACGATTTTGATCTTGTAACTTCAGCGATTTGCTTATTACTTGTTTCTATAGATACGAGTATATTTTAATTTAACGTTCTTAATACATTTCTATAGCGAGCTTTATTCCCTTTGGCTTTTAATCTTTTTCGAGCTACACATATTTATGTATGTATGTATCTTTAGAGTGGCGCTGTTGTTGCTGCCTAATTTAAACATAATTTTCTTGATCAATTTGCTTAGTTGCAAGGTAGCTTCAGCGCAGATACATTCGAGAAGCTGCCTGAAAATCATTAATTCACTCGTTCACTCCTTTGAGCCTGTGTAATCACAAGCTGCGTCATTAATGCACACACGTGCCGCTACACGTTAACATTCACACACACGCACACACACACACACACACATTGAAACAAAAGGAAGAAAGCGTTCGAACAAATGACAGGAAACGCATACGACAAACGAGCTGATGACGCTTCAGCTCCAGCTCCAGATAGTCTGCCTCGGCTGCTACTACCATCTTTTGCTCCGACTTCAGCCGATTTTTGTTGCTTTTGCTTTAACTGTTTTCGTTCGGTTGTCGGCGAGGCAGCTTGTAACGATGGCAGCAGGCTATAGCAACGGCAGCGGCAGCTACACATCCGTTTCCGTTTTTTGTCGCAGAGACACACAGGCAAAGGACACATGAATGTGACGCACACACACTAAGATTTATGAAAAATGTGGCTATGCGTAAATGTGCGCTGAAGTAGTTATTAGACAACAAACGTGGCAAACGGCAACGAAAGTGAAAAATGAAGCAACAACAAAAAAAGCGCCTATACTGCCACGCATAAAAATTAACGAGCAAAACCGTTGAAGAAAAAGAGAAAAAAGATAAATCGAAAATCACATAAAATTGCAAAAAAAAAAGCGACTCTTAGGCGAGTGTGTGTGTGTGCCATGCTCTCCGAATAATCATACAAGCTCTCTTTAATCCTGACGACTTTAGGCTTAAAGCATGAGGCCGGTATAAAGAGCTATGCTTACAAAAAGCGACAAGATCAGGACTGTTCGAGCCGGTTGAAAAGCAAACGATACAATCATATTTTTATAAATTCAGCATATAGTGAAACAACGGAATTGAAAGAAGAACAAGAACCGAAGAATTTCAGCCATTTCTTTTTTGGCTTTCTGTGGCTTTTTTGTAATTTATTGAAAATTTTTTTGTGGAAACCGCTGATTGTCGACTCGAAAATGGGCAATCGAATCAAATTACTGGAATATGCAAAAAAATGCTCAGGTATTCTTCAAACTTAGAAAAGAATGAAATTTGCAAATAGGCCCAAGCAATTTTTTAAAAAATTTTAACTTTAAAAGCATGCTGAAAATTAATACAAATTGAAAAAAGTTCAATAGATGAGATTATTTATAACATGAACGAAAGGATTTCAAACAAAATTATTCATCTCTCTTTTAAATGGGCAGTGTATCAAGATGATAAATGAAAAAATTTCTTTCAAAACCGTTCCTCTGTTGTGTATGTATGACGAATATTTCAATTTATTTGAAAATCGACTTCAGTTTTGAATTTACCAGCAAAATTTGAAATCAGAAGACTTCTTTTAATTTTTGGCGCATCGTTTTATATAATTGAATCACTGTGCATCGGCAGCTTTTCAGCGTTAAAGCAACTGCGCAAGAACAACAACAAAATATGTTGCCTCTTGGAAAACCTCTAAGTGCTAAAAATGGCAGCCGCAGCCGCTGAAGAATTATTAGTGGCAAGTCAATTGCGCGCGTCGCTTATATTTCATTTCTGCGCTCCGAATTTCATAAATCAAATGCTTCAGCTGTGATTTACTCAAGAGCACTTTGCGTTACATAAATTTTGTAGAACGTGGCACGGTGGCACGCTTCTGGTCTATCTAGTCTATCTGTCGGTGTGTGTGTGTGTGCACGTGGCACTTGACTTTAATGCAACATACACTACGCCCACTTGCAAGGCACCAATTTGCGTGTGCTCCCAATTATGCGCCGCCATTACTTAACATCTTCATTTATATTTAATTTATTTTCATTTATGTTTTGCTCTTGGTTTTTTTTCATATGCAAAAGCAAAAATATTATACACAAGAAAAGCAGCAAATTGAAGCGGCGCAGGCAAAAGGCATAGAATATGTGCCTCTGTCTCTGCTGTGTGTGTGTGTGTGTGCGTGCGTACCGGCCTGCTCTGCTCTGCTGTCAGCCTCTTAATTAAGCATACTAATTACTTTTAATTTAAGTGCGCTTCCTTTTTAATAATGCCTTCCATTTGGTTTCTGTTTTCTTGCGCTCAAGCATCTCGGGGTCATTTATGGCACACACACTCGACCACTCTTCAAGAGCAATGAACCTTTCGTTCGACATAAAAGCCCTTCTTCGGCTCTTCTTTTTTTACTTTGCGATAAAAGATTGTCTCAATTAGATGCCCCACACTCATAAAAATGTTTACATGAATTAACATACACTATTTTAAAAATATTTAAAGAAAAGTGAATTACATACTTTCGAATCATGGCAGAAAATACATAAGAGCTCTGAACATTACAACACGGCGTATAAAGCAAACAGCTGACACGTTTTTAGGTAATTTTTTCGAAGAAACCTGTTACGATTAGAGTTTCTGTGTTACGTTTACGTAAAAATACGCTTGAAGTGAACGTACATATATACAAACATATGTATGTATAGAGCTCGAGTAAAGCAGGTGGATCAACTAAGTTCCTTGCCACCATAGAAAATCTTCCGCTTTATTAAAAGCTCAGGAAGATTTCAGTAAAAGGAATTCGCTTACCAGTACAATGGACAAATACCTGTCTGCGTGCTGGTAGCTTTTTCATATTCCGACAAAAAAAAGCAGGTTGCGTCAGCTGACACGAATCAATACGTTACGTTTGGACTAACTGAGCTATTGGTTTTATACCAAACGACTCTGCGCTTTTTAGCTTCTCAACATTTCGATGGTAAATTTTTCCTTTTTACTATTTGGCGCCATTTTCTTATTAAGCCAAAATAAATCGAATCACGTAAATGTCATTAAAAAGTGCACATGGAGCGGGGCAAGTGCAGCATGAGAGGGTAATAAATGTGCTTAAATAGTATGTTAAAGTTGCACAGACACATTCACACACATACTCTCATACTCTGCATGCATTTACTCACACATTTTGAAGTTCATTTTACATCAATCACTCATTATGCACACATCAGCGCTTGAAAGCACAAATACAAACACACACACATACACATGCATATGCACAGCAGCACAGACACACGATGTCTAGCGTGGTAAGGACATTAAAGAATATGCTGCAGTCATCTGTTGTGCTTGAATGCATGTGTGTTGGAAGTTTGTGTGTGTGTGTGTGGAATGCAGCGAAACTGCATTGAAATGAAAATTGCATCAAAACAGAAGCGGAAGTGCTGACACGTTGCAATGTCATGCACTCATGTGCACCCACACGCACGCACGCACACGCACGCACGCACACAGATGCGTGGATTTGCTCTACCTCTATAGCCTCTATGTCTTTAACAAATTATGGACAGTGTCGTTTTTTTTAACCTGAACGGTGTAGCTCAGTGAAATCGATTTTTTTAAGTTCTTCATAAACGTTGAGCCGACTTTTTTTTTGCCTCTTTTGGAACTCTGCAAATAAATGATGGGGCCCTTTTCACTGGCGTGACCTTGAAGCCACCACCGACTTAGCTGCTGTAGATGGCACTGTTGCTCAGGAAAGCAGGCAAAAAACTACACACACTTAATGTCTCCTTACCGTAATTTAACCACTTTACCGTGCAAAAACCGCTCACGTTGGCAACACTTCCGGCGGGCATATTCCATTGCTTTAAAATTTTGCATGCGCGTTTGTTTACGGGCTAGTTAGTGGTGATAACAAACAAAGAGCTAAATGGCGTATCTGCCACATACAACACACATACACATATACACATACATATAGAGTTGCCACTTTTGCCATGTTGCAACCGCACATCAGCTCGAAGCTCATTGTTCGGCAATGGCGCATTAAATGAATGCACAAGGATCGGGACGTTGCGTCACCAGCTCGGTTTGGTCTTTGGTCAGCAGAAAGCGTTAGCATTGAAAACCATTCATAAGCTCGCACACACACACACACGCGCCTGTCAGTTGCAACAGTTGCGTCCGTTTTGCAGCGTACAGTTATTTAATGCAGTTTCACCGTTAGTATTTCATTTGCAGCCGCGCATGCTTGCACACTGAAAGTGTTAATCCTGTCGGTATTCAGACTAAATTTGTTTTACATTAAAGTCAGATGAAGTTTCCACTAAAGTTGATATAAAAACAAGTCTCGTGAACTTTCAGCTAGATACCAAAAATTATATAAAGCTCGTATACAAATTATTGATCCCTTTGAATCCCAGAATCAGAATTGACCTTTAAAAATTGACAAAGCCCTAAAAAAGCTGGGAAACATTTTGTTGCTGTCAAAGCATATTCAAGTAGCTGCGCTGTTCTGAGGACCGCCACAGGACACTCCAGCGTATCGCTTATCTGAGCAGGCTTACAAACTTATTTGCTGCAACTCTTCTTTATGCTGCTCTTGCTTCCGCTTTATGGCCAACACTTTCGGCCCGCGCATATTAGCACTATAAACTTGGCTTGTTTCCTGTGTCCTGGTGTGCTGACATCCTGCCGTTTGCTGTTTTCCTGCTCTTTGGCATGCTTTGACAGCAGTACATTAGCCGACGGCTTAGTGCTGAACTTTTCGGCAATATGCCTTGGTCTCTTTTCCCTTGCTGGCTTCCTGCCTGGCCGTCTTTCTTTTGGCTCCTTGATCCTGTCAATAACTTAAACTTTTATGCCGAAGTTAAAACTTTGTGCACTGCAGTGAAATACGCATACCGATTTTGGCGTCTGTGTCCGAAAGCACAAAAGTCACACATAAAATTTGGCCCCGGCCGCCTCTGCCCTCACTTTGTGTGCGTAATGCCAGCACATTTTTTGTCCATCTATTTGTTCCCTCTTGACCATGTCAGTCGTCTTGCTGCGCATCCTTTTGTCCTGCGGCCAGAAGTGTTTTAAATTTTATTTATGCATTTCTGCATGCGTCCTGCAGCTAAAATATTATCCTTTCAGCAGAGATAAAAGTTTTGTTTATTGTGTCTGCTAGCTATCCTCTTGCCAACAGCTCGCAATTTCAGAAATCACTGCAAATTTTTGCTGACACTCAGTTTCAGACTCACATCTGCTGCAATAGCAGTAACGAATTGTAGAGTGCATGTCCTTAAAGGCATATCCTGTACACTAAAATATGCTTTTACCAACTTTCAGAAGAAATGTAATTTATTGAGCCTCTTCTATGTAACTGTCCAGCACTACAGCAAACGTCGCCTACGATTCATGGTAAAACTGTTCTTCGATAGCTTGTCAGAAATGGCACGTGCTCCTCTAGAGAATATTTCAAGATTTGCTAGGATATCAGAATGGTTCACACACACCTAAGAGCTGGGGTATTCTCCATTTGCTTGGTTTTATATAAAAGGTACCATTATGGGTCTTCGGCCTCTGGGCGCGTTTGCTGGGAGTCTTTTCAACCTAACCTAACTTTCAACTTGGATATTAAACTCTGACAGCAGAGCCCTGAAATTCGGAGGTCCTGCAGCTACTATTTCTTCTTCCTTTTGAACTAGCTTTCAGCATTTTCACAGAAATTGGCTTACAATTTTAATTTTGATTTGATTAAATTGCTGTCAATATTGAAGCTTAAAAAGCGTGCATATCCTTTTGCATATTTTGCCGTTATTTGTTGTCTGTTCAGCCTGAATGACTGCATTGATGAGTATTTTGCAAGGATATAAATAAATTGGTACGTTATTAAAATCTAGCTCGGCAATCAGTGCAGTTGGCATCCAGCAAAGCGTGTAGCTCTCTATTATTAAATTTATCATTGGGCAATCAGCAATGAAGCGAGTGGTTCAGCATAAGCACAGCTTTTGAAATGCCATTCATTTATTTTTAATGCACACACACATGAATTTTAATATGCTTGACAAGTAAAAGCTAGATCCTGTCATGACAATCTACCCCTTTGCTTCCTCTGTAAGATATCATTTTACCTTTTAGACTTTGACTGTGTGCGTGTGTGTATTTGCACCTGCATGCATTATTTTGCTCATGCTCAAATAGTCCTTTTCGTTCTCCTTCTTGATTGCACAACAATTTCATTGCATTTTCTGACAACATTACAAAAACAACAACAACAACAGTAGCAGCAAACAACTAACAATAGTCTTGTGATTGGCATTTGCTATGAAATTTCAGCTCAGGCTACACGAACGCATATATCCTGTGCCAGGACCTGTTGTAAGCACGTGTGCTGCAGCAGAGCTGCATGCTTGAGCGTTGTTAACAAGGATGTGCTCTGCATACGTCTGCAATTTAGCGCGAATCTCAGCCAGGCAAATGTAAGAGCACTTTTCATTAGCAGCATGCAAATTTATTTTTTATTAAAAGCTTTTCATTTCGTGCATTAGCTTTAAAAGAGAGCACAGACACTCGAAGCGTAATTTTTCTGATGCGAAAATTCGCTGGTTTGATCCCTGGCAGAATCATGCCTTTCCAAAAATGGGATTTATTTTTCAAATTGTTGCTTTATGCAGCGCCATTTTTTGCGAAGTATTAGCATCTCTCCGATAGTATTCCTACTTCTAATAAAGCTTCGCAATCCAAAATGCAATTTGTAGGTCCCATTAACCTCCACTTAAATAGAACAAGCTCACACAAGTTACTGCGATAAAGCTTTTTCCTTTGAGAAACAGCTTTTGCATAGATAAAATTTGCCAAATTTTTAACGAACTTTTTAGTTGTTGTTACTAATTTTTCTATTGCTTTCAATTTGATAATTTTTGATGACAAAAATTATTGCAATATTTAACCAATAATTAGTTATAATTACTAACTTTTTAGTAGCCAGCACTCAATTATTTCCATGAGTGTACAGTTAGCAACTATATTAAAATTTATTGCAAATATTTATGCTTTTGCTTGACCACACGCTCTGTGACGTCCGTCCTCTAAGTCCAGTACCGACTTTTCACTAAAAATCTTTACACTTGGCTTTCATCTGCCAGACGCTCTTTTCCAATGGTAGACAATTTTGCTTGCTTGCTTGCGGCGGCGGCTTATCTTTTTTTACATTTCCAGCATATTGTAGCGTTTTGCAAAGTGTTATCCTCTTTGCGGGTTTTTGTGCAATTTAGTGCGTTTGCTAAGCTGCTCCAGCTTGCCTGGCTGTTTACTTTCTCGGCACGCTTTAATATTTACGCATGCATGAGCAAAATAATCGCTTTAGAAATTTTTGTCAACGCGAGTTCCTTGTCTGACTTGTGTAGCCCACTTAAAATGGTACACCGACGCACTGCCACACATAAACTTAATCCTTTCGCTTTTATCCCTGCCAGCATGCTCACTTAATCACACACACGCACTCACACCTCCACTTCCAGCTACACTGAGACGCGCAACCGCCAGCACAGCTCACAGCAGCGCGCGGGTACTTACTTAACCGCACTTATTGCAACTTGTTGTAACCATTTTTACCAACTTACAACGCCAGATTACGCTTGACACGCCTTGACAACTGTCAGTGTGTGGCGTCTGCTGTTGGAGCAGCAGCAGCAGGAGGAGCATTCACTCCGCATGGTGCAGTATTAAAATCTCATAATTCTTCTGTGCACTCCGCTCCGTTTGCGCCAGGCTGTCTGCTGGTCTCTTTGTTTGTCTGCAGCGTTGCCACCCTTTCGTAAATACAATCCAATATCGATAGGGTATTTTGAATGTTTCTGTTGAAAAAAGTAATCAGAGAACAAGTTATAAAAAAATCGTTTTCAAGCAAAAAAAATTAGAAAGGATATATGTGCTAAAATATTTTCCAAATTTATAAGAAAAGTCAATTTAAAGCGAATTTTTATTCGCACACAAAGAAAATGGCAAACCGATTTGTTATGCAAAAAGGGAGTTTGTATTCGTTGCTTGAGGTGGCAACGCTTGCTGTCGTTCTGAAACTGTTACACTTGCTGTCCTTACAGCTGTCTGTCTTTCAGTTGGCAACTGGTTGCATGCAGCCCAAATATATCCTAGCTTATCTACACACACACGCACTCCCTGCATATCCTTTTTATCCTGCCTCGCTGTATGAGCTTTGCACATCTCTTTTTATGCTTGTTCTTGCAGCAGTTAATCCCATTTGCTTCGTCATTTCGAGCGTATTTTGGTGTTGCTGCTGCTGCTGCTGCCATCCTCAGTCTAGCTGTTGCTCCTGCTTGGCCTCCATTTCGGCTCTGCTCTGCGACAACTGAGCGCTGCGTACTTATTCTTTATCCTTGCCAATGCGACAGCATTTGCGCAAGTTTGACAGTTTGCAACGCGTCATTATGAAGTTTTCGCCTCCATGTTTGTTGCCAAGTTTGCGCTTCTTGCTGCGACACCATCGAAAATTGTTGACGTTCCACAGTTGTTGCGGGTGTCAAATTGTTGTCGTCTCGTTTTTGTTGCTTTTTGCTGAATCCTGTAACTTTGCCAATCCCACGAAGTATGAGGAAATTAAATATTTTGATGGCAGCACATGCAATTTGACAGTGCCAGCTGATGGAAGGCAGCTTGGGCACAAGAAAAACTATTTTATGAATAATTTACTTTGTTTTGTCATAACTCATGCAGCTTTTTAATAAATATATAAGAGTGCAAAAGACTAAATTAAATTCTCTCTAAGCTTCTTATAACGCGAAAAGTTGAGCAACTTTTGAATTGCAGGCTTCACACTAAGTGGCCGCAGAAGGATTCTGTGTGCTCTAGAAAAAGACTACTAAGTAAGGCTTTCAGAAGCGTTGGCTTACCAGAGCTGAATCAGCCATCTATCATGAGTTTGCAATATATGGCAGTCATAAAGACCGAAATTAGTATGCAATAAATTTCATGAGTGCAATAAATTTTGAGGTATTGCATTTCAAGCAATGCCAAATTTTATGTGAAGATGCCGAATTGTGCGCAATAAATATTTCATCTGAAATTTCTTCGTCTTGTAATTCTACTGAGGTTATTTTTCTTATAGCTTTTCAATATCTAACAAAAACTGTTGATGTTGTACACATAAGTTCTTTTAAAATTTTGGTGCAAAAGTTTAGCAATTTCGATGGGCTGCAAGAAAGTTATGTCCTTTCATTGCATCTTTATTTCTCTGTGTGTGTGCTGAGAGTATCCCTACTTGTGAGAAACAAACTCAACAATGATAAAAAGCTAATTAAAATGTTCTACTATTTGATTTACCAGCACACCAAAGTTTACTTATATGCGCACACACACACACACTTACACATTATGTGCCATATGTTGCACAGTGAAAACATGACAGACCACTGCCCTTGCTAAACAAGAAGCATCCTTGCACTTGCACGCCACTTCCTGCGCGTGGCTGCGCAAATACCGGAAGAGGCAAATGAACTCACGGAAAAGCAAACAATTCACCCAACTAAAAATTCAACTGCAACCCTCGTAAACTAAAAACGACAACGCTTAGAATGAGGCAGCGGCAGCGCGAAAAGCAAACATCAATTCAGAGTTAAGCAGTTCTAGCTTGAAACTCGGTTTGCTGCTGCTTCTCCCCCCTCCGTTTTGCTCACGAAACCTTTCCGCCTTTCAGTTGCTCAACCAAAGTTGTTTACCTTTCTGTTACTTACACTATTTTTCTGCTGTATTTATACGCTTGCATATGTGTGTGTGTGTGTGTATTTTTTGTTTGCACGTTGAATGTAAATTTCCAGCAATAATATTCCATCATTATTTAATGTCCTTGAAGTCAGCGCAAAATGCTGGCAGGGCATAGCATGGGCCAACGTACGATAGCCGAAATGTTGCCGGTAATGTCACACATATACACACATATGGCACATATACAGGGACATATTGCAGTGCACTCTAAATAAAATTTCAAAAATTGGCAAAGGATCTTTAGTTACTCCTCTATAATTACTACTCATACTACTAGCAAAAAATATACAACATACATAATGCGAATTTCATACAACCAACAATTTGCTATGGCAGCTACTAACACTACTACCCCCCTGTCCGCACAATTCCTTTGACTGATTTGTTGTTTTGACAAAATATGTATAAAAAATTCAAGTGTCAGCAAATTCTCTGCGTGTATACAATCACACTCAGCACCGCGCAACAAAACGTAAATCGTAGCTGAAGAGGACGACGGTTCAGGGAGCACATTCATTCTCATTCACAGGATTTAAAAAAAACAGCAAACTTGAATTCACTTTGCACATGCTGCAAAAACCGAAAGCACCTTCCCTACGCCCTTTGCCTGTGCCTGCGGCTGTGAAACAGGAAAACGAAAAACGCAGGACTACCTCAATAAATTCTAAAGCAGGCACGTGTATGCCGAACTTAACGCTATGCCTGTGTGTATTCGAGTAAGGATGTTGTATGTGGTAGTCTACTCAGCTGAAATTGAAATCAATTGCAGCGGGGGGAATGAAGTTAGCAGCGGATCGTGGGCGTGGGAAGCTGTCGAGCAGCGTGTAGCAAGTACTGTAGGCGCTGTGCACTCTCGAAAGGATAACATTATTTCACGTAGACAGCTTGAGTAAGCGTAAATGCGAAGGATGTGAGAGCGGCAGCACGAGAAAGCTGCTGGTGGAACAGGTTGCGCATAAATTGCAGCACAATTTTTTTCTCCATTTGCAAATCATACTTTTACCCATGCTATTTCTTCTTAGTTAACGCTCGAAGCTGGAAAATGTTCAACATGAGAAAACTTTTTAATTAGCTGCAATGCAAATTTTAAACTTGTAACTTTTTTTGCTAATATTTATGAACAGAGTTTCAAGTTATCTTCGTGAACACTGCTAATGTTCTAACCAATTGCAATCTGAGCGAGCAGTGCCTGCGAAAGGCTGAACAACGCAGAAGTGTGCGAGTTAAGCTCTGTTGTAAGGACGAAGTCAGCGCTAGATAGAGAACTAGACTAAGTTAGATTTAAAGAAAAATGCAAAGTGCATTTCTGAGGCGCCTGTGGAGATCTGGCACTGTTTTTATTGTTGTTGTAAAAGAGTAGTACCTAAAGCATTTAAAGCCTAGTCAGCGCAGCACTGGAGCCGCCAAAGCCTACTCTCGCCTGGACGGGTGTGCCTCCGCGAACTTGCGCCTCAGCTGTTCAGCGTTTCAAAGAGAAAATCGAATCCTTTTAAAAAGAAATTATTTCGAAATTCTTTTAAACAAATCATTTGACTATGGCTTTAAATAAAATTAAAGTAAATTAAAAACGAATTTTCTTTCTCCCCCTCAACAACTAAACCCCCTCAACAAATAAAATTCCAAATGCAAGAAATTTCTTGAGAGAAACTGTTAACTCAAAATATTAATATTTACATATGGGGAGTTCACAGTTCCATGCTATCTAGTGTGCTTTCCTTGCCGCCTGCTAAATTAAACCACTTTGCCATTTGGCAACTTTTGTTGTTGTTGCTTTGCACGCAAACAAAAAATACCACTAGTTGAAAAAATTGCCATGCGTTGGATCGTGTTTTTCTTTCGTGAGAAGCTGACATTTCTCATCAGCTGTTTTATTCGCGAAAATGGAAACAGATTTTAAGCAAATTTTATTGAATTCGCAGAGAATAATCACACACTACTTCCATTTTGATGGAATATTGCTTTTTGCGAGAGTAATAAATCCTTAATAATCGCTTTAGAAAAACCCTTGTAATGCGATTATTGCAAATTAAGAATGGTCCACGAAACAGGGGCGCTCAGAGTTTTATTTTACTATCGTGCTGAAGTTGCCAGATGGGAAATTTAGAAGGAAATTGTGAATACCCTAATAGTCGATTTGCATTGACATTTCTGTATAATTGAAAAACTGACATACAGACCAAACAACAGCAAGAGAAATGTTATGAAAGCACGTTTGCATGGATATTTTCAAGCTCGAAGCGCGCGCACAGGCATATCCTGTTTCAAAGGCATGGCAGACACGCTGAAAGTTTGGTATCAAAATCAAAGGACAGAGCAGCGGGTTAGGGAGCTGCAAAAGCGCTTAAGGACCCTCGCATACGCATATACATACATACAAGCTCGTGCATATGCATAGAACACATGCATGACAGTTGGCAGCAGCAGCAGCTGCAATACAAATGCATTTCTCACACCTACACATGCATATGCATTGAGATGTTTGCATGTGTTGGCAGCTTCTAGTGTGTGCGTTTAGTTCATCGAGTGCGGATTTGTATGACGACGGCTGCAAATGTATGCAATCATGTGAAGGCTTGCGGGCGGGGAAACGTTGAGCAGAGATTGCCAAGCAAACGTTTTCAGAGCAGCTGCAAAATACACAGACACACACTTAGGTTTTGCGCGCGTATGTGTGAATGACACTTTCACTTTTTTTGTTTTCCATTTTTTGCGGCGATGGATGCAGTCTTTTTATGATTTTAATAAACTTTAAATATTGATGAGCATATAACGGATTGATGACACTGGCTCCAGCGGCATCTCTGATGGTGTATATGAACAAAAATGTATGCGTATTGGTATGTGTGCTCTATACACGCTTATGGCAAGTATCAACTTTTAACAATAATCGAGCTGAAACATTTCTTAGTATTATTTGTAGCAAAAATGTTCCAATAAACCCAAAAAAATATTTGAAGTACAGAAATCTTTAACAGACTTCTATTTAGAACGCTAAGTAGGTGCTCTTCCTAAGGAGCGTAGACTAAAAAAGTATCTTTTACATATGTATGTATGTAATTTTCTCGGCTAGGTTCTAACCCTGCCACATTTCAAACAAAACTAATTTCAGGATACCTCGGAGTGCCTCTTTATACCCTACACCTATGGTAATAGGGTATAATAACTTTGTGCCAAAATTGTAACGCATTAAAGGAGCCTTCCTAGGTATAGACATAAGTATATAGAAATGATCAGAAACACTTTCTCTTTTCATTTCCGGTTGTCCGTCTGTCCGTCTGTCCGTCTGTCCGTCTGTCTGCGTGTATGCAAAAAAAAGAAAGAAGGAGTTGTTCGATTTGGACCAAATTTGGTATACAGTTACAGTGAACCTCGGGTTAGGTAAAGTGTTAAAATTATTCAAATTACCCAAAGGACACGCCCACAACGGGTCTGTAAGTCCCACTACCTCGGATTTTTTTCGGTAAAATGGCTATAATTTGTGTAATTACTCATGGAAAAGATTAATACTTGGTATTCAAGTTAAGAGGTAGGTCTTCTATATCTCAGGAAAAAATGGGCGTGATCCGCCCACTATATAGCCGGCAAAATTTTTTCGGTAAAATGGTTCCCAATTGATTAGTTACGAATATAAATGAATGAAATTCGGTTCCCAAGTTGATATATAGGTCTTAGATGCCATACAAGAAAATGGGCGTGGTCCGCCCACTATATAGGCGATAAACAAAAAATCTTCTTAACTTCCATAATATATACACCAGAGAGTCCAGATTTGGTTACTTCGTTCCTGGTAGGAATATCTTTTAATTCTCCAGAAATGGGCGTGGTCCGCCCACCATGGGGGCAGTAAAATAAATATGCCGATAACATCTGTTGTACACCCGCCAGAGCATCAATATTTGGCATGTATAGTCCTATTAGGTATATCTTGTAGTCTGCCAAAAATGGGCGTGGTCCGCCCACTATGTAGGTTGTAAATCAAATGCACCCACAATTTCAGTGAATTATCACCCCACTTGGGAACATGGTGTAGGGTATTACTCTGTCGGTGAAACCCGACTGATACTTCCTTACTTGTTTTCCTGTTCATATTTTCTATGATTCCATTACTGCTTTAAAATTATTATAATAGATTGGCAGTTGGAAATCTCTCGCGCTCTGAAAGCAATTATTATGAATAGTCTTCATGCATTTACGCATTCTCACGAATACATTAGCCCAATTCACAATCTTGTGCAAATGGTCTTGCATTGTAGAATGGGAAAAAGAAAGCATGAGAAAGAGCTTGAAGCTGCGGCTTTGTCTTTGTTCTATGAAGCTTCAACAACATCTTTATGAAAGCCGAAATTCCGATGATTTCTTTAAATGGCTTTGACCCAAAAGTGCTCAGCAAAACTATCAAAAGTTGCTACAAATTGAACAAAACAATTGCATTTTATAACAATGTGCCATTTGCCGTAACATTTTATAATTCGCTCTTCAATTTTTAACTTTTCATATAATAACAAAAGTATTGACAAAACTTTCATTGAAAGTTTTGACTGCGCAAAATGCAAGCACTTCATCGATATCATATTCATAGCATTGTAAATATTTTGCAAATGAATGCAATATGGCTGCCCCCCCTCTTGCTGCTGCTGCTCCTCCTACATTTGACTGCCTTCATTCGAAGTTTGCACACAGAAATAACACCCTCACATACAAAATAAGCATAATAAAACAAAGCAACAGCGGCAACATAGCAACAGGAAGTGGAAGTGGAAGTGGAAGCACCAAGCGCCAAAAGAAGCGCACATAAAAACTTATTGCAAAACTTTTGGCAATAAACGACGAAGGAGAAGAGCAAACAAATGAAGAGAAACTGGGGAAAATGGAAAATCTTGCTTGGAATCGCATGTTCCAATACTCGTACCATCAAAAGAAAAGAGCGCGTCCAAAAAACGAGCCACCTAGCCAATGAGGTTGAGTGGGAGTCGGGGTGAGTGCAGAATAGTCTGAAGGGGGCTGTTGAAAACTGCAATTTGCACAAGCACGCTCGACGTCGAGGATAACCAGAGCACCCAGCCGTACTGCCAGCAGCAGCCAGGCAGCTGTGGGAACGCGCTTCCCAAAGGGAGCTGCGCCAAAGTTTACAATTTCAATACTTGCCGGCAAAGCTGGTAGCTGCCTGGATCCCCCAATGCGGCGGCTGCCATTAGAAGCAAATTGTAATGAAAACTGTGAAGCAACAAAAAAACATTAACTACGCTTAAGAGAAAACAACAAGCGTACAACAAAAGGGCCACAGACAACAGACTGCAATGGCACGTGATTGGGATAGAGCAACTCCAAATGAGCTGAGAAACTAGCAAAATGCTGTTGGCAACTCGGGACAAATAGCAATACAGCCGCAGTGGAATAGCTATCGATAGGTATCAATGCTAATTGAGTTCATCAAAGCGCTCGACTGATGCGCAGCAGGATGAAGATTACGGCAAAAGCGAGCTGGAAATGCAACAATGCCAAGCAAGCCGAAACAAGCTTAAAGATTACAAATATCCACATTTTCTACAAACGATATCGAATTGAATGCAATTAGTAAATGATTTCGAGGAAACAAGGTTGATATTTAACAGCAAGTAGCAAGGACAACAGCAAAACGTAGAAGAAAAATTTACGAAGAAGAAAGAAATTGTGAAAAGGATATAAAAATGTAAATGAAGTAAAACTAAACATCATGAAATACTAATAATAGAAGCCATATTGATGGGGAAGACAATTTTAATACGGCGAAAAGGTGCTTTAACCCTTTCGGTATGGAGTTATATTTTATAAACTGAGATTTTCTTTCCCGAAATTAAAGGATATTCTGAAAGATTGAGCTAGCAAATTATGTTCTGCATACACAGAAATCATGAAATCGTTCTTTTATCCTGGGACATAATAGTCCCAATAAGGATTTACCGTTGCACATTAAATCACAACAAGTATTTTTGTTTCAGTAGTACGGAAAGGGTTAAAGGACATGCAGTATTGTTGTTGTTGTTGTTGCTCATTATGCGCAGTGTATGCTGCAGCATGGCAACCAAGTGCATACACAAATACATTTTTTTTTAAGGTGAGAGCGGAAATTATAAAAAACTTCGAGTTCTTTTATGCGAGAAACCATGAAAATATGTGCTTTAAAATATTCAAACTGCAGCCAACAAAAAGGACATTGAAGGCTACTGAACTGCTTTCGAATGGGATGGGATGGGTTATGCGAAAGTGTGCTGCGGCACTAAACTCGCGTATGGGCGAAAAATATTGCTGGCAGCGATTGCGCCGCTGCTCGGGATAGCAAAATACGGAAATTATGCGAAAGTTCCTGTGCGAAGGCAAGCTTAAAAACAAACGCGCCAAAAGAGGTGAGCAGCTGAGTCGCTTCAGCTTGCTTGTGCGCATTGCAGTAGGTACGCTCGAAGCCGAGTCAGAGGGCAGCAGCAGCACGCTTGAAAGTGGCAGAATGTGCGCGAAATTTTGTAATCTCAGTAAGTGGCTGCAAATGATGTTGCTTTGCAGCTGCCTTCCGCCACATTCCCACGCAGTCTGCGCCACAAACTCTGTTCAAGGTTGTCATCTTGCCCGCACGTTCCTTGGTCCTTTTTACTGTTGGCGTTGCTGGCTTCCTTCCGTTTTATAAATTTTATTATTTTGCCACTTTTTTCAATTCGTCTGGCATTTTCCTCTTTTATTCAAATGTTTTCCGCTTGTTGTTGTTGTTGTGTTTTTTCATAATTTTCACACAAAATTGTAATAATGAAAGGGGCGACCATATTTGACGGAATTTTCCTCTTTTATTCAAATGTTTTCCGCTTGTTGTTGTTGTGTTTTTTCATAATTTTCACACAAAATTGTAATAATGAAAGGGTCGACCATTTTTGACGGAAGCTATTTGCAAGCGGAAGTGCGGTCACACTGATGGCAGGACGCAACCACCCTCATTATCCTAGCAGTTTGTGTGTGAAAGCGAAGTGTGTGCTGTCCTTTTGGTTGCGGAATTTTTTATTTATTTACTATTAAGGAAATTGCTTTTAATTTTGTCTATGGGTTTTGTGAATTGGAATTTTCGGCACGGTAATCGTATACGTTTAAGCAATATTGTTTAGTAAGATATGGCGGGTCCCCCCATCTGCTCTTGCGATTATATGAGCAAAGATAAATGCATTCAAATAATTTCTAACACATATAATCATTTTGTATCTGGTCGTTGAATATTTGAGAATTGTATTTATTTGGAAATTTAGTCGAGCGATTTTTTTTTAAAGGCAGATGCATATCAAATAGCTAATAGGTGCAAAATTTTATTTAGATTCTCATATAAGTCAAGGAAATCTTAAAATGTGAATTCAAAACATCTCAAAATAAAACCGCCAACATCCTCGCCAGCAAGCAATCAAGTCAGTTGAAATTATTCTCAAATACTTTTTGCCATAAAATGAATTTGCTTTGCTGAATTTGTGTGACAAAGGCGAGAACAACATTGACAATAAAATAACAACAACAACAACACCGTGTGTAAAGGGCCGCAAAGCAAATTTAAATTAGCCGATTTTATCGTAAATGGCTTGTGTTATTTCTGGCCGACGAGTGCGTCGCCCTCTGGCGGCAGTTAGCAATCACGTGCCATGTTTAATGGTATTGTATCGAAAATGTGGGCCAACATTTCTAGCGGTCCAGCGATTGAGCAGCCCCCATGCATGAGCATTTTTATGATACGTCATCATTTTTATTCTGACAAACAAAAAATTTTTTTGCAAATTATATGCTTCGTACACTCACGCATAATCGTATACACACACATACACGCACATCTGCAAAGTGCTACTTATATGGCGCCCCAATCTTGATAATGAGACCCGCTCAAATTCACATAAATAAAAAATGGTTGGCAACTTTAAAATGCTTCCAACGCCAAAGAAGGAAAATAAGCACGTTCTGTCGCTTTATCGTTCAGCGTACATGTGCATGTGCTTGTATAATTATCAGGGATGCCAAGTTACTTTTGAGGAACTATTCCATTTCCGCAAAAAAAAAATTGTCAGATTTTCAAATAAATTCTTCTCCTTATCCAATTGAAAATGTAAAAATTATTATTCTGAATTTGAATTTACTTTTTCTTGACTTCATTTAAGCTTTTCTCGTTTCTAAATTACTACTCCTATTTTCAAGTTAGCTTTTCTCAACTTCAAGTTACCTTTCCTTTGTTTTAACTAATATTTCCCGATTTCTTTTTAGCCTAACTCACTTCCAAATTAGGTTTTCTCTTTTCCTAAATAATACTTATTATTCTGAATTTGAATTATTTTTTGCTCATTTATAATAAACTATTCTCATTTTCAATTGATATATTCTCATTTACAAATAGAAATGATATAGACAAATAACGGAATTCTCCATGATAAACCGTCTTCTTCCCAAATCGCCGAAGACTTTTAAATTTCGCTAAAAAATTTGGCACTTTTTCGCACCTTGGCAACCCTGGTAGTTCCTGCTTTCTGAAAATACGGTAGCCAAATTGTGCGCACTTACTTACCTGCCACAAATGTTCATAGCATGCCACGGCTTGCATAATTAATGCCACCAATTTGTACTTGACGCCCGCCCCTCTTCCCTGCCTTCGAAATGGCAGTACGCGGTCTGTCTACAATTGACAGTTGGCGGAACTGTTAGTCCGTGTTGGAATGTCTGAGTCTATAATTTTGAGTAATTAAAGAGAGTTTTCCTCAACCCGATACTCCTCCACAAATGGATGAAAAGAAGAATAATTGCTGTTAATTGTTGGTAGGTTCCTAACATTTTTGAAAGCAAAAAATTATTAGTTTTTGCTCAAATCGGCTGATAAAAGGATAACATTTGAGCATAACAGCAAAATCTTTGAACTATGGAATAAGAATTTTAACAAAATCCTTTTTTTCAAAACTGAGGCTTAACGCGAATGGATCCTTTTTTTTTTGCAATTGTCAGACGAAATATGAAATTTATTTGCTGTACGCTCTTGCTTTCTCTGCCCCTTCAATGCGCAAGATGATTTCGTACCAAATCAACGGATAAATATGCAAATTTCAAGCGGGAATTTTATGCATTGCCGCCTTTGATGTGCATTTGTGCGTGTCCGTGTGTTTTTCTGTCTGGTCCTGCAGCTCTTTTCAATTTCTGAGCGCGTATCGAACGCACCTCAGAACAAATCGCGCCTTGAATTATGATGAAATCTCGCAGAAGTGAAGCGCAGGTTATCAGCTGCTAATTATGCGCTTGTGTGCGGAATTTTAATAAAGCGCTCCTTTGTGGGTAAACCCGAGTGCATTTAAAAAAAAATGTTATTACCCTATCTTTCAGCTTTCTATCAAAAATAATTTTCAATTTGAAAATTGCAGCAACATCTTTCTGTTGATTTCTGATGGAAATATTTTATGCGGTCTTTTTGATTTTGAAAAGTTTGAAAGTTTGCTTTTTTAGTATTTGAACCCGATGAAACTTGGCAACTCTGCTACTTATGGCTAATCCCTGCTAATATGCGCCTCTCTGCAGCACTTACCACTTATGCACAATTTGTATTTGGAGTCGCGTGCCGTGCGCATTTGTTTGCGTTTTTATGCGTTCTAATGAGGCGAAATTTTTAAGTCACGTTTCTGCATCACAAGCAGCAACAACAACAACGACAACAATAATAAACAGCAGCTCTTGTTGTTGCTGCGCCTGCCGTAGTTGTAGTTGTTACTGCTGTTGCTGTTGGAATTGTGGTTGTTGTTGTTGTTGTTGTTGTTGTTGCACTAGTGTATTTTAAATGAAGGCACGTACCAAAGCAGCACTCACAATCTGCCTGCTATCCGCATTGCTCTCGGCCCGACCCCAACCGATCGTTGCCAGCCACCCAACCCCACCCAACCCCACCCAACCCAACACGGGCAGAGGATTTTTCTAATGTATCTGCATATGCATGAGCCTAATTTAGGCGCGTTCCCGGCATAGCAGCACACATGCCCAAGCCCAACGCATTAATATGCCATTATGTAGGCGTTTTGTTGTTGTTGTTGTTATTCCTGCCCCTTGGCATGTCTTGCTGGCTTCCTCTGGCTTTGTCGATCTGCTTAGCTTGTTATTTTATATTAAAGAAGAAATACCAGACAATAACAACAAAAATATTCACTTTGGTTATTCTCTTGTCTTTGCAGGAACCTGCCCGCCCTCCTATTTCACATGCAATGACGGCAATTGCATTCCGATGCGTTGGAGATGTGATACGAAGCCAGATTGTGTGGATGGCTCGGATGAGAGCAGTGATTGTGGTGATTTGGGCGGGCATATGAAGACTGGCTATTTCTATTATTATTATTTATTTATGCGCTTTATTGTGGGAACGTGTCAATTTGATGTTTTGGCGCGCTAGCGAAAAGATTGGCTTGATAATGCTGCTTAAGCCTAAAGGATTATGCCATGCATGGAGCACACATAAAAATAATGCTTTCGATAGCTGTTTACATAAGCTTTTGCTTTTTCGGGGAAAGCAGCTGTGGAACTGTAGTTTGCTGTCGAAAGTCAACAGGCAAATGTGCATATTTTATGACCTTTTCACTAGGATTATGTATCTATGAGCTCGACAACGGGCGAATGTGCTTGAACGCTCCAGAATATTAATACATATTTCAAATAATTCGATGGCTGCTCCGTTCTAAAGTAGACTAACTGCACTCGGTCGTATATTTAGTGTTTTACATATTGCACAAGTGCTCAATGTAATGTTGTAGATTCTAAAAGAATTAGAAGCAGATTTGTGCTATCAATATATTGTGTTTCGATTATAGGCTAAATTCTGTGGTCACAAGTTTTTTTTACATTTTTTCAGTAGAGCAGTTTAAAGTTTCAAATTTTCATTGCATTATATGAAAAAAAGCTATTAGGTTTTTGATGAATAATTGCCGTCCCAAAAAAAGATACAAACATGAAAATGGCAATAAAACCTAAATTTTGTCCTAACTCGAGTTAGACTGTTATGGGTGGGTGGCCACTGAATTTTATGAAAACTAAAAACTCATTCCCATAAACATCAATTTTTCACACTTAGTCTACTCTTGAAAGGATATGTATATATGCCAATGTGTAGCTTTGGCAATAACAGAAAATTTCTTATTTCGAAAAAGTCGAATGAAGAAAATCACATTTTCCAGTCCCTATTCCAACGAGAATCACAAAAGATGCAATTTAATATTTTGTGCCAATTTAACTTTCAATTATAGTTACTTATGTTTTCATAATCTTATTTCGAAATTAAATAAAAAAAACTTTTTAAAAATAAGCTTTAATGTACTAAAAAGTAGAAAATAAGTTGTTTCCAAGTCACCTGTATCTTACTATCCATAAAAGCTTGGGGCGCTCATGTGTTCAATATTTCTGTGGTCAAAAGCAATAACGACTTAAGTCGACTTAAGACGAAATTGAGTTGACGTTACCACTGTATTCCTGACGTTGATGCGCATATTTTGTTCAAACCCCGGTATCTGTACCCATCTCAGAAAAAAAGTTATTTAAAAAAAACACATGCACTTATGTACATGCACTTATGTGCATTTCAAATTTCGAATTGCATTTTCTCGAAACAGTTGTTTTCGACTTAAGTCGTTATTGCATATGACCACAGATTTGTCAAACAGTTACCACAATATTTTATTTAAATAATTTTTTGCAAATAGATTCTAGTAATGAAAGATATTTTGAATATGGATATTGAGCGCACAAGCTTTTATTAATAGTAAGATACAGGTGACTTGGAAACAACTTATTTTCTACTTTTTAGTACATTAAAGCTTATTTTTAAAAAGTTTTTTTTATATAATTTTATTTTCTACTTTTTAGTCTTCCATAAATTAAATTTTAGAGCTCTGAAATTTTTCGCAAAAAGAATTTTAAACTTGCAGAGCAGTACACAATATTTAGGGTATTCACAGTGTTTCCTATCGTCATATGTCATATCCTCAATTTAACAAATAATACGTGGCATATTTGTGACGCGGTGAGTTGTTGCTATTTTGCCAGCAGGGCGCGGCAAGTAAGTTCCTATCGTTTTTCATTCATGTGTGGTGTACCTATAATTATACTGAAGCCCAAGTGTGTAGTTGCTTGAAAAGTGCCACGCCCCTTGTCCTACGCCCATAAAATTTACCAGTGGGACGACACATCCAAGAGGCGACTGCATACGAAATTTCAATGCTGCACGACCTTTAGTTCCAAAGCTAATCGAGATCAAAAATTTTGTTTGTATGGGGGGTGCCACGCCCCCTTATCCAGTGCCCGCCTTAGTTTCTCAGTAGAAGGATATGGATATGTAGTAAGTTCCTACCGAGTTTCATTGATGTGTGATGTGTCGTTCTAAAGTTATACACGAATCTAGAGTTGATAAAAAAGTGCCACGCCCCTTATCCTACGCCCATAAAATTTTACCAGTGGGACGACACATCCAAGAGGCGACTGCATACGAAATTTCAATGCTGCACGACCTTTAGTTCCAAAGCAAATCGAGATCAAAAATTTTGTTTGTATGGGGGGTGCCACGTCCCCTTATCCTACGCCCATAAAATTTTACCAGTGGGACGACACATCCAAGAGGCGATTGCATACGAAATTTCAATGCTGCACGACCTTTAGTTCCAAAGCTAATCGAGATCAAAAATTTTGTTTGTATGGGGGGTGCCACGCCCCCTTATCCAGTGCCCCCCTTATTTTCTCAGTAGAAGGATATGGATATGTAGTAAGTTCCTACCGAGTTTCATTGATGTGTGATATGTAGTTATAAAGTTATACACGAATCTAGAGTTGATAAAAAAGTGCCACGCCCCTTATCCTACGCCCATAAAATTTATTGATTCATGCATTGTCATGGTGGTTACGCATGTATGCAAAGTTTCAGATCTCTAAGTAGTCGGGAAGTGGGTGAAAAATTGATTACTAGATTCCACTACATACCGGATGTGAAGTTAATATAAAGCTTATAAAATAGTTCTGCATCAAGTAAAGTCTTCAATCAAAGAATAGCTGAAATCCGAGATGAGAGTCTGGAAGCACTATGCCAACAAGCATTTCGTTTAGTCATGCCGTTTTTTCAATTCTACACGCCAGAGTGCAAAGTTCAAGTCACTGGCCACATCACTCTCGCATGTCCACACATTTATGGGATGATGACGACTGGCTGCATGCATTCATTATGATGCGAAATTTGCCTGTCGCACTGCACTGCGCATTTCCCAGCGACACACACACACAAAAAAACACAATGCTTAAATTAAAGTGGAGACACTTTTTCACTGTCGCTGTTCGCCTGCCTGCCTGCCGGCCTGCTGATCTGGCTTTTCTGATCTGTTCTGCTCCGTCAGCGCTGCCGTCGACAATTCCGTCGTCCAGTGAAATTATTCATAGCAGCAATTGTTGCGCATTGCCAGCAATGGTATTTTTAATTTAATTTATAAGTCCGTCGTGTAACGCCCCACAGTCCCTTCTCCCCCTGCACACATTTATATATGTATGTATCGTTCAGCACATTCTGTGTGTGGGCAACAATATAAAGAGCATAATGTTGGCTCAGCGCTGTGAATAACGAGTCAGGAAGCTGCGGACGGGTTGACTGACTGAAAAAGAGGCTATAGCTATAAACGAATTGCGAGTGGATTGATGCAGAGCATCTATCCAGAAAGCTAGCAAAAGCAGAAAGCAGAGCCGTATATCTGCAGAAGCCGACCATTTTAAGAATACCCAAAAAATTGTTCTTATCAAAATCTGAATAGAATACCTTCCCAGCAAAATCGCAAGCATTAAAATAAAATTGTTGTGTATAATTCTGATGAAGGTAATAATATAATATCAGATTCGGCATAAGCGCTCTCATTTTACTCTAAATCTGGACAAATTTGGAACGTCGTCTTTATGGAATTTAATTTTTTACATTTTATAAGCATTTAAAAGGGAGCTGCATTTAAGTTTCTTTTGTACTGCGCTCCATTCTGCTTGCTTCTGCGCTATTAATTAGCCTCAACTCCGCTGAGCAGGCAGACAGTTGGCTTAATTTGTGTGCGCTCTTAAAATGTTATGTACTTAATACAAAGCTCTGTGAATTTCGTAGAAATTTGTGAACTCTTGAAATTTTAATGAATGCCATTCATTGTGCTCAGTTTCGTCGCTAAGCAAACACAGACTGGATCGGCATCGGCCTCGGCATCGCTGCAGTGGTTAGCCACTGCCACTGCTGCAGCAAATTGCTGTAGACACAACGTAAACAGATTGCAGCGAGCTCTGCAGCGGCCAAAATAAAGGCAATCAAGTTGAATGCATCGCTGCTAATTTGCTATATTTAAAGGGATGAAACAAAAAAAATACAAAATATTATGTAGAAAATTAGTATAAAAGTTGGTTATTTTATGCAATTAAGATAAATGAAATTGTTGAGGAAAATAATCTCATCCTCATATGAACTATCGTGGATTTTTTTTTGCAAATCATAAAAGAGTTCGATACATCGATGGCTGATTTCTTAACTCTAGTATCGTATATTATAAAAATAAAATAGATTATAAATCAAGTCAAGTGCTTTTCTTTAGCGGAATTATGAAATTGAGCAAGCTGCAGAAGTTGCTATGCAATTTTTTGCAAATTTTCTAAAAAAAGGAAAAAGATTTCATTTCAAGTATTGCAAAATATTTTCAGCCTGTACTAATTTTTTCATTTTGGCAACTCTCTTAAGCTGCTAGAGTTTATTTCCTAACTGTACGACTGCTATGCAGTCTTCCATTAATTTGCAAACCTTTCTACAAATTATGCTCAATTAAATGTGCTTTTGTTGCTTGCCCCTATTTCAGCCAGCGCTTCCCGCTGCAACGAGGGTCAATTTCACTGCAACAAAACACGCAAATGCATACCCAGCAATTGGGTATGCGACGGCGAATACGACTGCGGCAGCGCGGACATTTCGGACGAGCTGAATTGTAAGCAAACTTTTGTTTCCCATGTATGCTCCCATTATACAGTCTCTTCCTTCGCTGTTGTGTCCCTTAACCGCAGGTCCCGCCGAGCTGCCCAAATGTCGCCCATATGAAAGCGAATGCAACAACGGCGTCTGCCTGGATATATCACGCTTCTGCGATGGCATCTGGGATTGTGATAATGATGAGCTCAAATGTGGTAAGTGTTCGCAGCATGCTGCCAATCTCGGAATTTTCTTTTATCTGGCGCTAACGTGAAAAAATGGCAAACATTAATTTTCGTTACTCTTGCTTCTGCTTCTGCAGATACTCAGGATGTGCAGTGCGCCACTTTGAACTGTTCCTTCAACTGCAAGCTCACGCCGCTCGGTGCCACTTGCTACTGCCCGCCCGGACAGCAGCCTGTCAACGGCACGCAGTGCAGCGACTTCGACGAGTGCTCCGTGGAGGGCATGTGTGACCAGATGTGCCATAATACGCCCGGCTTGTATGAGTGCTCCTGCGTTTCCGGCTATGCGAAGCAGAAGAATCGCTGCTTGGCCATTAATGGTGAGTTATACTGTGTTTGCAGAGTATTGCATACTTTTGGGCATGCCCTGAAAATGTGTACGAAGCAAAATTTCAATTGGCTTAAAATAGGCACATTGAAATAAAATACAAGCATTTCTCAAAATCAATGGCATTTTGTAATTTCGGTAACTGAATTTTGCTTAGAAAAAAAGACGAGTCGGCTGTTTAACAAAAATCATATCGCCTTATCCCTCTTAATAACGAAAACTTGTACTTTTCACTTGTTACGTCGAAAATTATTATATTTCAGTTCTTTCCTTTAACCCTGATAGGCTCATCTGCGATACGACATTTCCTAAAATATATATTTTTTTATTTTTAAGTATGTAGTACTATCATTAGATTAAGACATATGTATGTATATCGACCAATTATGTATACTATTACCTTCCACTTTCACTTCCTCTCCGCTACCTGCAGTGCCCAAAAACGAGAATGCCACCCTAATCTTCATCACACAATCGGATGTGCGTCGCATTAGCATCAGTAACGGCGAACAGCTGGACCATTTCAATTCCGTGGACGTATCGGCGCTCGAGATCTGGCATCGCAATCGTACGCTGTGTGTGATGTACTCGAATGCGTGGACCAAGGTGGACATGCGCTGTCACCGCATCGATAACTTGAACGTGAGTTGGGCCATGCCATTGCCGGAGCTAATTACCAGCATACATTGTAAGTGGAGTGCGGGTCTAGCCACGCCAATGGCGTTTAGCCTGGCAATGAATGACGATCGAAATTCCATTAACGCCTTGGCATTTACGTTTGCAGCCATTGATAAATTACGCTTGGATTGGATTTCGGGTAATTGGTATTTTCTGAGCAATGAGCCCGGCCTGATATTCATGTGCACCAATACGATGCAATATTGCAGCGTAATACTGCAGGACATACAGAATCCCTCGTCCATTGCGTTGGATCCCACAAAAGGGTATGTATATATGTACATATGTGTTGCCGCGTTGTTGATATTCGCCGTCATGTGCATTAACATTTCATTCGCATTTTCTCAAAAAAATGGATTACTATTGCGCTATTGTTTCACTTACAATACACTAGTTTTTTATTATTCAACAATTATAAATTCCACTCACTTCATTGTAGTACAATAATATAACAATCACTTTACAACAAACAATTACTATTTCATTATCAATAACCATTGGCACTATCATTACCATTAAATCATTAATTAACATTATAAATACCATAAATTTACACTGCCCTATCCACTTCTAGTTTCATTTTTGTCACCGAATGGAGTCCCAGTTTGACGCGCGCTAATCTGGATGGCAACAATCGCACCGCGCTTGTCTCCACGCAAATCTACTATCCGAGCCGTGTCACATTGGACTTGCCCAATGAGCATGTCTATTGGATTGATATCTTTAAAGACTTCATCGAGCGTGTCGATTACGAGGGACGCAATCGCTGGGCCATGAAGAAGGGCACCGATGTAAGTACGAGTATATGCAGTTGTGCATGGGTGGATTTATAGCGTCATATAAAAAACGCCACAAATTAACGCAATTGAAACTGTGCTGCGAATTGTGGCGCCACTCAATGCTAATTGGAAATCATTTTCCGCTTAATCGAAGCGTAGTTCTCGCGTAGTTTTTATACACATGCATATATTACGAGTATTATGACTATTCGGCTCTTCTCCGTCACAGACTCATGTGCCCATCAAGTCACTGCACGCGGTGGAAGTGTTCGAGAACACCATCTACCTGGCGCCTTGGACTGATACTGTGATAGTTACCATGGACAAATTTACACTTAAGGCTGACGAAATCATCAAGGATGTAAAGCGTCCATATGATTTTCGCATATTTCATCGACAAAAGCAACCGGAAGGTAAGTTTTATTAAAAAAATTGTAATGCCGATTGATAGGTTTGCATAAATATGTATATGTTGCATTATATGTTATGTTATTAATTTTGTATTTTAACAAAGTTTCATAAAAATGCTTTAATTAATTTCCAGTTGCACATCCTTGCCGCGAGAATAATGGCAATTGCAATCAGATTTGCGTGCCACTGTGGACGAAGAACTTCGCCTCGGCACAGTGCATGTGCGCGCCCGGATACAAATTACATCAACGCACCGATTGTGCGCTGGTGCAGAGCGACAAATTTCTGCTGTACGCGCGCCAACGTTTGGGCAGCATCGCGGGCGTCTCGCTGAGCGCGCAGGACGTGCAACAGCTGCTGCAGCGCGGCGAGCATTTGGATGCGATGGTGCCGATTTACAATGTTACACTGCCGCTCGGACTGGACGTGAATGTGCGCGATAAATTGGTGTATTTCATCGAATCGAATGCGTAAGTGTGTGTGTGTGTGTGTTGATTTTCTGATTGCCTGCCGCATGCCACATCGTTGTTGGCCATTTGTTTACTGTTAACAACTTTTGTTTACAATGCCACCTTCAACATGGCTTTTGCCGCACTGTGTACCGTGCTGCTGACGTATGATTGATTTTTCATTACTTTTGCATACATTTTGTAGGCATGTAAGGTGGGCGTTGCAATCCTGCATGTTAAACAAGGCGTGTGATTGCTGTGCGGCATTGCAACTGATTTTCAATTAAATTCATAACCGCAATGCAGCGTCTGTGCAATGTACACTAGCCAATCGCAAAAATGCGACTAGCATAATTTTCATATATGTATATATTTTTTATATAATTCAATCAGCATCATTCGAATTCGATCAGCACACATCTTTATAACAAACTAATTTCGCTTCTTCCAATTTTCTACAATGTTAAAAAATTAATGGTAAAATTTAAAAAAAGTTTGCATATTTTATACTTTTTATTAAACTATGAATTTAATAAAAAGTAGTCTCGAATTCTGCATCAAAAATTTACGAGTAGACACAGCCACATACATAGTCGGAAAGGTCAACTGTATATGTATTTTGCTAGTAGCAGAAAAAATGCAAATTTGTTGATTAGTTTGATGGAAGCGTAGTAGTTGGATTTAGCATGTTGATGAGCCGAGTACGCAGTGGCGCGTGCGAGTGAGTGATGCGAGGCGTATGAGTAATTTTCATTTAATCGCTACATGAAATTTATGCTTGAAGTATGCAATAATTTAAATTTATTTCTTACACTATTACACTTTCTTCCACTCATTCTTATTCACACTTTAGTTACAGCTTCACGATAAGCAGTCAATCGATTGATGGTTCTGCACGTAAGATACTCACCAGAGGCACACCCTTCAATGCCTCGACCAGCATACCCACTCTGGCCTACGATTGGATCGCGCAGAATCTCTATTGGGGTTCACTGGATAGTTTGCAAGTGGCGCCGCTGAGCAACATGAGCAAAGTGGCCACTCTGCCCTTGGGCGGTGAAGCCATGTGAGTTCTTTAAGAGGACTGAAATAATTCGAGTAGTGAAATAACTAAAATTTGGTTGCAGGTCGCTCGTCATTGAACCCAACACGGGCATGCTCTACTGGTCATACTGGTATACGGGCACTACCACAGCGGCTGGCATTTACAGCGCCTGGATGGACGGCACGCATAAGCAGCCGTTGGCCATTCCCAGCAAGGAAAGGCCCATGAAATGGCCGCAGAGCTTGAATATCGATCATCGCGGCAAGAAGATCTATTGGTAAGTTTTAGTGGAATGAAGAGTGGAGTGGGTGCATTCCAAATTACATAGCTGCTGACTTCTTTCTGTCAATTCTAATCTAAGAGCGCTTTAACTTAAATTATTCCCAAAATCATGAACAAATTCTGAAAGCATCTGTTTCTTGACAAAAAAAAGTGTTGCTGTGCAATTTTTGAAGGGATTTCCGAGTTTTGAAGACCAACTGCATTTATTATTCTGTCCATGTAATTCAACTGAAACATTTTTCCTTCGTTTCGCTTTAGGTGCGATGTGCAGGAGGGCACCATTGAACGCATGAATCTCGATGGCTCCGAGCGCATGGTGCTTTTCGAGAAGGAGCAAAAGCATCCACGTTCGGTGGCCTATCACAATGGCTTTGTCTTCTGGGTGGAGAACATAAACGGCACGATACGTCGTTTCAATGTGCACCACGCCAGTCGGAATGCGGCTAAAAATCTGTAAGCGCTTCGTCTGGAATGCCTTCTTTTATACCAATTTTAATCTAACCTCTTTTTCAACGCACAGCGCCTATGAAGTACACACACACGAACGTGGTCGCATCTCCAACTTGAAAATCTTCGATGTCGCGAGTCAACCCATCACCACTTCGAATTCTTGCGCGCAAACGAAATGTCCCGGCATTTGCTTGCACACACCGCGCGGTCCAGTGTGCCGTTGCCCGGACAAGTATTCTCTGAACGGCACCGGCGCGCAGTGCATACCTCAACTCAGTTTGGAGACGCCGGCAGTCGCGTCCAATTGCAGCTCGGGGTTTCAGTGCAGCAAGTCGGCGCAGTGCGTTGATCGCAAGGATCTCTGCGATGGCTTCGACGACTGCGAGGATGGCAGCGATGAGAGTAGCGAGGAGCATGGCCCCTGCAATCCGCAGAAATGCGACGTGTCGCTGCATTTCATTTGCAACAATCGCTGCTATCAACGCTCGCTGCTTTGCAGCTCCATAGCCTACTGCTCCGACGGCACGGATCAGATGCACTGCGAGACGCACACCTGCAATAGCAACGAGTTCACTTGCGCCAAGAGTGGCAAATGCATACAACTGTCCTGGGTTAATGATGGCACTGTGGATTGCGGTATGAAACATGTTTTATATTCACCATCAATTTCGGAATTTTTAGGGGTTCAAGAATTTTTTTTTAATCAACATAATAATTTTTTTGCCATGTTAAAATTTGTACTTTTTAGTGGTATTCAGAATCTTAGCATCTGATTTTTCAGGTTCATTTTTAACAGTTTCGCATAGTTTTTTTTTAACGATGCATATCCAAAAAATTGGTGGGAATATACCGAAAATCTCGTCATTGTGAAAGTTTTTCGACATTGTATCGTTTACTTTAAATTTACTAATGTCACGCGTTTTACATTCCACAGGACCCGATGATACCTCGGATGAGACAATTGAGGATTTATTTGATGAAAAGTGCCCGGAATTCGAATGCAGGAATGACAAGTGTCGGCCATTCTCCGATGTGTGTGATGGAGTAGATCAGTGTGGGTGAGTTGAGATTGTGGCACGCCTTCGTCAAATGCATATGTACATCAAATAGTCTCTCACATTAATTTCATTGCCTTCCGTAGTGACAACTCCGACGAACATGGCTGCGAATTCGAGTGCGGCCCCGGCGAGCGCTACTGCATACCGATCGGCTGCTACGGCGAGCTGCACATGTGTGACGGCATACATGACTGTTTCGACATGAGCGACGAGGCGAATTGCAACGAGACGAAGAGCGACAATCATCACGTGGATTTGGGTGACGTCCACGATTGTGGACCGTTCGAGTTCGGTTGTCGCGATCCGTTCGAATGCATACCGGACTTCATGCGCTGCGACGGCATACCGCATTGTTTCGACAAGTCGGACGAGGAGAACTGCACGCAGCTGCACGAGTCGCGCGCCGAGTTCAACGACAGCATCAGCTGTGAGCCGCCCGAGCGTCTGTGCGTGGTATCGAATAAGTGCATCGGTGTGCAGCAATTGTGCGACGGCAACTTCGACTGTGAGGACACGACGGACGAGGGTTTCCTCTGCGCCGATAAGTTGTGCGACCAGAAGCACGAGTGCTCGCACCACTGCCACAACGCGCCCGAGGGCTACGTGTGCTCTTGTCCGGCGCACATGTACCTGCAGCCGAACGGCAAGCGTTGTAGCATGCAGCACGCCTGCGAGCATTGGGAGACGTGCTCGCAGATCTGCGAGACCGTCGGCAAGGCGTACGAGTGCAAGTGCCACGAGGGCTTCGCTCTGGAGTACGATCGCTTCAGCTGCAAGAGCACCGCCGCCGATGAGCCGTACGTGATATTCACCAATCGCCAGGAGATACGCGGCGTCAATTTGAAGACGTCCGTGGTGAGTAACTTCTACACTTCGCTGCGCAACACCATCGCCTTGGATTTTCTCTACAGCAACGAGTCGGTGCAAATATTCTGGACCGATGTGATCGATGACAAGATCTATCGCGGCCATTTGGTAGGCGAGAGTCTGCGAAAGGTGGAGGCTGTAGTGCATTCGGGTCTGTCTACCACCGAAGGCTTGGCGGTCGATTGGATTGGCATGAATCTCTACTGGATCGACTCGAATCTGGATCAGATTGAGGTGGCCAAGCTGAATGGCAGCTTTCGACGCACGCTGGTGGCCGGAGAAATGGAAAGCCCGCGTGCAATCGCATTGGATCCGCGTGAGGGTCTGCTCTTCTGGACCGATTGGGATGACAATTTTCCACGCATTGAACGTTGCTCCATGGCGGGCGAATTCAGACGCACCATTTCGACTACCTCGCAAGTGTCGGCCGGTTGGCCGAATGGCCTCACCTTGGACTACACGCAAAAACGTGTCTACTGGGTGGATGCCAAGTCTGATTCCATATACACCATCAAGTACGATGGCACCGATCATCATTTGGTGGTGCGTGACAAGGACATACTGTCGCATCCTTTTGCCATATCGGTTTTTGGGAATTATGTTTACTGGACCGATTGGCGCACGACCTCTGTGATACGCGCCAACAAGTGGAACGGATCCGATATACAGGTTATACAGCGCACACAGTCGCAGCCCTTTGGCATACAAGTGCTGCACTCGAGTCGCCAGCCGCAGGATGTGAATCCTTGTGGCGAGAATAATGGCGGCTGCTCGCATTTGTGTCTGCTGAGGTAAGCTCCAAACGCAGGAAAAGCGATTGAAAGGGAATTGCTTATATCGCAGTAATTAACAGTTATGCTACTAACTGATTTCTTGAGCCACTTTAAATGAATTAAATCTTTTTATCATTCGAATTTCATGAATTTGAAATGGAGGAGGTATTCCAGCTCTTGCTCAAAATTTCAATATTTTTTTTCTTTTTTTTTTCAGTGTTAACAAAGTCTTTAAATGCGAGTGTCCACATGTCATGCGCCTGGACCCCACCGATGAACGAACCTGTGTGCCCAACGAGCAGGTGCTGCTCTTCATTATGGGCGATGAAATACGCGGTGTGGATCTCATGCAACCCAATCATCACACCATTCCAACCATTCGACAATCACCGCAAGTGAGTAACCATAACCAACATTTGGCAACTGCAGCACTTTCTAAACTATCCTTTTTTCCTTTCTGCAGGTGCTGGCGCCGCAGCGTATCGATTTCACGGTGGAGGACAGTCGCATCTACTGGTCCGACATACAATTGAACGAGATCAAAACGGCTGGCATTTCGGACGGGCTGATCGAGACGATCATCAACACGGACATACAGAAGCCATATGGCTTCGCCATCGACTGGATCGCGAAGCAAATGTACTTATCCACCGGCAAGGCCAAGTGCCAAATACTGGCCAGCAATCTGAAGGGTGAATATGTGACGGAGATCTTCGCCAATCTCAATATGGTGGAGAGTATAGCGCTGGATCCGGCGAAGTGAGTGATTATGAGCGCAAACTTTGCCATGAGTTTTATTTATTTATATGCCTTCTGTAGTGGCAAAATGTATTGGATACACTCGGATCGAGAGTCCAAGCTGTGGCAAATCGAACAGAGCAATTTGGACGGTTCAGCGCGCAGTCTACTCTTCGAGCACAATAAAACGCTGCAAAGTCTGACCATGGACTTCGATTCACAGCGTGTCTACTATGTCTACGACAACTCTGGCATTGGCTACTACGATGTGGCGCGCAGGCGTGTGGTGGAGGCGCTGAACTCCAGTGATGTGATGACCATAAGCTCGGTTACGGTCTACAATGGGTCGCTCTACTTTCCGGAGAACATACAGAGCGTGATTATGAGCTGCGAGAAGGACGCTTGCGGGGATATGTCCATTTTGCGCAAAAACACAAGTGGGTTAAATAACTCCGCCTATGCTTAGTTCCTTTGTCTAGCAATTTCTTTCATCTGTAGAGAGCATTCAATCCTTGAAAATGTTCTACGCAGAGGCGCAGGCGGGTACCAATACGTGCGCGGGTCCACAGCGTGGTGGCTGCGCGCATCTCTGCTTGGCCACTTCTGGCACTGAACACGTCTGTCGTTGCGCCATTGGCTACGATGTGGATGCGAGCAATCCCACGCGCTGCATTGGCAAAGCCGAGTTTATTTTTTACTCCAATCATGAGCTGAAGGGCATTGCGCTGTACGAGCCCTCAAAGCCGGATGAGCTGAATTTGGCTGGGCACATGGTGAGTTGATGTAGTAGGCTTTCGTACCCTGTGGAAGAAATGGAAGTAAATAAGGATATTTGGAATTGTTATTGCTAATCCTTACTAAAAGAGATTGGTTTTAATATGATAAAGTGTCTGCGTCTGTTTGATTTTCATCCGGCACTTATCTTATTTTACTCCATAGGCTTTGGGTCCCATCTCGCGTATTTCTTTGGCCTCCTACATTGACTACCACGCTGCCGAGGATTTCCTCTACTGGGGCGACAGCGAACGTGGCACTATCTCGCGCATAAAACGCGACGGCACACAACGCACCGAGATCTTGGAGGCCATGGAATCGCAGGATCCCAAACAGCAAGACTGGCTGGGTGGCATTGCCGTGGATTGGGTGGCAGGCAACGTCTACTGGAGTGACACCAAACGCAATCTCATTGAAGTGGCGCGCCTCGACGGCTCCTCCTATCGACATGTGGTAGTTTCGAATGTGGAAAACCCGACCGCGCTGGCGGTGGATCCAGTACAGGGACTGCTCTTCTATGTGGGTCAGGGCATTATTGGCCGCACTGGCTTGGACGGCAGTCAAACGTTCGTTTTAGTCAATCAAACGAACATCGTGAGCAATCTTATATTGGACATCGACGCGACGAAGGTGTATTGGTGCGAGAGCGGCAGTAATGCCATCATGAAGGTGGACTACGATGGCAATCTGAAGACGCAAATGCTTAACCACAGTCTGAACAATCCGGTTGCGCTGGCAAAGCTTGACGACTATCTATATTGGGCGGACAACAACTACAACAAGGGCAGCATTAAGGTGGCGCCGCTGAGTGATTTGGCTGATTACAAGGAAATACTGATGTCTGAAGGCAATGCCTTGAAGGATTTAAAGGTGTACTCCAAGCGCGTGCAGAAAGGCACCAACATGTGCGCGCTCAACAATGGCGGCTGCCAGGAGCTGTGCCTGTTCAACGGCACCAACGCCGTGTGCGCCTGCTCGCATAGTCGCGTCGCTAACGATGGCAACAGCTGTGAGCCCTACGACAGCTTTCTGCTCTTCTCCTACCGCAGCACCATCGAGAGCATACACATGACCGATCAGGCGAACAAGAACGGCGCCATACGGCCCATACACAATACGACCTTCATGCGGAATGTTATCGCGCTGACGTACGACTACCGGAACAGTCTGATCTTCTACTCGGACGTGCAGATGAGCACCATCAATGCGGTGTACTTCAACGGCAGTCGCAATCAGGTGCTCGTCAGTCATCAGGGCCGCGTCGAGGGCATCACCTACGACATTGTCAATGAGATGCTCTATTGGACGTCGAACAATGACGCGTCCATACGCAGCTTGGAGCTGCTACGTGTCGGCGAGCAGGCCGACAATAACACGCAATTCGTGCAGCGCATTCTGGTGCTGAATCCGAAGGACAAGCCGCGTGGCATTGCCGTGGAGCCCTGCCTGGGCATGATCTACTGGACCAACTGGAACGAGGAGACGCCCAGCATACAGCGCGCCTATGTAACCGGCTACGGCGTGGAGTCTGTCATACGCACGGAAATCAAAATGCCCAATGCCCTGACTTTGGACTTTGAGGAGCAGAAGTTGTACTGGGCGGATGCGCGTCTCGACAAGATCGAGCGCGCCAATTACGATGGCACACATCGCACCGTGCTGGCACACTCCACGCCGAAGCATGCCTTCTCGATGGCCGTCTACGGGGACTTGCTCTTCTGGACGGACTGGGTGCTGCAGGCGGTGGTGCGCGCCAACAAGTACTCCGGGGCGGACGTTGTGTTTCTGCGCGAGAACATCATACGGCCGATGGGCATCATAGCCGTGCAGAATACGACCATGAATTGCGACTCGAATCAGTGCAGAATATTGAATGGCGGCTGCGAGGACGTGTGCATCCTGAGCAAGAACGGCACGGCCAGTTGCCAGTGCACGCGCGGCATACTCGCCGCGGACGGACACCGCTGCCTGCAGCCAATGAACACGCGTTGCGGGCGCGCGCAGTTCAGCTGCCGCTCGGGTGAGTGCATTCCGCTGGAGCTGACGTGCGACAACATCACGCACTGCCTGGACGGCTCGGACGAGCTGCGCAGCTACTGCATCATACGCGAGTGCCCGGCTAACTTCTTCATGTGCAACAATCATCGCTGCATTGCGCAGAACCAGACCTGCGACGGCGTGCAGCAGTGCGGCGACGGCTCCGACGAGGCGGAGCTGGTCTGCAAGTGCGAGCCGGCTGCGGAGAAGTTCCGCTGCAGCAGCGGCGAGTGCATACTCACGAAGTTTGTGTGCGACAATGTGCGCGACTGCAAGGACTTTAGCGACGAGCAGCACTGTCCGCCGCGCGAGTGCCCCAAGGGCGACGTGCTCTTCGAGCACTGCCCCAACTCATCGGTGTGCTACATGCCGACGATGCGCTGCGACGGCGTGCCGGACTGCCCGGACGGCAGCGACGAGCGCGGCTGCGAGAACGCGACGAAGATCGCCTGCGGCCCGGGCCACTTTCAGTGCGCGAACGGGCGCTGCATCAACGAGAAGTGGCGCTGCGACGGCGAGAACGATTGCGAGGACGGCGGAGTTGACGGCCTGGGCTCCGACGAGGTTGGCTGCCGGCTGCAGTGCCAGGCGAACGAGTTTCGCTGCGGCAGCAGCTGCATACCGAGCAGTTTCCAGTGCGACGGCAACCCGGACTGCGAGGACGGCTCCGACGAGGGGCCTCAATGCCAAAATCGCGGCTGCCGCGCTCACCTGTTCCAGTGCAAGTCGTCGGGCCGCTGCATACCGCAGAAGTGGGTGTGCGACGGTGAACGCGACTGCCCGGACAGCGAGGACGAGGGCGAGCATTGCACGGCGGCACCGCCGCAACTGCCAAATGTGCCGGAGTGCGCGGCACCGTCGTTTCTCTGCTCGAACGGCGTGTGCCTGGAGCGGCGCTACGTCTGCGATGGCTACCACGATTGTCCGGACGGCGAGGACGAATACCCGGACTGCCAGCCGTACATGCAAGGCAAATTGTGTAACATACAAACGGAGTTCCGCTGCGATGAGTACCACTGCATATCGCTGAATCTGACCTGCGACACGAAGCCGGACTGCGCCAACGGGCTGGACGAGGACGCGGCGCTGTGTGCGCATGCGCACAATCTCTGCAACGGGCCGGACGATTTTCAGTGCAAGAACGACGCCTGCATCTCGGCGGATCTGCTGTGCGACGGCCGCAACGACTGCGCCGACTTCTCCGACGAGGAGCTGTGCAATGTGAATGAATGCATGATACCGGATCTCTGCGAGCACGGCTGCGTGGACAAGACTATTGGCTATGAGTGCCAGTGCCGGCCGGGCTACAAGCTGCACACCTCCAATCACCATTTGTGCGACGACGTGGACGAGTGCCACGAGCAGCATCCCTGCTCGCAGATCTGCGTCAACACGTACGGCTCGTACAAGTGCCTGTGCGCCAAAGGCTACGAGCTGAAGGACCAGCACACCTGCAAGGCCACCAGCAATGAGACCATGAAGCTGATCTTCTCCAATCGCTACTACATACGGCAGGTGGACATGCGCAGCAACGGCTCCATACTCATACATCAGCTCTCGAATGCGGTCGCTTTGGATTTCGACTGGGAAACGAAGTGTCTCTACTGGTCGGATGTCACATCGACGGTGGGCATGATTAGGCGCCATTGTCCGGCTGAGAATAAAACCACCACACTACATCAGGCCATGCTGAAGAACCCCGACGGACTGGCGGTGGACTGGGTGGCCAAGAATCTGTACTGGTGCGACAAGGGTCTGGACACCATTGAGGTGTCGCAGCTAGATGGCAAGTATCGTCGCGTGCTGATCAACAAGAGTCTGCGTGAGCCGCGCGGCATAGCGCTGGACCCCTACAATCGGCACATCTTCTGGTCGGACTGGGGCGACGATCCGCACATCGGCAAGGCTGGCATGGACGGTTCCAATGCGCGCGTGATCATTCGCGAGAACCTCGGCTGGCCGAATGCGCTCACCATATCCTTCGAAACTAACGAGCTGTTCTGGGGCGATGCGCGCGAGGACACCATCGCCGTGTCCGATCTGGAGGGCCAGCATGTGCGTGTGCTGCTGGCGCGCAGCCAGCATCCGCAGCTGAATCTGCATCACATCTTCGCCATAGCCGTGTGGGAGGACAAGATTTTCTGGTCCGACTGGGAGACCAAGTCGATCGAGTACTGCAACAAGTACAATGCGCAGAACTGCTCCACGCTCATCACCACAATACATCGGCCGATGGATCTGCGCGTCTACCATCCCTACCGGCAGCTGCAGCCGACAACGCCGAACCCATGTCTGAGCGCCAACTGCTCCACACTATGTCTGCTCGCACCCGAAGCGCCCTTCTACAAGTGTGCCTGCCCCAACAACTTCGTGCTCGGCGAGGATGGCAAATCCTGTCGCGCCAATTGCACGGCCGCGCACTTCGAATGCGTCAACACGTTCAAGTGCATTCCGTTCTACTGGAAGTGCGACACGCAGGACGACTGCGGCGACGGCAGCGACGAGCCGGACAACTGCCCGCCCTTCCACTGCGAGCCGGGCCAGTACCAGTGCGTCAACAAGAAGTGCATTCATCCGTCGGCCATCTGCGACGGCGCCAATCAGTGCGGCGACAATTCGGACGAGCAGAACTGCGACAAGTTCACATGCTTCGACAACTACATGAAGTGCGAGGCGTCGGCCAACTCGAGCGCCTTCTGCATCGACAATGGCAAGCGTTGCGATGGCGTGCGCGATTGTCCTAATGGCGAGGACGAGGGCGGCTGCACGCCGCTCGTCTGCAAGAAGGATCAATTCCAGTGTGGCAACAACCGCTGCATGCCGTCTGTATGGGTATGCGATGGCGATGTGGACTGCCCGGACAAGTCGGACGAGATGAACTGCGAGGAGTTGTCTTGTTCGCCCAATGATTTTCAGTAAGTCCCATTAAAGTTTTGCTAAAATTTTATTACTTGAGCATTATCATTTGGGTTTTAATAATTCGTCAGCTTAAAAAACTTGTTACGGTTACTGAGAAGTTGGTATTAAGCTCATTTAGTAATCATTATTATATAATATACATACTAGTTCTTTATAAGCAGGTCTCTCTTTTACACACGAAAGGCAAAAATATTAATTACCTCTTTTTCTCTACTCAACTCTAGATGCGATTCCGGCCGTTGCATACCAATGGCTTGGCGCTGTGACGGCGAGGAAGACTGCCCGAAAGGGGAGGATGAACCGCCCACTTGTCACTCCGCCAAGGAGAACTGCGACCCCACCTACTTCAAGTGCAACAACTCGAAATGTATACCCGGCCGTTGGCGCTGCGACTACGAGAACGACTGCGGCGACGGCAGCGACGAGCTGAACTGCCAAATGCGCAACTGCTCGGAGAGCGAATTCCGCTGCGGCACCGGCAAGTGCATCAAGCACGATTATCGCTGTGACGGCGAAATACACTGCGACGATAGCAGCGATGAGATCAATTGCAACATCACCTGCAAGGAGAATCAGTTCAAGTGCGCCGCCTTCAACACGTGCATTAATAAGTGAGTGTGAATTAAAACGGAGCAGTGCTCTGCACAGGGATTTCGTTGACGACGATACTAGCAAGGATTTAGAATCATTTTGAGTGAATGTTAGCTATTCAAATGAATATGCATGTCCTGAGCATGTTCATGGGAGTAACTGTAGAAAGTAGCAGAAACGAAGAATAGAAGAACTGACCGCCTACAATTTTCGTTTAGTTTATTCAAAATTCAATTACGATCTTGGAATGCTACACATTTTTTTTAAAAATTTAAAAATTATTTTAATTCGTTTACGTTTTTGTTGAGCTGTATAATTTAAAATCAATTAACTTGTCTGCACTTTTTTAGGCAATATAAATGTGATGGTGACGACGATTGTCCCGATGGTTCGGACGAGCTGAATTGCACCTGCCCCTCCGATCATTTCACCTGCGCCAATGGTAAGTGTATATTGTTCCGTTGGCGTTGCGACGGCTGGGACGATTGTACCGACGGCAGCGATGAGAGCTTCGAGACATGCGCGCACAACTACTGCCACGAGACGGCGTACAAGTGCGTATCAGCGAATGATCTACTTACACTACCAGCAAACATTTTATTTTAATTTCAAAATCTTTTTTTTTTCTTGTAAAAATTTCCAAGATGCCGCAATTTGAAATGCATACGCAAGTCGGCCGTCTGTGATGGCGTCAAGGATTGCGGCGATGGCGAAGATGAATCTGACGAGGCTTGCGCTCAAATGCCGCGCTGCCGTTACGATCAGTTCCAGTGCGAGAATGGGGATTGCATATCCAGCCTGTTCCGCTGCGACGGGCAGTACAATTGCATAGACGGCTCGGATGAGATGAATTGCCAGGCGCCGGTGTGCGGTTTCGGCACCTGCTCGCAAATCTGCATCGAAAAGAAGGCGGGCCATTACAATTGCAAATGCATGGAGGGCTATCAGAAGGGTTCGCGCAAAAATGACACCTGCTTGGCTTCCGGTAGAACTGCAAAATATTGCAAAGACTATAGAGAGCTTAATGTATATATTTTTTTAGGTCCCGATCAAATTTTGCTGCTAGCCTCCGAACAGGAATTTCGTTTCATCTTGCCTGCCAAACAGGAAGGCACCACTGTGGTGGGCTTCTTTCAGACGGATAGCCTTAAGATTGACGTTTTCGACATATTGATACGCGCCAAGGATACGCTGCTTTTCTGGATCGATTCGCATCATGGCAAAGTGCATACGATGAAAATAGCCACGCCCAAGTCAGAGGAGGGCCTACGCGTCAAGCGCGATTTGAAGGAGTTCAAGGCGATAAATGTGAGTTTCAACAAGTTTTAAAGTCGCAATAATTTGAAATTAATTTTTGATCAACAACACAGATACCTGATCTGGACGATCCGAAATCGCTGGCCGTCGACTGGGTAACACAAATGGTTTACATCATTGACTCGCGTCACAATCAGATATTGGCCACCGATATCGATGGCAAGAAATACATATCGCTCGTGTCGACCGGCATGAATCCCACGGACATTGTGCTGGAGCCGGAATCGCGCATTATGATTTGGTCTACGCTGGAGAATGGCATTTTGATGGCCTCGCTGGACGGCAGCAATAAAAAGAGTCTGGTGGAGAGTGACGTGGGATGGCCCATCAGTCTGTCCATTGACTATCCAACGGGTCGGCTGTACTGGGCTGACTACCGCAAGGGCACCATTGAAACGTGTCGACTGAACGGCAAGGAACGCAATGTTGTGCGTCGCTTTTCTAACAAAGGTACGGGACACATTTGTTGTTACAAACTTCTTACGATTTAAAGTCTTCCTCGCTTACAGAGAAACCACAGAAGATTGACGTCTTTGAGGATTATCTGTACATCAAGCTGTACGATCAGAGCATCATCAAAATGAATAAATTCGGCATTGATAATGGCACGTATCTGCTGAAGGGCTATCGTTCGTCGGACATTGGCATTTTGCATCCGCTCAAACAGAATCGCAATAGTGAGTTTCTTCTGCTAATAATAAAAACTCAATCAGCGAAAATATATTTATCAATACCGAAGGAATATAAATATAATTTCTAAAGTGGTTTTTAAACAGTTTATCTAAGATTTCTTGATTCACAACTAAAAATTCTAATTTTTTTGCTCTCGCTAGTTTCTAATCCCTGCTCGAAGGACCCTTGCAAGTCGAAACGCGCACTCTGCATACTGTCCTCCGAGACGAACACTGGTCACAGCTGCAAATGCCCCAACGATCTGATACTGCACGACGGCGAGTGCAAGGCGCACTGGGAGGTGCCCGATTACTGCCCGCTCAAGTGCAATCTGGGCACGTGTAAAGTGGTGGACCACGTGCCGAAGTGCATCTGCCAGCCGCAGTTCGAGGGTGAGCTCTGCGAGCACTATCGCTGCTCCGGCTTCTGCCTCAACTATGGGCTGTGCACGGTGGCGCCACAAATGCCGGGATCCTCGGAGCCGCCGCCGCTTAAGTGCAGCTGCACGCCGGGCTGGTCGGGTGCGCGCTGTGAGACGTCCGTGCCAGAGTGCCAGAGTCGCTGCCACAATGGAGGCTCATGCCTCATCACCGAAGAGGGCATGAAGTGCACCTGTCCGGAAATGTACTTCGGGGAGCAGTGCGAGCACTGCGTTAATCTCACCTGCGCCAATGGCGGCATCTGCCGTGAAACGCTGACGGGCACCACGCAGTGCGAGTGTCCCGATGGGTGAGTAATTGTCACCTCTTTACTGTAGTCGAAATTAAAAAAATTATAATTTTCCTCTCTCTTTCACCCTCTTGACAGCTTCACGGGTAAACGCTGCGAGGTGAATGTGTGCGCGGACTTTTGCAAGAATCAAGGCATCTGCAGCATCGGCACCAAAGGTGGCCCGCAGTGTCAGTGTGCGGCGGGCTTTTACGGCGAACACTGCGAGTCGGATTCCTGCCTGAATTATTGCCTCAATGGCGGCATCTGTGTGGATCGCGGCCAGCGATTGATGTGCACCTGCAGCGAATACTATGTGGGCGAGCGCTGCGAGACGGCTCTCTGCAAGACCTCGAGTCCACCCAAATGTAAGTGCCAGCTAAATGGTCGTCCTTTAAAACTGTTTAAATTTACCGCAAAGTAAAAATATAATGGTCAAAGAGTTCCAATAAGTCATTAAAATGATATTTTTTAATTACAGTTTGTGATGAATCGGAGTTGCCCTCGCGCAATCCCTGCACGGGCATCATCTGCCAGAACAGCGGCACTTGCCATGTCATCAAGTCCATTGCCATGTGCAATTGCACCGACCAGTGGAATGGCGATTTCTGTGAAGTGAGTGATTGATTTGAAACTGTTATTAAGCGTGCTCGAATTATTTTCTTTTCTCTCCGTCTGCCAAAGCGTCCGGTGTTGGAGGACAATCCTTGCATAGGCTATTGCAAGAACAGCGGCGTCTGCCATTTGGATGCATACACTGTGCCGCACTGCACCTGCATGGGCGAGTGGGAGGGCGATGCCTGCGATGCGCCGCCCAAGTGTGTGGGTGGTTGCGGCGTCTGTCGCACCGGCAGCTCCATCAATGAATGCATGTAAGTGTGCAGGCGGAATGTCATTTGCTTGAATTATTGTATTTCGTTATAATCTTGCAGCTGCATTGATGACAAAATCACGCCTTGTCTGTGGGAGAGTGCCGCCTCTGCGGTGGGCGCCAATGAACAGGAGCAATCGGCGAGTGTGCTCGCCATCCTGGCTGTGATACTGGCCATTGCCATGCTGCTGCTGGCGTTATTCGGCGGCGCTGTTTATTTCTTGAAGTGCGTTTTTGATTTCGAAATTATTTTTTGCATACAGAAAAGCTCCACATTTCACTTTCGATCGCAAACCATTTAAATTTCAATCGAAAGTGAAATTTGGAACATAGCAGATACTCTTTACTCAACAAGCAATTTGTAACTTTGCAGAAAGCATCGCATTTCGCAGCCCTTCTCGCATGCACGTCTCACGGACAATGTGGAAATCATGCTCACGAATCCCATGTACACGGGCGACATCGACGAGACGCCCGCCTTCGTCAATGAGGACGATAAGGTAAGATTTTGCTTTAGCTTCAAATTGCATGAGCCTTTATTGATTGCTTGCACATTCGCAGGGCAACTTTGCCAATCCCGTGTACGAGTCCATGTATGCGGATGCTATGGCGCCGGAGCAGTGCGCCGTGGCGGACAATGTGCTGAGCACGGCACCAGATGAGCGCAAGGGCCTGCTGCAGCACTCGCACGACGATACAAACACGCCGGACATTCTTTGATGATTGATGGCCGCCAATGAAGTGTGCTAAGCAGACCAAACGAAATGAACACACGCGCACATTTGTATACATACATATATAGTTGCATTAAGTGATCCATACACGCACACACCCACACACATGAATTTACTTGCCTAATACTAAAAGCAAAACAAAAAGAACAAACGAACAAGTAAAACCCATAACAAAAGCAACATGTGCAAAGGACTGATTAGCATAGCAATTTACAATTAATTTCAAACTCTTCCATGTGCTCCCTTCCTCTACACTCAACTCATTTTATGGCAACTCAGTCACCACCACTTACACGAACAATTTAATCAAGCATACTCGAATTTAAGCAATGTTTATCTACTAATGAAATGCGTGTTTCTAACACATGCGCCATCAGCAACGAATTTAGTCAGCTCTTTTATAAAAAATCCTCATGTAAATTCGGTTTTTTTTTTACAATTTTTACAAATTTTAATTTAATTATTAAGTGTGACACTTTATATTTTTATATATCATGACTAATGACTTTATGTATATGTGGTTTGATGCTGTTCGGTTCGTCGGTTATCTTCTTAAATTCATAGTTAAAATTTTTATTTGAGACGGTTTTCCTTTTCTCCCCTATGCCCTGCTGAACTACCTATGAACCTTGCAGCAACACTCTTCAACTATTTTACGACCTGCTGCCCTGCTCCGACACCCACCATCAATGTTTTGCATTTGTAAATTATTTGACTCGTAGTTTTAAGTCGTAACTCGTATCGTTGAAAGTTCTAAGTGAATTCAATTATGCAGCTATGTAAAATTTGGCAACTCCATGCTAAAAGTCTTTTGGTAATTTATTAGCTCATAAGCTCACATGCGCAAAACATTTTGTAAATAAACGTATTTATATATAATTACATCTTGTTTTTTAAAAATATGCACACCAATGTATTTATAAGATTTCCTTATAAACTCACAGTTTAAACTCACGATTACAAAACAAGAAATGTTGTAACCTTAAATTTTTTAAGTTTTAGAAATTTGACTATTACATTGTAAACATGTTAAGCAATTCTATTTAAAAAAAAGCTGCAAAAGAATTACGAAACTGCACGCACAAATGCAAATTTACATTTTCCGCAGCTTATTCAAATTTGAAACTTGTTTCTTTTTATAAATGCCTTTTCTGTTTTCAGTTTAAATTTTTTGCTACTACTCATTTCTCTCATTTTGTTCGCGATACACAATTATTTTATGTAAAATAACAAAGGAATGACAAATTTCTTTTTATTTATTTGCCTTTTACACAAAATTTTTAAATTAAAATTATTAAATTATGCTAAATTTATAGGCGAACACAAATCACACTCATATCGAAATTTTTAATCTTTCTACAAGCTTGTTAAAATACTCATTCAATTTTTGTAAGTAAAAACTAAGCTTACACTCGCGTATAAAGTGCTTTCATTCATTGGCAACTATTTTTGCTATAAACTTATTAATTTCTTTTCATATCAAATTTATATGCGATTTCTAGCAATTACGACGAACTTCAGCCACTTTAAAAAGCATCTTCTTAATGTATAGCCACACACTTGCATTTCAGCTTTAAGTCATTTAGCTAAAGGAACAATTTTAAAGGGAAGATACTCAAAAAGAACAGACAAAAGCAATTTTAAGCATAAATTTCTAATAATTAATTGAAAAAAGATAAACATTTATTATGACGCAATTTGTAATTAGGCATAATATGGAAATTATTAAACTAATATAACTAAATACATATAAATATATGATGATCTAAGGAAATATAAAGCAAATCTCATTGAAAATTATGAATAAATTAAATTTTGTATTATTGAAGAAATGAAAATTAGTTGGTAGGTAAGTATGAATAGAAATAAATTCGAAAAAAATTTCAATTATAATTATGAATTATTGCACATTTCACTTTCAACCGACTTGAGTACGAATAAAATTTTTATTGCGATCAAAAAAATTTCATATTATTCTAAGTCGAAACTTCATTAAAAAGTCAACAAATAGCAATATCCTTAAACTGCAGCAAGTGCAAATCGCTTTCAATTGCATGACACGCTGCTGATCTTTTAATAACAGCAACTCACACATACACACTCGATTATCCTTTGATATGCAACTCAATTACGGCATTCCACATTGAATTTCGCTGCACTTAACTTTAAAGAGTCCCAACAACTGTTATGACGCAACGGAAATGCATGCCAAGAGCATACGCGGCACACAAACAATTTCACTTTACAAATCAATTACAAATACAACATTCCTTCCCTTAGGATATCCTTTTTCCAATGCCTTAAAAAAATGCCAAAATAAGGCAATTTCTTGGAAAATGAGCCACACTGCACGGAAGTGGCACATTATTTCCGTTTACAATTACAACAAGCGTAGTCGTAACCGTTTTCACGCAATGCGGCTGCAACTGGGAGTGAATGTCTGTCTGTGTATGTGTGCGTGTATTGTTTGCGCATGCGCAGAGTCAAACGTGCGCATGTGTTGCACGCTTGCAGAGAACGTGATTCGAAATGGTCAGCAGCTTTGATTGAGTTTCAAAGAAAAAGTGAAATTTTTGTAAAATACAACAACAGCATGATGGAAGAGGGGAGCAAAGGATGCCATTTGGTGCTAAGTCGTTTCTCTTTTTCATTGTTTCGATGATTAGAGGGAAAGTGAGTGAATTGATTGATTTTTTGTAAGAATAAATTAGAAGGGTAAAAGGAAACGGATGTTGGCATTTGAAGGAGGAAAGGCATATTAATTAAATTAACCGTTATTAGACAAAACGGCTCAGTGGAACATATGGTGCGGAAGGTATATTAAAGCACTGCCTGATGACCGGTTGTTTCCAATGGAACGAAGGTTTCTTATTACATTTGTTCAGTCTGAAAGGCTGGAACATCTTATAAATAAAACGCAGACTGACTAAAAAGTGTCTGCCTGCAGCCTGTCCACTTTCTGTCTTCTACGACTTTAGGTGAATGAAATTAGTTCGTTGTGTAGCCCAGTGGGTAGAACCGCGCGCTTGCACTCGGCAGGTCATGGGTTCGAATCCCACAGGTTTTAAAATTTTTTTATTTTTTTTTATTTTTTTACTTTGCTTTGCCTTTTATTGTTGCTAATTGTTTTACTAGCTGTCGTGTATACAGGCACACACGACAGGTGGCCCCACTTGTAACTATATATGTGAGCAACAACGTCTTTGCCCTCTCTTTTTTAGATAGTTTGACATTATAAATTGAGCAAGTATATTTTCAACAAAATTCATGGCTTTACTAGATATAGTCGGAAGTTTGTTCAGAATCGTAGCATTGTTAGCAATGAGCTGAGTTTCTAATTGAAATGCAAGAAATTCACTTCATATTTAGGAATAATAACAGAATTCCCAATGTCGGTATGAATACAAAAGAATTCATATTGCTGAATCCAAGTATTTAAGTTCCAAATTTCGATTTGTTTTATATTACAATTCAGAACAGCGTATAGCAAAGTTACCATTCGGAAAGATATTTCAACTCGCACGCACACTGTAACATCTAGCATACATATACATATATCATTGTCTATCCATTTCAACTTTTCTGAACTTGTTTATTTAAAAATAGCAAACAAAATTCAAACCATTTGCAAATTTTGGAAAAAATTTTGAATTTTGAATTTGAAAACAATTTTCTACATTTTAATTTCTGAAAATCATTTACGAATTCAATTCTTAAAATGAATCTGTACAAGAGCAAATTTCTCACAAGTCTCAAAATATTTTCCACATTTTTTTGTACATATTTCTAAAAATTACAAACCAACTGAAATTAACCTGCCCAATTCCTTGCTATGCGCAAAATTCCCACAGATACGGCATGACGAAACAAACGAGCAACGAACAAAAGAATTGAAATGTAAAAACCTTTAAGTCACAGTGTGAAGCATGCAACTCTACGAATACGCTCCCACACAAGCAGCGCATTATAATGGAATCCTTTGGCGCACAAAACGAAACGAAAAGGAGTGGAAGGAAGTACCTGTTACTCGGAGCGCATTTCTCACAGCATCTCAATGGCCAGCCAGCGACAGAGACAGCGACGCACAAGAATGCGTTCTTTTGATGCTGCCACATTCGAGTTGCTGCTCGCCGCTTTCCCATGCCCCAGCATCTTGCGGCGACTGTGCATGCTGCACAACATTGCATGCAGATACAAATACAAATGCAGATACTCTACTTCAGCAATCGGCCTTTATGCAAAAGCGAAATTATCAAATTTGTATCTGCACTATGAGTGCTGTTTATTGCTTATCCGTAAGATATTCTCACGCGGAAGCGCATTGTGCACTGTTCAGGCTGATAGCGATACATAAGCTGGTAGACCGCAAGGGATAAGCGCATTTGTGGGTCGAGAGATGTTAAGATCGGTCTACATATCAATCGATACTTTGTGTCAATGAGTTGTCAATGCAACGCTACAGTGGGTCCCTTAGTAGTCGCTTCAATTTGGTATATTTTATACTTACCTTAATTTTAATAGAAAAAAAATTCATTATTTCTGAGAACAGTTCGATTGATATACTAGAGATTAGATTTCGTATACTGAAAATATTCCCCCGTTAAAAGCGCCCCACTTGTAAAATTTTACTCACAAAAACCTACTTAACTCTCACAGAAATTTCACAAATATCTCAAAGGATACAAGATACCAGCAAATCGAACCGTTATCAATAAACACACACACACAAACACACTCGCTCATGCACCACTCAGCACACAAAAGAGCGCTGCACTTGTTACAGCCGTAAACAAATCACGGTCACGTCGAATTTCCTGGGAAATTCTCACACAAACAAAAGAACATCGAGACCGAGACGGAGACCGAGATATACAACAACAAAATGGGCAAAGGCTAAAGAAATTGAAAACGCCAAATAAGCGATAAACCGTAGCGAAATATGAAACAACAACAAATGAACAAGTGGGAAAGCGTCAAACACAAAAAGGATCCACAAGCATTGCAGCGAACGAGCGAGCGAGCGAACAAGTGCAAGCAAAAACAACAACAAGCGACAGAGCAAACAATAGCGAACGCTGAAGGATGTGTGGGAATTTCATGCAGAGAAGCGACACAAACAGCGAAGAAGCAAACAAGCAAACAAGTGAAAAACGGTATTTTAAATGCTCACATGCACACACTCAAATACACTTGCCTGGCATATGCAAAAGGATACGAGCATTATGAATTACTAAAAGGAAATGAAAATTATTTTATGATAATTTTTGAGTGTGTGTGTGTTTGTAATGCGAAGGAAGCGACAGCGAGGAATTGTACGAAGTATAGAGGCGTACATGCACATGCGCAGCATAAGGATAGCGACGACAGGATGTGTGTGCGCGTGTGGGAAAGACGACCACAGCTTGGAGCGATGCGAGCAGCAAGCAAAGCGTAGGACTGACACACGCAAAAACGGAAGTAAAGGATGCCGCCAACATATAAATTTAGTATTTCGTTTTGGCGAAGTAAAGAAGTTTTTGATTTGAAGAGGCGTTATGCTTTCCAACGCACAGCATGATGGAAAATTTGAACTGAACTGAGGAAGAACATTTTATGAAAGAGTATAATAATTGCGAATGAAGAAATATGAACTTTCTGCCGGTGTAGCGAATACCTATGACTATAAATTTAAATGTATGCAATTTCAAAGAAAAAGCTTTAAAATTGTGAGCAGCTGAAAGAAAACGCTCTCGAAAAGGTAAACTGATGCCTCCTGGACTGCTTTTAAATGCATGCTATATAAAAAGGGAATATAATTAATAAGACTTTACAGCTATTTTTGTATAATATACAGTCAGTAGGTATATAATAAGACAGTCAGCATAGGCTAGCATAGGAAAGCGTTGGTTAGTGCAGGCTAGGGCAGAATAGCATATGATGAGATCATAGATATACAGTCGAACTTCCATAACTCGAACTGGTATAACTCGCATCTTCTATAGCTCTAACTAAATCGGTTGGCAACAACGTTTAGGGAGCAGATAAATAAGTTTCTATAAGTCGAAGTCTCCATAAGAACTTTTTCTTTGGATAATAATGATTCGATATATGAAACTTCCGACTATTTATTGTAAATCAGACAGAGTTTTTTTTTGGCTAAACAAACAGCACGCTTATGCCTGACAGCCGACCCTGGTCCAAGCATACATACATACATAAATCTCAATGCAAATACAAAAACAAAAAAAGAATAAAAACGGAAGCGGCGCACTTGTTCGGAGAGCACCTTCAACGCTTCAGATAGTGAAATAGCGCGCCGTTCCATGCTCCGCAATGCTGCAATTACGGAAATGGCCTTCAGTGCAATTTTTCATTAAACGCGCGATTAACCAAATTCGCTGATAAGAGAAACCAAAAAAAAAATTGCATATTAATGCGCCGCTGGAGCCGCAAGCCGGCCGCCGCGCTCGTGGCACCTACTATAAAAGGAGAACATTCGCGAGTGGCACGAAACAGTCTCGTAGACATTCCAAAAGTTGTTGTATTGCGCAGTGCGAGAAAACGCAGTGTTCTTCTGAAAGCGAAAGCGAAAAAGACAGGCGTTACGAAAATCGTGCTTTAAAAAAATCTTATAAGAAATTAAAGCCGTAGCCGACGAAATTTCTGCGAACAAAACAATAAAGTTTTTGCAAATTTTTTTTTTGGATAACGTCTTCTGAAATTCCCCTACACAATGCAAAGGATTAATTGCGTAGCTGCTTTGTTGTTGTTGCTGCTGGTGGTGGTTGGCACTCGGCCTGTGCATGGCGCTGAGGAGCTGCACAATTATCGCGCATCGCCGAAGCTGACCGGACCCGCGCGATTCGTGCACGACGCCGACGATCCCATACTCAATCAGCTGGACAGCGCGCTGACCAAGATCTCGACGGTGTACATGCAGGCGCTCTTCTCCGGCACGCACACGCCGCAGCTGGATGCGCGCATGCGTCGCATGGAGATCGAGCTGTTCGATCTGCTGGACAAGCTGTACAAGCAGCAGCGCATGAACGACTACATGAAGTACGAAGCGGAGGTCACCAGGCAAATGATACTCTACAACATGCTGAAGAAGCTCTTCGGCTATGCCGTGGAGGAGAACGAAAAGGTGAAGTAGCCGAAGCGGAAGCGGAAGAAACGTCTGAAATGAAGTATGAGCATAGTTGGATATGCAGCAGACGAACATGTATCGACACAGCAGGCTGATCAGCTGTTTTAGAAGTCAGCAGAGTGGGTAGTGTTCCAAAGAGCTGGCTGCTCGCTGCGAAGCTGCCTTGGAAACGGCGCTCAATTTGTGCCTGTTCTGTTGCAATAAGAAGATGTGAAAAACGTTTGTAATTTCAATATAAATTTATTACAAATTGCATGCGAAATAAAACTTGCTTTTTTTAAATCGATTGTTTTTTTATTAAAATATTTTCAATTGCAAACATATGTATTTTGAAGCGCATTTTTCTTACAATATAAAGAATTTACAATGATTGAAAACATGAAAATACTTAACAAATTCTTTTACATAAGCTATATTTCTTTTATGAAAACTCATAGAAAATTATTCAAATCCATAGCAGCTGAAAACAAAAAAAATATCAAATGCAATTAACGCAAATGTATTTAAAACAAATGCCAATTAAAATATACAAAACTATGCACGAATCACAGATAAACATGAAAAGAACAGCAAAATATCAAAATAAAAATTTTTTTAAGTAATTTTTATAAAGTGCAAAAAAAACTACTTCAAACCTAATTCAAAATACATATAAACGTAAAACCTTTGATGAAACATAAACTTAAAAAAAAGCTTGCCGCAATTAAAAAAGTGTGCGAAATTCTTGATTAAAATAAATGTATGTCTAAAGCGAGTGTCAATTAAATTATAAATTTTAACATATTTTTATAATAGTAAGAAAAGTTGAAAATTTTATATAGCAGACGTATATATATGTATATGGGATTGTATGCCAGCAAATATTGCAGTAGACTATAACTTATTAAAATAATACTATACAACTTTTGCGAAAAAGTTCACTTTCAAACGAAAACACAACATTTTCTGAGCCAAATTAACATCGAGCGCACTTGAAAACATTTTTCAAAAATTCGCATAAATTTCATTATTCAACTCATTGCGCTGCCTCGAAATTCACCACGGTCGCCACATGCTGTCACGCTCGTCGATTATCAAAGGTCCCTTCGTTTTCTGCTGCTGGCTGTTGCCTTCTGACTGCTTCTGCAGGCTTGTTTCCTTCTCCTTCTCTTTCTCTTTGTCTTCGTTTTCCCATTTTTCGCTTTGTTGGTTATCGGCGAATTTCTTGGACGATGGTTCATCGGAACTATCGCTAGAATCGGCCGTCTCGGTGAGCGAACGCTTCAGCGAGGAGCGCGTGTTCGTGGTCGTGTTCGCCGCCGTGGTGGAGGTGGACGAGCCGGTGCTGTTCAAGTCACTGCCACTGGTGGAGGACACTTGCTGCTGCTGCAAGTGCGTGGAGGAACGTGAGCTGAGCGAGAGCATGGAGGACTCCGCGCTGGAGGGCGTGGAGAAGACGCCCGAGAAATTGTGCTGACTGTTGGCGACGTCTAGCGGAGGCGTGGCCGGCCGCGAGTTCGCGAAGTCGGAGCTGGTGTGCATGATGGAGTCGTCGCCGTGACTGGAGCTGCACGCCGACGAAATGGGACTGAGCGGCGGACTGGTGGTGGCGGTGGAATTGTGGTGCAAGTTGTTCGTTGGTGGCGCCTGGTTGAATGCGCTGACCACAGTTGTTGTTGTTGTGCTGTAGTTTGCCGATTTGATGGTGTGGCTGTTGTTGTTGTTGTTGTTGTGGGCGGCTAGCGTGGTCACCTTGGGCTGCTGCGGCAGGCTGAATGCGCTCAAGTGTTGAAAAGCGTGCGTGGTGAAATCGTTGAGCTGCGGCGTTGCCGTGCTGCCCGGCAGCTGTGCAGCAGAGGCGACGGCGGCCGTGCTGGAGGGAGTGGCATGTGGCCAAGCGGCGAAAGCGGCGCTCGCGAAGGCGTTGTTGTTCAGCAGGTTGGCCGCGCTGGCGCCGCTCGCATTCGGCATGATCAGGGCGAATTCGCCGGAGGGCAAACGCGAAGGTATCAGCTGCACGCCGCCCATTTGTATGGGTGCGCCCGCACTGCTGTTGCTGTTGTTGTTGTTGTTGAGGTCCTGCGGCAGTGGCGGTGGGAATATGACATTCGGTGCGGTAACTGTTGACGGCACGAGCGGATTGGGCAATGCGCCGCCGAATAGGCCGGCCACACCGGCTGCGCCCAACTGCCCGCGGTAGCCGTTGTTGAAGTTCGTCATGGAGCCGAGCTGCTCCAGACTGGTGGCGCAGTTCTTGAGATGATTGCTCAGACGCTGGCGCACGCCCACATCCACGCCCTCCAGCTGGCCGACGTAGCGCTGCACCTCCTCGGCGCACTCCACGAAGCCCGTCTTGAACTTGTGCACCACGCTGGGATCCGTTTGTATGGCCATGTTCAGCTGCTGCCGCTGCACCGACTGCAGATGCTTCACCGTCATCTCCAGTATGTCGGCCTTCTCCAGTTTGGTGTGACGCGCCGGCTGCAAAGGCAAGAGTGGAGAGCGGGAAGAACAAAATTAGGGCAGTGACTGTACAGGCTGTTAGTAAGCTGAAATTGTGTAAGCAAGTGGCAACCATGCTACGCTATAATCTTAACCCTAAACATACCGCACTCTCTTGCTAAATTGATTGAGAAGTCGTTAGGCTGGAGGCAAGTTTTGAGATTTCAGTATGAAATTCCGCTCCGAAAGAATCTTCAGTTTCAGTAAAAGAAGCTGCTAATGACTACATGCAAGTTTTGGTCGGAAGCCACGAAATCTTTAAAAAATTGGAAATCGCAAAATGGAAATTTCTTTTTCGAAATTCGGGCTTAAGACCTAAAACGCTGCTGATATTTGAAAAACCGTGGAACAGAAAGACAAGCTTACATTTTCATATTCATTGAAAACGGAATTCAAAATAAAATTGATTTCCTACTGAAACTCTGAAGTGAAACGATCTCTTTTTTCGATTTCCAGCAAAAACTACTTTCGAAAAAATAAAATTTCTCAGATCATTTTTCGCGCTTCAAAGAAAAAGATCAGAGCATGCAAAAATGAAAGAAGCCGCAAATGGCTTAAATCTTGCGCTGAAGGTTCACAAGGTTGTAATTGTATTGTGTATGTGTGTGTGTGTGCAACAGAAATTTCGCACATATTTTAGCAAAATATTTTCATGCTGCTTGTTTTTGTTGTTTTGACGGCAAAGCATGCAACTTCTAATTGATTGCAATTTGTTTAAAAACGATCGCAGTCGTAAAAGAAAAAATTGCATGTGTTTGTGTGACCATGCCACTGGCCGACAGTGAGCCATCGCGGCACTGATCTATACACACAAACTCACAGGCCGCCTTTTATAACAAGTTCATATGAGCATGCCACAACTGCAACTGCAAAAGTTTATGATCACGGCACGATCTTTTTGGCCAGACAAGATCGCTCGTTCGCTCGCTGAGGGAGGAACAATAAGCAATAACAAAAATAAAAGCAACAACAACAAAATGCCTGGGAATTTCAGCAAGCAGACATACTCTTGCAGACAGACGGACCGATCGTGCGATCAAGCTTGAAGACAGTCCTACCGTCAGTTGGACGGACGGACGGACACAAGCTTCTGTTGTGTATTTCTATGCGTATGTGTGTGTGTGAGTGTTCAGCTTGGCAACTTCATTTGGCACAGAGCAACGTTGCAATATCACAGCTTTAAGCAGATTTCTGATGTTCTGCTGATCCTCATTTGATCTTCATTGGGAATAAACGCTTTTGCAGTCTCTCTCTCTCTCTGTCTCTGTCTTGCACAAGAAAGAAGGCGGCAGGAGATTTGTGGTCTGCAGCAGCCAAGTATGCACAGCAGCTCTATTGGCGCTGTCGTTGCAACACCAAAACAACAACAGCAACAATCACTGTGGATGAAGACAGAACTGCATTGCTTCTGCTGCTGTTTTTATTAGCTCTTGGCATTGTTTCTGCTGAAAAGCATTTTGAGATTTTTCGCAAGTTACTCTGTGCCTCTTGATTCGCTTTTGCTGTTGCTGCTTCTACAATGTCTGCTTTCGATGATCATGATGATCATTCTGAAGGGCTTTCTACTTCGTCTGCTGCCACTCGCCACTGATCGTGTCTGTTGCATATTTTGCAAAAGTTTCCCACGCAGGTTTATTGTTTTTGTTGTTTGTGTATGTTTTCATGACTACTGCTTTGGATTTTCTGTTTACTTTTGCTTTTTTTTGGCTGTTGTTCTTGTGGGTTATTTCGCTTGCTCGATCAGCGCATGGAGGAGCTGATCATGGCAGCATCGAATGCTCATTATGCTGGCGTTTTCCTTTTCTCAAACACACACACATACACACATACACAAACAATCACTGTAATGCCTTTTTGTTGGTCGGTCTGCCCAACGTGCGATTGATCACAGCAGGATCACTGTTTCGGTCGGTCTCTCTCACCTACACAACTTCGGCAAACAGGTTTCTCATTGCAATTTTCCCATATTGTAGAGCCGAATCGATCACTTTTATCTTTGCCGCTGCGCATTAACAGCATATCTTTGCGGCTTGTTAACACTTTATGGTTTTGGGATTTTGGCAATTTTACAATACTTGTAGAGGATAGACCGCGGCAGAGTAGAATGACAATGCCACTTGATCTTGCCATTATTCTGGCATTGCACTCAAGTGCATTTTAAAGGCTCAAATTTAATAGTCTTTGTGGTCTTTATGTCAAGCGTTCAAATTTGTTACAATTATGAGCAGCGGCGGCGGCGCTGGCGTTGCAAGGACATTTTAGAAATTCAAGTAGGCGTTGTTTTCTTTTTACTAGAAAATCTCATTAGCAATGTTCGTAAATTTCATTAAACGTTGCCGGCATTTAAGCATGAAATGGGCACTCATGCTGTTCAGTGATTTTTCGATTTCAGCATACGAAAATTCAGTGGAATCGCTCTTATTTATAATGTGTAGCCCAATTTTTTTTATGCACTTGGCCTTATTTTCTGTGCCTTATTTTGTGCCACTTTTGATGGTTACTTGGTTACTTCGCAGAGGAAACCTGTTTCCATTGGCGTGTGAACTTTAACACGCTCAATTAAGTTGGCTATTTGCATCGACACGTTCATTTTTTGTAACGATCCTTATCATGGTCTCATTTAGTTGTAAATTAAATTGCTCATAATTTGTAGGCGGGCACGCCTTTTGATAAATTTCACATATTAATTGAATTGGCAATTGATATTGATTTAAAAAAATGTGTCGAGTTTTGTGCTTAGTTTTTTATGTACTAGTATAACATTGGCTGAACTTACATCCTTTTTCATGGCTTCCAAAATGAGTGATTTCAATTCATTCAAACAGTGATTTATGCGCGCCCGACGGCGTTTCTCCATAATCGGTTTATTTGTCTGAAAAATAATGTGAAATGATAGTCGATTAGATAATGTGGTTTTTTACATATGGCAACAGTTTTAAAATAAAAAATGTATTTCAAAATTTTATTGCCTAAATTTCTAAGGCTCATGTCTAAGTCTTCCAAGCAAAGATCTTTAAAAATTAATTTGATGCAGATTCTCAGCCAGAGAAAAGACAAGAGCTATCGATTCTGTAATGAAAACAGCGAAATTAGCGGATACCAGCAACCAAAATCCATCTTAGAAATTTCTGCCCTAATAGCAAAGTTGAAATACCTACATGGGAAAAAATTATATCAGCTGATTACAGAAGATTCTCTCTAATTTTCATCCATTAGCCGTTTTTTTGCGGCACCACAAATTTCGAAAAAATTCACAAAAGTTTGCTACGGCCGGCGGTGATCCTTGCCTACACAGCGTACTTTATACGAATTTCTTTCAATTCGAACAAACAACAACATATCACTGCGTTTCAAAAAGTTATTTAGCATAAAACAAGCTATACAGCTTACTACAAATCTTGATAAAAAAAATTTAAATTTGGTATAACTAAAGACAAACGCCTCAATACCAAACAGGATCAAAATTTTAATAGTATTTAAAAACGTATAGTATTTTGTTGGGTTTGATATTCACTGTCTGAACTTTCTTTGAAGTAGATTTCCAAACTGCTAGTAATCGCAGCCTAAAAGGTCTGCTGTGACAGGAAATAACATTTATCGCTTCGAATTCGTGAAGATCGTCAACTTTGAATTTCAGCCGTTTTCCCAGCATTTCCCTACTCACCTTTCTAAGTTCGGCTTTGGACAGGCCATTGGGATTGGGCATGCGCGACTCGCCATTGGTGTTATAGCCGGAGTTGCTATTATTGTTGTTGCCAAAACTATCACTATATCCATTCGAACAATCGAAATCGTCGTCCGATTGTAGATCGCTTTTGTAATCCATTTTTGAAGTGGTTTGAAGTTGCTTCAGTTCAGTAAGTAATCCAAATATTTTAACAACAACAACAGCAGCAGAATATAATCCAAAAATCAACGTTGCTACACTTTTTTAAAGAATCTTGCAACAACAATTTATTGCAATATTGTATTTGTTGTTTTAACTAAAGCACAACTCAATGAAGTTTGGTAAAAATTGGCGTTGTTTTCAACTGTTTTGCCAGCTCGTTATTTTTTACGCCATTAAATTTTAAAAAATTCAAAAAGTTTTTTTTTGCAGAATTGTTTTTTACATACGCTTTATCGAGCGCGCTTTTATAAATTCACGTGAACGCGGCGAAGACGAGTTGCAGCGCTAAACGACCGCGCGCGCAAAAGCCCAAAAGGATACTGATCCTGTGCCGGCAACAGAACATCCTTCTGCTTCGAAGCTGAAGGCTGCTGCTTCGCGATCGCTTTACGTTTTTTCTCACGCTCACGAAATGCGACGCCTCGTTTACCTGGTGTGCCCTCGCCGAAAGAAGAGCACTTCTTCGGCTGTCTACGACTCAAAGCGACAGAGTCAGACGCTCGGCCCGGAAGGTAGTCAGGTAGGCGAGTAGGGTTGCTCGTTGGCTGGCTGGCTGGGCACTTCTGGGCTGCTTGGCTCGACGACGATTGCGCGTTCCGCCACACTCGAGTGTGAGAACTGAAATAACGAGCGCGCTCTGTGCTGCTGGCTGCACTCGTTACGGGGAATTCCTGCGCAGCAATGATAAAAATTACCCTCATTGTGCGGCTTGGTTCCTTCTGGCGGTCGCCTCATATATGGTGTTGTTGTTGTTGTAGCTGTGCTAAACAAGCGAGGCTTGTGTGTCTGTGCAGTTTACGCTCAAGCATGTTCATTAACAGTTTGACTGTTGAAATGCTACAGATTAATGATCATATGATCATCATTTGGTGTCCGATTGTTGGGCTCAAGTTTTTTTGATACATTTGATTGAAATTCACTCGAGTGGTGGTAGAATGAGTGAAATTTGCAGGCAGAGTTGCCAGTCGAATTTTGGTAATTCAAATTTTCAGCAGAATTTGAAAAAATTTTCAGCATTTCAGCACTCTAATCCAGGCTTAGGCGCTGCTTAGTAAGTATAAGTTGCTATAAGCTGACTTAGTGTGTGTAAATATTGCTTAGAATTGAGTGCTTAGGCAGATCCTTTAGATGTATTACAGGTGTCTAGACGCCAGACTGATTTATCACTAAATATATAGAACTGTGCAGGCAGCTGTTGAAACTAGTTTAAGGCAGAAGCTACGATTTAAGTTCTGCACTTTGTGGATTTGTGAAACTATAGCAGTGCCTTAGAAAACTGACAAGGCAGACAAGCAGCCAAAGGAGTCAACTCTAGACTTATACAAACAATGCCTTGCATGAATTCCTACGAAGCAAGCACAATTGAGTAAAATCAGTTACTCTTATCGAACATGTCCTTTAAGACTTGGTTGAGCCCCTGCCTTTAAATACTACAGATATTAAAGTCATCAACGACCCTGCCAAAGGTGCCCTGCCAAAGGTTCCAAAGGCTTATGTTTCTACATGTATTAATATTATTTTTCATCAAAACGATAGAAAATTTATCAGTATCATAAAAATTCTGGGAAATATAAGAAATGATTATTAAAATAGGAAAATTTATTTATTCAATGAGACAAATTGATTTTATAAAAATTTAGAATTAAATATTTATTGAAATGGATAAACAAATAATGCATTTGGCAGCAAAAAAACTGGTGAAATTGATAAAAATACATTCAGCTGTGAACCCTTAATAAATCCGAATCACGCTCATTTTTGTGACCCACAAGAAAAATGTCGACAAACAATAAAATGTTACAATTTTTCTCAAAGTGGCATGGCAGTTAAGATTACTTTAAAATTGCAGACGGTTTTGGGTTGAAATTTGTCACCCTCTTCTGAGCGCAGCTGTCGGAGGGTACACTACAATAGCCACAGTTCGAGGGGGCTGCGCAGGCGCATGTGGGTAACTGTTTGTGGTAGGGTGTTGTAGAAACTCTTACCTGTATCTTCATTAGGTTCGGAAAGAATCTGCCAATTGTTCAAGAAACTGCAATAGGAAAAAACTGAGAAAGTTATTGATCAGCTGAAGTGCGGGGTGGCAGTCTTCAGAGTACAGCTGCTTTTAATCTTTGTTTCTTTTATGAATCTAAATTTCACACAACTTGAAACCAACTAACACTTGGCAACTCTTATTTGAATTCGAGTTTTTTCCGAGCTACTAAATTCGAACCGCTTAAATCGAAATTGCCGACTCGAGTTATGAATCTCAAGTAAAATTTATTTCACTCACTTTTTTCTGAGCCCTTTGTGAATTTTTTTTTTGTATTTTATTGCAATTTTTATTTTGTAATAAAGAACTGTTGTTTTTTGCTCAAGATTTTCCAATTTTGAAAAATTTGTCGCCTGGCTTCAAGTTTTATGTTGAAATTTTGCTTTCGCGTGTTGTCCTTTAGTTTCATTTGTGCAGGGTAACTGAACTACAGACAGACGTTCGTCCTTTTAGCTGCAGAAGCGCAAAAGAAGCAGAAAATAACAGTAGCTTTAAGAAATTTGATATCCTTTTTGGTGTGATTTTTTATGATGGGAATATATTTTTTGTGTAGTACTTTGTAGTGCATTTTTTTGGAACATAAGGACAGTGAACTTTGACTTGTGAGCAGTTGGAATTTGAGTACCGAAATATCGTTAAGTATCAATATATGATCATTCGTTCATATTGCTGATAATTATTGATCTTATGCTGCCATGTTCGATTATTCCATTGTGATCGATGATCGTTGAATATGTCTGTTACAATTGAGTTGAAATGGAGCTATTGCCATGTTATCACAGATCAATGATCATTCGAACTGTTTACGCGTATTTCTTCATATTCATCACTCGCTTTTGCTGCTGATCACCAGTGAACTGACCATACAAATTGGCATACACCATCGAACAGAGCCGCCAAAGTTGATTGTATCGCGAAATCTGAGCATCTTCCAAATAGCTCTGCTCTGCTCTTCTCTTCGCGTGCTTCTTGTCGGCGTGTAGCTCACGCTCCGCTCAGCTACCCACTTTCAATCAAGTGGCGTTACCTTAAGATCTAATTCCCCTTGCTCCCTGCCATTTTATTGCCTTTTAATGCGTGCTACTACAAAAACAGAAAACTGCATGCAACGCACGATTTTTACATTAAATAACTTATCGATGCTGAATTAAGGTTTCTTTGGTGCTTCTGCTGGTTGTTCGCCTTGCTTCGCTTTAAACACTTCAAGGCTGAGTGTTTATTTTTTGAATCAGTTGCATTTTCTTCCCCTAATAGCCAGCGCCTAGAGCCAGACTGCCAGACCTTAACCTCAAATTAATGCCCTTAGCCTTAGCAAATTGAGGAGCATGGGAAACGCATTCCTTGCGCGAGGGGCAACGTGGGATCCTTAAGCGCAGTTTTATTTTTAGCACTTCTTTTTGATAATGCTGAGAACTGCGTTTATTCATCTTCTTTTTTTTTTGGAAAAAATATGCACTGAAGTTTTTGTATTTGTGGGAAGCACAGCACGAAATTTGAGGGTTCTATGCTTAATTTTAGCTTGAGCTGATGTGGCGAAGCAGCCGTAATTGACAGTAGCAAATGGTGGGAGTGCATGTCGAATGCTTCTGCGGCTGGCCTGTTGAGCAGAGTAAGGGGTGAAGGGTGAGGTAGTACCAAATTGATGCTTAATATTCACATTTTAACATTTGATGCACATTTTATTGTTTCTCATAGCATTTAAATGCACAAAAATGACTAGCGCCAGGATTTCGATGACATGTCATCTTTTCGCTGCTGATGCGTAGAGCTTTCTTGGCGAACTAGAGGCGCTTCGAAAATCAAAATTCAAAAGTTTTTAGCTAATTTTTGGCTTTTGTGAAATTTGTTGTGGAATATGAGCATTTTTTACATGTTTTCTTATTTATTAAATTTGAGTCGTTGCAGACTTCTTTTGTAAGAAAAGGAACACAGGGGGGTTTTGATTGATATTGCGCGCGAAAAGATTTCACGAACTTTATGGCAATGAAATTAAAAACGGATCCCTCGCGGTCACTTCTAGATTGTTAAGAGTAGATCAAAGATTGCGCGAAAAATGGAAAAGTGACAGCTGGAAGGGAGCGGATTGGAAGTGTATTGTAAGGAGAATGGAATATAAATTGGAAGAAAGAAGCGGTTTATATGGCATGGGAATAAGACGGTCAAAGAGAGGGAGGCGCTCAGTCACTGGTAATTAGAGGCGAACAGTTTTAACTAATCAGAACTGTTCCAGAATCCGCTATTGTTCGGAAGTGAATTTGATTTCACTTTTTGGTGTTCTGCATTACGGTTTCGATTTACGGAAATTTGTTAATGACACAAGCCCTGCTCTAAAATCCAAATGAGTTCGAATGTATTTGTTTCGGAAATTTGGTAATACATATGTATTTCTAATATTTTTGGTTATAGCTAATTTTTTTTCTTACGTCAACTCAAAGTGCAACTGAAATAACAAAACATGCCTTCCAACACAGCCTCCCCATTAGCAGGAAACTGCAGCACTGTTGGCACACTTCTTTCCCAGCGAATGTCCTTGCATAACGGACATAAGCGACTGCGCTTCTTCTGTATGCTGGAAGGCAAGGCGGCTTGCCTTTATCCGCAGACCGTGTTTGCCTTACAACGTGCCCAGGTCTCGTGTGGCAGCGTTAGAGGCATGTGCCAAATTGTGGCCCCTTTGCCAGCACATCTGCCGCTATGCCAACAGCAGATTTCCTTAGATTTTTTTTTGTGCTTCGTGCGACGATCCCTCGTTCGATCGATGGCGGGTAATTGTCAGGGTCCTGCTTCTTACACAATCTGTGTACCATTATTCTTATGCCTGCCTTTCTTCCATGCGAATGGATGTTCTTTAATTGTGTTCCTTTGTTTGTCGCACTACAGCAAAGAGTTGCGCCAAGGATTACGCAGATCACTGCAAGCAAATGACGAATAGAATAGTAAATATATGCCCAAAAAATTATAGAAAGAATTTGAATTTACTTAAAGCTTGCAGAAAAACTGATATTCAGGTAGAATGTGCATTTAAGTTAGTATGAAAGATTATTTAAATTCTAATTCGCAATTCTCTTTTTTTAGATTTTTCAAGCTCGAAATACGATCATTGAAGATCCAAAATCGTTTGCCTTTATCATTCCTGTGTTGGAGCCTCTCATCGACCTTCAACATAATTCGTTTATTCTACGTGTCAAATATACTTACTTTCTTATTAATAAATTTTTTTATAAAAATTAAACTCCGACTAAATCTTAACATTTAAGCAAAGAAAAGTATAAAAATTTCATATTAAAGCTGAGACGCAAGATTTTTGAAAAAAGTATATTGGCAAGCCCCGCCAAGGCATCAGCACTACTTACAATTATACTAACAACTCTTGTTAGGCCACAACACATGATCCTATCCACAACAACTGCACAACAACTGTCCCACAGTAACACCCCTTCAAGAACATTTCTTCCCCCTTACGGATCGGGCAGGCTAATGTACAGTCTGCTGTCGGCGCCGCCTCACCCCACGGCACGTTCAGACAGACGCACAGCCTCAACTCTTCAACTCTGGCCGCATATCAATAATTCCAAGCTAAATTTAGAGCGATTGCAACTGCGGGGAAAAGTTGTGAGAAAATTATTTTCTCACGATCACCTATGAAGGTATGCAAGTAGTGATCGTGCCTGAGTGTGATTGTGTGAGTGCGTGTTTGTGTGTATGTACTTTGAAAAGTTTCTCCATTTCAAAAATAAAAATCCACGTGCAAAAGGGGGAAGAAATACTTCCTACCACCAACGATAGCAACAACAATACGTAGCAATGCCACGGAAGGAAGTAAAGGAAGTACACAAGGCAAGGCGTTGGCCGGACAAAGCGCCGCAGCGCCTCGAGTGCCCGTCGCGACGCGACCGACCGCATGGCAGCAACGAGTCAGCGATCCATCCTATGTGTAGGAATTTCGAGCGTCCCTTCGCATGTTGTTGCTGTTGTTGTTTGTGTATGCGGGCATTTGTGACAAAAAGATCAACAACAACAGCAGCAAACACGAGTAGGGGTTGACGGGTGTGCATGGGAATTTTAATTTGACTGTCGGCATGTGAGTGTGTTTGTGTATGCAAGTTGTAGGGGCGAAGCATGGCCAAGGTCCTGTGGGAAAATGCAGCGAAGGTGAGCGCGTATCCTTGCGTGAAGTGAGGATCGTAGGCGAAATTAATGAGTGATTTTAATTCAAGTAAAAGTCCCGAGGGGGAGGCATGGGAAAATTTTGCATGTTATTTTGGTTTTGTTTTCATTTTGTTGAAATTATTGAAAAGCACGAAGGAATAAAAGAGGGAAGTAACTTTAATAAAATTTAGGAAAGGAAAGGAAGGGAAAGAATTACAATTAGGGAGAAAAAGAAAGCAAGGAGGGTCGGAAAAATTAAGCTGGAAGAAAAACAGAAAGTCATAGATTAAGAAAACAGAGAAACGAAGAAAACAAAGACGAAATAATTAAGTTAAAAAAGGAGCGAAAAAGGAAGAGAAGATTTAGAAGGAAGTAGCTTAAGAACGAAAGAAATAAAAAAAGAAAGAAGTAAAGAAAGAAATTAAGAAAAATGAAAAGAAAGAAAGAAGGATTGATAAGGAAAAAAAGGGAAAGAATATAGAAATAGAGAAAGGAAAAAAAATATATAGTAGAACAAAAATTAAAGAAATATCGAAATAATTGCTAAACTGGAAATTAAATAAACGATAACAATCGACTCAAACTATTTTTTTTTCTAAATTATATCTTGTGGAAGAAAAAAAACAAAGCATTTAATATTCTTTGTAAATATTAAACCAAAAATTAGGACGCATAATTTTGACTGAAAAACATGGCAAAGTGGTAGAAGTGACAGCACTGTCGCGCATACACCGAAAAGAGTGCTCCCACTCTCACGCAGCGCTAGAGAAAGAGAGCATCACGACAAAAATGGTGTTCTCTTCTCAAAGCGAAATTCACTAGAAAATCAATTAAATCATTTGCGCATATTAGTCATCCACTAAAAAATACACTTAATCATCACTAGCTAACTTTTTTCTCTCATTAGTTCAGGAATGTTGTTAATTGCTTTGATAACAGAAAAAAGCAGGTAAATTCCGTTTTTGCTGCAATTCCGCAAATATTTTTTACGCCAGCATTGCCAGGCACGACAAATTGCTGGAACTTAAATAGAAAACTGATTGATATCGATATTTTGCTGAATCCATACAAGCAATTTTAAATTAAAGCATTTGGCAAACCATTACTACAGTTTATTTTTTGAATTCTTTTAAAAAATTGAAAAGTTTCAATTTTATTTTAGTTTTTAGCAAAGAAAGGTTGAAAATTTGCAATAAAAGGAAAGTTTTTGTTTTTTCTGGCAGTGCTGTCGGTCTTGCAAATAAAGAAAAATGTGCAGCCAAAACGCCGAAGATGAGTAATTCTTGTCCACAATGGCTGACGTATGGCGAGAGCGTGCGAGCGCCAACTTTCCTGGATACCCTGAAGGGCTGCCAGATCTTAGTATGGGCGGATTTTTAAACGAGTTTTGTGTGGTTTTTGGGGGATTTTTCCAAAATTCGTGTGTTTCATATATTTTTTGACATTTGTTTTACAAATCGCTTCAAATTTGTTTTTTAAACTGATTATTGATGATGTTGGTACGCTTAAAAAAACTGTGAACCATGAACCATAAATAACTATCAACTTTTCCTACCAAGTAATATAGCCTTAGTTTGTAGCAACATACTTTTAGCCTTGTATATAGAATCAAATTAAATTTTTGTTACAATTATTTAAAAAGTTTTAATATTTCTGCAATCATTCAATTCAACTATTTTCTAAAATTTTTCCAAGATGACTGCTGCTCTAACTGAAAACATTCTTATTTTGTATATTAGAAGTGTAAAAATGTGTTCTGGTCTATAAAGTTGCGAATCTTCTACAGCTAATATGAGGACCTGTGCTTGAAATAATCTGGCAGCTCTGCATGAGAGCAGTGCAGCGCAGCCAGAGTGTGCGAGAGTTTTGTGTGTGTATCACTTTCGTGCCTGCTTCCGCAAACACATCGGGTATACATGCTGCCTGCAGTCAGTCGTGTGTGTCTCGTTCTCGCAAACGTTTGAATAAAATAAATTCGATAAAGGCGTTCGTTCAAGGGATATTTTTTGTTGACACAGTTTGGAGAAGAAATACAAAAAGTGGAGAAGCAAAAAAATAGGTGTGACAAAGTAGTGAAAAAGTGTGGCACAACGCTCAAATCAAGAATAACACAACACACAAAGCAGCAGCAAAAGCAATAATAGCAGAGAAGTGCCCCGTAGCTGGTAGTAATTAACAGAAATCAGTGGAGAGTAGAATGCAGAGCCCCAGAACGAATGCAGTGAACGGAGGCGCTATACAATCCCTGCCCAGCTCACTGGCACAATTGGCGCTGAGGGACAAGCAACAACAGCAGCCCCCATTGCCCCAGCAGCCGCCAACCGTGCCCAGCAAAAGCCACTTGGTACATCAGAGCAGCGCGTCGTTGTCCTCGTCGGTGTCTGCAGCTGCAGCAGCTGTGGCTGCGGCCGCAGCCAATGGCGGCGGCAGCGAGCGTGGCCTTATCGGCATCAGTGCAAAGGGCGGCAATCACAGCCTGAGCAGCACGGGCAGCGGCAGCAACACGGAAGGCGGTGCTGGCGGCGATGGCAGCAAGGATTCAAATAAGCTGACCACCGAACTGCAGGAGAAAGAAACTCAAATACAACAGAAGCAGAAGCCACCGCTGCCGGCGCGTCAGAAACCCATGGAGATAGCTGGCTATGTGGGCTTCGCCAATCTACCGAATCAAGTGTACCGCAAGGCGGTGAAGCGCGGCTTTGAGTTCACGCTGATGGTGGTGGGCGCCAGTGGCCTGGGCAAGTCCACGCTCATCAATTCCATGTTTCTGTCGGACATCTACAATGCGGAGCAGTATCCGGGGCCGTCGCTACGCAGGAAGAAGACAGTCGCCGTCGAGGCGACCAAGGTGCTGCTCAAGGAGAACGGCGTCAATCTGACGCTGACCGTCGTGGATACGCCGGGTTTTGGCGATGCCGTGGACAACAGCAATTGCTGGGTGCCCATACTAGAGTATGTGGACAGCAAGTATGAGGAGTATTTGACGGCGGAGTCGCGGGTCTACCGCAAGCTGGTGTCGGACAATCGTGTGCACTGCTGTCTGTACTTTATTGCGCCCAGTGGTCATGGACTGCGGCCGCTAGACATCGCTTGCATGCAGAGCCTCTCCGACAAGGTGAACCTAGTGCCCATCATAGCCAAAGCGGACACGATGACGCCCGACGAGGTGCATCTTTTCAAGAAGCAGATTCTAAACGAAATCGCACAGCACAAAATCAAGATCTACGACTTCCCCTCGACGCTGGAGGACGCTGTCGAGGAAACCAAGACCACGCAGAACCTGCGCAACCGTGTGCCCTTCGCCGTGGTGGGCGCCAACACGATCATCGAGGCGGACGGCAAGAAAGTGCGCGGTCGCCGCTACCCCTGGGGCCTGGTGGAGGTGGAGAACCTGTCGCACTGCGACTTCATTGCACTGCGCAACATGGTCATACGCACGCATCTGCAGGACCTTAAGGATGTGACGAACAATGTGCACTACGAGAATTATCGCTGCCGCAAGCTGTCCGAGCTGGGGCTAGTCGATGGCAAGGCACGCCTCTCCAACAAGAACCCACTCACACAGATGGAGGAGGAGAAGCGTGAGCACGAGCAGAAAATGAAGAAGATGGAGGCCGAAATGGAACAGGTCTTCGAGATGAAGGTCAAGGAGAAAATGCAAAAGCTGAAGGATTCCGAGCTGGAGTTGGCGCGTCGCCACGAGGAGCGCAAGAAGGCGCTGGAGATGCAGGTGCGCGAAATGGAAGAGAAGCGTCGTGAATTCGAGCGCGAAAAGAAGGAGTGGGAGGAGGCGAATCATATCACACTCGAGGAGCTGAAGCGACGTAGCTTGGGCGCGAACAGCAGCAACGATAATGTCGACGGCAAGAAGGAGAAAAAGAAGAAGGGCCTCTTCTAATTGTGCAAGCGCTAATCCTAAGAACAGTATTTTACTAAACACAAAAAAAAAACAAGGAAAACGAGAAACATTTAAACAATTTAAGAAAATTCCAAAAGCGTTAAGCATAAGCAAAAGCGATTACCAAGAAAACGATTAAGCAAAAAGCATACTCTTACACACTGACACACTCACACAGACACACACACAAACAAACACTTGACGAATTGTATTTAGAATACCTAAAAACTGTATTTAAAATACTTGAAAAAGAAACAAAAATGCTATACCTAAAATTATAAAAACTAAAGCTTAAACTAAACTAATATTAATAATAATATTAATACTTGGAAAAATACTTATATTCTGCATTAATAAAGTCTTCTTTAGTTTAACTACTAATTCAACCGTTTATTAACTATTTACACTGCATAACGAATTACAATTTTTTTTGTGTACTGACATTTCATAATTTTTGAATGAATTATAAAAAACACAAATTTTGTTATTTGATTTTGCTGTTGTCTAGTGCTATTAACGCTTTGCATATGTATGTATGTATGTATGTACGCTCTACCCTTTACCCTCGCGTGCTCGTTGGTCATGCTGCCGAATTTCGCGTTTACGTGTGAAGCGTGTTGCTTTGTTGTTGTTCCTGTGCCAGTGTCCTAGCGTAGCTGCTCCCCGCTTGATTGTATTTTTCCCAGGATCTTGTTTGTTTTTCACGCTGCCGCACCAAAAGTTGTTAATTTCCTAGCGCTGACGAATGGCCAGAGTGCGTGGCGGCCGCGATGTCTTTTGCCTAGCTAATTGCTGCCTGCCACAGCAACAACTGACGCTTGGCTGTGGGCTGTCCCACTGTTTGTCTGACCTGTCTGTGGCAAATTGGCTCCTCGACTTGCAACTTGGCTTGTTTGTATTTTTCAAAGTGGAACTAGATGTGCCGTGCCGGGGTTGATTATTTTTTGATAGCTTGGATATTCGGTTAGCCTTATTTTGGCCACCAATTGTGACAGCTGACGTTGGAATACTTCTGCAGTTTTCACATGTCAAACTCGGTAGTCATCCGCTTATTAACATATTTGTTTCTTAGTTATTTAAGCTAGTGGTGGGAATTATGGTACTTCAGTGCAGTTTGCTATGTATTAGTGTTGATCTTGGCAGCTGTTATGCCCAATCGTGTGTAAACTGTTCAATCGGCTTAATGCTGTGTGAGTGTGGGTATAAGTAGCTGTAGGTTATAAACGGCCAAACCCGTTTCAAACGGTTTAAAACCGGTTCAATCGGTTTGCTACGGTTCAATTGCGTTTGACCCGGTTAAGCTGAGTTTTGGCTTTTTCAATTGATTTTGAACTATCTTGGGCACTTTAAACCAGTTGGTCGGATTCCAACCTGTTTAAACCGTTTATAACTAAGACTGCGTAAATTCCCTCGGTTTTTTTTGTTCCGTTGGGTAACGTTTTATCTGTTATTAAATTCGACACTCATTCAGAAATTAAAACGTACGTGGTCATTCTATTTCCGCCATATATTTAATACATTTTTAATATTCTGGATGCAACTGCAGGACTAGGTATAGGATATTTTCTGCAAATTTGAAATTAATTGGCTCAATATTTGAACGAGATATTGTAAATGCTGCATTTTTACTATCGCACAGTGTAATTCAATAACAAAGAAGTAATTAAAGCGACATGTCAAGATAAGATTAGACTATTCGATAAAACTGTTTAAGCCCTCAATATCAAAATCGACATGCTTACGAACTAAAGCTAGTAACATGAAACGGGCTCGAATTCTAGGCAGAATAATCTGCAGTATGTGAAGCATTAATCCAAGTCGTTGATCTTCAAATCCTTAACGACTGATATCAAAGTTTAAATATCCTTATCAGTTGTTTTAGCTGCATTGCATGCTTTGCCACTGGGGGGAAAAGGGAAAGTTCGAGCGAGTTCAGTGCCAGGTATGGCTTGCCCGACCATGGCGCGGAAAATGTGTCAGCCGCCGCCAGTCGGCACCGTCAAACAAATGTTCTGGTGTGCCAGAATGTGCGCCGCGGCTGTTTTCAAATACAATCGCTTTTTATTTTGATTACTTATTATGAATGTATTTTTTGTTATAATTGGCATTGCATAGTTTCGTATTTTTATCACGCGCAGCGCGCGGAAATAGAACCATTCGATTGCCATTTATTGCGCTGACGATAAAACTTCTAAGCTTCAACTGCGAAAATGCATAAGAAAAGTTCAACTGGCGTTCGAAATGCATAATATGTAATTAAGTTCAATGAGCAGTGAAGCAGAAAAGTGGGTACGGTCGCAGTTTTCAGTCGATCATTAAATTCATTTCATTTGGAGCAAAATCAGATATTCGCAATATAGATCGGTGGTATATTATTAGAGCGATTTTGTCAGAGATAAAATACAATTTTTCATAGGTATTACCTTAGAGAAAAACGTTTGCGAACCACTGTACTTAAGTTTAACTTAAGTGTTGTACAATTGAATCGTCTTAATATTTTGAACTTTGACATCTTGAATTTGAAAAGATTTTTTCCTTAAATTCAACTTTCTCTAGTTGTAAACTTTTTTTTGGTTCTTTTAGGGCGGCATTGAAAATTAGAAGATAGTAACTTTTAATTATTAAAATTATTGAAACCATTTACAGGCGACTTTGCATGTGGATACTTAAAAATGCATTTTCATAGTTTGCATACTTTTTCAATATACGTTGGAACCAAAAATATTTTACCACTCTTTACTATTTTTAATTAATGCAAACTTTCTTTAAATTCTTGAGGAAAGTATTGGCATGTAAGTAATGTAGAAAATTTCTATAATATTTGTTTTGGCATAACAGCAAATATGTAAAATTCCAACAGAAAACAGTTGCAAGTGCCCCCATGCCAGCCGCCGCCATAGGCAGTCAGTCAAATCATGCCGTCCCGTCTCATATGTAATAGTTGAGCAATTGTTGTTGTTGTTGTTTTAGTGGCAGACATGAATGTGCGCTTCAAAAACCATTGCCACACTACGATCAATGAGCAGCAACAACAACAATAGTAACAACATGCAAGCAAAATTGTATGACTCAAATACAAAACAGCGTAAAAAACAAAAACAACTTTAAACGATACAAAATAAAATGAAGCGAAGTGAAGTGAACGAACCAACAACGAACTTCGCTTCAAGACGCACTCCTCGTTTATAGCTGTGCATGTGTGTGTGTGTTTTTATGCGCGCATACGTAAACAACAAAATAAACACGGAGCCGAACTCCATTCCGCTCTCTCCCCAATCACTCCAACACACACACCCACTACGCCTACTGCACTGCTCGTGCATTCAAAAAACAACTACAATCGCTGTTTTTTATCATACAAATCCCGAAGTAAACAGCGCAATGAAGCAAAGCAAATGTTTATTTTCTTTTTGTTCCCCTTTTGAAAATGCATATTTCTGGGTCTCACGTCTTAAGCGGCACAACTTCGTCAACTTAATCGCCACTAAATGCTCGTATATACTTCTCAATATGTACACGCACACACACCAACACATGCGTGCATATTTTATTTTTGTAGCGCAGCGTGAAAACAACGAGCGCACTAAAAAGCACGAAGCTGATAAGCCCACAACCCAACAACAATTAAACAAAGAGATAAACGCTGATTAACGATCGCACTTGCGTTGTTGTTGGGGTAAGCGCAGCGCTATTTGCTTTCAAAGAAATTGTGGGAGCATGAAAAGGAGAAAGGCGAGAGCGCGTTACAGAGTACACCAAAGATACGGCATTGCACGCGACTGTCGCACGCACACCGGTTGCAGGGCCGCTGTTTAAAGAAATACACACATACATATATTACAGTCAAAAAGAGTCGCTGTGCGTTAGAGAGGATCAACACGTTGTTTGACACTACTAGCTCCAAAATATAACACACGCATTTTACGTTCATAATATTAACGGTTATTTTGTATATGCACACTCATATATATCAGCAGTGGAAACAGGAAAACAATTTGTTCGCAAGGAATTGGCAATTCTTTGAGCAAATTCGAAATAAATTCTTTGTCTCTTAGTTTAAATATTCGGTAAGTTTTTTTGCTTGGAATGAAAGTAATGAAAATATGCAAACAGCAGCCCTGGCGAGTAGATTCCGAAACGAAGCCAGCAACAACAATGTGCCCGCGTGCAGAGAGGTGTGCGATGTGAGCGCAGTTGGAGCGAATTGTTCGAAAATTGCAAACACAATTTGGAGCTGAGCACAAGCACGAATCTTGAAAGCCCTGAGAGCATTCGTGCATGTCCCAGAGTAAAGTCAGCTGCGTTGGGGTAGCGACTCAGTGATTGAAATAAGTCAAAAAGTGCCGGCTCAAATTGTGCGTAAGAGCGGGAGCGCATATGGTTTAAAATGCGTCGATTTCAGGGCACCCCCTTAATTTTTGTTTGCCTGTTTATTTTGAATTTTCAGACAGGAACACTGACGTGATATTTGTGCGCTTGAGTGTGTGTGGGAATGAAGTCCTTATTTGCATAACGTGTACGTGTTTGCTGAGGTCAGAGTAATTTCTTGGGTTTCTCAAACCCAAAAGAGGGAAAACCAAGATCATTTGGGTTCAATGAAGTTGCAGTGTTGGATTGCCTTTGCCTGAGTGATGCCTGCCTGCCCGCCTGCTTGAAGTTGTCTGCGCTTTATGCACGCTTAATGCAGTTGACATTTGTTGGAGCCGACACTGCAAAGTGGAGCGGAAGTTGTCATTGTGTGCGTTCGCCATTGATTCGTTTCCGCATGCTATCAAATTTGCTATGCGGCTTCACTTTGATTTAGTGGCTTAATTTCAAAAACATGCCATATTACTAGCACACTGAAAATTGTGTGGCCCCATTTGACAGACAAAAGTTGACAGTTGACATTCAAATTGGTTTGGCATCCAACAAATGTCAACTCAGCTCAATTTACACTAGGCAACATCAAAAATGAGACAGTGGGAACACTGCTGCCTTTTTTCATCAACGAAATTTTGCCAAAATGTCAATTTGATTGTTTCTTTTGTTGTTGACCCGTTTCCCAGCAGGCGCTGTCCCAAAAATCTGTTGCCAAGGTCAGTGCGCACTTTCGTTTTTAACACTTTTTGCTGCCGCTAAGAAACCTCAGCAACCGCAAATAATTTTATGCAAAAATTGCTCTTATTAAATTCGTTTCGCCATTGTTGAACTCAACTCACTGCTGTGATCGAGCTGAGTCCATCTACAAACATATGCTGCCGCCTGTCTGCAGTCAAATCAATTTCGAGAGGATTTTTGCGCAACTGTTGCTGCCACACAATCGGGACAATTGTTTTATTAGCCATCGGCGCTTGCGGTGAGCTCGATCGATCATAATCACAGCTGCTTAATGAGCGCTGTAATGGTGGGTAATGGTCGTTGCGTCAGTGTTCAGAATTGGTACTCGTATGTGGTGGTTCGACATGCTGGGGCATATGATCAACTGCTGGAGAGATGTAAGGCTCGATTTCTTTTTGCTTTGCCAATACAAAAGGATCTCAAGATTAAAACTACAATTCTATTTTTGCCACTGTAGATTTTTAATTCCGTAGTTGTCGATGGCCAATAAAAATTGTCTGAAAAGTAAATCCTCTAAAATTTTCTACTTAATTCGAAGGAAAAGACTGATTTTAAGCACATTTACAAATTATTTCCGCATGAATTTTGAAAAAATTTACTTAAAAATTCCAAAGTTCTGAAAAGAAGAACAACATCTGAAAAGATCATCGAACGAAAGAATTTTTAGAAATGAGAAATTTTGTAGAGCTTATTCCTCTCTGCTCGAAGCTTTTATACATACACTGCTCCTACGTATTGAAAGATTTAACCTGGGAAAAGAAAGAATACAGCAAGGAAGACTGAGAAATGGAAATTCTTGTCCAAGTGTGAGAATCACTTTAGTTCATTCTTTCTCAACGAAGCAACAAGCAATATTTTTGCAGACAATTTAGAATGTTCTTGAATGGCATACAAGCTGCTGGTCACTTGAAGCTGGAATTGCTGCGGGTGTGCCTTTTAGGCATTGCTAAAGGCACTGGCCTGCTATGAGCGGCCAAGAGTAGGCGCATCAAAGGCTCTAAGCGCAGGAAAGGCAGCCATAAATCATTAAAAATAAATCCCATGTCAGTTTTCCTTTTTGCCTTTCTCACTTGAGCCAAGGTTTCTCAGCGTCTCAGCGCCTCTAATCCAATTGCCAGACAATGCTTACACAAATTATTTAAATTAGACGCCAACTAAACGAGTCAGCCCTAATTTATGCACATATTTAATATTCTCCGTTCGAGCCGTTTAGGTCTGTGAAATGATGATCACTCAAATCAATCCCAGTTGACACTTTTTACTACTGTCACTTTTTTCAACTTCCTCTGCTCTTGCTTCTACACTCTCACTGTCAAATGCCTGCCGTAATTGCACCCTTAGAAGCAGCCAACGTCACCAGCATGATAAGAAGACAGATAAGGGCGCGTCTGTGTACGAGTATTTGTTTGAATTCTAACTCCAGTTGAAATTTATGCTCCCAACTATTTATTTATTTAACAATATTTATATTAACATATTTTCACATATCAAGCAGTTTGCTTATACTATTTGCTGGCGGAAGTGGTATTTACTAGTGGTGGGAATATTTTCTGTCGTTTTTGATACTTGAAAGACTAAACAAGCGCTTGCGATAAGATTCGGTCTTCTTTGAGTTGTAGGTGTCGGAGTAAATATGAGTTGGAGGCTTCAACTTAGTGGAACTCGTGCATCGGGCATTAGCCTGACTTCAAAAATATTGCATTCAAAATTTGTTTTTCAAAGGCTTAAATTGGTTTTCGAGCTCAAGCTTAAGCTCCAAACAAATTGGACTGATCGCGATGTCGATACATACGCTTCGGTGTGCTTGGAGCTTAGGTCAGAAGTAAACGTTTTTCTGACTGAATATATATGATTTTACATTATAAACAATCTACAAATTTTAAAATCTTTTAACTCATTCTTCGCTCTTCACATAAAATTAAAAAATACAAAGAACAATTTTCTCAGACTGCGTGAACATTTTTTTTTAGCTCAAGAAGAAGTTCCCAAGCCTTATGTCAAATTATTTCGTGGGAATGAGTTAATTAATAAGCCGCCATAAATGCCACTTGCAGTGCAATTTAAAGGAATACGGAGTTGACAACAAAAATGACACCTTGCGATATACAACAACGCCAAGAAGAAGAACAACAAAAATGTGTAACAGGTACAGGACACCTGTTAAAAGAAGTACATACAGCTCAGCAGCAGAACGCAAAGCAGAAGCACTGAAACGTAACCAAACGAGTAACGCAAAAGTTCCCAGGCTTCAGAAGACTGAAGACAAAGAAGCAGGCAAAAATGCAAGGATCAGTGTTCAAGCGATTCGTCGTTATACTATGAGTACTGCTCTTGCTAAAGAACAGGAACAAAGTAAAAACTGCATAGAAATTTTGCGATTTTATAGAAAAGCAAAATGATCGCGGATAAAATCAGCGGAAGTCGATCACACTTTTAGCGTGCGAATCGTAGAAGAGGAGAGAAAGAAAAGGTCACATTGAACGAGAACGAACAACAGTAAATAATTCGATATTTGAAGAAAGCTGTGAAAGGTAGAGACTCTCAATGCCAGGCAAATAAAAGAGCAACGCCTGTGGATAAAAAAGGACCTTATAAGTATAGTAATATAATTGCTATGAAAGCGGAAGTGCTCGTACATTTAAAATTGCGCACTTCCTTTTGATGTGAGGAAATTGTAAAGGCTGGGTTGAGAGCGCCAAAAAATTCAAAGATTGTTTGCTGCTTAGAATAGTTCAAAAGGTATTATGCACAGTTAAAGGATGCATGATGATGAGAAGTTACCGTTATGTCATTGTTGTGTTTATGCAAAGTGTTGTCCTTTGGTTTGCGGTGATTTGCGGTATTTCGCAAATTTGTCTTGAGATGTTCGCGTTTTTATATATATATAACGTGTGTATTTATTGTCTACCGAAGCACATAGATTTGTTTCTTCTTAAATTCATTTGTCAACTAGCAAAAAGTAGCAAAGCAAGGCAGGATATATTGGGGCGTATTGCTCCATCAGAACAATGCCAGGATACACAAATCTTTGTTGACTGGAGTGTTTGGCTGGAAAGTTTTAAGGCAACCTTCATGCACCTATAGCTCAGACCGTCCACTATTCGAGCACCATTTTTTTCGCACCTTTCGATCCTTTCTTAAGAGCATAAAATTGCCTTCAAGAGATGCCATAGACAAACACTTGTCACAGTTTTTCGCCCAAAAGGAAGTCTCTACATTGTTGGTATCATGGCGAAAAGTGGACAAACAAAATAGCACATATTTGATTTAATAAAAGAAATGTCGAAAATTTATTTAATTATTAGCAAAAACAAGCTCAACATTCTGCCTTTTATTCTTGTTTTTGTTCCATTTTTATCCTTTGCATGCTGTGCTCATTATAGTCTGCAAATACGAGTATGTCATCCTTCAGTAGTACAATGACTCATTCACGTCACGTCACGTCAAGCATGTAAGTGGGTTTGTAAGGCAAAGCGAAGTAGGCTCTTTAGCATGAAGATGCTTGGCATCAAAAGCACATTTACAGCGTTGAATGATGCTCAAGTTATGCTTAGTGAATTTTCCAACATCAGCCTCATCGTCGTCATCACCGTCAGCACTCTTCATACCCAACAACATCATCATCATCGTCAATCTGAAAGTAGTGAGTGAATGGGCGAAAATCAGCTGCATTTAATGAGCTCAAATGCACGGCTGTGCTCCTCCATGGACTGTTTGAGCGAAGGTAGTTGCCAGCAAGCTCGCTCCCACTGCCCCAGTGTCAACGTCGACGCAACACTTGTCACCCCTTTTTCAGCTTTCTAGCATTTTTTCACTGCCTCGACGGAATGTGTCATGTTTTTCAGCTGGGGGGGAAGGGTTCATCATAATCTATTAAGCAGATTCTTGTGTGGTGCACTCACTTGTTTCTGTGATGGATTATGCCGGGGGCGCATGTCATTGAAACAATTTAATTTTTACTACTTAGTTACTGCGAGTATTTGCGGCAACTCGTTCAAAAAGTGGAAAAATATGATTTAATTAAATTCCGCTCAAAAGTGATGCGTTCTCGTCGTATAATAAAAAAAAACCGGAAGTGAGTGAGCAGCATGAGGGTGATATCATGCAACTTTTATATAAACTCAATTTAAGCAAATTTTATGATAAATAAAAGCAAAAACTATACAATCTTTATATCTATAACTTACGTTTCCAAAATTAAATGCTCAAATTATATTCAAAATTTTTTTAAAAATCTCACAGTCTCATTTCTAGTAGTTACGATTTCCAGTCTAAAAAACTCTTCAATTATCAAAAATATACCGAATCGCGCCATTCGAAATCTTAGCAGCTGTTGGAAAATCGACGCGTGCCAGTCTGCGCTTGCACCGGGCTTTCCAATTTCAGGGCACTACGTCGAATGTCATAGCAAAGGTAGCGTTCAGCTCGGATCAATAAGGATAATTACAAAAACAACAACAATAGCTTAGCTGAGAATCAAAGGAAAAATCGAAACATACATACTTCCCCTCAGCATTTCTCAGCTCAAAATCCTCAAGAAATGTGCAAGGGGCTCAACTTTATGAGGCACTCCTCAGAGTGGCGCTCAATTTGAGCTGCTTTGAAAATTTGTGCGTAATTATTTTCTGTCGTGCCGCAATGTTGAGCCTCTCACAGCAAGATGAATGGGGGCAGACGGTTTAGGGTGCCCATACACGTTGAGCTCGACTGGCGTCTGTGTGTGTGAATTGCTTTTATTGAGGTTAGGCAAGGTAAGTAATTTTCTAAAGGCGTCTTGTATTAAAAAGAAAATGAAATGAAAGAAGTTGACGTGGAGCGTGCCACTTTAATTGGCGTGTTGTTTTGGAAGCCTTTGAAGCAGCAACTAAGGAATATGTCTGAAAAAGACTTTAAAATTTCTTAAATAGCATTTAGTGCAGAATTTTCAAAAATTAGATAAATTTCTATTCGACGATCAAATCTTTGTCAATTCTCATGCAAAACAACTAGATAGCTTCTATCTGAAACTTATTTTACTATTGTAAAGTTGTCACGTAGCAAAATTATGAACAAGAAACTTTTCGAAAAAAGTAAGAAACTTTGTCTTAAGTACCTTTGTCTTTGTATTAACCTTAAGCCACTATTTTATTGGCCCTTTTGACAATCTTCTTTCAGACCATCTCTTTTTATAGAACTTTGCAGTCGAGCTATTAGGTAGAAGCCTATGCAACTAAAAGTGGCTGGTTTACAAGCTTATTATTATTTGTTTTACCATTTTATGCGACTGCCAAAAAAAGCGATACAATTTGAAGACAAAATTTTTTTAAATTTATGATATTTCTCCAAAAATTGCATTAACAAGAAAAATAGCACATTATGAACAAGATTAGCGACATTTGTAGAGAAAATAACGCGCCCTTCCTCGGCAAATGGTGCAAGCTATTTTCAAACAATTATGGCTTCATGATTTTCCAAATTAACTGCCAGTACTAAAAATGCTATTTTACGATATATAGTAAAAATTATGAATAACTCGAATTGTCATTATTTGACATTGCAAAGAGCATGCTGTCTACCTGCCTGACTTGGTCGCGACATTACCTGGTATCTGGTACCTACAGTTTGGAAAATGTTGGAATTTTATGGTTTTATTAGCCGCCACATTTTCGTAGCAAATAAACTGAGAGACCGTCTTTTGAAAGAGAGAAAAAAAAAGAATTTCAAATACAATTCTCTGGCACATTGGAAACTCTCGCTCAATGAGCATGCATAATGCTTTTATGAGCGACGCGGCGTGGCATTCCCGAAAATAGGCGCGTTTCAATGCCATCGCTTGCTTCGAGGCGTTACGCTACAATCTCGACCTGAGCCCAAAATTCAACACTCGCTGTGTTCAGTTGGAAACTGTGAAATTGCGCGCCCCCCACGGCTTCCTGCCGACAACTTGGCCAAAACAGATCATTTGTTGGCAAGCATGCAAAGGACACGCAAATGACTCGCGCTGGTGGGATGGGCCAGAGCAGACCGCGTGCTGCTGAGTTCCGGAAAATTGCGCTACGCGAAACCAATACTTTGTGGCATGCTCGCTTTTGGGTTTCGCTGCAGCGGCTGAGCTGCACTGCTGCTCGCAGAGCGTCGCAGTTTTGTGTAGTTTGGTGTCCTGCTGATGGCTTGCTTGATTCGTCCCACAGATTGAGTTCCAAAAAGGCTTAGCATCAAAACCAAAAGAAATTGTTGACTTTTTAAAGCAGTGCTGGGCTAAAATGCCTGCTTAAATCAGAAAAATCTTAGTCGACAAATTTTGCACACAAATTTTTGAATATTTTTTCGATGTTAGTTTCTTAGTTCATAGCGTTAGAAATATCTGAAAATCAGTTTTGAGCAGGCTCTGATTTTATTACAATCAAGAAACTTTGGCTTACATTTCTCCCCAACAAGATTTCATAAAGCTTAATGTTCTACATTGTTTCTAGATTTAAGCGTTTTCGAATAAAAGAACACTGAAATTTTAAGAATTTTTTTAAACAAGTTTTTATGTTTATTCGGCAGTTGAATGTTAGAAAGAATAGTTTTTATTCGGACTGACTTGCCAAAGAGAAATGACAATACTTAGTTGTCTATTTCTGTTCTGAAACAAAGCAATTTTAAGTGTACAACAACAAAGAATTAGAATTATATAGAATTATTATTATTATTTCGGTTTTTGCCAGAAAACCTCATCAGTGACTTTTAATGTGAATTCTAATAATTTTTTTTTAACTTTGAAAGACACCTTCAATTTTACAAAATCTGCCAAAATAATTCAGTCAAAGACAAAAGCCGTGCACTTGTTTTCAAGCAAATTCTTAAAGATATGCACAAATAATATAAACAAGTTGAAGAATTCCCAAACTTGCAAATAAACTACAAATTGCTGTGCTTCCAAATTCATTCTAACCTAACTTTTGTTAATGCTCTATAATTAACTTTGTCTTTTCATAGTATTAAAATAAGAAACAAACTCCTTGTCTTTTATGCACCCTTTACGCTAATTGTTCTTTTTTAATTTTCTACATTTAAATTTCGTGGCAGTCAGGCATGTCCAGCGGAAAGCCAGCGCGCGGCAGTGCAGCAAAGACATGCCTCACATTTGCATGCAAAGTTGACCAAAATTGAGAAATTGAGTTCGTTTTCAAGAAATTTTTCCAACTGCCACATGCGAGCATTCCAATTAATTGTAAGCAGACAAGCAAATCACCCCGAAGACGATGCCTTTGCTCGCCGAAGAGTGGCGAAATCAACGCATGCGTGCGACCAGGTGTGCGCACGACTTGCGACGACACGACACACGCAATGGCCTCGTCCTCGGCGGCCTGCGCCCTACGGCAGGGCAACGTAAAATTCAAATTGCGACGCATTTCAAAAAAGTGCAATGCAATAGAAGTAAAATTTTCATATGTGGCGGCCTTTTTGGGCATATTAAATGAGTTCGAGGTTGTGCGCATGCGCAAAAAGGCACACGAAACGGCTTTGGCTTTCCACTAGTATGAGGGCAACATTTCTCGTTTTCCATTCATGTGAGCTGTAGACGCTTTGCGGTCTTGATGAACCGGGTACACCGAGCACACGGAGCAATTGATATTGGGGTGGCTTTTGTATTTGCGACGCTCGTCAAGGAGAGACTTGCCAAAGCAGTTTGTATTTGCCATAAATGACTCAGTTTGGACTTCAGATTAGTGTTGTTGCAAATATGCGAGCAGCGAATCCTTTCAAAGTCCTTAACTGATTCATACGATTTACGCACTTTTAAAGCAATTGACTGAAATGAAAATTTTAAGTCTTTTTAGAATTTTGTTGGCAAAACAACAACAAACTCTGGCATTCATTAATGAAACCAGCACTGTGGACCATCAATGTGAGCTTCAGATTGGATATATATGTATATATTCAAGTGATAAAATACTTCTGAAAATTTGAAAAAGGCACATAAAGAGGCAACAAGTAGCAAATGTTGTTGTAGTTCAGAGTCAGTCTGCTCTTTTATTCTTCTGCCAGAGCAGCTGCTCTGCTTCGTGAATACCGCTTTTGCACTACTGCAATCTGTTGCATTATTCTAGCATCTCTTTATTATCCTTCTACTATCTTTTATATATACTATTCCATTTTTACTTGCGCCTATAGCAAGCCTCCTTTGTCTTTAATCGAGTAATCATATTTGGCTATCAAAGTAACCGACTCATTTGCTTGCTTTTTGTAGTTTGCTACAAAATGCCACTAAATTCTGACATATGACGACTTCAAGCGTAAATCTTATGAAGCCAGGCATTTTTCGGTGGTGCTCATTCTCGCCAGACAACAACAAATGGCCACGAACCGCTTCACCGGCAGGAGCAGCTCAAGCGCAACGACCTTAAGATTCATGCCGTCTCTTCCTTTGAGGGGTGCAACTTCGGTTGAGGGTTCCCAGTGCTGCGCACATTTTCTTCGCCTGCCAAAAGCAAAAACAAAAACTTTATATACGCTTAAATTCGGCAGCTGAGGAGAGAGATTTTTAGCTTCATCCTTCGCTGATTTCATACAAAGCCACGAGCGATTGCAATAAAACCGGGTGCGCTGCTGTCGAAGGAAGGAAGGAAGGAAGGAAGGAAGGAGGGGGAAGTCATTAAAAAGGCGCAAGTCGCAAGCAGTGCGCTGACAGCAGAAGCGTCCAAGTGGCAAGGAGGCAGGATTACTTTGGTGCTTTGTTCCAGAGTTTCTGCGAATGGTGGAGAGGGGAGGGGAGCTAGGGCGCTGCCCGTTTCAATTTCTCGACATCTTTTGAGACGCGTGTGAAAGTTTTTCCAAGCATTCCTGCGCACATGAAATCCATTTGGCATGGCGTTCCAGGCGTATGCTGCGCAATAGTAGATGTACATATAAGAACATTGAGGACACGCTTCAGCCATTTTGTTTCCAAGCGTTTCGAAAAGTTGAAATACGCCGTGGCGAAAGGGCAGTTTTCTTTGTTGCTTTTGAAAAAGTGACGCATGCGCAAGAATTGTTTGTACTTTTTACAAGCGTTCTCACAGCAGGCATCACATTTGGAACACTCAATTGGGGAGGAAATGGTGGCTATGACGTTTTGAGCTTGTTGCTGACTGCGCAATTGCGCAGTAGTAGCGTTTTCTTGTAAAAGTGGAATGCGACTGAAGTGTGAGTCAATTGGAAATGCGGAAAACTCGACTGCAGGCAGTTTTAATATATTTTGTTGGACTATGAAAAGATTTTTTTGCTTGCAAGAAAAAGTTTATAAAAATTTAGTAACATTTTTCGGCTTAAAATTGTTTAAAGTCGTTGCAAGTTTGATGGATCTTTCAATGAGAATGGCTGTTTTCATTGTTTTTGAACTAAGAATGATGGTTTTCTCTTGCACCGGAGAACATTTCTTAAGACGAAGAACAATTTTTTCTGTCTTGAAAATGTGCTTTTCAATTTGAACATAGCTCACTACAGCATATCAAGAACTCATTTTCAGTTGTATCCATGTTCATGTTCACGAGAAATATCGTTACTAACTAGATACTTCCAAATTATTATTGAACAAAATTGGTTAAGTGAATATCCTTGGTATTTAACTACATACTTCCAAATTATTACTGAACAAAATTTGTTGGTGTATGCCCACGCTCTTTCCGAACACATCCTTTCTCTACATGTTTTAAATAGAAGCTACAAAAGAAACGGCATTGAACGCCTTGAAAAGCAAATCCTTTATTATTATTATTAACCTAATTCTGTTCACATATAAGACAGAGTCTTTTCCATGCAGTAAGTATATCATAAATAACAACGAGTAATAATCAACACAGAAAATATAAGGGATAATTAAATATAACTTAGACATTAATTACAAATTTTTTAGATAAATAAAAGATCTAACAATTTTTATCAATAAAGTTTTATCTAATATAACCTATACTAGGTTAGAAAAAGTGGGAAAAGATAGGATAGAAGAAGAAAGTAGCAAGGTACGTTCAGGAGAAATTATGGAAAATAGCATACTTAAAGCTGTGCTTACTTTTGATACTTTCTATATTTAAAGGAAGCGAGTTCCACAATCTGATGACGTTCACAAAAAAGAGTCTGTCGGAGTTTAAAAAGGTATGTGCAGGGATTATGAGGTTTAAATTTCTAGCTGACCTACAAAACTGTAGCTTATTAAATAAGTAATCAGGCGTTTGTGTATAAATTAAGCTATGCAGAAAAATACAGTTTCTGGCTTCCAAGTACTTAATAACATTGCAACCAAGTACTCGATTGCTCAAATGACTAATGTGGTCAAACTTTTTCAGACCATAGATATATCTGATCGCATTATTAAAAGCGAGCTGTAACTTGATCTTTGACCTAGAGTCCAGTTTACTATACACAACTTCAGCGTAGGAAATGATTGGCACTATGAGTTGGATCACTAGCTTTCGTCTGGTCTCGACAGGCACAAATGATGCAGTCCACCTTAGGTTCCGTAGGGTACAGTAAACCTTGCAAACCACGGAATTTACATGATCTACGCAAGACAGGGAGGAGTTTATAAAGAAGCCAAGATTTTTAACTTTTTCGACAAAATTCAAGGCTACACCATTCAGTATAATTCTTGGTATATTAGAAACAGAGTAGTTAGATTTTGAAATCGGCAAGACATATGATTTGACGGGGTTAAGGCTAAGCTTATTCGCTTTAGACCAATCTTCGAGCTTTTTCATGTCTTCATTTACATCAGTGCATAAATCTTCAACAAGGCTGATTGGCTTGGACAAGTAGAGCTGAAGATCATCAGCATATGCATGCATTGTAACATGACGGCATGTGTTGAAAATATCATTGAGGAACATCGTGAATACGAGCGGACCAAGGACTGAGCCTTGCGGCACTCCACAGGATAAATTACTGAAAGAAGACAGGCTATTTCCCACCCTAACTCGTTGAGACCTCCCTACTAAGTAATTAGATATCAGGCGGACTGCCCCGCTAGAAAACCCAAAATTTAGCTCTAGTTTTTGACAAAGGATGTAATGGTCAACCGAGATATCTTTACATATCAGTCTGAAGATAATATATACATACATCTAAGTCATTTACTCAAGATACTTAATAACTTTCGTGCAGCTAATATACTTTCTTAGTATTCATTTGACTTTCAATATATTAACACTTTATTTTTTTTTGCTGGGGAATTTCATTGCTCCTTGGGTTCTTTCTTCTAACTAAAAAGGTATCAATAAAGCAGCTCAATTTGAACAAGAAGCCCAGGGTAGAGTCTTCGAGACGCGAATCCCTTCAAATAAATGTTAAAGAGATGTTAGTGTTGGAATTGTGAGCATATTTATAGTAACATTATCTTCAAGACTTCCTTTTGAGTGAAATCGCCTGTGGACTTTTCTTTGCAAGTGCCTGGGATGCGGGAGCTACCTGCTGCTCTGCCATTATAGCAATAATTGTCAGCTTATGTCTCTAGTGTTTGTTTGTTGTGCTCCCAATGGGATTCTTGATTTCGTCTCACAGATCACACAAAATATAACCACAAAATGCTTACAGCGCTGGTGCAGAGCTGAGCCAACAGTTTCTAGTTGGAGTAGGCGCTATCGAGCGATTTATTGATTGCGTAAAGAAATCCCTTGATTGTGTTGAAAGGATCTAATTTGAGAAGTGTCTGCTTTGTATTAAATTCACACGCATTGCTTGGCCTTTTGAGGCAAGAAAAGTAGGCTGGAAAGGCCAGAATAATAACAAAATATAACAAATTGTTTTGGCTGTCAAGGATAATAAGGATCAAGAAACAGACACAAAGCTACAAAGCTGGCAATAATAAAATTCGATTTTTAATTGGGTTTTAAGAAGTCTGGTTTGTTTGTTTTGATTTGTTGTATTTATGACAAAACAAAATCGAAACTAAAAATTTTTCTAAAAAGGACCTTTCAGCGAGAAGCCTGTGTCGTAGACATAAGACACTTAATTAAAAAAATTTTACCTAAACAACTATGCTTGAAGGTTGACTGCACAAAATGCATCTTTCTCGAGTGTCCTATAACTAGGTTTTTGCATGTCCTTGCTATGCTCAAAGTGTTTTGAAGTTGGCTCAGTTCGTTTTGTGTCCGGAAAAACGCTAATAAACACACTAATAAATGGAATTTAGTGAAAAACGCGTGCGCACATTTTCAAAGTTAATTCAGCAACAGAACTCGATTTGCCATTGCGGAGGTCCTTGCCAGAACGCCTTCCTGGAACTGCAAAGCCGTCGCATGCATACAAATTATTTGTGGCGCGGAAAATGCACAGGCAACAGCGTTGCATTGTATTGTGAAATGTTTTTAATTATTGCGCGCAACCTTGAACATCCTGCCGCAAGGATACGCCAACTGCCATCAGCGCGCACACACACACACACAAATTCGAGTTCCAGCGAAGTGTTCAGTCAAAGTGTTGCACTCAACCAGCCACGGCTGCGCAGAAGGGTCAAGCACGGGAAAAGGGAAAAGTTAAAGCGTGCATGACGTATCCTTGAAAATGTGCCAAGCCGAATTTATTGCTCATCGTAAAGACATTTGCGTAGCATAATACAACCAAAAGTGATTATTTGTTTTGGCTACAAAAGAGTTTTGCGCGTTTGTGTTAAAAATTTGTTAAGCAGGATTTAGTTGTATTGCAAGGATACTGCAAGGATACTACGTGTAAGCACGTGCATAAGCAACATAGCTGCTTGTTTGTGAGTTGCAAGCATGAATGCAATTAGCGGCGAAATTAACCTATACTTTGCAAACAAAAAACCAGAAGAACAGAAGTTGTTGGAAAAGGATAAAGGAGCGGTTCTTTTTCAAATGTGAGCTGCGTTTTTTGGCACTCTTTTGCGTAAGTAAAAGCATTTGCTGGAATTGTATGAATTGAGTGTGCATTTTGAAGAAAAAGTGTGATACTGTCAACATGGCACACAAGTTTCTAGCCATGCGTATCCTTTTTGGCTATCGGCGCAACTAAGCAAAGGATTTATGGCAGCGCAATTGTTTAGTTGGCATTTACGCAACATTACGTAAGCATAAGCAACAGTTCTGAGAAGAAGTTTTGAGCCACACGTGATAAAATGGAGGCATAACTAGCTGGACAGGTTTCTGCGAATTCCTTCAAGGATGCACAATTCAACCGAAAACACTTTAGCAATTTAAGATTAATATTTTCCAGACCAAATTTTTAAGAATCCCAAGTTTCTTGTAAAGCAATTAATCAACCAATTTTTTTAATAGTTTTGTACATCCTTTTTGAATGTTGTTTTGAATAAATATATCGACAGTTTATATTAAATGTCCTTTATCTGAAACTTGAGCTTAAATTAGTCTTTTATGGTAATCCTTTTACTTAGCTAAATTGTCATCTATCATATTAATTTTGCAGGAAAAATATGCTGCTAATGTTGACTTTTGATGAATATTGTTGTGCTTCACTTAATTACAATCTTTAGAAATAGCTGCGATCCCAAAAGTTGAGCTTCTGCCGATTGTGTGTATTTAGTATAAGCGTTCTCCTAAAACTTTATAAAAAATTTCCCAGCACTATTTTCAGAACGTTCACACCAACTCTTCAGCACAATCAATCAATTCAAAGCACCAAAGTAGGTTCAGCGATCGTGATCCTCGTTGATCCTCGGCTTAAATACCTGCTAAGCGGCATGTTTACAAATACTGTTTCACATTCTTCGCTGGCGTTTTCTCAAGCTGCCGCACATTATTTTCTCAGCATTTCCGCCAATACACTTGCCGTGCTCTAGCAGCGATCTGTTGATCCTGTGATCTTATCGATCGCGAGGGTGGGCCCTGTAAAATGAAGTATTTATTAAGAAGCAAGAAAAAAAACTCTTGATCCTATTTTGCTTTGTCTCGCAGGCATTTTCCCACACTGAAAAACACTTTGCAATTTGGATTTTCTTTGAAATGCACGTGTGTGTGTGTGTGTGTGTGTGTGTATGAGTGGCTGCTCCGCTATTGTCAACACAACAGCATAACAAGCCCATCAACCTGTACGAAGGATCTTCCCCTATAGACTGCCCATTAAATTTATCGTCCTTTTTGCATTTCTTCTTCATTTGCACACCGGAAGCGAAAATCGTGCGGTTTTTATGCAGAAACAGTTCTTCGTTGCCTTTTCTTTGCGCTCTCTCTCTATCTCTCTTCCCCTCGTTCATGCCATTATGCGACGGAGTCCTTTGTGCTGGCACAGTTCCGGTTGTTATTATTGCATTTTTGCATGCACCTAGTTTAACATATTGCATTCAAAGGACATTATCCTGTGCCTGGCATTGTTCAGTGTGGGAGTTTACGTTTTATGTTGGCATATCCTTTTTTGTGAGAATTTCTCATGGTTTGTTTTGACAAGCTCAATTGCTGCCCAAATAAAAGGCTTAGCGAAGAAGGCATGTCCTTTCTTTTTATGCTTTGATGGGATTTAACTATTTGGTATGTTTTTTTCCTCGAATTGGTTATGGCATGACTTGATGTAGTGTTCCAGCCAAGTGATGCTTGTTTCAGGGAACCAAGAACGCTCACTGGGCCACTGTGATGGGGCAGTAAGGACTTCCTGATGTAGTTAGTATATATATAGGGGCGCAGTATTTTGTGGACTTAATGTGAAAGGAAATGGCTTCATACCTCAGGCGGATCTGAGTATCTGTTACATGGAGAACTGTCAGAAGACAGGCCTCTCAGGCTGCAATGAGTAGTTGACCAGATCTCTACTGGAAACAATATTAAAATGTGTGTTCAAAATTTTGAAGAGCTTTTTTTTCTTTTGTATTTTGTCCTTGTAGAACAGTGTGCTCTCTTTTAAGCAAGCATTCGGGCACTGAGTCATCTTATGAGACTGCTGGAATAACCAGAAAAATAAGCAAAACTTCTCCAGCAACTGTTCACTTAAGAGAGGCGTGGAATTAGGAATCGTCTGTCATAGGTGATTGCAATGCACAGCAGAAGCACAGAAGTGCTTTACACACAAGGAACATTTTGTGCTCTCATATCCTGACAATAGCAACTACAACTCTGAGCAAAAATTTCTTTAAAAACTCGCATAAAATTTCATTAAAACTATACATAGAATACAAAAATACCGAGAACATGAAATTGCTAAGGACATAAAGGACACATACATTTTCATATCAAATGCGGCACATTTACGCAACAATTTAGAACCCAAGGATCAAGGCGCGCATACATTAGAAATGTCTTGTGAAATGCTTGAGGGAAAATTATGCGCAGAGTTTTTGTAACGAAATTTGATACGCTGACAAAAGGACAAGCGCGCATATGAAAGGATATTGCGTAGAAGAAGCAGCAACGAACGAAGTGATGCTTTAAGTAGTTGAACGAAATTCAGTGGGGATAAATGAGTGGCGTAGAAGTGCTTGGGATCAGGTAGAAACTGTCAGCTGAAATGCTGCCGTGCAATGTGAAAAGCATGCTCCAAAGGATTCTTCAGCGCTGGTCAAGGGAAAATGCAACAGGTACTTCAAAATATGTATTGCATGTAAGCAGGACAAAAGCCTTAATTGGATTTGCCTTGATGCGCATTCTTTGGAAGCATGATAGCAGTGTTTCGGCGGCATACTCAAAAGGACGCTGCTTAGCGGCTCATTAATCTTTTTGTTGAATTAACAATTCCAGGATTCGCAGAGTTGTGAAACTGTTTTAATTTGCGTAAGTATGTGCGTGTGTTATGACGTGAGAAAGGACCTCACACTGACCAACAACATGTCTGTGGGCGCGCAGAGGAACGAACCTGTTATTATGTTGCCCAGCGGCAGCAGCAAAGGAAATAAACAGTTCCTGATTGCCTTTGAGTGCGATGAGTTCCGGTGAGTGATCGCATTCAATGTGTGTGTGCAGCTTTTGTTGTTGCTATCACTTCCGCCGTGTGCAGGTAGCATAGCAACGGCATTGGAATTTCTGCGAGCACGTTTTCTGAGCGGTTATACTTGATTGTCGAATTTTGAATTAATTGACCGGTGATCCTTGCAACTAGTTTCGAGCTTTCTTATGATGCCGCGAATGAACTTGATATTAACTTTTTTTTAGCATACAATTTCGATCTAAATTGTATAAAGAGCTGATTTGGAGCGAGCTAAGATTTCAATTGACTTTTAAAAAATTTCATAAAGTCGTCTTTTTATCAAAAGAATTTTTAATAAACATCCATCTGAAATCGATTTCTGAAAATTGTTGTTAAAAATCGATTTTTGTAAATATGTATTTATAAAATGTAATTTTCGTTTCTACTAATTCCGATACAGGGCAGGTGGTCTACTCTATTTGCTTCTGTAATTTCTAAAGCAAAAATCAGCGTAAACAAAAAAATCAATTCATATTATGTATTAATAAATTTTTATAAAAAAAACTTTAACGAAAGATGTGCTGATTTTTTGTCTTTTAGCAATAAAATTGAGAATACTCGCACGAAAAATGCAAGTTTCCTTGTCTTGAAATTTTATAATTGCTTTGATGGCATTACTACTTTATCGGCTCCGTTCGGCTTGTATAGTTGCAAGTAGGCGGAAACTAGGAGAACATTTTACTACTTTCAATTTCTCAGCACAAAGTAGAAATTGAGGTAGTTTTGTTCAAAGAAAATTATTTATTCATTAAATAGATTAATATAATAATAATAGTAGCTCTATAGCTATACCAAAATGGAAATATTCGGCTAAAATTCGGCTTCAGCTTCCGCTTGCGGCGGAAACTAAGAACTCGAAAAGAAACTTGATAAAGAAAAGGAAAGAAGAATTCGCAAGAAGTGAAAAAAATCCTGCAGTGCTGCTCAAGTAAATGGTTGGGGAATGTGCTATGAACATGTTGGTTCCTGTCTTGTCTTCCTGTCCCAGATGTACTAAGATGAGGCCGGTACTAATTTCCATTTTCGATTAGTACTTTATTTAGCCACAAACCCCGTATTTCCGCATTCCCCAACCAAATGTCAGCAGCAATGTCATGAACCTATTAAAGGTAAAAGCGCGGTAGTATTATTTCGAATTAGAATTTGCAAATTCGTAAAGAAAAACGTAAGCGGAAAACGGAAAAATCGCAATTTTTGCCGTAAATCCTTGAAAATTTCTGAATTTTTCTGTTTTACGCGACGGCCAAAGGGTTAAGGAATGCAGCGAAACGCATTCCGGGCAATTTGCATGCCATTTCAGGCATTTTGGACGCAAAAACTACCTTTCACGCATGCGATAAATTTATCCCACTTGCGTTCGTTCCGGCGAAATCCGAAATCGCATGACATTTTTTTGCCAATTTTGTATGCAAAAATTTTTCCGTTATAATTTTGTGATTTTCGCGTTTTTCGTTACGTCATTTCATCTGCATTACGTAGACCCAGACGGGCAAGGAAAATAGAATTAATTTTAGCAACAGCCGTAAAATTACTATATAATAGAATAAAATTACAATAATTATTGATTAAAATCATAGATATAACTACAAATAATTTATTTAAAATGTAAATTTTATGCATTTAATTTTTACAGAGAGAGAGAAGAGGACTTTAAAACAAATGATCAAGTAAATATTAATTAAGTAGGCAAGATACTATTATTCGAATTAAAGATTGCAAATGGAAGTTTCAATTAAAATTTTTAGATTTGAATATTAGAAAGTGATATGTCGTCAAAGTAAAGGAAGTGTTGCCGTTCCAGGTTGTGAGAAGAATGTACCAAAGCCCGGAGAATGTTTAAGTTTCCGGGAAACGATGACTTCACTTGCTTCCCGAGTATTTCTAAGTTAGAATTGCTCAATGAATTCAGTTACTTGAGTCTTATTTCTGAATTTAATTTCAGTGCTTGCTTTTGTCTGAGGGCATTAGTGGAAGAGGGCAGATTCGCTATAGATTTTCGAGTGGAGAAATGCGCTATATAATTTACATAAATAAATACCATATATAGTATTTTGGTTGAGGCTGACACTCACTACTTTATATTTGCAACAAGCCTTCATTTCCCTCAAAGTGTAACGAGCAGCTTCCATGTGCAACATCCAACAAAAAAGGATGCCACTTTTGCTTAATTGTCCTGATATATTTTCCTTTGCTGCTTTGTGTGTGTGTGTAAGGGGTGGCATCAGCAATAGGCACCTTACACTCACTCCCTCCGAGTTGCCATCCCGCACAGCGAAAAAATGCGCTGGACGCTGAATTAAATTTTTTCTCCGTGCTTCATGTGTCCTCCTTTTCTTTTTTATAAATTTATCCTTTTTTAATTTTTATTACATTTTCGTATTATATTAGCTTTGACTTTAGTGTATCCACTTTGAATTATTTGCAGCTATTCTTCTTGTCTGTCGCGTTGCTGCTGCTCGCATGGTTGTTGGCTTTTGTTGTTGTTCTGGCTTTTTTGTGTCGACGACGACGCCGTTTGGTCGCAGCGCGGAACATGTGACCAAATGTGTGTGAGTGTGAGTGTGTGTGTGTTAGCTTGGTTCTGCGGACGCAGCCTGTGAAGCGGCGCAGCTCATGAAACGTTGTTAGTTTATTGTCCTTTGGCGACTGTTTACGGCAAACACACGCCGAGGAGTAGGAAATTAAAAATGGCGAAATACAGCTAAGTTTTTTGTATGGTTTACAAACACCGAAATGAAATAAAGAGAAAAAACAATAACAGTAACCAGTAACTGCAAAGAATATGCAGCAACAAAATGTTTGCCTTCAAAGATTGTGGCGGAATGGCAGCACTGGCTTGAGTGGAGGCAGTGGGAAAGGGCGCGAAGTAGGGCTTTGGGCAGGAGTGTGTGCTGCTGTAGGGATAAAATGTTTGCAAAAAAGAAACATGTGGACAATATCCAATTAGTAGAACATTAATGCCATGGGCATTATCCTTAGCAACTGCTGCAATTGCTGGCAGCTTTGTCGCAAGCAGAATGAGACAATTACATACATGAATTATATAAAATATGCATATATAATTTTGGATTTATTAAAGTTTTACGCATTTCTGCAGCTAATTTATATATGTAAGTCAAAACTATTTGATTTGATGATGGAATCAAAGCAACAATATTTTTTCAAAATGTTTACGAACAGTATAACGTATCTCTGAGTGACACAATAAACTCCGAACCTGTCCTCCATCATATCTTAGATGAGATTATTTTAACGGAAGACGATGTAGCCTGTGCTATATCGGATTTAAAGCCCAGCTGTAAATACGACCGAGGTGGTTTTCCTCCAATATTATTCAAGCACTGTGTGCACAACATAGTCACACCTATAAATATTTTATTCAATCTATGTCTAAAGAAAGACACTTTTCTGGACTCCTGGAAGATATGTACAGTTGTTCCAATCTTCAAATCAGGAGATCGTGGTGATATTAACAACTATAGAGCAATCGCTAAGCAAGGCACTTTTGCCAAATTATTTGATAACATAATTAAAACTAAACTATTTAGCCATGTTAAGGATAAACTTGTTGATTGCCAGCACGGCTTTGTCCCTGGAAAATCTACATACACAAACTTGGCATTGATCTCAAGAAACATTGCGGATGCTCTAGAAAATAAACAGCAACTCGATGTAATCTACACCGACTTTTCAAAAGCATTTGATAAGGTGAGTCATAACATTCTTCTTAAAAAATTAAAACGCTTTGGCCTCTCTGATAATTTAATTAAATTTTTTAGAAGCTTTCTCATAAACAGAAAATTATACGTAAAAATAGGTGAAACTATGTCACAAGTTGCCATAGATGCATTTTCAGGAATACCACAAGGTACGCATAGCGGGCCTCTTTTATTCTTAATATTTATAAATGATTTAGTACAATGCTTTAAATTTTCAAAATGTTTAATGTTCGCTGATGACGTCAAGGTCTTTAAAATAATTTCGCAACTACAGGATTGTCATAACCTCCAATATGATCTAGTATTATTTTTTGAATGGTGCGATTTAAACATGCTTCAATTAAACATAAATAAATGCTGTGTTATCTCTTACACTAAAAGCAAGCAATCAATTGTTTTTGATTATACAATAAATAATCAAAAGCTGTCGCGTAAACAAGAGATGAAAGATTTAGGCGTGATCTTCAGCTCAAATTTTAGCTTTAATAATCATTTCGATTACATTATTGCAAAATCAAACTCAATGATTGGTTTCATTAAGAGGAATACCCAGAATTTTAAAGATCCCATGACAATAAAAGCAATTTACTTGTCGTTGGTTCGAAGCATTGTCGAATATTGCTCTATTATCTGGAGCCCTTTTTACGATGAGCATTCCAATCGCATTGAAAGAGTCCAACGAGCATTGACGAAATATGCGCTTAAAAAGATGTACTGGCCTGATGGTCTGCCTTCCTATGATGCCAGGCGGAAGCTTTTAGGTCTGCAGTCATTGAAAGAAAGAAGAACGCTCTAAACTCTATTTTGTTTGTTTATCAAATTTTATCCGGCAAAATTTGCTGTGATGAATTATCAAGATATTTTTCTTTATACGAGCCGCCTATTAATCTTAGGAACTCACGATTTTTAGTAGAGGAACTCCATAGAACAAACTATGCATTCAATGAACCGATTAATAGGTGTATAAATCTATGTAACTCTTATAAACCATTTTTAGATTTCGATGTAAACGAGCACCGCTTTAGGCTAAGCCTTTTTAGTATATTTAATTAAGTAATCGAATTTACACTGTTATAGTCTGTAAGATTTGTTATCCGTAGACTGAATTAAATAAATAAATAAATATTGGCAAAAGTAGTCGAGAGTATAAAGAGAGGCGCGCGCCACCAAGGAACCAAGTATTAAAGGAGCTTCCTAATTTAGCTGTTCCCTCAAATTACTCCTTTTTCAATGAGAGAATGATCATAGTATAGGAGAAGTAGTCGATGCAAATAGGAGCGCGCGCTACCAAGGAGCCAAGCAAGGAGCTTCCTAATTTAGCTGTTCCCCTCAAATTACTCCTTTTTCAATGAGAGAATGATCATAGTATAGGAGAAGTAGTCGATGCAAATAGGAGCGCGCGCTACCAAGGAGCCAAGCAAGGAGCTTTCTAATTTAGCTGTTCCCCTCAAATTACTCATTTTTCAATGAGAGAATGATATTAAAAAATTTTTTGTGCCAGCTTTCTTTAAAAGTTTCGTACATGTCACTCTTCAAATATCAACACTTTTTTTTAGAAAATTTATAAAATTTCATCTTAAGTTTCATGCAGCGTATCCTAAGTGCAAATCATTTCAATTTAGTCGGACGCCATTTTTACAACAATAAAAGCACGAAAACAAGCGATTTGACAGCGTCGGACAACGTTAAAAGTCAAAAGCTACGCACACTTTTTTTGAGGGGGGTTGGGACTCGTCTCTTATCTCATGTTACTTCCACTTGTTCTACTTCCCCCGTTAACACTCTGTCTACTTGCTTACGATGCCGCTGCAGTTGCGCTTCAAAACGATTTTGTTTGGTATAATTTTCTCCTAAAATTGCAAACCTCCCCTTCCGCCCCCAGCCGCTGTTCTGTTGCCAACAAACAGCAATTTATCAAACTGCACACACACTCACATTTCTGCCAGAAATTCCAAAAAAGCGTTGCCACTTCGCTTGCGAGCAAAAAATGTTCGCAATTTCGCTTGCAGTCGCGGCTGATGAGCTCGCCGCGGCGTGAAAAAACGCCGCATTAGTTTTCCTGGCATTCGTTTTTCTTGTGAAAATTTGCCACTGCCGCGCAGCGTGAAAAATCTAAAATTTAAACAAGCGCTTATATCGACAATTGCGCCCTCTGCAGCTGCCCGGCTGCCAGTTCTCGTCCGTGTTGCCTGCTCGTTATAACGCGCCACACCGTCCGTCCGGCCGGCCTGTGTGCGGCAGTTTCCTGCGTCCAGTGTCGAGAGTTCACTGCACAGCGTTGCCAGCTGCTGCGTTTTTCTTTCTTTTTCAAACGTTCGACTTTTTTGCAGCCTCCCAGTGGCTCTGCCTGCGCCATGGTTCAGCGTCCGCCTACTGTGCCTGGCTCTGGTGCCGCTGCTAATGCAGAAGTCACCCTTTTGTGCAAATATTTTCGCAGTAATTTTTGCATTTGCTTCGTTGATAATTTTTCAGACGCAATTTTTTCACTCTTTTTTGTTGCATGCACGAGTATATATTTTTTGAATTCTTTTTCCATTCGCTTTTAAATCGTTTCCAGTTTTTCATACTTTTTCAGATGCTAGCATACACATGCAATGTCATGTGAATGTGTGTGTGAGGCATATACTCGCATATGCTGCTGTATACGTGTATCCTGCGTTTAAGTACTGCTGTGTTTTTTTCTAAACTTTTTTTTTGCAATTCAAATGGATATGTACAAATTCAGTTTATCGATTGCTGTATACAAATGTTTTCTATTTTTTTTATAATCTAATCACATATATAGTGCTTTTGTACGAGTATTGTATAACTAGAATCTAATCACCAGAGCTGTATTGCCACATGTAGTCGTAGAATTTGTATGCTGTTGTCGAGAAGTTTGCTGGCAGATTCCAGAAATGTAATCCTCAATACTTCCTAAATTGCTCATTGTTTGCAAGATTCTTTGATGAATCCCAAGCTTTGAATTCCATTTCAGCGACATGTTTTAGCCACTTCCTTCTCAGTTCGGCCTTTCTCCCGGCTTCTATCTGTCATATCTTTTTCTACATTTATCAGATTTTTTTAAATTTTTCAGCTTCTTCTACTCTGCTTGTGCATTTTGGTCAGCCACCACTGTGCGCTGAATTTGAACATGCCACAAACAAACACTGCCAATATAAACTAATACGTTCAGCCGATAATCCGCTTATGATTCTCACATAATTGTTGGAAATCACTTGCACTTTCTTTGCTTTGGCTTAACGTACCACCTGATATCTTGGTGGTATGTAAATATTTTTAAGCTCAAACGAAGAGAGCTGCTAATTACCGGCTAGACTAGCTGACAGCCTGGTATGCCATTAACGCAGCTTGCTAGCTCGACATGCTGACCCATTTGGGACGGAACACCTTCCAGTCGCCGTTTTTGCGTGGGAGTCGTCTAACGAGGCTTTTGCGGTAGAGCCGCACATTTGGCGCTTTCAGTGGCCAGCTTCCGTCTTGGCCGGCGGTTTCGTGACGCAAACAATCACAATCGAAGAAAGCGAAACTTCGTTCAAAAAAAAAAAAAAAACTCTGCACAAAACTCTGCGCTGTAAATGTCAAACACTCTCGGCTTGGGTTCTGAGCAATGCTGACGGTTTCATTTGTGCCGCGACTCTCGGCGATGACAGTTGCTTTTGAGCCACTTCCAAAAAAGTACGCGGAATTGCGATTTCTTCAGAGAAAGTGTGACCGTTGTTAACGGTTTAAAATGTTTTCAAAAATACTTTCAAGTGTTGCCATTTGCACAATTTTATGCAGTTTTGTTGCTGCTCTATACGAGCAATGCAACCATGTGCTCGATTTGAAGGCGGGGCAGAAGATTTACATCAGCTCGCCGTATTATCCGCAAAAATATCCGCTGGGCACGTCTTGTCGTTACACCGTAAAGGCACCGCAGGACTACAAGTTGACGTTTAAGTGCAATATACAATTGGATGCGGTGAGTTTTGGAGCGATCTAGTTATATCTTCAAGATTTTGAGAGCTTTAAAGGGTTAACATTTTCATACAAAAATATTAAATTTTATTTACATGGCATTTTGCCTGAAAATCTAAGTTGCTTCTTCGCATTTGTTTTGTATTCGTGATATATTTGCTTAAATTTTTGTTGTGATTCGAAAATACTGTCAAATTTAAAATTCGCCAGCTTAAATGGCGCCCTCACCCTCGCCGCCTCACTCCCTTAGGAACCCACAAACAGTGCGCTCCTTATTTCTGCGCTCTTTCAAGGATTTACTTCAACACTTTTCACGTTTCACAGCAATTAAGCGGCGAGTAGCGGCTTATGTTTTGACTCTTAATTCTTTACAAATTAACACCTTCATATAAAAACTTGCCTGCCTTCGCTCGACTTTGTGGCTGCTCCTCAGAGCGTTAAATAAATGCAGACGGACAGCGAAGCTTAGCCATTGCCAGCCAAAATGAAAGGAAGATGAAAATGAAATTCACAAGAGCATTCTTTGGGAAATTTTTATTTTAGCTTAAAATCTTTGTACAAAAGTTGGCCATCTAAAAAAAAACCGGGCACTTGCAAGGCGCTAAGCTGCGAAATTGCTTTTGCCCCAAAATGTTTGCTTTTTTCCTTGAGCTGTATTTGTATGTGTGATTTGTTGTTGTTGTTGTATTTTGCGCTTTCGCTCTAGCCGACAGGTGCAACACGCTGCTACAATGAGGCCTTCTACTTCAACCGTGAGGGTAGCGAACTCTTAACCGATTCGGAATACTTTTGTGGGTCAGGCAAGATGGAAAGGAAAAGTTTTCTCAATCGTGCGGTGATTTCGTATGTATCAACGCTGTCGCAGCTAAATAAAAGTCAGTTGAGAAAAGAGGGCGGCGCTGCAGCGGCAGAGGCGAAAGAGGCAGTGGCAGCCACAACGAGCATAAAGAATGTTACTACGCACGCATTCAATGGCTCTCAGCAGGTTGCTACTACAAAAGCAAGCGTCTTTGATGCGGCCACTTCGAGGCAAGAGGCGCTGAAGTATGCCACAGAAGCAGCGCCGGCAAGTGGCAAGGCACACGCTTTGTTGTCCAACTCAAGCGGCACCCTCAACAGCAGCACAACAACAACGGCAGCTCGCCTTTTCTACTCGGAGGTCACGTGGTCCAATAGCACACTGCCGATGAGTGCACCTGGCAAGAAACGTGCCCGAATCGTGGTGAACAGTGGCGTGAGCTCAGCAGCGGATTACTACGGCGGCACTGCGGCGTCCATTGTGAGCTCTGCTGTCGGTGGTGGCACCTTCAGCTGCCTCGTCGAAGTGGTTGAAGCCGAGTGTGAGTGTGGCTGGAGCATGGCCAGCGCAAAGATTGCGGGCATCTCGCAGGAAGCGGCCGTCAATGAGTTTCCCGCTATGGCCGGCGTCAAAACAGTGAAAAACAATAAGATCTTCTGTGGCGCGTCGATAAGTAAGTGGAGTGCAGCTCACAATCAGTGCGAGCAATGAAACGAACTGCTACTGTTGGTCTCTTCTTTCCTTTCTGCTCAGTACATCAGCGCTATTTGCTGTCCGCGGCGCACTGCTTCAATACGACGGAAACCAATCGCTCGGAGCTGATAAGCGTCGTGGTAGGAGAACACGATTTTTCCACAGGTAGCTCAAACTGTTTTCTTTAATATAACAACATTTATCTCACTTATTTTCTCTCTCGCCCATTCCACAGTCTTCGAATCGCTATACACGCGCAGCTACGAAATTGACGCCATCATATCGCACGAGCAGTTCCGCCCTAATGCGCCGCTCATGGGCAATGACATTGCGCTGCTGCGCACGCGTATTCCCATCGAGTGGAGCCGCAGCGTGGGGCCGGCCTGTCTGCCCTTTTACGTCACCAAAGTTGGTCTGGGAGCAGCACGCCGGCCACCGGTGGCAGGTCAACGCTTGGACACCGCCGGCTGGGGCACCACCTTCTTTGGCGGTCCACAGTCAACGCGTCTGCTCAAGACCACACTGGATGTGATAGCGGCGGAGCGTTGCAGACGCGCGCTGCGCTTTGTGCCGGCGAACAGCTTCTGCACGTACACGCCCGGCACCGACACCTGCCAGTACGACTCCGGCGGCGCGTTGTATGCGCGCAGGCAGCAGCGCCTCTTTGCCGTGGGCATTGTGAGCTATGGCTACGCCTGTGCCACGCAGAAGCCGTCGGTCAACACGAAGGTGGCGCTGTATTTGAAGTGGATCCGACAGCAGACGCCGCAATTGAATTATTGCAACAAGTAGGCTTTTAGGCTTAATAACAAATTTTTGGTATTGAAATAAAAGGGAAAGAAAAAAATAATGTATGCTCTCACACTGCAGCCTCTAAAACCCAACTGCCCACTTCGTACAGTCAGACCACGCGATTTGCCTGGAAGGTGGTCAGGCGGATGAGCTTCCAACTTTGGAATTAGTTGTCGGCAAGCGCTTAAATCTGTACCGTTTAATTCGCTTTCGCATATGCGGCGACTCAGCCTTTGCCACAGCCGCCGCGTGTCTGACAGCCGGTTGGCGTACACGCTTTGGCAGGGTGCCGCTGTCAGCTAACAACATTCGAATCGGCTCATATGTTAATGATTCGAAAATTCCGAAAACATTTTAAATTAAAACTAACTCTAAGCTGTGAAAGATGACGTATGACTAATGCGGCCTCTACACGGTCAATCATTCTATGTCAGGCATGTGTACGTGTAAACATCGAAAAATATCTAAACCACTTTGATATTTGGTCAGTCATTTCCCCTTCGTGTCTGTGTTACCATACATACAAATATTCTCTAACACATGCTCACGTTCGGCTTCAATCAAACTGACCGTGTAGAGGCCGCATAAGAAGCATAAAACTGAAAAAACGTTACATATTTTTAGGCTTATATTAATATTAAAAAATTAAGGCTAACTCAATAGATACTACAGTCCAAACTCTACAGCATGCCAGGCTTTGGCAACCGGTTTGCAACCAGCCCCTAACTGGATTTGTCGAATCAGACAACCTTAATTTTGGGCCCCTTTTCGTCTCCACCAAAGAACCTTTTTCCTTAGTTAAGAACACAAACAAAAAAATAAAATTCGCTGGACGTTAAAATATTTAAAATCTTACAAAGTAAAAAGGATCGCAAAATAACTTTTACTCATATACATATATATACATAGTACATATGTAAGCCCTCACGATTTCATCTAGAGTCTAGACTATTTCTTAAAAATATTGCATAGCAATTCCGTTCTTATTTAAAAGTTTTGTCTTCACACTCAATTTGTATTACTACATTCCAACCAACATGTTCATCTGTTCATCTGCGCCTAAAAGTATGCCCCCCCCGCCCTCAGTGCCGCAGCCAGACATGAATTGTTTGTTTCGCATGAACTGAATTTAAATTGCTAAATCGTCTGTTTTGTTACTCTTTTCTTGCATGCCATTGCAATTGCTGCGCTTAGCTATTGCTACTCCACACACGTTTCATCAGGTGCCTATAAATAGAAGAAAACATGCCTATCTTTGATTGCTTTTCTTTTATGGCTGGCAATTGTAGGCTTTTTGCCATACAGTTGCATCGATTTTTCGATTGTTGCCGCGCAAAATGTAAGCATACACATTTTTTCCTTCGAGTCTGCTTCGAGTAGTCTGCTTTTAGGCTGTCTGCGCTAGACAGCAGCATTGGGGAGGGGCTTAAAGATACAGTAGCCGGAAGGGGTGTTCTTTTATGCTCGTTCCAAAAGCGCGCCTCAGTCTTTCAACAATTTTATAAGTGGATTCTTGTATTTGCCAGTGCATTCAGCAGAGGTGTAAAAATTTGCACATATGCTTCAATAACTTCTTTTATTTAGCATATATAGTCTCTCTTAACACCTGCGGATGCACAATTGCGAATCACTTTTGTCACACATGCTCAGAAGTTCAATTAAATGGAAATGTCAACTAATTAACGCCTAGAAGTATGCAACACTTTGTAGCACCCCTCTTGTGGCAGCAGCAAATCGAACCAATTAACGTACCTTTTTATGCCAGCCAGCAGCCGCATTCAGCGGCAATATGCTTGTAAAGCAACAACAACAAAAGTTACAACAACAACAACAAAAGTAGCAAAAGTGCAATAACATAGACAGATTGGCTTGCCAATATTAGATGTTGATTTTTGTTGCTGCTTTTTGCTCTTCCACTCCCCTTATACGTGTTGGTTCAACGGTTCAACCACATCCGACCCGATCGCAATGCAATTTCTTTTCAAAATAAATAATTAAACGCTTGAATAACATATGAAGCATGCTTTTAAGCTTAAAAGAACAGACAAATTCTGCTAGGGAAAATACGGAGAAAAAAGTAACGGCGGATTAGTTCAAAATGCACAGCAACCCCAAACGTATGCATTTTGAATGCATCAATGTGCGTTGGCTTAGCCTATGTTTAGGCGCAGCCAATGCAACGTTAATACTATATGTGGAGCATGCCTTCGGTGCGCTGTGCCTCTTTTGCATGAAAAGTTGCATTGCAAATAAAAAAAACCAACGCAGAGCAGCAACAAAATTGTTGTCTGTGGAACAAAATTGCAACGCTATTGGATAGTGCTTCTATAGCCATGCTTTGAATTGGCGCTTTTCAGCGACTTTTCATTTACTTGTGTTCGATGTATGCTGGCCTCTATCGTAGCGAGGGGTGGCAGCAGTTTGGAACAGTGCTGTTCTTGGCTATGGGCCGAAATTCACAAATATGGGCCTAGCTCTTGAGAGCGGACTACATGCGATAACAAAATTTTTATTTATCAACATATTTCTGCTTTGATTCAAAAGGCAATTCGTAAAAACCCATTTTGTCAATTTAAAAAAAATATTTGTTCACTAACCAAACTGTTTTCGCAAAAAAAGAAGAACTAAAGGCAACTACCAAATCAATGAGATCAGGGCGCTTCAGTGCCCTTAGACTTTTGCTTATATTATATTTGGTCCTTTTTGATAGCATACCAAAAGGCGCGCACTAATTGCGAAATAGTTCAACTCCCGTTCGCTAATCCCACACTACCGTTCCTCTACCCTGCCCCTCCTCCCTGTATATTCATCAACCCATTCTACAACTCGCCTTTTCACAGCATTTGCAAATTCCAATTATTTCGAAAAACTGTGCAATTTGCGCCTAAATGCATGTCCGCACTTTCAAAGCATACTTTTAAGCTTGTTACGGCAACGACGAGAAGCATTTAGATGGCCTAAATGCTGACTGCGCACTCGAACATATTTGTATTTCTTATAAAAGTGTCCTCTTTAGCAGCGGAAATTCGAGTCTCGAGTTTTCTTTTTTGAGCGGCATTGCATTTTGTGCATGCGCCTAAATGCATGCAATGCAAAACTAGCGCACTTGCCTATTCATTAGAAAGACAAGCTAAAACCAATTTACCGTGCAAAAATCGCAGGTAAAACTAAACTTTGTGCATTCAACACACCGCCATCATCCTTGCTCCGCTTACCCCACTGACTCACCAATTCTCTACCCTGCATCAGCTAGTCAGCAGTTTGGCGAAAAATTTGAAATGGTGGTCAACGTTTTTGTGCTATTGAAGATTGCTGGTTTTTGTTAGCTGGCTGCTGGGAGGGGGTGTGGATGGGGGGGGGGGGGAATTTCGAGTTTTTGGTGAGAGCCTGGCTTAGACAAAATGTCCGTTACATAAAACCACTTGCGCACAAAAGCATTCAAATCAACGCAACAAAGAGTTTTCTGTTGGCCAACCAAGAAAATCAACCGAAACAAAAATGGGAAAATTGAAAATGATTTTCACAAAAAACATGCCAAGCGCAAAACTAACAGCGGCTTTGAATGCGCGTAGAAAATTACTAGAAACGGGAGAGGCGGTGAAAGTTGGATTGTTGAGCAGGCATACATTTTTTGTAAAATACGAAAAAGCAGCATTTAAAAGTTACCGAAGAATTTGGAAATATGCCGACTTTATTGTGAAAAGGCAATATACTTATAAGTTATATTTCAAGAGAATGTTTTGAGGTTAGGTTAGACGTTTTTCCAGTAATTTTTGGGGTTATCAGCAGTAAAATTCTTTTAAGAAAGGCAGAGTTGCATTATTTTATGCCAACATTTAAATTGAAAATAAGACAAAGTTTTTGAAATAAAAAACAAGTTAAATTCTTAAACAGTTTGAGCAGGACTGGAAGAGTAGACCCAAGCACTTAATTCGTATTAAAATTTCTATATCAGTGACGTTATTTAGATTCGCTTTCAGCTTTGAGCTTGAAATTTGCTAAAGCATACTAAAACGCTCAAAGGATCAAGGGCAAGGAATGCTTGCTTTTCAGGCTGTTGCAATTGCCACCGAGCTTTTCCGGTCGGATACTTGATGAAGAGTGAAAATAGTGTCTACACTGCGCACAACTCATGGCAATTCTCGGTATGAGTGCAATAATTTAGCCACTTAAAAGAAAGAGAAACAAAATAATTGCAAATACACACACACACACGCACAAGTCATATAACTTTGAACTTGAACCTGTCGCGGCGCATCAACTTGCAACATGCCCCAACAACGCGGCAACACAATGAAACAACTAACAAATTGCCCCCCGTTCTCTTTGAAGGACGCGGAATAATTACGCAAAATAAAAGCAGGCAAAAGGATTTATAAAATATGAAGTGTGCACTTGAAGCCAAAAGGACTTGCGCTAATTTACTTACGTGACGTGCTCGGCGCACATCAAAGCCGTCATGCCGGGCAATTGTTGTTGCTGCTGCTGCTTAATGCAGCTTAATTATGCCATCAACATGATTTGTGCAATTTCGCATTTTTTTTTCAACAGCAATGCAATACAATTGCAACATTTGTTGTTCTATGTGGCATGTTGCAACTGTAAGAGTAATCAAAATGACTGCAGTCATAGAAAAATGCAAATGTAATTGTGTGAGTGTGTTTGTTGTTTTTGCTGGCAACAGAAAAATCAAGCACATCAGGAAAGCGCCTTTAATTGCTGGTTTAAAATCGCTCCGTTTTTATTCTTTAGTTGTTTTACTTGTGTTTGTTGTTGTTGTTGCAACAATTGCGCATAATTAAAATATCAGAAAAATTAACTCAAAAGCAACTGCGCAAATCGTGGACAGCAGCAAGCGAATTTGTTGCTTTGTTGCAAGTTACAATAATTGTAGGCAGGCAAGGACCTTGGCTGGCGCTCGTTCGCTGCTCTGCCATCCAGTCGCGCTGTCCGCGCCGCTATGCTGCTTTGGTGAGTGTGGCAGCTTTTGGAGACAAAAAAAAAAACACAGCAGCACTTCACTTTGTACTTTGGCTGCACTCGAATTAACCCTTTTCAGTCCGCTGCTGCGTTCTTTGTAGTCGGCAGCGTCCTTGTGCAGCAGGCTATGAAGGTTGTGTCGCCGCTGTCTGTCCGCGCGTTTGTTCTTATTACTAGATTTTAATGCTCACCTTTCATTCCTTTTTAGTTTTTTTTAGTCAAAAAACACTTTGTGTAATTTTTTGTTGTTGTTGCTGTTGCATTCTTCTTGCATAACATTGCCAGCGCGTCAAGTACTTTTTGCTTCTCAGTCATCTTTCAACTGAGTTTTAACACTCATACTTTAACCAGTACAATGGACAAAATACTTGTCTGCGTGCTGGTAGGTTTTTCATATTCCGACATTATAAAAAAAACACTCATAAAAATATATTAGTAAATATTGCAATAAATTAGTAATGTTAACTAAAATATTTGTTGTATCAACAAAGTTTTGTTGGTTAAGTATGACAAAGTTTTTCTAACAGAAATTATTAAACCGAAATTATTGTAAGAAACAACACATTTCGATGAACTATGCAATACAATTTCAATTCTAAAGCGATTTTTCTTAAACTTAAAAATTTATAGTTTACGAATTCTGAGAAATTATTATTTCAAATAATTAATTTTGCCACTATGCTTACTTCCGCTTTGGCCTTATTGGCTTACATAAAACTAAACCGCTTTGATTCTTCTCTTCTACAGTGCTTTTCTTTCAAATGTACTACAACAAAAACAATGAACTTTTGTCACTTTTTGCATACAAAAAAGGGCTTAGAAAGGCAAGAGAGGAAGTACACGCTGGCGGCAGGATATGCAAATGAGCGCAGTAACATTTTGGAGAAAAGAAAGAACCTCTTCGAAACTTATTGCATTATAATATTTTTATATTATTTTTCCATGTTTAGAAAAAGTAGAACAAATTTCTTAAATTGCGAACTAAAGAATAAAGTCTCTACGTAGTGCCAGAGGTACTGAGCCCCAGCACATGTCACCCTAGCTACAGACTTGACCTATTGCATGCATCTGAAGCTGCCGCAAAAAAGCAAGCAGATGAGACAATAAAAATTATGAAGCACATTACTTAAGTGCACTCGGCTGCATTCATTCAGTTTTATAAAATTGCTTCCTTTTTGCATTACTTTGCTTTTTTCATTCTTTGCCGCCGCGCAACAATAGCATAATAAAATAAAAATGGCATTAAAATGTTGAAATGTCCTTTGGAGCATCCTTGCTATAAAAAGCGGGTTTTTTCTTTGTTAAGCTGGCCTGTTGTTAAGCAGGCTAAAAGGTAAGAACAGAAACGCAAAGGGAAAAAGCTAAAGCAAATTAAGTGGCTGCCACTTGTGTTAATAAAAAATATGTTGTTCAGTTATTTTGTTGCAAAATACTTGCAGTGCAGCGGAGGCACTCACAAAATAGGCCGCTGTGCACCCGTACAAGTCAAGTGGCTGAGGGCAAGGTGGACAAGTGGGCATGAGAGAGCGCCAACGGAAATCAAGTATTGAAATACGAGTGAAATAAAGTAGAAAATAAAGAAAAATTGCACAGAAAATAATTTGTAATATGATTTGAAAAAAAGTCCTGCTACGATCTAGTAAAGGAAACATGTCTTAATTTAAACTGTATTTTAAGTATCTGGGAATCTCGCTATTAATTGTTCTTTTTCTGAGCCTATGCTTTTTTATGACAAAGTTTTTCAAAGCGATTAACTGGCGCAAAAAATGAGATAAAAGTGCTTGGGCTTCGCTTTCTTGTATTTGCTTTTGCTATTAGTAGCTTAAGTTCAAGAATTTCGAACTAATGATACTAAAATTATTCCCCTTTTCAGTCTTCCAGGTATGCTTGATCACTCCTTCCGAAAGGAAAACATTTCCTTGACAACTTTTTCAAAGGCTATGGTTGGTTGTCGACATATTTCCTTAACGCAAGATAGAAAACTCACCTCTAAAAGGTAGGAAAATTTTTGATCACAAAAAGTATATTCAATTTGTTTTGCAAAACTTCAATCCTTCAATCAAAAATTTAAAAATCTCTGATCTAATCTACAAACAAACCATCCATGTCTGAATCTTTATATAAAATTGTTATTCTCATCAAGAACACTATGGACTATTTATGCACTCGCTTGATGAAAATGAATTAAACTAAAATTGCTTCTAATTTTCTGTGTCGCAGATAAATTCAATTAAAATTCTGCCTGCCACTTTCTAAGCTGGCTGCCATTTCCACACGAAATATTCTTTTATTTTATAATTTGCACTGGCAGAACAGACTGACTTGCACAAACTATAAGCAATTTTGCGATATCTTAGCAGACATACACACACACACACACATACGAAGTGCGTAGAACAATTATGAGTGAAGGCATTTTACATGGCAAGAACAAGGACGAAACTCAAACTACGCATCGAAAACACACAGAACTGCACTAAATTGAGCTGTGAGAAGGCAGAGGCGTTGATAAACACTTTGTGAAGGGGTTCAGCATTTTGAAGGGTTGCTTCAATTTTCCGGTGAGAGTCACAAAAATCCATATTTTTAATATTTAATATTAAAAAATTCAATATTTTGTATTAATTTCTATTTTTTGGTATGAAAATATATCAATCAATTGTCACTATTAACTTGTGTGTACTTGTTATAGTTTGCACATGTTAACGGGACCTACAATCACCGAACCCGAACGGGCTGAAAAGCTTTTCATGGCAAGAAATATTCTCGGAGAATTGCAAATTCATCGCTAGAAGTGGCGCCGCGCAGAAAACAATTTGATACACAAATTATCCTTTTTATTAGATGGTAATGAGGCAGGTCTTGAACCCAGGCCCTACCGCATCAGCGAACAAGCACTTGGCCACTGAGCCACCGCGGCTCTATAGTAAATTGAGCATTTGGCTATGGCAAAGCTTCGATACTGCTACTCGTTTCGCTGTCATTTCAAAATAGTCCTTGTCCTCTAGTTCTCTTTGGATAGATACTGTTTTTGGACTACGTTCCAACAACTGACATCGTGCGCCAAGTGAGAAGCCAAAACCAAAAGCAGGCTTTTTAATTTAAATGCAAATTAAGGCCTTTGTCATTCCAGCCTCAACATTCTCAACATAATCACTCGCATCAGCAGCAACAATCAGCTGGAACAACAACAACAACCAACATCTAACTGCAGTTTAGTAAAAGGCAAATAGTTTTGCTTAAATTTATTATTCCTTATTTAGAAAATCGTTTTCAAATTTGGTGTGCATAAATTTCAAGAAGCAGATTCAAGAAAGTTTCCTTGCTCAAGCTGCACACACGCTCGCTGACAAATACATCCACAGCCAGTTCACATGCGCCGTGATTCTGGTGTTCACGCCAATGGCATAGCGCACGCCGCAAGTGCGTCCGTAGCTGATAATGCCCAGCAGGAACATGCGCTGCTGCCGCATGATGACCGGGCCGCCGGAGTCAAATTGGCAGGAGTCCTGGCCCAGGCCGCGATAGTCGTAGGTGCAGATCTGTGAGGGCTGAATGCTGGCATTGTATTGCGCCTGGCAGACGCGATTGTCCATGGTGAGCAGTGAGATCTTCTGCAGCGTATTGGATTTGGCGCCGGCGAAGGAGAGTGTGCCCCAGCCGGCGACGTCCACGTTCGCATATGAAAAGGATTCGGAGCTGTGGAGAAGTTGGTGTTACTTAAAAAGATATGTTATGTTATTCATTTGGAACACAAACGCTTGTCGAAAGGGCAGGCAAATGGGAGCGACGCCGCGCGACCACTCAATGGGCGTGGCGGTCACAAGCAGCGCTATGTCATTGGGCACATTGGCGGCAGTGGGCGAGTAGCGCGGATGGTTGATAATGCGCTGTATGCGATACTGCGCCTCGAAGGCAGATTCGGCGGCTTTAAATGCAAGAGCGGACATTGCTTCTTTTCAATGGACCACAGTCTGAGCTCACTGCCTTTACTCACCGCTATTTAGATCGTGATCCCCCACATAGGCCAATATCTTGTTTATATCCGGCTGAGTGCGAGTGCAATGCGCCGCTGTTAAAATGTGACGATGACTGACTGAAAAATCAGAGAAAAAATTTCCTTTCTTAACATATAAAATCCCGGTACATTGGAACGCGAAATACACAAAACCGATGCATATTGTGTTTGCTTTAAAAAGGCCAAGCTTCTACAAAATTCTTCTATTATACATCCAAACCTGCGGCCCCCCTCTACCGGAAAATTTTGTTTACTGTATTATAATATTAATAAAAATATTTGTCCACAAATCTTTTGATTTTTGTAAGCAATGAGAGGGTATTTTAAAATGTTCCATCTCAACTGCAAAAATGCTTACCAATGCTGCCGCCGCAGAAAATACGCTGACTGGATGTGATATCCCTAAGTGCCACCATCGAAGGATACTCGTGCCGAGCCGCTTCCTGGCCATTGGTAATCTTTGTGGCCAACGTCCAACCACAGTCACAGCGCTGCTGGCGCGCATAGGCCTGACAGAAGAAGCGACCGCGCTGATTTGTGTTCGTCCCAGCGGAGTAATATGCAACGACAACGCTACGAAAGTGTGACGTCTGCACTATGGAACCACTGCTGCAGTAGGTCACCGCATCGCGCAGTTGATAGTCGCCATCACGTGAAACGTAGAAGTATTCCGAGCCGCAGGTATTTGGATACTTGCAGATTTTTTGTTTTTTCGAAAATGTATATAGTCAATAACTAAGAAATCTCACGATTCAGCTTACCACTTCGAGGCGACAATTGAGCACTACGACATGATCCAGTGGCGCCACTATGCGATAGCGACAACTGCTGCCGGGCGCATAGACATTCGGATAGTTGGAAGAGGTGAGATTGAGCACTTGACGTGTGGAGCTGAGATGGTACTCCTGCGGACGGCACTGCTGTGCGTGATATCCTCGAAGTAGCGCCAGTAGTAGCAGTAGAACTGTAAGTGTATAACAAATGAGTTCGATTTGTAGAAAGGATATTAAGTAATGAGAGTGCGAACTAACAGCCTCCTGCTGTAACATGAGAAAGAGAGAGAAAGAAACGATTCGGTCGTGTAAGGATGATGCTTATTTTAGCTCCAGCGAAAGAAGCTATCTCTCGGGTTACGACAAGACTCGTTGGCTAGTGGGCAATACAGGATCTACCTTCAGCTAAGAAGCGATTTTTCGTGCTGAGGATGATATGATGATTAGAGAAGAAGGTCATTAAGAGCTTTAAACACAGTATCTAAACTAAAATGGGACTCTTCTATTAAGTCAATATGGTATTATGAAAGAAAAATCCGACTCCATCTCGAAAAAAAAATGCATTACAACATATTTTGAGCCTTTAAATATCTGAAAATCAAGTAAACTACTATAACTTGTTGCAATTATTTGCCGGCTGCCGAAAGGCTGACAAGAGACTGTCGGGAAAGCTGCCTTTTGTGCAGTCAGGATTTATGTATAGAATCACACTGATAGTAAAATTTTTTTTAGCAGCTTTTACAAATTTGTTGTACCTTTGAGAGCACCCACTGCCATCCTATTCAGTAGAACTCCATCACTTTACTGGCTTGGTCGGTAAATTCGTTGCCAACAAGAAAGCTAAAAGACTTTTTAAAATATTTACACATTATCTACATTTTGCTGTTTACATGGAAAATCATGAAATATACATACATGTCACTTGATAAATATTTAAGCTGCTTTTGGTCGATTCCATGCGATAATTCTACATTTTCTGAAAGTTGGGCTAAAAATTGTGACCATTTTATTGCGTTTTCTGGATCAAGTTAATTACGTTTGCAAAATCGGCTTACAATATAAATTTTTTCAGTTGTAGAATACTAGTTTCTGGACTGCTGTACTGCGAAATGTGCATCCAAATGTACTACTCTGTCCTTTTTCCGGCTAAAAATTGTGACCATTTTATGCCGTTTTCTGGATCAAGTTAATTACGTTTGCAAAATCGGCTTACAATATAAATTTTTTCAGTTGTAGAATACTAGTTTCTGGACTGCTGTACTGCGAAATGTGCATCCAAATGTACTACTCTGTCCTTTTTCCGGCTAAAAATTGTGACCATTTTATGCCGTTTTCTGGATCAAGTTAATTACGTTTGCAAAATCGGCTTACAATATAAATTTTTTCAGTTGTAGAGTACTAGTTTCTGGACTGCTGTACTGCGAAATGTGCATCCAAATGTACTACTCTGTCCTTTTTCCGGCTAAAAATTGTGACCATTTTATGCCGTTTTCTGGATCAAGTTAATTACGTTTGCAAAATCGGATTACAATATAAATTTTTTCAGCTGTAGAGTACTAGTTTCTGGACTGCTGTACTGCGAAATGTGCATCCAAATGTACTACTCTGTCCTTTTTTCCGATTTCATACTAATGGAAGAACAAGAGAAAAGCTGCCAATATCGGTCAAAGCAAGCTAAAACTTACACAACTTAATCGCGCCTTTTTCAAGCTGTCAAGAAAAGCAATTGGCAGAACACCAAAACAATTTGGTGAAATTAACCTTCATCTGCCCCTCAAAAAAAACTTACGTTGCGGACCCTCATGTGTAGATTTCTACACATATGGGATTTTAGTGCATATTCGCTACAATAATTCGAACTTAGCCCTTTTCTTGATTATATTTCTTCAGAAAACATGTTTAAAAGATAAAACTAGTTTGCAGTAGCTTTTCTTGAATGCGTTTTATGCAAACATTTCGATTGTTCTCTTTTTTGCATGCAATTTTTAAAAAAGAACAGAAAATAGTTTCATATAAATTGTTTTTAGATAGAAATTGTTTTCGTAGCATATATAGCATCTTAATATGCCCTTTGCTTGTGGCGGAACGGTTTTTGATCTTTTTGATGGGATATGGCTTGTAGCATTTGATAGTAAAGATGCTGTAGTTTCCGATCCAGGCATACCAGATCTGGCTGCCATATACGGGTATAACATGTTCGAGCATGCACTCAACCAAAACATTATGCCCTATTTTTCATGCTTTTATGGCATATACTGGCGGAATATGCATCTTCCTCGAAAACTGAGTGGTAACGCATTCATGTGAGTTATAAAATTTCACCAGTAAACTAGACCACATCATATTTCTCACGAATCGGAGCATACTTTTCTGATGATTTTTGCTGCCTTCTATTCATTGCATCATGAAATCGTTAAACTTGATTCATATATGACATTATTGCTTTGAAAATTGGACGGCCGTGTTCGGTTCGTGTGGTTTCGTTAAGATCTAATATTATATGCATTAGGTACTCAACATATAGACGAATTTCGAAACCATTGCTCTAAAAACTGGCCTATATACACCAGCTAAATTTAAGACACCAATATTTATATGTTTGCAATAAGTTTTAGTCAACCTTTTTGTAGCCCTCACCATGTTTTGCAATGACAGACATTCGAATACGTTAAAAATAATTTTTCAATGTTCGGCGGGAAGAAGAGTAAAAAAGCATATCCTTTGCCATTAACGCGAGCTTTTTTAATTTATAATTTTATAAATGTATATCACAACTTTGTTTTTATTCACTGATTTATATTTACGCGCAGAAAAAACAGTATTTTTTCCCGCCAAAACCTCACGAACATATGTTAACTTCGTATGTGTAGAAATCTACACAAGGGACAACAATGTAAGTTTTCTTATGAAGGCTCCAAAAAATTTCCATTTATGATAAAAATGGAATTTTAGCTGTAAATCGATGCTGTTGATAAAGTCATAAAATTTGGAAAAATTTCATTAAGCCGTTTTGGAGAAAATTCCAAAAGTGTATGTTCGATGTGTAGATTTCTACACCAGGGGCAGATGAAGGTTAAAGAGAAAATAAATTTAAATACACGAGACATTAGACATACTACATAGTATATATTTAAAATGATATTTGTGAAGCACATATTTTTAATTGAATAGCCATATTTTATCTTTGAAATCAGATATCATTTTTCCAATATTCACATAAACAACATTCAATAGCTTATAAACTACAAAAGAACAGCACTAATAAAAGTGAAATCTATTTTATACTCTTCCCCCTGAAAAATATACTGGCAACGATACGGCTTAATCGAATCAACAAAGCAAGCCCATTTCAATATAATATATAACAGAAACAATAACAAAACAAAACCAGAGCAGATAAGATCGCAAATCTTCACATGGGCACGTCGCAGGTTGCGTAGCTGGTCGTCAGATGAATCCAATCGAGATAGCTAGTGATACGCGTATTAACGCCCATGGCGTAGCCAGCTTCGCCGCATATTTTGCCGAAACTGATAAGGCCCAAAAGGTACTGGCGTCCCTTGTGCATAATGACAGGACCACCGGAGTCGTATTGGCACGAATCGCGTTTGATGCCCGTGTAATCGAAGGCACAGAACTGCGTCGACTTAATGGTCGTGACTCCCTGATAGGACTGCTGGCAAATGGAGTTGTTGGCGACAATAAGATGGAACTTCTGCAACTTGGTGGCGATGGCATCCACAGACGAGTTGATGTTCCAGCCGATGGCTTCCACTTGAGCGTAGGCGAAGTTGTCGGAACTGCAAGGAAGTGGGATGAAAGCGTGCAAAAGAAGAGATAGCAAATTGCTTACGTATTGGTGATTGGCAGACAAATGGGTCCCACGCCACGGGACCACTCTATATTGTATGTGGTCTGAAGCAGAGCAATGTCATTGGTTACTGGATGCGTCTGGTAACCGGGGTGTTCATAGATCTGCGAGATGGTGTACTTAGCGGCATATAATGTCTCTGTGCCTGTGCGTCGTAGAGTGTAGCTATATGTAATATCGGTATGGCTGAGCAAACTGCAGCAACTCACCGCTGGTTTCCAAGTCGTGGTCTCCTACGTATGCTATAATGTTGGCGGGATTTGGTTGCTGCCGCGTGCAATGCGTGGCTGTCAGTATGAAACGATGAGAAACTATCAGATGAGAAACGATAGCATGAAAGGCAATAGTTAGTGCGCACTAAACAGGCTCGGGGCTTGGCTAAATCGCCACTCACTTATTACGCCGTCACAAAAAGTGGGCAAATCGCTGGTTAAATCCTTGAGTGCTACCATCGAGGGATAGTCTGTGACGTACACCTTTGGGTCATAGTCGATTTCCGTTTTATCCGACCAACCACAATCACAAGGCTGCGGAGTGGCGTACAAGGAACATCTGAATCGTCCGGATCCTATCGTGCCGTAGGATGCATAGGCCACAACCAATTTGTTAAAGAACGATTTGCGTACGAACTCACCGGAGCCGCAGAACTCCTCGGAGGCGCCTAGCAGTGACTCGCCACCGAATGCCACAAACACGTACTCCGAGGAGCAGGCATCTTTATTCTATAAGAAGAATTAATGCCAAAACATATATCAGCAGCTAACAAATTTCTCTGGGCATAAAACTACCCTATCCAAGTGTATGGTGCAATTCACTTCTATCTCGTAGTCCAGCGGAGCGATAAATTTGTAACGACATGAGCTACCCGAAACATAATTGTCAGGATAGTATGGTGATTCCAGATATGAGAAACCAGTGTCGATGTAGAACATGTGATTACAGCCATCGAAGAGTGCTGCACTGGTGGCGCTGAACACACTCAGCAAGATGAGCAGCAAGCTGAAAACTGTGAGCAGATTATATTAAAAAAAAAAATTTGTCTTATCATCATGAATGCAGGTATATTAAAAAGTCGCTGTAGCAAATTTATGCGAAAGCATGTCGAGATTTTATAAATATTTACTGAAGCATGTTTTAAATTCAACTTAGCTTTTCATAAATTTTTGAAGATGAGGTGAACATGAGGTATCTAGCATGATCATTTGATTTGAACATTATGATGATAAAAAACTCAAGCTGGCTTATATGCGAAAGCAATTGAAACTGGGATCCTGTTATAATACAACCGGCCTTATCTGGCATAGATTAGATTGATTGATCTAGTGGAGCTCTCTTCAAGATGGCTGCCACTTCCACCTGCCTACATGCAAACCATGTCTTGGAAAACGCTTCCAGAATCACTTTTATGGTTTAGTCAGTTCATTCTGACAAGATCAGTGGCAAGGACTTCACAATTAAGCACATAATTTCTTTCATTATTTTGTCATTAGTGTAAAAAATATTACAACTTGATGACTACTAAATCTAAAAATCGAAAAATATTGCAAAATAAATGTAAGCGCAAGATTATATTTCATTCAAAGCTATAAGTCCCAGCTAAGATCAGTGTCAATAGCGCTGCATTTTTAATTTCATAATTTTCAAAATTTCACCAAACTATATTAAATTTTTTAAAGCTTCCAAGCGATTGTACGGATACGCGATTTGAAAGCTCTATCCCACTGGGAAGAATATCCTTTAAGCACTCTAATAACACCCACTGTTGCTGATCTTCCAGTTCCCATTTATGCGCGTCATGTTCCGGCGGGTGTGACGAACCGACGTGAACTACTTCACCCGGTATACAACCTTAGAATTAGATGTACAGCAACGTTATAATAACTGCTCGATAATGAATGCAATTACATATTTCAAAGATAAATAGGCACAGTTAAGGCCAGCGGGAGATTGGTTTTGTTGTTCGACCACGAAATCATTGTAATTATATTCTTTTGTTTAGCGCTGAGACAAATGAATACAATAACAACAAAAAAGCAGGAAGTGTTTTTTAAAATTTCTTCTTTTCCAACTTGGTATAACCCTTTTAGCATTGTTTTTGATATCGATATTACTTGGCAGGCTTATAAAATTACTATTCGACATAAAATTTATCTTTGATCATTTTGGTTTGGGTTCAGCTTCTACGGCAATATCCACCCTAAAGCATAAGTAGAATTTCTTACTTTTTCTATGAGCTAGTCCATCTAAACTTCACCATTATCAGCGATATGATTTGGCTCATAATAGGCTTCAAGTGGATCCAGCTCTTGAGGTTTTGACGGAAGGGGTTCTAACATAATCCTTGCTATATCACAATGTATACAATTTATCCTGATGGTAAGAAACTGACGAAGGATTTGAATTTGGCGATCGGAAATACGTGAATAAACAATCTTTAAAAAAATATGACAATTATTTATTAAGCTGTCTCATTTTACAGACCATCTGATGGAAGTTCCCCCTTGGAGTGCAGCGTACAACGTATTACAAAATATTTCATTTATTTATTCTTGCATAAATCAACAAGGCAAGCTCATTTTAATACAATTTACATACAAACAGAAACAATACTCAAGAAAAAACAGAGCAGATAAGATCACATGGAGACGTTGCAGGTTGTGTAACCGGTCGTCTGATAAATCCAATTGAGATAGCTAGTGATGCGCGTATTTACGCCCATGGCGTAGCCACCTTCGCCGCAGATTTTGCCGAAACTGATGCAGCCCAGCAGGAACTGGCGCGCCTTGCGCAAAATGACGGGACCACCGGAATCGTATTGGCAGGAATCGCGACTGTTGCCCGTGTAATCGTAGGTGCAGAGCTGGGACGAGCTAATAGTCGTAACCCCCTGATAGGACTGCTGGCAGGCGGTGTTGGTGGCGACCATGAGTTGGACCTTTTGCAGCTTCGTGGCGGTGGGTCCCGCAAAGGAGGTGGTGCCCCAGCCAATGACGTCCACATAGGAGTAGGCGAAGTTGTCGTTGCTGTGAAGAAGTGGCATGAAATGGCGCATAATGAGAGATGGTTTGTCGCTTACGCATTGGCGGGTGGCGGCAGACAAATGGGTCCCACGCCACGAGACCACTCTATATTGTATGTGGTCTTTAGCAGAGCGATGTCATTGGCGACTGGATTCGTCTGGTAGCCGGGGTACTCGTAGATCTGTGAGATGGTGTACTGCGCGGCGTATTGCGTCTCTGTGGCTGTGAGCAGTTGGCAATTGCTTTATATGTGTAATATCAGTGTGGCTGAGCAAACTCGTGCGACTTACCACTGGCCAAGTTGTGGTCTCCTACGTACGCCAGTATGTTGGCAGGAGTTGGTTGCACACGTGTGCAATGCGTGGCTGTCAGTATGAAACGATGCGAAACTGTGAAAGACGATAGCATGAAAGGCAAAAGTTAGTTGGTAATAAAGGGGCTAAGGGTTTGGCCACTCACTAATGGCACCATCACAGTAAGTGGGCAAATTGCTGGTTAAATCCCGGAGCGCTACCATCGAGGGATACTCATTGACGGCTGCCTCCACGCCATTGACAATTTTCGTGTTCACCGACCAGCCACAATCGCAGGGCTGTGGAGCCGCGTACAAGGAACATTTGAAACGGCCCGATCCAGTCGTGCCGTAGGAAGCATAGGCCAGTACCACTTTGTTGAACAGCGAATTGCGTACCAACGTACCGTTGCCACAGAACTGCTCTGAGCCGCGTAGCTGCGAGTCGCCATCGCGTGCCACGTACAAGTACTGCGAGGAGCACGCATCTGCATTCTAAAAGAAGAGAAGAACATTTTTGTATGTGTTAAAAAATGTATGCGATGGAAATTCTTTTAGCGGCTAAACGACATCTGTGGAAAATCAGGCACCTTATCTAAGTTGATGCTGCAAGTCACTTGTATATAATAGTCCAGCGGTGCGACGAATTTGTAGCGACAGGAGCTGCCCGACGGATAATTGCTGGGATAGTATGGCGACTCCAGATATGAGGTACCAGCGTTGATGGTGTACGTGTTGTCACAGCCATCGAAGAGTGCTGCACTGGCGGCGCTGAGCACAGTCAGCAAGATGAGCAGCAAGCTGAAAACTGTGAGCAGATTATATTTAAAAAAAAAATTAGTCTTATTATTATGAATGCAGGTATGTTAAAAAGTCGCTGTAGCAAATTTATGCCAAGGCATGTTGACCAATTTTATAAATATGCATTTGAACTTTTAGTTTTTTTAATTAGGTAACAAAATTGTTTGGTTTGAGTTGAAGATTGGAAGCTTATCGATGTGTCTACCATACAAGTTCCCGCATTGCACAGAGGGTTATTTCGCAGATTTAAATGAACAAAAGTGGATGATATATACAAAAACAAAAATATTGTATGAATGATACGTAGAAGTTTCCCCCCTGCACGTGGAAATCAATAAACTGTAAGATCTGCTCGAACTTTAAGCTATTTGCAAAAATAATATAGCTTTTCCAAGCAACTAGCAACATAAGCACTGGTTGCATGTTCTCCTTCATTATTGGGAGCTGCTCGGAAAGCAAGTCATGGATGCGGGTCAGTGTGCTTACATTTTATAAGCGAGTCGCTTTGTTTTTGAGCTTAACGAAAAGCTGTTCAGTTTTGTTTTCGTTATCGACTTTTTTTGATAGACTAACTAATTTAATAAAACAATCAAAATTGTAAAGAAGAGCTTTACTCAAATAGAAGACAACATAATAGACACTCGATGCAATCAAAAACCGTTTCCTCAGCAGCTTGTTTACAATGTTTCGCCGGTGGGGCAACCCTCAGTGAAGTCGAGTATTGGAGCTCAACTGCCAACAACAAATAACATGAAATCTACTTCTTTCCTTACACTAAGTAATTCATAAAGTGCGATAAGAGTGGTGAATTAAAAATATATGTGCTTTTATGACAAGCTATCTTAATCTGGCAGTTTCAGAATTTCAGAAAAAAATGTTTAATTTAAAATCCCGAAACAAGATGCAGTCATCATAAATATACATAAAAGGCTCACTACAAAAATTATCTTAAAGACTTTTATTAGCGAAGTAGAAGCGACAAATGAGAGCAAAATGAAGGAGTATGCAAAAATGTGGAAGTTACTATCTGCACAAAATTTGTTTGAGACGAAAATTTCCCTCGTTGTGAGTACTTGAGTTTCTATAATACAATTTCAGGTTGAGCTTTTGCTCGAAATTTATTTACAATGCTTTTGCTCTGTGGCGCATGAAAAATTCCTAAAAGCAATATGCATGCCGCAATTACAAAAACAACACTTTAATTATAACTTTTGTGTTAGGGACGATTTTTCAATATTCGAGAAACTAAAATCTCATATAAATTGATAAAAACTTCTTCTTCAAAAAGCTGTTTGAACATTTTTAGCCAGTTAAAAAATTGTTGCATAGTCGCAGAAATTTTTGAAAAATATGTTTGAATGCTGAAATTTAAGCGAAAGGCCTGCGTTGCATATAAACAAATTGCATGAATGCTCACAATCAATTACTATATACATACATATATGTATGCTTTTCTGTTCATTCTTATGCCATCTCTTAGCTTCTTAGGCTTGCGTCGAAATAATAATTGCAACAGTTATAATATTTTTGTCAAAGTTTTCACTTGCTGTGTGTAAAGCTGTTTCGTTTGATTTAAAGGAATTTTCGGAAATTCTCATTAATTTCACAATTTTCAAAATTTTCACCAAACTATTTTCAGTTCTTTTAGTTTCCAAGCGATTGAGAGAAGACGTGATTTTAAAAGTTCTATCCCACTGGCAAGAATATCCTTTAAGCATTCTAATAACACCCACCGTTGCTGCTCTTCCAAATCCAATTTATGCGTGACATGTTCCGGCGGATGTGAAGAACCGACATGAACTGCTGCACTCGGTAGAAAACTTTAGAACTAGGTGGTTGGCACCGTTATAATAACTGCTCGAGATACTCGCCGACTAATCCACACACCATAAAATGCGAATGCTATTATCTCAAAGATAAATACAGTTAAAGCCAGCGCGACCGTGTTTTTGTTTTTCTACCACAAAGTATTTGTTGTTGTGCTCTTTTGTTTGACTGTTAGACAACGAGCAACAAGTGTTTGGTTAAATTAAATTAAACAGTATGCCTAATTAGCCAGACAATCGGAAGTTCAAATCCAATTATTTGCAGTGCTTTCGTCCTTGCCGCCGTTGCGTCTACGTCTGCGCCTTGGTTTGGTTTCGCTGCGCTTGTTTGTGCAACTGTTACGACTTTGGCCACTTTGGCAGCTGAAGTTCTTTCGACTGCTGTTTTCACAAAGTTTTTGCATTTAAATACAATTTCCAATTTTTCAATCATTCTTTTTTGTTAATGTATTGCCTATTGTCTCAATAATAATAGTAATAATGATATTAGCGGATATATGGTTGTTGTTGTTGTTGTTGCTACTGCGGGTTGCTTATATGTGTGTTGGCAACATTTGTGCAAACACGCGCACACTCTTCGAGTTCCGCTGGCAACAGACGTCGTTGGTGGCAACGCAGCTATGACGAAATCCCTAGAGTCAAAAGCTCTAAATTGTAAAATTCTGTGGGATTATATTGTCACATGAAAATTAATATAAAAGCTTAATGAATGAATTTTTTTTGTACAATGTTTCTTATATGTATATGTATATATTTCTTATATGCAAAAACTTTCAAGAAATTTTAAGTTTTATTGATTTTAAAAGAAAATTATTAATGACCTTTTGATCTTTTGAGCAATACTATTTTATTTATGTTTTGACAAACATTTGATTAAAAATATACTGGCAAAATATTTTCGGCCCATTTTTAAAAACCAAGCTAAGCTTCAGCAAGCTCTCTAAGTTAGAAATAAGCTGGCTTTAATCACATAGTCTGGATATAATTCAAAAAAACTGCCACAAAAAAAATTCAAATAATAAAAATTTATTTGATGCATATAAAACGTATCTGATATTGAAAATTCCTGCCTCAAAGCGACATTAGAACAAAGAGAATTCCATTTGGGAGTTATGACTGTTGGGATTATGTGCTGTCAGCGGCAACAGCGGCGACAGCGGCCACAAACGTCAGCGCTTCGAAAAGCGTTTTTGAACTTGAACGCATTGGTGTTTGCTATTGAAGTGACTGACGCTGTTAGCGGCGTCTAATAATGTTAGATACAAATATCAGGGCTAATACATACACACTTGTTACACATGTCGCCAACAATATTGTTGTTGCCTCATTTACCACCGCAGCTGATTATTGCGCTTTGGCATTTCTCAATTAAATTTTTAATGTGTTTTCAATTTCTCTTTGGTATGTGCGGCATTTTGAGCGTCTAACGGCAGATAACTGCGCTTTCTGTTTTGCTTCCGCTGCGGGTGGTTATCGCTAGTGGCTGTGCGAAAGGCGGCGGGGGTGCTTCGTTGCGCCGCAAGCTATTGCAGTTAATGCTTGTAAGTAGTTTAACCGCTGTAGGAGCAAAGTAAATTTGGGGCGATAACTTTTTTGACGCTGCAAGTGATTTGCGTGGCACGCTTTGTTGCTAATTTTTTTGCGAACTTGAGCTGATTTTTGGCAATGTCTTATCTTTCGTTCAAAGTAGTGGCAGCCTTAGATAGCAGCTTCAACAATTTCTTTAAAAAAAAGATTCGAAAAATAGTCACTTTAATAGAAATTTTTTGGCAGCAACTGATAACCGTTACGGTGCCTTGATTCTACTAGAGATAATTTTTAAAAATTTTGTCTTTTACCATTTAAGAAAATTCGTTTGCCGTAAGCAAATTGAATTTCTGTATGCTTTCTCTTTAAACTGCAATCCCGCTCAATTTTCAATAGAAGTAAATTGATTTACTATTATGACTATACGAAAAAGCTAAACAATAAGTAGAAAATTCACTTACTTTCAAATTAAACCATATGCTTTGAAAATTGTCCAACGTACTATTTCCTGTTCAGAAAAAGCGGCAAGTCAACATCAGAAGCCACTTATAGTCTTCTTCTTGATTGGTCAGTAACCACTCGTTAGGGGGCCATGACCTGACTTAAGGTTTCTCTCTGTAGGTGTGCGCCTTCTTCAGCTGGAAATGCCAAGCGTTGCCAGCGGTTTCTCTAGCTGGTCTTTCCATCAAAGGCATGGCCTACCGCGCCGTCTCAGTGCCCCAACGGCCGTCTCAAATACTAAATAGCCATTAATATGTTGATGTGATAATTTAGAAATTCCAGTTGAAATCGTCCTTTGCTGTTCTATTCTTGGACTTCAAAGTTCTGCATGAAGAGTTAACTACATTTAAAATATAAAGCTTTGGTAGGCTCTTGCTGATCACTACTAACATGGCTTGTTGACAGCGATGTAGATTTATCTGCAATGTTGAAATAGCTAGACCACGACCTTTCAGCACGACTCCAGAAACTTTGAATTCTATGTCAGACATTTAGATTGTGCATTTTGATCTTCTTTTTCTAGCTCAGACATGTTGTTCTTTGTCAGCTGAAGGTCGTTTGAGTTAATCCACCTCTTAACACTGCGTAACAGCAATATTTATCCAGAAATTTTACGCATTTAACAGTTGTTATAGTTCTGAAATGCAAATAAATAAATTTAAAGCTTTTTTTGCTTCAAAATTTGCTTAGATAAATAAGTGAAGCGAAATTTGGAGAGTGGTTCATAAAATGGCTGCGCCTGTTGACTCTTGCTCTCATTGCTCTTTTTTTGAAACTTAATCGCAATCTTGCCAGCAGCATTTGTGCCAATATTTGCTCGAGTTGGCAAAAATTTAGGCCCAAGATTAAAAACACTATCAAAGCATTTTAATTGCCATATTTTAGCTTGTTTTGTGTGCCTGCAGTATGTTTAGCTTTAATTAACTTGGCACGTACGACATTCAATCGCTCAATCGGGATGCCTGGATTAGCTAAAAAAAATTCAAATTGAATTATAGTTTTTTTTTATATATTATGTATATATTCGCCGCATTTCCCACATATTCTTTTTAAGCATTTTAGCTTCAACTTTAGCACTCACATTTTTCCGCTTATGCCTAAAAGCATGCTAAAATAGTTTACTCACAAAGAGAAGAAGAATTAAGCAATTAATATGGAAAAATGTGGCATAGAAAAAAATGAAGAGCAAAAACAAATCGAATGTGACAGTCCGAAATGTGCGCAGTCCACGTCAGTGCCGTCTTTACAAATGGGCCGACAAGAGCCCCCATTCGAGAGCAAGCACAAAAATGAACTAAAATAAAGGCGCTAAAAATAATTAAAAAAAAATTCTTTCATTTCTTTTTGAATGTCGGCATATATGAATTTGATTGATCTTTGATTCCAAGTTTTAATCAAGCCAATAAAGGCTTTTCAGTTACTAAAATTTTATAATGTTTTCTTGCTCATTTGAAAGCATCAGAATGTTGAAATTTATTTTAAATCCTTTTCTTCATTACTAAAATTTTTCCTTAAATAAAATGGCGACAAAAGGGCACTCAAAGGAGTTGAGCTTTGAGATCCTCCAATGCTTGCCAACAAAACAGTTTGCATTCTCCCTCTTATTGCTCGTATTTTGCTCAAATTACACTAAAAACAAAGCCCAAATGTAGGCTGCCCTTTTTGTGGGATGCGCTCGCTTGATTTTGCCTTAGCCTGAGAGAGGCATTTGTATGGCAGTGTGTGTAGCTTTTGTGCAAAAAAAAAATTGACAAGAAATGGTAAAAAAAATGGCAACACTAACGCTAAAGCCGCGGCGTGCGTTGGTTAACTGGCAGCCTTTCCGCTGCTCGCTTTCCCCCTTCTTCCACGCTTCATGTCTATTTCTATGCGCTGCAATTACCTTTTACTATCTGCGCTGGCTTTGTTGTAGTAGTTTTGAAATTTCTAGTTAAACTTTTTAATTACACGCCACTACCACTACCACTACCACTACAGCAATAGTAAATGCAGTGCGCGGTCGTTGGGTGGTTGCCACTCACACACCCACACACATGCGCCACTTGCGCATTTTCCGCCAATCAGCTTAACGCACATTTGTGGGCCGCAAATGGGCTGAGGTTCTCGGGTGCGATGGTTGAGTGGTTGTATGCGTAAGTTGAAGTGTGTGTGTGTGTATGTGTGTGTGTGTGCTGGTAGGCGCACAAATTCACTTCCGCCCATTACGCACTTTTGTTGTTGACTTTTGGAGGCGTGTGCTTGGAAGGAGTGAGAAGTGCCGTTGAATGAGCTGAAATCAGTGCGAAAGGCAGCGGCTGGAGCAACTCTGAAGAGCAAGAGTAAAAACATAGAGCGAGTAAATAGGCAATAAGAGCGAAAATAGGCAAAACAAAAAAAAACAGTGAAGCGAAAGTTAGACAAAAATGTTATAAGGAAACGAAAAAAGCAATTTTTTTAATGCTGTGGTTTGGTTTGTTTCTGCTATAATAAAAAGATTGTTAAAAGCAAGCGGAAAAACTCGACGCAATTTCATAATTTTTTGCATGAATTTCGTGGCATAAAAAAAATGTATGCTAGATAATGTTTCGAATTAAAATATAAGAATGGCAGAAGGCCTTTGTAGTGACGTCATTTTGAATTGTTGAACAAGGTTTTTTAGAGATAACAGTGTAGGATGAAGGATATAGAAAATGCAAAATTGCAATGTAAGAAATGCAATTAATATGTTGATAAATTCGCTTACTTCTTTCAGAGAACCTACAGAATGGCATGTTAAATGCTTCTGAAATATTGTACAGTTTCAGATTGAAATTACGAAGTATTCAAGTAGTTGAAACATTTAAAAAACTCGTATTTAAGTATAAAATTTTGCCATGCAATCTATTTTATAAATGTAAAAACTACAAATTATGAAAACTCACACAGCAAAGCAAAAACAGCATTCAATTTTAGCGAACCTTTTTTTTCCGACACGGAACAGCATTTAATAGTAATTCAAGCAGCAGCGTTAAAAATGAAATAAAAAAATACTTGTACATAAATTGAAAGTAAAGGAAGAAAAAAATGAATTTTGTAGCGCCGCCAGTGGCAAAGAGGCAAAAAAATTATAAATGCGCGGGGCGGTTTCTAAGCCTAGTCTACTCCTACTCCTACTCCTACCCAAACATATATACAAATACATATACATATTGCGAAGAGGCATACATTTATGTACCTAGAAAATACATACTAGATCACACACACACACATCGCATACATATTTGCGCTTGTATGTGTCATGATTAACATAAAAACACGCAGAAACATTAACAAATGACCACAAAAACTGTTACGAAGCCACCACTGCCCCCTCTCACACGCACACACACACGCAAGGCGCAACAACTACAACTGCAGCTATGCTTGAGCGTATGAGCAGCAAGCCATGCACTACATCAGAGCGAGATAGCGCTATCATTACTCATTTTGCATTTACTTGAAAAAACTACACATCCAATAATAAAATTGAAAAAAATTACACCAACAATTTGCATTTGCACCAACCCAAACCAGGCTGGAAAACGCACGCGTTAATAAGATAAAAGTGTGTAGGGAAAACTGCAGCACACACACATGCACGCATACAATGGCACTACGACGACACAGAGACGACGGCCCCTTTTGCGGCGGCGACGGCAACTGCGCGAGTGTGAGTTGGCCGACGCGTCTCGCTGGCAGCAGCCAATCACAGAATTTGTTTACGAATATTTACGTAAAAAGCAGGAAAATGCACAAAGCAGAGACAGCTGCAAAAAGCAGCAGCCAAGCGGTAAAGAGAAAAAAAGCGACGTTGAGTTTTTCCGCAGAGCGTGAGACAGACCGAAGCAGAGCAGCGGAGAGTTGCGACATGCTGCGATACCGCTTGACGCCGGCAAGCCAAAATTTTTTGTCATATTTTTCTCTTCGCTGTTTTTTCTTTTGTTGGGGCCACACACCGAGAGCGCCACTGACAGAGAGCGACAGTCGGAGAGCAAAAAAAGCACGTGTTGCGATGAAAAATTTACACAAGTTTTGTTGCTGCCAGCGAGAGCGTGCAAGCGCCACAAGAGAGCGCAGAAAAAGTGGAAAAACGTGAAAAACTCTGCGCTCTTATTTCTTGCCTTGTATGTCGCTCGTAAAAAGAGAAAAAGAGTGCATGGCACATCTTTCATGTTGTTGCCGTTAGAAGCCAACGTGTTTGTAGTTGCTTGGAGCTTCGTCAAGTTGTTAGTTTGCTTTCTGGCAGCCGTCAGCAGTGCGCTCAGTTAGCAAGCGTCAGCTCGTCGCTTTTGTTCACAGTTGCAGCTGAAATTGATTTAAAAAAAAAATTTACAGTCTTTTTTCACTAACCTCATTATCGTTTTAACCATGAAAAATTGCAGCATGCTGAGCAAGGCATACATACATATACATACATACATATAAACATATATCTGTGGTCACAAGTCAAAACCGTTTAAGTCTGTTTTTCAAGTTTTTCAGTAGAGCAGTTTAAAGTTTCGAATTCTCACTCAAGCATATGTAAAAGCTTTTAAGTTTTGATGGATGATTGCCGTCTTAAAGAAGATAAAAACATGAAGATTTGATAGCAGATATATTTGGACATGATGGCATTAAAAACTCAATTTTGTCCTAAATCGAGTTAGCCGGTTATGGTTTGTTACCACAGATACATACAGAGATGATGTTTATCTTTAGGAGATTGTTGATTTAAGATTTTCAATTAAGCTGCAAGTTTTTGTTTAGTTTATTAATAAATTTGTAATAACTGCAAATGATTAAGCTCAGGGGAAAGGCTTCAGCCTTCCAAAAATATTAAGACTTTGAAGCAATGAGCGTTCACAGGGGGAAAGGCAGGACACTAAAGAGCGATCATTCAGAGCTCTGCGAAAGGCGAAAGCTAGAATCAGGCCCACAAGTGTTTCAGACATGCGTACTGCTCTAAGATATAGAAAGTTTCTAGTAAAAGATTTTATTTTGTATGATGTTTTGTCGAAAATATAAAAACTTTCAATATGAAATGAAGAGAATGCTAAAGAACAAAGATATGGTATTTTAGCTAGTACTAGTTTTAATGCTTTGAAGCTTTGAAATGAAAGGATTTTATTGACATTTCCGACAAGTGACTTGGTTTATCTTTGACAGTAAAATTAACGGAAAGTCGTAAGATGTTGCGTTGGCAGCGGAAGGGTTAACTGGAATATTTCATGCTGTGCTTTTAAAGAAGCAAATCGTTGTTACTACTAATCGCTAGAAGTCAAACCATCTAAACATTAACCACAAAATTTATATTAAAATCAATTGATGTTGAACAAAACTGATTGCGCTATCAAGCGACGTATTGCCACATTTACGCGCTTTCGCTTGTGTTAATTAATTTCAAATTACGGAATTGCATGCACACACACACACACACAGACACATACGCGCTCACATGGGAAACCGCAAAAGTGTTTAATTTGCAAATAAAATAATGCCACGGCATTGCATTGCGGCGCAGTGCAGCGCTGCGTTGCGGCATTTGTGGCCAAAAGCGCTGTTACTATTTGCACAGCACCGTTATGCGTTATGTGCGTGTATGTGCGTGTGTGAGCGTTGTAAACATTTGCCACACGTTCACACCTCGCCTGCGTTGATGCGGCTTGCGCGCGCCGCAATTGAAACCTTAAACAAGCCAATTAAATTTCACATTTGCAACAGTTTCCCAGTGGCGGCGGCGGCGCCGGCGAAGCAGCCCAGCAGATGCCAGACTGATAGAGCTGCTCCGCCAGGATGTTTATTGATAATTTGTGAATTATTGTGTTGTCGATTGGGAAGCAACAGCAACGGTGGGAGGCAAGTCAACATAAAATTATATTATAATGCCTGCAAAGCAGATTAATTGCTTCAATTTAATAAAGATTTTTTCATACATACATATACAAAAAGTTTTTCCATCAGACTTCTGGAAAGCTTTAAACGCGAGGTAAGGACATATGGATTACGTCAGTTGGGAAAGTGGACATAAAAACATTGGCTTGCTTTCGTTTGCTCAGTAATTAGGCAAAATGAGAGTCTTGAGGGAGCCGAAAATTGCTGAACTATAATCAAAAAGTTTCAAGATATCGAAGTTTAGAAAAAATAAACAAACATTAAGGCTTAAGGATAGAGATCTATTATTTGGACCTGATTGAGACTGTGTTGGCAATAGATTAGATAGTTTTGGCATAGGGATTATTTATATTAGTTGGAAAAGGAAAGTTTGTTATTGGATTATGCGTAAAATGCATGAGTTCAAGTTGAAGAGGAAGAGAGCGTTGTAAGCAAGACCTTCAGAAAGGTTCGCAATAAATGTCGGTGGTTCAAACCCACATTTTATTGCTTTTGAAAGATTTGCACAAGAATGCATAAAAAAAATGTTGTTTATCTTTATATTTTGTAGATATTTAAAACGTTTCCATTAATCCTCTATCAACCCTAAGAAAAAGTAACAATTAAAGGTACGAGTGAACTTGCGTTGACCCATATTATTATTACCTACATTGTTTGCCAATGGAAATGTTCCAACGGCACATATTTTCCATTTTCGTTGCCACACTGAAAGGACCTTGAAAGGACAACACGTCCCATGGACGAGTTATTCTGGGTAAACAAAAATTCATTAACCTTATTGTTATGCATAAAGAGCGCTTTTAATTTGGGTATTTAACTACCTGCCGGGCAACATAGTACATGTTTAGCTGAATTTTATTTAAGCTATACTCACACCCTAATGACGCCTTTATGTCCCTTTTGTGTAAGGCCTTTGGCTCGATGTTCTTTGTGAGCACTAATTTGCTTCTAAATATTGCACTTAGTTCGGTTTTAACCTACAAATGATAATAACAACAATGGCAATAATGAACAACGGTAAATTTTGTCACGAATGCCTTAATTTATAATTAAATTAATTGTTGTAATTACTTCATTAGTGCTTTTGGGCTACGCTGTTGCTTCTTCTTTTCCCTTCAAACGCATTTGTGTGGAAATGCGTGCGTTTGTGTGTGTGTGCGCGCGCTTTCCTTTGCGTTGTGTGCGCGCGCATTAAATTCTATTTACTCGCATATTTACTCAGCATTTATGATAATTTCCTTTCCATTACTTCGTCTTTGTCTTTTGTTGATTTTAGCATTTTTGGTCGGCTTTTTTTGTGTGGTTTGCGTGTTTCTCTTGTTGGGTGGCCGTGTTGGCTGTGGGCTGTTGGTAGTGGCAACATTAAATGCGTCTAAATGACGCCTTAATTCCACAATTAGAGAACATTGTACTTTATTAGGTGAACACAAATACAATTGATATTTTGCTTATGAGCCTAGGAAATCGATTGTTGAACAGAGAAAAGAAAACGTTAAGTAAAGTTAAGCCGCATGAAGGTTACTGCGTTAATTGCTCGGAGGTACAATATGAAGGTAGTTCGCATAATGTTGGTATTTTATGTTACATAAGGAAAGCCAGAAAGAGGAAGGGAAATTTGAATGCCACAATTTAACATTATGCCTATGTTGCTGATATATGAAATAAACATTTTATTCTGCTATATTCCATAACTTAATCACATATGTCCTTTTTCTATACCAAACGAAAATTCAAAATTTGTTAAGCAAACATTTGTTCTAATATTAAAGCAATGCATTGCGGCATAGCGCTTTTCCCTAAAATGTCATTTCAACAATATTTCCATATATCCTGTTCTTGTGCACTTGCAAAATCTTTGCTTTTGCCAGTGAAAAGGCATCAAACAGCATGCAAAATATTGTCTTTTTAATTGCTGTTCTTTTCTTGAATATGAGTATTTCACTAAAATTTTTAATTGCTTGGCAGCGCAGAACATATCCTTTTTTCCTACTCTAATTAAAATGTCAGCTGAAATTTCAGCTTTTCTTGCATATCTTTTTGCGCTAAAGAAATAAAAATATTTTTGCTGTCGCATTAAAATTAATTTTCACATTTTTGTTTTGTCTTTTTTTCCAACGTTGACCTTTGCTCACTGCAGTCCAAGCATGTACACATGCACGTATCCTGGCGCCAGCAGCCAGCTTGTTGCAACAATATTTGTCTTTTTAATAAAATCATATTTTTACAATAGAATTTTTTTGAATTTTTTTCCCTGGTGTTGCCTTGTTTTGTAGCCTTGTTGCGCGCGGACGTGAGAGCTCAGAAAAGGACATGCCAGCACAAGCTCAAATATCAGAGTCCGGCTCTTTTTGCTCTCTGGTTTGCTAACTCATTTGTTGCAGCGCTAGTTAAAAGTTAATGAGACAACATAACTTTTGCGGTCAGTAAAATGAGCTGGCCGCGAAGTAAAGGCGAATGTGGGTAAAAAAAAAATGGCAAAAAAAGTAGAAGTTGTAGAAAAAAGCGCATTTTTGCGCAGCATATAAATTGTGGCTGCTGTTGGAGGTGTAGCAGTAGTGGGCATAAGTGTGGCACACACTTGGGAGCGAGTTCGTCATAGCCACAGCGCCAGATACGCCTGTAACCAATGTGAACTCAAGTTTCTCAGCGCAAAAAAGGCAAAAGTTGAGAAATGCGCAAATTAAAAAGCACACATATGCACATGCGCTTAAGCCCAGCAAGCAAAATAAAAGCGTGTCGATATTGGGAGAATACGAAAAATGCGACAGCTTCTTTTGCTCAAACTGAAATGTGAATGTAGGTAGGCAGGTAGGTTAAGTGGTCGTCTCAAGGACATCACTTAGGCCTAAAGGCCCATTGTTTTACCCCGTGGGGTTTTCGCCTATACACTTTCCATGTATGGGAATGTGAATGTGCTCATCTTAAATAACGTGTTATACGCTTGAAAGAAAGAACAAAACCATTTCAATAATTTTGCTAAAGCCACTTTGCTTTACAGCGAGGTCTGTAGCCAAGAGATTCAAAGCATTGAACTTCAATGATAAAATTTTATTCTAATATAATGTTGCAATATTAGCACAGCATTGAAAACGCTCTCTTAACGTTCGTAGGGTATCTGCAGTCTAAGAGTGTGAAGTTGTGTGTGTGAACAAAATTGTGCTGCTGGCGTCTGGCTGCTTTCCTGCAGCTCCGCAGCTCATTTGCAAGTAAAGTTGAATTTTTTCGCTATTTTTAATTTGTCGGAAGAAGGAGGTAAAGAATATATGTGTGTGTCTGCTTGTGTTAGTGTAAAACTTCTAACACTAGTGAGCATTTTGTAGCGGAAGTGCTGATTTGAGCATGTCACAGGATATAGCAGCAGGACTGTTGTTGCTGCTGTTATACATATGTTGTTGTTGTAGCTCTTGGTGTCGCGTACACATTTGAAATTTATGATTTTGTAGCAAAGGTGACCGGAACAATAGTCATTTGTTGGTGTTAAGTAGTTTGGCAGTTGCAGCAGTCAGGAAGAGAGGAGTGGCGTGAAGTGGCTAAGAGCGTGACAGCGAATATAACTGTGATTTATTGGCATGCTCAATTTTTTGAGTTGGTCAGCAGAAGAACTTAAACTTTCAGCATTTCAATTCAGAATTTTAAAATAGCTTGTATTCTTTTAGAAAGGCAAAGGTATAGTTCATATTTTTCTTTATGCCTTCCTTTCTACTTTTTCACGCTCACACCAATTGCTTAAGTCAACATATCAATATAAATCGAAAAAACCATTAATCAACAATCTATCAAGTCTATCACTACTCCAGGTAGCTGTAATTTCCGCACCCAACCACTGCATAAATATCGCTTAAATCAACTGAAAGCTAACGCCATCTGCAATTCAGCGATGCCGGCTACGTTAAGTTGTAATTGTGACAGCTTATGTCAGCAAGGAAGCAGCTAACATGATGCTCATACAGGAGGAAGTCGGTAGCAAAATGAGATTAATGATTGCACTGCCAGTGCAGCAGGTGAGCTCGTAGTAAGAAATATCTGATGACGAGGCTTGAACGAATTGGCAGCGGTTTGAGTGCATTTGGCATTTACTTTCGGGTTTGCTTTAATTATTGTTATTTTATATTTTCGATCGCAAGTATCAGCTATCTTTAGACAATCGTGGTTTGCCCACACCTTCTCTAGGTTTCAATCGTTTATAAATTTTTTTATAAACATGGTCTCTCCAGCGAGTTATATAGCTAGATATATGTTCAGTCAATGCGTATGAGTAATATTATTTGCAACTCCAACCTTGCACTTGTTTTATAGCGTCTCGTAGTCATGTCATTAATTAATTAATTTATTTATTTATTTATTTATTATTAACCTAATTCTGTTCACATATAAGACAGAGTCTTTTCCATGCTGTAAGTATATCTTATAAATAACAACGAGTAATAATCAACACAGAAAATATAAGGGATATTAATAACAGCAGCTCACCTACACACTCCCACTTTCGAAGTGTGGCGCACAAAAATAGCCGCGAAATTTTTCGAACCAACGCGACCGCTTAATTTCGTTCGTCCCCTTCCTTTTGTGGCTATGCCGCACACGTTTCTCAGTCCCTGCCTTAAGCCAAGCACAGTCTGATGCTTGAATTTATTATGCTCACACTTCGATCAGCTGGCAGAAAAGTTGCATGTGTCTGTGTGTGTGTGTGTGTGCCGTATGACGTTCAATGTAGCGATTTGGCTATTTTCTATGCTATTCCTATGCTATGCTCTTTTGGCCAAAAGTTGAATTTTTTTATACTTCTTTAATTCAATTTATTTTTGTATTTATACGTATTTATGCACATGGGATTCATTTCCGGTTTCGGTTTTTATTTGCGCTTGAGCGCAGTTGCTGGTCCTTATTTTTTGCGTGTGTACTTTGCAATTTCCACCGAATTTGAACGCGAAAAAGCGTACAGTTTTAGCTAAAGGAGCAAGAGCAGAAATTGCTACTCCAACTACGCTTGTCTTTGCTACGATTTTTTGTAAGGCTAAATATTTTTCGACTAACTTTTCAATGCAAAAAAGTGGCCGGTTGAGGCACAAAAAATTTTGTAGATATATTTAGCAAAAAAAGGGATAAACTTAATGAAAATTGATGAAACAAAAGTTAGTAACGGTAATTGTGGGTAATGTATTAATGAGCAGAATGCATGGGTGTTGCATAGCGCGGGCATTGAAAAAATTGGCGCAGTGAAAATTTGTTGAAAGAGCGGGCCCACAAGAGAGCATTCTTTTTGCTTTCATTTTGTTGAATTTTTTGCATGCAAAAACTTTGCTTTTGACCAAATATACAAAATATATATTTATTTGCATAACCTCAACACTGATTGGTAGCACCTCTTGCACACTGCAGACGTGGCTCATTTCTTAGTCGAAATCAGGCATGCGTGCCACCACACCGCATCGCATTCACGATTGAAATTTGACATTTCTTAATTGAATTCCTGCTGCTCTGCTCTGCTCGATATCAGGGCAACAACTCAAACAAAAGCGAGCCAAAATCAAATTACAACAACAACACAAAATGGCATACAATCCGCTGTCAAAAGTGGCTAGAAGTTTCGCTTGCCGAGGGCGAGTCACGGCGAGAATTTCTGCGAAATATCGTAATTTTGCTCACACACGTGTTTGATTTGCACTTACCAACAGCATTTGGCTAAAATTCATAACTACATTATATAATTGCAGCGAAATGCACAAAACCACTACACGTGCAGGTGAGCACACACACACTTGCAAGCACACATATACACCAGCATGAACAGAAAGTTTTGTGCGCTGAAATGGCAAGCGGTCCCAACAAAAGGACATTTGTGTGTGTGCGTGTGTTTTTATACAGGGTGTTTCACAAAGTACGCGCTCAAGACGCAGAAAGCAGATGACGTTAGTTAATTGATACAAAGTTCTGTGGAAGCTTGAAGCGATTATCTGAACTATTGCCTAAGTTTTAGTCAATTTCATGCAAAGTGAAGTTTGTCTTACCTTTTCAAATTATCTTTTGGTGCGATGAAGTTGAGACAAAGAATTTCCAACCTTTTGAAAAGACAATTTCATAGAGTGAATATATAAAAGAAGATGAAGCAGCTCAATGTTATAAGCTCTCGATATCAAAAGATATGATTCACTGGCTTTTCTTTTTCCATAATAGAATTTGTCATGCCTTTTGACTTGGAAGGCTTATACAATTAGACTAGTTTAATAACTGAGCTTTTAAAATATATTCGAAATTTTTTGTTTATTAAAATATCTTTACAAATGTGAAGATTTATTATAATAACAATAATAATAATAATAATAATAATAAATAATAATTGACTGGCACAACAGCCCGTGTGGGCTTAGGCCTAGCTTTCTCGCATTAACTGGTGTGTGCTTGTTATATTTTTGCACAAGTTAACGGGACCTACTTTACCGAATCCGAACGGGTTTGAGAAGCTTTTTCATGGTAAAGATTATTCTCGCAGAATTGCCAATTCACCGCGAGAAGTGGCGCCGCGCAAAGAAAGAATTTGAAAACAAATTTTCTTTTTATTAGATGTTACCGGACCGGGAGTTGAACCCAGGTCCTCCGCGTCAGCGTCCCAGCACTTAGACCACTGAGCCACCGCGGCGCCACATTTATTATAATAGTAATTTTTAATATAATTTTTTTCTATACTCTGCAAGAAGCCGGCCTAAGATTTGTTATATTACCGACACTCACGACTGTTGGTATTACCCTGTATATGTATGTGTGCATATAGCTATACATATAGATATATAGATATTAATTTGTATGACTGAGTGTGTTGAAGTGCTTGTGGTGAACATGGCGCATACAAATATTGAATTTACTGATTTTGTATTGAGAATTTGCGCAGGAACAAGGGAAAAGGTCAGCTGCGAATTTCGAATGAAGTACAGTGGAAGGAGGGAAGAAGAGCAGATGCAGAATGGAATGCAAGGTAACTCACATAAAACAGGGAGAATGTGGCAGAAAGAGCGCTAAGTTGAGGCTAAGGTAAAGTAAATTGTGGTATGTTAGGAAGAGCAAAATTGCGACTAAGAAAGAGAAACAAAAAGTGTGAATTTAAAAAAGCAAATTTTGTTGAGGCGCAAGAAAATAAGCTGTGAAGGAAAGGAAAATTTTGAAAGCAGGCATGATAAGGAATGTAAAAGAAATATAAAATGATGGTCAACAAGACTTTTAGACTGCTATTTTTAAGGCAAACATGTTGGACTTTTAATAGTAATAATCATTTATTTGATAAAATGTTGACATGTAAGGCATAGTTTCTTAAATGCAGTCAGAACTAAGGACTAAGGAACTAGGATTAGGTTAAAAAGGTTGTTTACTGCTGGCAGTAAACCCACCCAGAGGCCGAAGGCTCATTGTGATGCCTTATTGTATCTAAACCCAGTAGATGGAGAGAGCCCAAACCCTAAGGTGTGGGTGAACCATCCTGATTTCATAGCGAATCTTGAAATATCCTCCAGAGGAACGCGTACTAATTCTGCCCGAACTAAGGATAACAACTTGAAAAAAAGCCAATAGTGTGGCTTATGTATTGGTGCTTTTTCTTCAAGCTTTGTTTTTTGGAAAAAATTTAGCCGATTGTGCTTTAGCATTTCGAAAATTCTAAGAAAGCAAAATTACAAATATATTCTGATTTAAGCTAATGAAAAAAAGGAGAAATGCTGTAATGCTTTGAATTTTGAGTAGAAGTCGAACATCATATAAAATTTTTTACAAAATGAGCATTAAAATTTTTGCTTTAGATATGAAAGTTTCAAAATTTAGTTGCTGTTGCGGCACAACCATGCGTATGAGTAATTCAAATTTATAGAAAGAAATCGAAAATTGTAAAGCTAAACTTTTTCGAAAGCGCTTGTTAAAATATTTGCGCGCACTTAGCTAAAGTTTTGTTGTTGTTTTATATGATACCACAAAAAAGTGGCGCACGCACACAAACACACGCACGCGCCACTCACGAAAGCAATTAACGAAACTAAATATAAAATGCAGCGAACCAACGGCGGGAAAAAAGCACAAATAAATGAAAATTGTTAAAAGCAACAAACTTGAGTGGCAACAACAATAACAACAACGGAAGAGCTGGCAGCATTTGGCGCTTCTAAGCTGTGTACGCCGTAAAGCATGCAATGCGCTTTTCTACGTGCTATTTTGTTGCATAAGCCGCGCCGCTGCGCCATAAAGCAGGCAAGCGCTGGCTCACTGCTTAATGTTGTTGTCGGAGTTGCCAGCTGGCGCGATTTCGTCGAAAGCTGTTGGAGAAATTTTCGATAAAAGTGCATTATTATTATAAAGTATTTTATCGCTATTGGCAAAAAAAAGTTTTCTAAAGATTTCTTGAAAGTAATCATTAACATGCTTGTAAATATTTCCGCTCACAATCCTAATGGAAACTTTAGTTTATAAACTTGATAATTTCTATAACAACTTGCTTCAAGCTTAACACTTTTAGCTGCTATATATGTAAAGTCAGTAATTGAGCAATCACAGAAGCCACGCTTGGCATTTCCAACGGCTGAAGGCGTGCGCAAAGGCGCCTGAAAAAAGGCTCTATATCAGGCCATAAGCTAGTAAGCAGTCATAATTCAGAGAACCTAGCTTCTCCTCTAAAATGACAAAAATATTGACTAATATTATATTATATTGTATTACCGAATTCTTTCGAGCTGGCAACTCTCAGCTTAGAATAGTGAATTTTTTTACCACTCCAACGGCTGGCATTGCTTAAGCAAATTTCTAGTTTGTTTGATTTTAATTGCAATTTGAAGGTAGCCACTTGCCCGACTGCCCTCCCCTTCCCTCCCCGCCCCTTCGTTGAGTTGACCACTCGCCGCTCGGCAGTGCAATGCACACTTGTGTGGCAATGCTGCTGTATTTTTTGTGCGCGCTGCCATTTGTAAAATTTCGCAATTTTCATCAGCGGCAGCCAAGTGGCAGCGCCCGCGGCCGCACTGCACCTTCCCATAGTTGCTTGCATTGGTGGTCATTTCGCATTTCGTACACTTGAGAGTTTCATTTTTGGTCGAGAAACGAGCGCGAGTTTTTGCACGGAAATTAAAATTTGATGTTCTTGTTGTTGTTTGTTTTTTATTGCACTTAGCCGCATGTACTTTATGTGTGTGTGTATGTGTGTGTGTACTATGCTAACAGCATGCTAAACCACACCACACCACACCTGTGCCGTAGCAGAACACTCACGCCCCTTTATATAGCCCACATAATGCATTCTAAGCGCTGCTGCCTGCTGGTCGTTCCATCTGCGTTTCATCTTCATCATCATTACGGTGAATTGTGTGCCGTTGTTGTTGTTGGCGTTGTTGGCGTTGCATGCCGAGATTTAATTCCGCAAAGTAATTCTGTTTTTTCGATGCGCCCGCGCTCTTAAGCAGCTCTGTTTTTTTTTTTGCCTTCGCGAGTTAGAGTGCTGGAAAGGGGCGGAGGAGCAGCAGTTAGGTGTATAAAATATTGCTTTTTTCGACTGCACTTCCGCTGCTTAATTTCCTTTACCATTTTCCTTGCTCTTGCTGCTACTTCGCTTTTTGCGGCCGCAGCGCGCAGTTTGGACGCAGGTGTCGTTGTTTGCGCGAAATGGCAGTCGGGATTTAGCGGAATCTCAAGTGGCTAGTGCATGCGTATGTATGTGTGTGTGTGTATATGAAATATTTTTATTAAATTTTGTTCTTGGTACGTATGACTAATAGGTACATACATACATAAATAAATATCATATATGCAAAAGTTACTCATACGCCCCTTCGAATAAATTAATATAACTTCAGCAGAGTAGTTCTCTTAAGCCTCCAGCAAATGCATGACAAGTTCGATGCTTCTGCATTTCACAAAGTTTTTGCTCCTACAATTTTGCTATCTTTCCATTTTTCAAGACTTTCAATATCTTTAAAGGTCTACTCACTTACTGAAACCAAGCAGAAATATAGAAATTCTTTTTGTAAAATAATAAAAATAATCACGCTTTCTTCTGCAGTTTGGAAGCAAAATAATTGCCTTTACAATAGAAAATCTTCTGTTCGATAATAATTTCAATTAAAACTAAGAATTTTAGATGGAAATAAAGCAAATAATTTTGCGAATTTATGAAAATTTCGAACAAAGATTTTTAATCAGCAATTTACATGTGCGCTTGTGTGTGTTTTTTATAGAAAATTTATATCTTTAGAGGAAGTTTTCACAATCATTTCACACACACATACAAGAGAGCAGCCTTTCTTAGTGTGTAAGCGTGTGCTTGTGCACTACACGTGCTGAAAAAGTTGGCATGCACTAACTCAACTCAACTGCATGTGTGTGTGTGTGTGTGCGTGTGTTCGTGTGAGCGCACTTAATAACTTTTGCATACTTGCATGCATTTGTGTGAAATTTTCTTTTAATTTGCTTCGGAAAATTTTCATAAAACTTGAGTTACTTGCGCAACACACACTCGCATTATTGTGTAGCAGCGTTCATGCGTGAGTGAGTGTGTATGCGTGTTTTTCTTGTATGTTACATAAATGTAAAATCAATTTACACAAGTTTTTCTTCTTCGGCATACAAACTTTCAAAACTTTTTAATATGCTTGCCGTGTGTGGCAAGTTTATACAAGCGCGCGGCTGGAGCGGTGGGGCGAGGTCAAGTAAATTATTGGCAAATTATTGCCTCATGTGTGAGTGCGCTCGGAAGAAGCAAGTGGCAAGTGTTGCCAGGCTGCAGCGAAATAAGTTTATGTTGAGTTGGCTTTAAGTGTGGCTCTTATAAGTTTTGCAGCTAAAAGGAAAATGGGTGCTCGCTATTTTAAATTGCAAAAGTAATAATCAGTAATAATAATGGGTTGCCGGTAGCCACGTTTGATATTGATATATTTTGCGTATTTGCTCTCATAGCTTGATGCTCTAGGCTTAGCTAAGATCATAAGAGAGAAACAAAAATGAAACAGAGAATTTAACAAAAGATTATTCTTATATATACTTAGTATGAAATTCGAAATTCTTAGATTCTAAATTCGTATATCGTGATAAACGAATATATTTTTCCCATATCTGTCTGAAAGCTCTTCCCCTTTTTTCTTCCCACCAATGATCACTTTCCAAACTGCCTTGAACCCCTTCCAACAAAGAGAATAAGAGTGTAAGATATTTGAAATAAAATATTTTCAGATGCCAAAAAAGGTTAAGCTTTTTATAATTTTTGCTTAACTTTAACATTTTTATATGCAAATATTTTTTCGATATGTCTTTAATTGAATGTATTGTAGAGTTACAGTGGGTTGCTTTAAGATGCCATGGCTGTTCTTTTCGCTTACTGACTAAAGCAGTAGGTTTTTTCCAGCTCTAATTTCCCCTCCAATGACGACTGCTATTATTTGTGAACCAATACATCTTTACTATACAACAGCAGATCTGTTTGAAAGACGGCATAGAAACAGCTAGTTTATTCCTCATAATAAAGACAAAATCATTTCAGATTTTCATGGATGGCATTGCTTGAAAATAGGCATCTTTTGAAGAACTTAGTTCGAAAAGTGTAAAGTTTCATGTCAAAAGAATAGATGTTGTACAAATTGCGTACTTAGTATAAACACATACAAGCACACATACAAGCAAACACATAGAAAGCAACACTAATAACTGTTAATTTAGAGAAAACTAGAGCTAGAGCACCACAAGAAAAACACACAAGCACACATATGCATGTATGGATGTGTGCAAGTGTATGTGTGTGCTTTTAAGACGCACATCACTGAAAGCAATAAGATGCTTCTGGTAGCTCGCACTTCGTGCCGTAGCTTGTAGCCGTAGCCGGAGACCGGAGACCGGACTCGTTCAAGTTTATTGTTGATTGAACACTAATTAAGTTAGTAGGAAAACTTTCAGCCGCACACTGGACATTCTAAGATGCGCTCGCAGTCAATTATGGCCTTTGCCAGCAGCAGACAGCAGCAGGGCAGCAGCATATGCACACTCATACATACATACATACAAACATACAAACACACATACATCGAGTGCAAATAATAATGAAGCGCAGTCAATACTTTGGCAATTTGTTTATGCAAGTTTTGCTTCTACTTTGCTTTTTCTACTTTTGCTTCAGCTTCTCTTCTTCGTCTTACTTATTTTTCTTATTTTTCAACTTTTGAAATTTTTTTTGCAACTTAGTCTGTATATTTAATTGCATTGATTGCCATGCAAGAGCTGCTCTTTGCTGTAGTTCGATAGCGAAAGGAAAATGTTGGTAAGCAGCTGAAAAATTGAGATTAGGTGACAAAGATGAAAGGACTTTTGGTTGCATGACTGCAATTTGTGTTGCCCTAATTGGCAAGTTGTAAAACGGAAGGCTGGAAATGCTTGAAGGGCTTGAAGGGCTGAGTTGGTGCGCACAAAATATTATAAAAACAAGTAAGGAAGTATCAGTCGGGTTTCACCGACAGAGTAATACCCTACACCATGATCCCAAGTGGGGTGATAATTCACTGAAATTGTGGGTGCATTTGATTTACAACCTACATAGGGGGCGGACCACGCCCATTTTTGGCAGACTACAAGATATACATAATAGGACTATATATGACAAATATTGATGCTCTGACAGGTGTACAACAGATGTTATCGGCATATTTATTTTACTGCCCCCATGGTGGGCGGACCACGCCCATTTCTGGAGAATTAAAAGATATTAATACCAGGAACGAAGTAACCAAATCTGGACTCTCTGGTGTATATATTATGGAAGTTAAGAGGATTTTTTGTTTGTCGCCTATATAGTGGGCGGACCACGCCCATTTTCTTGTATGGCATCTAAGACCTATATATCAACTTGGGAACCGAATTTCATTCATTTATATTCGTAACTAGTCAATTGGGAGCCATTTTACCGGAAAATTGTTGCCGCCTATACAGTGGGCGGACCACGCCCATTTTTTGGTATTTTGCAGAGGCTCCACACCTAACCATAAATACCAAGTATTATTCTTTTGAATGAGTAATTAGACAATTTATAGCAATTTTACTGAAAAAATTCCGAGGTGGTGGGACTTATAGGCCCATTGTAGGCGTGTCCTTCAACCGATTTCATTAATTTTAACACTTTACCTAACCCGAGGTTCACTGTGACTGTGTACCAAATTTGGTTCAAATCGGACAACTCCTTCTTTCTATTTTTCCCGAACACGCAGACGGACAGACAGACAGACAGACAGACGGACAGACGGACAGACGGACAACCGGAAATCAATAGAGAAAGTGTTTCTGATCATTTCTATATACTTATGTCTATACCTAGGAGGGCTCCTTTAATGCGTTACAATTTTCGCACAAAGTTATTATACCCTATTACCATAGGTGTAGGGTATAAAAACCAAGCGATTGTGAAAGTTTTTCCAAGAATTTGCTAAGAATTTTTGGCCTTTTTTCACGTTTCTTTGCTTCTTATTTTGCCTTTAATACCTTTTTCACTTTCTACTATCATACCGCCTTGCCATTTATCTTCATTTTTTGCTCTCTACATTCTTCTTTAGCCTTCACTTGTCTTTTTCCTATTCCCTTTTATCTTTTTATCTTTTTTTGTTGCTCTTGCCCCTTTTCTCTATCCTTTTCCTTCTTTCCTTCGCATTTTGCACTTTTTGTTCTTCCTTTCTGTGCCTTGCTTCTGCTGCTGCTTTCCTTGTTCCCTTTCTTTTCAAAAGAATATGCCTAAAAGGCGCATTCGCTTTAGCTGGAGCTCTCATTTTCAGCATTTCAGTTTTGAATAGTCCTGCTCAAAGCCCTCTGCCTCTCCGCCCGCTAGTGCGCTTGGCTTATACGCAGAAATGATTTCAATTGAAGACAAGCCAATGCCTATGAGCCACGTAAATGCTGCGGGTCGTTCAAATGGCTCAACGGCGTCGAACTTGCCATACAAATACTCTGACATGCACACAGCGACAGTCCCTTTGACTGTGTGCGTGTATTTTGAATGCTTCGCACTCGCTACGCAATCCTTTACAGCGGCTTTGGGCATTCGAACAGAGCGCTGGAAGCGCTTATTGATGACGCATTCTGTTGGCCCTACCGCCTAGCCCAATTATGCCTCTGCTACCGTGTTGGATCGCTTTGTATGGCGGCATTAAAACGTGGCGTGGCTTACTCTTACTCTTTCCTTTCAAGCTTTGCTGCCGTTTTTTCTTCCCTTTTCGGAATCGTTTTCGCGGCTATAGAAAAATGGCTAAAAGCGCAGTTCTTTATTTTATTTGGCGGCGCCTAAAAAGCAACTAACAAAAAGATTTCTTTTTATGGGCAAATTATAGATGTGTTTGTTTGTGTGTGTGCATGTGTATTTATGACGCCAGTAGGAAAATTACATATGCATGAAATTGTCAAACGAATCGGTTTGCATTGCATCAGCTGCTATGAACAGTCGTCTTCGTTTACTCGGTAATGCAATTGGTAATTGGTAAGGCAAGCCAATCGAGCATCTTAAGTGAAATGAACTAAACGTTTTTCACTTCGGTTAAAGATTGAATTGTTTGAAAAAAAATTGTTCGTTACTGAAGGAAAGAAGTTCAGGAAGAGTCGTTGCGAATACATTTCGTTAGATAGCTTCCTGCTAGCTTCTGCCCTGCGGGTTGCTCCTTTCGCGTCGGTGAGACTCTGCTCTTTGGTGCACCGCTTTTCAATGTATGCCTTATATTTGCATGTGTGCGTTTGTGTTTTTTCTCTGGTCTTTATTTCTGCGTGTGCCTGTGTTGGAAATGTGCCTCATTCAAATGCGAATAAAATTCCAGTTCGGCATTTTTGCGTTTTTGTGCCTTTTTGCGCTGACGCCTCGCCCAAATTAATGCGAATTTTGTGCGCCAAGTACGAATTTCGCGTTTATTCCTTGCCCCCCCTGACACTGGAAAACAACCAACACGAATTTTTTTCAAATGCCGACGTATGTGACAAGCAGCATGAGGCGGTGCTGCTGCTACTGCGGTGGCGGCGGCTGTTGCTGCCCACCTGTCTATGCCGCTTGATAGATGGCTATTATGCGTAGTCCTTGTTCTCGTTGTTGTTTTTGTGCATGGCGTCTCATAAAAAATAAGCCAAAAATATAGCAGACAACAAAATTTGCTGGTCTAAAGTGGCAAATATTAAAGCGAGCGCTTGATTATGCCACAAACACAAAAACAAACACATGCATGATTTTACCTGCACCCCTGATTTCTAGCCCAGACTCTCTTTCGTGCTACTCTTTTATGTCTTTGGCTTGTGCATTGGGTGCTTGTTCTCAGTTTCTACAGCCAGTTGTTCCTATTGGTCCTTATGTTGGCAAAAGCCTAAGGTACCTACTTGCAACAGAACATTGCTGCGGTGCTTGCGGATCTGATGCCTGTCATAAGTCCCTGCTCGTAGTACCCGCTCGATCTGCTTCTCTTCTAGATCATCCTGCTCCATTTTTAGATTTATTGCCCCCGTCCTTAGCCTGCTCTCTACTACTGGCTTTTCTTCTGATCTCTCTTCATAGTTGCCGCTCTTAGCCTTCCCTATTAGTTGCTGTGATTGCACCTATAGTCTTTGCTTTCTGTTCTCTAGATTGGACCATTGGACCCCTTTGGCTACAGCTACCTCTGGTCCTTGCTTCTTGTTCCTTTCCATGCCACTTTGTAGCCCGCTCTTCCTAGCTGCCTGCCACCAACTGTAGCTTCAAATCCAGTTCTGCAGCTTCGTTCGACTTGGTTAAGCCAACGAATTTTTATTTCGTTGATTTCGTTGTTCATTTCGTGACTTCTTTGTTTGTTGCAGCCGCTGGCTGGCAGTGGCAGGCACCGGAACCAGAGCTGCGGCAGTGGCACCATCAGCGCTCATAAATTGTTGCTGTGGTTTGAGCTGCCGGGGTGGCGCCAATGGTCATCGTTGCTGGCGATTCGCAGTGAAGTGAAAATGTGCAAAAAATTAGCAACAAAAAATGCAAAATGAGTAAAAGTAATAAAAAGAGAAAACGTGCAAATGGGAAATGAAAATTAAAAAAAAAAATTGGAATTGCTTGACGGCATAAATTCTAAATGATGTGTTTTTGCATTCACCCTGAAATTTTTGTTTGATTCATCATTTGTCTCCACTCATGCCACAAGCCGCAACACATACCACATACCCTCCATACACACACAATATAATTTGCATATGCGAGTCTGGGCATGAGTTGCCGTGCGCGTGTGTGTGTGCAATAGCCGTGAGCTATGCGCGTAAATTGCTGCCACATAATGATGAGAAGGCAAAGCTGGAGACTTGATTATTTGTGCAAATGCATGGGGGAAGTGGCAACACTTGCTTGAACCTATGCTAAGCAGCTTGTTCAAATAATTTTAAGCATTAATGCATATATTATTATTATTTTGGCATATAAGAGCTTTATGAAAAATTTTGCCTTTCGGAAGCTCAAAGGCTTTGCTTTGAGATTAACTGTCAGTTGAAATTGTTTCGAGTTAAAATGCGCTTCAAAGAAGTCACTCTAAATCCTTCTGCTCAGTAAGCTGTTGGAACTCTAAATAAAGCTACAAACGCTTACAAAATTTATAGCATTTGCTTGGCAGAAAATGAGAAAGTGATTTGAAATTTAATCGTTTCATGTGCAAACAGTGCTAACATCTTTCGAAGATTCTTCAAATTCACTCCAATTTCATTTTGGCTCTTAGACTGAATCACGTTTTGCTTACCATTTAAAAAGCTAGTAACTGACTAAATGAAATAATTTTAGCTGGAAAGTTCGCTTCCTTGCACATATATTCCCATTTTAAAAATTCAATAATTTGAGTCGATTTTTTGCATGTACCCAGAATTTTTTTTAGGAATAGAAAAATTTAACTGCTTTTAATTAATTTAAGGTATCATAAGTTTTTTCATTAGTTTAAAGAAAATTGAATATTACATTCACTTTCTTTTAATGAATGAACGAAAACGCCTTTTAAAACCATTCAATTTTGACTCAACTGATCATTGTTAGCAATTCGTACTTCGTGTTTTATGCTTTTATGAAAAAAATTATACAATTTGTTGGTCACTTATCAGTTGCTGCTGCCATACATTTCATACAGTTATGCACGTACATTTCTCACTTGAGCTATCCATCATTTAATTAGTGAGCAATTTGCCAAGTTCCTCAAATGTTGGTTAGTACAAGGCGGAAGGCAAGTAGAGTGCAGAAAAAAATGCTATAGCCAATTAAGAGTCAATGTTATGGCAACAGATTAAAAATTGATTGAGCTATCGATTGATGCTGCTGCTGTACGTTTAGTGTCTGTTGTTGTTGTGGTTGTTGTTTTTGCACTCTTGCCAATGCCATTTTTAATTTGCAATTTGTTGCAACTGAATTGGATGAATGACATTTTTAGAAATACTATTAAAAGAGAGTGAGTAGAAGGAGTGATATGCAGATAGTTTAAAAGTTCAGAGAAAAAATAAAGTACGAAGAAAATATACTGGACCAGAGAGAGAGAGAGAGAGAGAGAGGAAAGTATAGGCAAAGAGCGGTAATAGGTAGCAAAAAGCAAAAAAATGGGAAAGATGAACTAAGAAAAGGCGTTCATTATAAAAGAAGTCAAATAATCATGATTCAGTGGATTAAGCTCGGTTTGTGTATTTGAGCGAATCGAGTTCTGTACAATTAAACGAAAACTGGTTACCCGAAATATTTTATAGCAATGAACTGCAATTTTTCAAAAAGTATTCATGTTTGATTTGATTGACTTCAAAATCATTTGCTTTAACTGAACTCTGCGTCGTATAAGTAACATTTTCGAAGGAATGATATGCAAATGAGAAAAAGTATAAATCAAATTGCAGCAATTTAGTTAATGACTGTTTTACACGTTTGAATACACAAGATCATATATATAAAGCTTCACCCATACACACACATACTAGCGCAGATAGGCTGTGTGGCCTTTTCCTTTTGCATTTGACAAATGTCTTTCAATTAATTCGCATTCAATTACGGCTAGCAAAATATTTATGCACAAATACATGCACAAACAGGCACGAGCACACACATACATTTATATAAAAGTTTGCTTATATATGTATAAGCAAAGGGAATGAGGGAGGGGGGAGGGGGTCTGATAAATATGCATGCAAATACCAAACTGTCTATTTCCAGCGCATCCTTTTGCCACTGTCGCACGACAGCAACACCACTACCACTACAATTTGCTGCTTTTTAACTTTTTTTTGGAGCAGACCTGCAATTTTTCATTTGCTACATGCGTCTCTTGCTGGGCACAGCATGCAAACAGGCGCACTAAGCAACTGGCGCTGGCGTGAGTTCAAGCATGTGGGAAGCGAAGGCATAGCAGGGCGGGCAGGCAGACAGCAGCCGCGAAATGGAAACAAAAAGTATTAACGAAATTTTCGCGATTTTCTAAAAACAATTTCACTGCACGTACATATGCACAGTGCCGTTTGGGGTTGCGTGCAGGCGCTTGGGCCGGGGCCTTAACAATTTTGGTAGGTGTTTTGTTGAAAGCTGCTTTGTTTTCGATTTTGAAAAATTCACATATTTTTAAACGGGGAAGCAATTGCTGTTATTTAAAAAAAAAGAAGTGTTGATAACAGACTGATAAAAATAACTGCAAATCGGTGGCATTTAAAAAAAAGTAAGGTTAGATGTTCAACAAATTTAAATATTTTACTAGCTAGAAATTTGTTGTTGTTTTAGTTAAAACATATACAGGCATTTGAGACAAATACGAGTAGTTTAAAATATTTTCGTTTAGAAAATGGAAAAATTAAATAAATTTAAAGTTCATTTTTATTTTATATTTCTTGGCATTTTCGCAACGAGCCCAGAGCCCCATTTTGTCCTGTTGGCCAAGACTGCACTGTTCCTTCCTATGTGTTTATGCATGCAACAATAACAACAAGCAAGCCCACACCAAACTTGTATACTTTATACAAACCATTTCAAAAAATGAGGGGAAGTATGGGGAGAGCACTCCAAAGGAGTAGGCAAGCAAAAACTACAAACGCCGAGCGACGAGCGAAAAAATGCACGACAGGCGGCAGAAAATGAAAAATTTCGTTTCCACTGTAAAAACACGCACCCATACAGGCATGCATGTAAACGCACATATACACATCTATGTGCTGGTGAGTGTGTGCGTGCCGTTAAAATGCGCAAAGAGGCGCGCAGCATGCTCACAGGCGGCCTCACGGGGCAGCGCCGCGTAGCTCCGCCCTAAAGTATGCAACGAAAAAACGCACAAACACAAATGCGTGTATAGTGCGCTACGAGTAGTTGTGGTAGTGTGGCTGGTGGTGGATATTTTTGCGTTTGTTGTTGTTGTTGCATATCACGCGCTAGGCTCGCCTCGCCTCGCCTCGCATGCTGTTTTATTGTTCGTTGCCTACTTTTGGGCTGCGTTTGCGGTAAGCAGCATGTCTTCTACTTTTTTGTTCTTATTTGTGTAGTGCATAATTTTTTGTTGCCGCTTCTGCTGCTGCTGCTGCTGCTGCTGCTGCCATTTCGCTGTTAGTTTGCAATTAAACGATACTATGTAATCTGCCTGCCAGCAGCAGAAATGCGCAGCAGAGACGCAATGACTTCTCTTCCCGCAGTTAGTGCGCCTAAAATAACGTTAGATATTGCTGCATGGGTTGCACTTTATATGGGTGTGTCAGTGTGTGTGTGTGTTGGTAACAGTTGAGCAGTTTTCTGAGCATCTTTGTACTTGCTTTGCGTTCTTTTCAGGCTTTTGTAGCGCTATTTTCTAGTCATGCTTTTTTGCATAATCAACCCAGGAGGAATAACTTGGCAAAATTATAAAAATATATACAAAAAGGCAGCTTCGGAAACATGCTTAATTTATTAAAAACACGTTTATTAAATGAAAGCAGTCAAATGCTTCAACTTTAAGAAATTCCGGCAGATATGCTAGAAAAATTGAGAAAAAGGTTAAAGAAAATGTGCAAAAACTTAAAACAGGATTCAGCAATAGCTCAAAGAAAACATATCCAACTTATAAAACAACAATAAAACATTGAAGGATGATTCGATTGAATCAAAATCAGTTATATTTCAGCTGAAATTCAGGACGTCATTCGGTTGTGAAGACAGGCCTAGTGGAATTGCCAGTTTCCTGCTGGGTTGTGTAGATAGTTGTTGTTGTTGTTTTTGTTGTTAGTCAGTAGATGCAGGCGCTTATAATGAAACAATAGCGCTTTTATATGCGCTTCTCTATGTATAGATTCTCGTATGCATACGCTTCGCTTTGTACATGTGTGTGTGTGTGTGCGTATATGACAGGATAAGACATGTCTTTCATATTGGATGCAGGCCTATGTGCTTGCGCCTTTATCACTGTAGCTGCATAAAAATGAAAGAGCAAGCTTGCGAAGAAAATTAAAAGCGCTTTTTTTCCATATTCTCTTTCTATAAAATTTTGCTGTTGCTTTTGTCTTGTTTTGAGCGCATTCAGTGCAGTTTTGCTGGCCAGTTGAAAGCAAAGAATTTTCTTCAAATTATTGTGCGCTGATTGCGAGCTAGTTTTGACTGCTGTGCTTGCGGTCGATTGCAATTCCTCAGCGACTGCAATCTTGAATGTCCTTGTTGAAAGTGCTTGTATGCAATGGCGCCTTTCTTTCTGCTGAAGAGCTTTACCCATTATGAACGTGTAATATTCAATAGGAACAAATATTTTTATAGCATTTTATAAACACTTTAATAAATGCTCAGAACTATGATCAAGTGAATATAATTTCTTTTATTTTTGTAAATCTCCTTAGCATCAATAAAGCAATATTTTGCCTGCTTCTTGCTCACTTGCACATTTCAAAGGCATTGCCACACATGAAACTGCACTTTATCAGCTGTCATTCTTCTGACTAACGGAATGTTTGATGTTTTGTGGCATGTGCGTTTAGATGCAGCTTACACATGACCAGCAGCAGCGCAGCTGAAATGCGCACACTTCAAAGTGTCATTCAAATTGAAAGACAAATGCAAGATAATTGCATTAGAGCGCGCTTGAGTGCTGAGCACTTCTCTTGTTCAGTTCTGCAAATGATTTTTCGTTGCGAAATATAAACGCTCCAATTTTACAAATAATTTCTAGCAATAAGTAAAAATCACAAATTTTCATGGAAGGCAAACAGCTGTTTATGTAAAAATGATTGCAATATTTAAAGAAAAAAGTGAGTTCCAATAGGCAATAATTCGATTTTTAAAATGATTTTGCTGTTGCTTTTGAATTTCTATTTTGATTGCGGATTGCGGAGCCTTTAAATTTTTGATAATATTAACGACAATCCCGATTATTTCATCAAAAAAGGTGCATATCAAAATAACATAGGTACTTGATAGAACTTATATTTTTCAGTTAAAGGAACACAAATCAAAATAATACGCCACAAACTTTATCTCTTATGACATTGTTTAGTTGATCCTGCAGGAGCAAAGCAACTAACATAGAAACAGACATAACAGCCTTTTTCGACTTGAATAAAATAGTGATAAGAAAGGAATTTGTTTTAAAAAAAAAAACAATTTTTGCATAATTTTAAGTTGTGACTCCTTATTCAAGTAAATCAATATTTCATTGAATCACTCATACGCCATGTTATGCCAATATGACATATTTTTGCAATGCTTTAAAGTTGAAAATCTGTCACTTGCTTTTCCCCACACATGCACAATGTAGCAAGCAATAGCCAGCATATGCAACAAAAGCAAAAGCAAAAACCACAATGACAGCAGCGCAAAAATCGAGAGTGCGTCTGACCAATAAATCAGACATTGATCTACATTTTTTCGAATGACCTTGAAAGGCAAGCGCCAAAAACTGTGAGCGCTGCCATGTCTATGCAATGGGTGCAAACAAAAAAAAAAATGCATTTACAATATATAACATATATATTTATATGCATATGTAAAAATATTTTGAATAAATACAAGCCGCTACGCACACACTCGCACTCACACTAGAATGCATAGGCACACAAACACCGATGCAGTGGCAATGGCAAGGGCACGCACTGACATGCCAAAACATGGCCGTGCAACAGCAACTCGACAACAAAAACAACAACAACAACAACAACAACAACAAAAGCACTGTTGCATATTTTGTGGCGCCATGTGTGCAATCTTCTGCACCCTAACTGGACTTTGAACCTTTAGGCATGAAAATGCATTTTGCTGTGCAGCGCCGAAAAATGGCCACACTGCAGCAACAACAAATAAATGCATCAGCATGTTGGCAACTTCATAAATTGCTGGCAGCCGCTATAGGCGCATTCAGAGCCGGGGTCGATGCTGCCCGAATGCAGTTCAAAATGCATTTTCGCTGCGTATCAGCGACGATTGCCGATTGCCGATTGCCTTACGCCTGTTGCGTATTTGGGCCGTTGGCTGGCAGCAGCTGTTGCTGCTAATAATTGCTGCTGACAATTACAAATATTGCGGTGCTTCGGCAAGAAAAGGCAGGGTTGTGGCTTCGCATAAAACACTCATTCACTTTGATATATTTTTTTTCGTTAATTTTCTTCCACATTTTCTGTACATGTCATTTCTAATGATTAAAAGTTCCTGTAATTTAAATTTTTTAATTAAAATTCGCAATATTCGAACTGTCTATATAAAGCTCTTTTATAAATGCCTATGAAAGTGTCTGCAGTTCGAGTAAAATGAGAATTAAGCTGAGTGTTTAGATAAACATTCGAGTATACAAATTTACTTGGAATTCATTTTCTATGCCTTTTCCACTGCTAGCCAATTAAGTAGCAGATAGATGTGCTGTGAAGTCAGATAGTTTCAATTGAATAAAAGCCATAAATCTTTGGCTATAAGATTTTTTGTGAGAAAAACATTTAATAAAAATGTTCATCATCGAATGCTGCAATTTCTTGAAATATCTTCGACTATCAGAGAAAAAAATGCTCTTGAACGAGTCTGATTTTATGTGCCTTGAGCTGCAGCGCATTGGTAATGGCATGCAATAAATTCAGTTTCAAGTTAGCATGCGATAAAATTTCGCTATAATTTTGATGAATTTTAGCTCATCTCTCAAGGCTTTAGCTCAACGCGGTCTCACTTGCTGTCATGTTCGGTCGCGTCTTCATAGCAATTCAAATGCGTTTGCGCTGAGTCAATGAGTCGCCAATGTTGACGCTTGTCGGTGTCTGCGGATATTGTTGCTGCTGCTGCTGCTATTGCTGATTACTACAGCTTTTGATTTTATTTGACATCGACGCTGTTATTGCGCCCATCCTTCAACTGCGCCATTGCTCAGCGATGAGCCTGGAACACGCCAACTTCTCAACTCCAGCGCTTGGTCATCTTTTGCTGTGGCTGGTGTCGCTGTTGCTGTTGGTGTTGTCGCTGGCGTTGTTGTCGTTGTTGTTGTTGCTGTTATTTGAGTTGACTTCTTTGTTTTTTTTGGCAGACGCGATTTTGCCAGCAATTCAACAGAGTTCTGAACTTCTTTTTCGGTTTTCATTTTCGTTGTGGCTGTTGTTGTTGTTTTGCGCGTTTTTGATACGAAATCGTTTTGCGTTTTATTTGTGTCTACGAAAAACATTTGAAATGGTCATCGACATGTACATACGTAGCCAAGAGGGGAACACGTAGTGGAGTGAGTGTTGCCAGCAGAGCAAGTGCGCAGTGGAAGCGACGGAGTGAGAAGTGAGGAGCGCGCAATTTTGTTTGGTGGCTTTGCATTTTTTTCAATAGCATTTTAAATGATGTATGTTTGGTGCCTGGCGGCAGGGAAGGCAGCGTACTGTAGGCACTAAAAGTGGGTGTTGCTGCAGGGAGGGGTTGGTGGGAGGGGGAAAGGGGTAGCCATGCTGCCATAATGGCGCTGCATGTTGGTGCTGCTTTATTTCACTTCATACATATTTTATTTCATTTTCAGTTTTTGAATATTCTTTGTGTGGAAATTTCCGCTGCGAAGTCGATTTTGTATTAAAAAAATAATATTTTTTTTTAGCAATTTACATGCTTGCATATTCGAGCAGCGTGTTTTGTCTGCGGCGGTTTGCATTATACTGCCATACTCTGACATACATATAATATTTACATATGTACTAAAATTCCTAATGACGTCCGAAAGAGAAATATGTATAGGACACTTCGAGATGCCTATATATATATATATATATATAGCAATTTGAAAAAAAATTTTTTATTTTCAATAAAAATGGCCAATTTATGAAACTTCTGACTTTTATTACAAAGTAGTCAGATCTCAATTTGAATCTGAGTGCCAAGAGAAGTTTTGGATTTATCTAAAAATTCAGCTTTATCGGAAATTACATATGTGATGTTCAAGATCTGATCTATTTTTATGAAAAATAAAATATTCATGTTTCCCGTTCGATTTTTATGACCGATTTGACCAAAATTAGCTAAACTTAGTGCATCATCTGAAATCTGAGAATATTTCAAATTTTCAAATGAAAATTCTTGACAACAGCGCATAAAAGTACTGTCAATTCTCTTTTTATGCGAATTATTTTTATGCGATTTCGAAGTTATGCGGTTTTTCCATACGAGTTTTATGCGGTTTTTATTTTCATTATTTCGAAGTTATGCGTTTTTTTCCTTTGAATTTTGTATGGCAGAGGTGCCCTAGCGCAAAGCAACAACACTTTCTTAAGCTTTGTTGGTACACTTTTGCGACACTTATCTTCAACGCAAATTCTGTTGTTGTCTTGCGCATGATTTCGATGGAAAAAATTTTTGCTTATTAAGTTTGAAATTTAAATTATGCCAACTTTGCAAAATAAAGAGCCTATCTTCAGAAAAAATGTGGGAAATTAATTTTTTTGACTGGGTAATCTTGGATTATTTATTGGGAGGATCATGAGAGATTTAAATGAATTTTGAGTTATTAAGTTGGGTTTTTTATAACATATAACACACAATTCATTTGTTTTTATAGTGTACATATTGAACACAATTGTTTTTTCTTTTTTATCATAATAAAGTTTGTAATGGTTGGTGTTTTCTCTTCCAAAAGGAACTTTTGGGTAGCAATGTTTTATGGGATTCCCCTACATACAGAACAGGCAAATTGAAATTTTTACTCCTTGTTCAAAAATTCTTAGGTATCCAAATATTTTCTGAGTCGACTTTTCTTTGCGATTTTTTTGTCTTATGAGCTTTTAAAAAATTTTGGAACGTATCCCTAATAATGCAATGTAATTTATGTCTATTTCTATGCGATTTTTGAGTTTTATGCGCTTTTTGAAAATAATAGAACACATCCCTATTTTTACTATACATTAGTGTATTTTTTTATGCGATTTCCTTTTGTGCGGTTAGTTGTGGAACGCATCCACCGCATAAAAAGAGAATTGACAGTATAGCAAAATAAATTCCATCGAAAGTAACAGAAAGCAAGGCTATAAGAAAACAATTTTCAATCAAAGTTGTTTTTGTTTTGTGGAGCAGAGTTAGCTTAGGGCTTGCAGATTACATTTTTGAGGCGGGCAACAAAATTAGCCAGGAATTGCATTTAAGCGGGGAACAAGGAAGTTGAAAAGGCACTACTTGCAAAAAGGAGAAAAAAGGCTGCTATCAAAACAGCATAAAGAAATTTGGAATATTTAATAAAAAGACATTATATTATGGAAGATATCAAAGCCTGAAAATCTGTCTCTTTTTCGAGAGTGACAAATATGTTTGCCAGCCTCCTAAAGCATTTGTGACTAAGTGTCTATCTTAAGTGCAATGCACATGAATAGATGCATTCACTGTAGGAAGGCAGTTCCGGTCGTCTACCCTCAGCTGGCAACTACGAACTACGGCCACAGCGCCTCGAAGCCTCAGTCGCAAAACTGAGCATAATCAGCATACGCAAAACACGCGTCGTTGGTTCGCGTCCTCGTCATAACCGAGGCTAGAAATAAAAACCAACAAAGCGAACTTCAACGACGCCGCCGCCGACGATGGCTACGACAGGATGCCAAAGCATGAAGGGCGAACATGCGCTGCGATTGGTTTAGAAATTTTGCGCCGCATCGAGAGTAGGCTTGGTCTGGCCAAAAAATTAAACATAAAAATTTACACGTCTATTCTTACACACACACACACATGCATATGCACACATACAGGCAAAAGTACGCTGTTTTAGTTTTCTTGCTTGCGGTTGGGGAAAATAAAGAAAACATTTTATGCGCTTATGTGGAAAACGAGCAAAAATTTGCGCTGTGAGTAAACGTCGAAAAAGAAGAGAGAACGAAAGTTAGACAGGCCAAGAAAGAGAGAGAGTGAGTGAGAGCGAGAGCTAAAAGCGAGTAAGCATTGAGAAGAGCGCCAAAACGCGACCGTAAGAGCGCGTCGATGTCCTTTCGGCAAGCAAGTTAAGAGCCAGAAAAGCGCAAAAAGCAAATGTTGAAAAGGGAGAAGTTGCAGACATTATGATTTTAGCATGAAAAAAATTCAGTATTTTTGAAATATCGTAAAAAAAAGAAAACATAGAAAATTTGCCAGGCGTGTCAATATTTTTAATTCGTTTCAACAAAATATTCAAAGAAATTTTGGCACATTAGAAATAAAATTTATTAAGTTCAAACAGTTGTTCTTCATGTTGGAAAAAATTCAACAATATTTAAGTGAAAATTGGTTTACTATTCCCCCGATTCCTCAAAAACTTCACCTACTATTTCTCCTAAGCATTTCCCCTTCAAAATTTCTCCTCTTCATTATTTTACTAGCAAACTTAGTTTTTTCCAGCACTTCTCCCCACTTGTAGTGCCTGCTGCTCTGCAGCTAAGTCAACCCAAGCCACTGCCTCAAGCCCACAACAACTCCAGCCCACTCATCGCTCATGCGTCCTGCATGTGTTGGCCAGCATTAGCGCTGCTTCCTTTTCCTACGACTAGCTCATTTTCAGCAGCAATGCTCCCCCGGCTGTCTTGTTTTAGCGCAGGGTTGGCGGCAGCTGAAGAAAAAAAGCGCCAATTTTCCGCTAAGCAGTCGCCAGTGTCACCACTTTTTTTGACTTGGCTTGCCAACGCGCGCGCTCTTTTATTTGGAAAATTGTAAACAGAATTTGTGATTGGTCGTTCTCGTCGACGGCATCCTTAATGCCAGCGACATGTTGGAAAAGCAGCAACAAGAAAAGAAAAATTAAAAACGAAAAATACAAGGCTTCGGTTTTTCCGCGAAATTTTCTGCAGTTGTCTCTGTTTAGCGTGTTTCTTATTATGCTAAAGAGCATGCCGGAAGCTTGCAAGCGCGCATGTATGCAATAATGTGCGCGAAAGTGTGTGTGTGTGTGTGTTTTTGAAGAAGGCGTTTTTTCTACTTTTTAATGAGCAGCATTCTGCATAGTCTTTTGTAGATTTGGCTGCATTCTGTATGGGGCTGAAGATTAATTGTATTTTACTTTTTCGAAGCAAGTGTTTGTATTTAAAATTGTATGCTTTAATTTAAAGGCATTTTTTTTAAGGTGAGACTGCAAAGCATACATGTCACATTTTTGCATACTTTTGTGAGCTATTTTTTAAAGGATGAGACTACTTGAAATATGGCATACCTTGAGGCGGTTTTAAGGCAACTTTTCGCAAATTACGAAAAGCAAAAGATTAATGCACACAAATACTTTTACATGCACTCAACACTTTCGTCCTTGACCCATTTGAGCAACTTCAAGAAGTCAGCGCGCTGACGATTGCAGTACTTCATGCTTTTGCGTTTGTGTTTTTTCCATACAAAGGCAACAAAAGCAAGAAATCAGAACAACCCCCTTTACATCTTTCCCAAAAGCTCAGAGTTGAGCTGCCACTTTTCGCCTATTCCCTTTGTGCCAGACAAAGCGCACAGAAACTCGAAAACAAACAAACAAACAAACGAACCAAAAATAAAAAACAAATCGAATCATGTAAGAAATGTCCTTGAAATAATACTACGAGACGTTTTTATTTGTCTGATGTCTATGTCTGTCTCTGGAAGCTCTGCGTCTGCTGCTTCTTTGTTACATTCTTTCTTTGCTGCTGTTGTTTGCTCCCCTTTTTTTAAGCCACTTTTAAAGCCATTCATTGACATATGCCATCAAACGTCGTCGTGCTCGCCGCCGTCGAATATCTCTAATCCTTTTCTCTAGTGCCACTGTGTAAAGGCACAGACATTTCACAACTGGCTGGCTGCACTTTTTGATAACACAAATTCTAGGGAGTGTTTGTTTGTGCATGTGTGTGTGTGGCTATAATGTACAGCAATACAGACGTTCTACGACAGCTGCTGTCGCCAGTGGCTGCTCTGCGTAGCTGTGGGTGAATGACTTTTTGTCTGTTGGTCTACAGCGCACAATTTTATGATTTCACTGAGCGCCATATTTTACAGGATTTGTGCAATAAATCCTTTCAAATGCGCCAAATGTAATAATACGCTTGAAATAAAAGCTTTTGACTTTGCATGCAAAATTTCATTAAGTAAAAAAAGACTTGTTCAAGGTGCAATTTTATAAAATTTAAGCCAATTTTGTTGTTAGATTTCAGTTAATTTATAAACTTTTCTTTTATATTTCATATCTTTTAAAAACCAGGAACAGTTTGCAGCTAACAACTAATTAATTGGCATCGGCTTCTTTGTGACAAAATACAATATGAAAGATATCAAGATGCTATTTGAAATCTTAGAATTATTCCTCTTCGGACCTAAGCAACCATGAAAATGAAGGTTTCGTTCTTTTTAGTGGGGCGTTGAGAGCAAAAAGTTTTAGTAAAGCGCTTAATGTTACTACAAGATCTATCTTTTTGCTTAAGGTGTTGCTTTTGTGTATTGGTTTCTAATTCAAAAGCTGATGGGACCTACAAATTTATTCTGTAGCTGCATCCGAACGGGCAGGAGAAGCTTTTGCTTACATGGCAATGTACTGCTCTCGGAGAGCTTCGAACTAGCTGCCGAGCGATAGCGCAGCCTGCAAAGAAACGAAGTTTCTTTTTTATGAGATGTTATGAGTCTGCCGGGATTGAACCGCATCAGTTACGAAACACTTATTCACTCAGCCAAGGCGGCGCCTCAGCCATGGCGAACCTATCGAACAAAGCTTTTATGCATAACTCGGCGCCTTGTTAAAAGCTCTGCGTGCAATTTGCAATTTGTCTGAAACATGGTTTTTTGTTGTTGTGCACGCCAAAAAGAAACACTTTTAATTTTTAATAAATGCTAAATGGTTAGCAAATGCAATTTTTTAACAAAAGAAAGCATTTAACAGAAATGAAAGGACGCCAGTGAGGCGCAACAAACAGTTTTTAAATTTTTTTCAAAATTCATTTTACCTTTTTTGTGGCTAGTTTATGACAGAGCAGCGTTGGCGACAGACACGCACTCACACGACAAAGTGTAGCCAATGCAATTTTATAAAAATGAAAATGACTTATTTTTGTGCTTTTTTACTTTTTCTGTGAACTATGAATGTAGCGTTAAAAATGTTCAAACTATTGTTGGAAAAAGGAACACGGGGCAGTTGAATAATGGCGCCAAGCAAAGGATTTGCCAGAGGAAGGGTCAGAAGTTTGTCAGAGCGCAGCGAATTGAGTTGACTTCCGTTTCCGTTTGGAGTGACATTTCAAGGACAAATACAGCAATGATAGAGCAGCACAAGCTTTGCTCACTCAGTGCGCCAAGCAGAAGTTGGAAGTGACTGAATGACATGGAGTACACGTACAAGACAAAAGTAAAGAGCAAGAGGAAGACGAAAAAAAGCATGAAAAGTATAGAAAGGTGATGAAGGACATGCTGCTGCAGCTGCTGACTGTGACTCTGACACTTGGTCGACAGAGCAGGAAATTGGTGTCATTGCTGTCGCTGTTGCTCTACGCTGTGCTTACAGCAGCGCAACTGTCAAAACTATGAACTCGTATAATTGATTTGAAAGTGACGCTGCACTTTTTTTGTGTTGCTTGTTCTATTGAAAAATTGCAATTTTGCAAAAATTTCATTACTCTGACGAATTTATGCACTTTTAATGAATTGATAAAATTGCTCTAGAGTTTTATTTATTTTGCAAATTCGATTATTTTCAAAAGCGCAAATATATTTTTAAAACTTTTGCTACAAAAGTTATTTTGAAGTGCTTTTTGTAATAACCATTTTGTTATGTCATACAGGCTTTGCCGACCTGCTCTTTTGTTTGCTGCTGCATATGTGTAGGTGTATGTGTGCAGCTGCCGTCAAGCCATAAAATTGCATTTAATTTAATTTATCCATAAAGTGGCTTAGCTTTCAGCGCGATTGCATGCTTTTCCGCTTTTTCCACTCTGCTCTTTTAAGCCTAATCTAATTGCGTGTATTTTAATTTCACTCTCTTTTTTTAAATGTACTTTTTCTTTTGAAAATGTTGCATAATTTTCTACAATTAATAAAAAGTGATGTGATATTTTACTCGCGATATAAGCTCGATGAAGCAAACACCTTCAAAAGAAAGGTAAAAGTGGTGCACCTTTCCTCCCCTGCTAAACCTTAACTGAAGGAAGAACCCCCCGGAAGTCCTATCACAGCAACTCATTTCTCCGAACGCTATTAGATGAAAGTTCAGTGGAAACAGAGAAGATATAGCGCATAGTGTTTTATTGTTAGTATTCTCCCATCATAAACGATCCCCTTCGCAGCCCCGTCCACTAGCAATAGACTCCACAGCCTCACCGAAACCCCCGACAGGCGTCAAGTTGGTACCCCGGCCACCTGCGCCCCAAACACATACCTTCCTAATATATTTTCTGTGCTTATTTATGCACATAGCAACGGCTTGCCTATGCAATTTTTTAATATAATAATATTGGCTTCATTTCTGCTCCGATTTCTCATCACTTGAACCGCATTCGTTATCGCCATCCGTACGCTTGCCTCCGTGCAGCCTCATCGTCGACGAAGGTGGTCCTCAGCTGTCAGTCGCATGCTCCAGCCGCTGTCCAACTGTGCAACGTATGCGCCATTAACAAGTTACTAGCATTTAGTCTAACCAATACCCTGCCGCCACCTTTCCCCCACCTGCATATCAGCGCATATCCGCGCTGAGTGGCGTTTTCGTCTATTTTCGGCGTTCGGCAGTGCAAATAGCAATAAAATTTCTTCGGCATGGCATTTCGAGTTCTTGCTCTAATTTGCCGCACTGCAGCCTGCAGCTAGCAGCCAGCAGCCCGTCCCACTCATCCACTCTTCTTGCTACGCAGCTGGCTTTGAACCGCGCGTCAGCCTGTCTCCGCCGTATGTCCATGCAACTGCAATGCTGCCTCTTCGTTGCGGCGGCTCCTGTCTTGTGAGTAATCTGCGGCACGAGTGTGTTTGTTATTTGTGTGTTGGTGTGTGTGTGTGTGTGTGTGTGTGTGTTTGTGTGTGTGTGTCTATAAATTAAATTATGTTTGGAAATTATGCATGCATTGCAACGCCAGCGGACAACGCCATCGACACCGACATCGCCGTCGATGTGAATGCAGATGTGAACGTCGACGTCGACGCCGGCAGCGCCGCTGAACTGAGACACCGCAGAGCGTGGTCCATCGACCGGCCGAACATCGAAGTGCACTTATTCACGTTTGATGTTCGGCATGTGCGTTCGGTCAATGAGGTTAAGTTCCGCATAGATGCTGCTTTGTTGTTGCTGCTTTTGTTGTTGTTGTTGTGGTAGCATGGCAGCAGGCGAAGATGCATGCTGACATCTGCGAAGTAGCTGAGCGGTGGTGGTCAAGAAATCATGTCTGTGTGATATGCATGTGAAGCTGAGGTTGTGGGCGGTTACAGAGGAGAAGTTATAGCAGGCGGGGGACAGTGGATGATTTAGCCTGCAGGAGAGAGGCATCAGAAAAGCAGCAATCGATAGAAAAGAATGACGGCAGGCAGGAGCTAGGAAAAGCAAAAAAGGAGGCAGAAAATGATTAAAGTAGGCATAAGACAGAAAAAAGAGTACAGGAGAGAGAGAGAGTGAGATATAAGAATAAATGCAATAGAGGCGATGCTAGATATGAATAAGAATAAATATGAATAAAGTTTTTTCGCAAATATTGGGTTAAAAAATATTGCTGTGCACCTTCGCTGCATTACTTTACATTCTGCCTTCAAATTCATTCTTCGCTTGGCTTTGTCCATTGCATCTTCGAAATTCTCGCTTCTACCTGCATGCCCTCGATTTTATAATGACGTTGGGCCACACATCCTCCGTCCACTCCATTCAGACCTATCCCACTGTGTTCTTGTGTTACGCATGTCTTCCAAGTTCAGTGCCTGAATCGGCAGCGGAAACCGGTTGCGTGTCCCATTCACACTTCCAGCATCTTCGAGTGACACCACCCGTGCCCGTGCCCAATCCCGCGCGTTTGTCTCCAGCCCACAGCTACTGCTGCTGCTCCCCTTCAAATCTTGCTTTGCCTTGACTCAAATAATTGCGCGCTCTCTCACTCTCCCCTGTTCAACTTCGTTGCTTCGTTAAGTTTTCTTTGCATTCGTAAGTTTTCCCCTTCTTATTCTCGACTTCTTGTCCCAGTGCGGTCCCCCTTTTCGGCGCTTTGCTCTCATTTCCATGACGTCATTAGGCGCCGAGAGGCAGCTAAGTTGCGCTTATTGCTATTCTCTTCACTTCAGCTGGCTGGCTGTTGTTGTTGCTTTTGCTTGCCACCACCATCTTCTTCCCCACTGCTGCTACTTCTGCCACGATTTGGTTCACTGTAGTTCAGTTTAGTTCAGTTCGGCTCGTTTTGATTTGGCTTTTCTGTGGCTGCATTTTTGCACGTTTTATCAGTTCGGGCTAAGAATGCTTGGCGTTTGGGCTACGTGCAACGCTCCTCTATCCTGTTTATATTCATATTTGTATAATTGTTTTTGTTTTCCTTGTGAAACTCATCCTCATTTGAATTGTTCTTTGAAAATGCTACAAATGCACAAGTCCATATCAAATTTTGTCATTGTTAATATACAATTCCATAAATTTAATATTTTCAATCAAAACTTCTTACTTAAATTGCTCACTTCGATAGTTCACTTCTCTTAAGTTCGCCTTGCCCACAAAATGACGTTGCAATAAGTTCCATAATCAATCAATGATTTTACATAATTTTACCGTTCAGCTAATGCAAAGCAAGCAGCAAAGTCCTGGCACTCTCTCTGCCTCTCCTCAGTCTGCTTTTCTGCTCTCCATTGTCGCCCGCATATTGCAATGCATTGTTATTAATAAGAATATTGTTTGGCGTACACCGCCTTCCCGGCCGTCTACCTTCTGCTGGTTTTCGGCTGGCTTCAATTTGGTCTTCCGTAAGTGCGTATGAGTACATGCACGAGTAAGTGTGAGTGTGTTTGTGCTATAACTGCTGTCAAGTTATATCGAACTTGGTTTGATATTTGAAACGTATTTAAAACGTCAAAAGGCAAGCAGTAGCCAAGGAACGTCAAGGGTAGACAAAAAGGATTGTGTGCAGAATGACACTGGCTCTGTTAAAAAGCGTTGAAAGGCATCCTTAAACTATGAGCACAAAATTACAAAGGCACCAGAATGCCGAGATCAAGAGAGAGAGCGAAAGAGGAACGGATTCGAAGGACATTAAACTAAAGCGCTGACGCAAGGCAAATCATTGCATGCGTAGCTTGTAGGACGCAGTCAACGAAAACAACAACAATAGACAGAACAACAACAATACGTGCAACAACCATAATATGGAGGCAGGCTAGCTAATTTGCAATTGTGTGGAAGTGCAAGAAGTGCGCGTATACAGGGTGTTTCGAAGACACAATGGAATTGATTCAGCAGTTGATTGATAATAATTCGAAGCATAAAATTAATTTATGAAAGAAAAAGACAAATATTGTTATCATTAAACAAACCTTTTCCTAAATCTTTTTGACTCATCTGAATTCAATCTGCTCGTTTCTGAAATCAGTTCGACTAATCTGAAAAAAACTTGAAAGTTTGCAAAATCAAGTTGTCTAAATTGAATTCAATCTGCTCGTTTCTGATATCAATTTGCAAGTGGTGCAGAAATTTATTTTAGATGAAAGAGCTTTGTGTTTTTTTTAATAAGAAGTTCCTAATTTTTTATATCGCTCCAGTGGATTACAATTTAACTGTCTCTCTCCTTCATTCTCTCCTCTTCCAGCTATCTCTCGTGAGCTATGCTTTCGCCTTCTAAAGTGCCCGCATTAGCTCGTTGAACACCCTGTATATGTGTGACTGCTTGCCATAAGCTTCTCATTTTCAATTTCTCAATAATGAATGCAATTATGCGCTTCTAGCGCTGCCATAGCTGCTCCTCCTTCCTCCAACCGCTGCCACATAACTCATGCCACTACCCGCCAGTGTCCTTGTCTTTGCTTTTGTAGTTTCTTGCGCGCGCTTTTCAGTCCAAAATTAATTTCCTGCGCTTCTTGCTGCTTGCTCGCAGCAGCAGCCGCCAAGACTGCTTCGCCTTGCCACAGCAGGCAGTTGCAACCGCTGCCTCTGAGTTGTGTGTGGTTGTGTGTGTGTGTGTGTGTGTGGGTTGCTGTGGCAAGAGTGAAATTTGCATTTTGTGCCGCTGCAAGCAACAATTTTGTTTGGGATTTTCATTTGAATTTAATTTATTGGAAAATTAGCGGCAATATGGCGGCTTTCAATGGCAACAACAACAACAACAAACACCGGCACGACAAACATCGCCAACGGGGTAAGAGCCAGCGCGAAGCATGAAGAAAGCGGCGCTGTCTAAACTAATTAAAAGCGACACTGAGAAACGCTTCAAATTAGTCGAAGCATCTATTTTAAAGTCAGGCGATGGCTTTGCCGGGCTGACTTTTGAGTTGCTGGCAGTGGCACGCGAGGATTGCGTGGCTTGATTAGGCAATTGCCGTAATTCGAAATGAATGATTACTTTTTTTTTAGCAATGCATATTTTGAATGAATTCATCAATGCTGTCACTATGCTCCTATTATGGACTAATTATTGAACAGTGGAAAGGCCAAAGAGACAAAAGGGAATTGCAAAATAGTTCAGAAGAAAGGCACACTAGAGTAGAAAGAGCAAGCAGAACAGGGAAGTTGAAGAAAGAAAGAAAGCCAAACCGAGGAAAGTTCTTGATGCTCTGCAGGAGTGGTTATAACTGACAATCGTATAGGACTTTTTAAAAGCAATAGTTTTTAATTACACTATTTATAGGGAACACTCTGCAGCACTACTGCAATGTCGCTTGTTTTCTCTCTGCCTCTTCCTCCCTCTCTTCTTTCCATCGTCTTAATAACTTATGCATATTTATTAATTTGCCAGTCGTCGACTAGCTCTCGTACAGTTCGCACGTATAGTGTCTCGACCGTGATTTCTATAGTACTCTCTTTGTAATTGTGCTTTTTTCTTTTCTTTATCACTGACATTCTTTAAGAAATTTTTTTTTCCTAGCGCGCAAGTGTAGTGATAGTGAGATATGGCCCCGGGGCCACCAAATCTGGGGAATAATAGGTTCGCCCTACTTGCCCCAATACCCGAAAAAAAGAGAAAAAAAGTCGCCAATAGAACTGAGGAATTCTTTCCCAGTCTTCCATCTATAGCCCAAGAAAATCCAAAATTTATAGTTATATCCACCACGGATGAAAACAAGCCATTAAGCAAGTACTCCTGCTTCGCGGTACATAAAGCTTTAAACGGCATTAGCTCTGAAATAAAATCCATAACCGAAACTCGTGATGGCAATTTACTGCTCTTAGTTTCCAACAAGCGTGTCGCTGAAAGGTTTTTAGCAGCAAGTTGGCTCCCTGGCATCTGTCAAATTAAATGTAAATACCAAGACAACCTTAATTTCACAAAGGGAACAATTTACGCTCCCTGCTTAAATGAGCTTCCTGAGCAAGAAATAATTGAAAATATGAAAGACCAAGGTATTGTAGAAGTGTATAAATTTACAAAACTTATCGATGGTAAGCCGAAACCGACCGGAGTAATGCTTCTAACTTTCGACAAGTATCATCTCCCAGAAAAAGTAGAAGTTTCTTGGCGCTCAGCCCATGTGAGACCTTACTTCCCGAATCCAATGAGATGTAAAACATGTCAGAAACTAGGGCACACAGCTAAACGTTGCAATAATGCACCGGCGTGCTTCAACTGCACCCTACCCCCTCACTCTCCAGAAAACTGTACACGCACTCTCTGCGCCAATTGCTCTGGTGCTCACCCTTCATCTTCGAGAGATTGCCCCAAATACTTGCAATCCAAAAGTATTCTAAAAATAAAAGTACAAAACAAATGCACAATGCGCGAAGCCCTGAAGCTTTACAAAGCTCAATTTCCCCCCCAAGTCGACGACTCATTCGCATCAGTTGCCAAAATGCCCCTGATCTCTGAAAAACCAACGACAAAACCAGTTTCTCTCCCAATAAATACCAACATCTCGGCTAACGCCATAATTTCAAAAAACTCTAAAATTTCTCCCAACGCAAACGAAAAAAACACAATAAAAACCCCCAACAACACAAACACTAATCTCTCAATAAAAAATACGAATAAAGAAGAAAACGAAATGCAAATAGAACCAATTTATCAAAACCCCCCTCTCACCATTGAATCACCCTCCCCGCAGCTCTCAGTATGCACAAATAATGACATTTACTCAAACCCAAAAATTGATAACAACATCTCACCAAAAACAACAACCAATTCCACGCAAAACAAAGATAATGATTTTCTTCCCACAGACGATGAATTCTAATGTTCAAAATCTTGCAATGGAATATAAAAGGACTTGGTAACAACTACCCAGAACTTGAAATTCTCATAAAAGAACATTCACCAAAATTTATTTCACTACAAGAAACGCATTTACCAGCGAACCACACTCACTCAGTTCCAAATCAATATTTAGCCCATTTCTACAATCTACCACATAATATAACAAAAAAACAAGGTATTGGGGTACTTATACATAAAAATATCCAACATAAATACATTCCCATACAGTCCAATATAGCAAATATAGCTATAGAAATTGATCTCGGACAAAAATTCACAATAATATCTATTTATATACCTCCCCAACAATCCTTCACATATAAAGAGATAACTGATATTATCCACTCAATCTCCACTCCTTTTATTCTCCTTGGTGATGTTAACGCTTGGAGCCCATTCTGGGGCTCAGCAACAACTAACAAGCGAGGGGATATACTAGAAAACGTCATAATGGTTGAAAATTTAATTGTTCTAAATGATGGGGTACCCACCCATTTTTCCACCCATCAAACATTCACACACGTTGACGTTACGTTTGCCTCAACCAATTTAGCTACAAAACTCGCAAGTAAAACCCTTGACCAGCTTCACGGAAGTGACCATTTTCCGATAATATCGGAATTAACAACTTCTGTACCTATAATTGCATATTCAAAATCTAAGCCAAAATTTGTCACTGACGCGGCTAACTGGCCGAAATTTCAACAAGTGGCACTAGAACTTAGTTCAAAAGTTGTTACTTCCGATAATATCAACCGTGAAACTGCGTCAGTTCAAAAAATCATAAGATCTTCCGCCCACCTCACAGTACCACAAAAACAAACCAACATCTACAAATCAAAAAGAAAAACCCCCTGGTGGTCTCCGGAATTAAACTTACTTAGAATAAAAAAACAAGAGCTTTGGTTTGAATTCAAGCGATCTCACACCCAATACAATTTAATTCAATATAAGAAAGCAAATGCTGTTTTTAGGTTAAAAGTCAAAGAAGCAAAAAGGCGAAGCCTGGAAATCTTCACTGAATCTATTACTCCTTTAACCACTCCAAAAGAAGCCTGGGCAAAAATCAAAACTTTGGCAGGCTCCTACAATTCATCTTGCATAAAGCTTCTAAAATCCACGAATGGAATAATAACTGATCAGGAAGAAATCGCAAATTACCTTGGACTAATATGGTCTAACTATTCACAAGACAGCAACTTTCATCCCAATTTTATTAGCGAAAAGCAACTCTTTTTCTCAACCAACTATAACAATCGGCACCCAGATCCTTCTGCTAAGATGCTTGATGCACCCATTTCCAAATTTGAATTTGATACCACAATCGCCAAATTAACTGGTAAAACTCCAGGCAGAGATAGAATCTCATATCCGCTTGTTAAGAATTTACCTGTAGAAGTTAAACTCCGCATAATCAATCTATTTAACAAAATTTTCGATCAAGGCATTTACCCACAGGCATGGAAATCGGCACTTATTATACCCATTCCCAAACCAAACAAACCCTCAACGGAAGCATCGGGATATCGTCCCATATCCCTGTTACCATGCATAGGAAAAGTATTTGAAAAGATAATTGCTAATAGAATTATGTGGTACGCTTCAAAAAAAAAATTCATTAGCCCCCATCAAGTCGGATTCAAAAAATCTCATAGCACAATGGATGCCTTAATATACTTTGAACACTTTTCTTCAATGGCCTTATCGGCAAAAAATCATGTCTCAGCTCTAAGCCTAGACTTTGAGAAGGCTTTTGACCGAGTGGGTGCGCATGTCGTACTCCGCCAACTTTCAAAATGGAAAGTAGGAAACAAATTATTTAACATTGTTAAAGCTTTTTTAACTTATAGAAAATTCAATGTGAAAATAAACAACACTTTGTCAAAAGACTACCGTCTGGAAAATGGGATACCCCAGGGATCCCCGCTCTCAGTAACTTTGTTCTTAATTGCATTTAACGAAATTAGTCAAATTGTTATTAAACAAAAAAATATTGAGCATATAATCTATGCCGACGACGCATTGCTATTTTCCAAATCCACTGACCTAAATGCAGTCAAGAACAAATTTACAAACATACTTGCAGATATATTTGAATGGTCTCTGTCCTCAGGAGCCAATATTGCCTACGAGAAATGTAAATCATTCCATATTTGTAAAAAATTAAATTGTAACAGCTTTAATTATACGTTCCGAAACAATGTAATTGAGCATACAGATAACTTAAAAATACTAGGTATAATTTTTGATAAGAAACTTACTTTTAAGCCTCACTGTAAATATATTCGCTCAGCTCTAGCTGCCAGGCTCAATATAATTAAATACTTATCCTCCAGTCATTCGCTTATACATACAAAATATCTTATTAATGTTACTAGATCATTTCTTTTATCAAAAATCGATTATGGGCTATGTATATACGGTCACTGTGCAAAATCAACTCTTCAAATTATCGGAGCTCCATACCACACGGCGGTGCGGAGAAGTATACGTGCTTTCCCCACATCTCCAACAAAGTTCTCTCTAGTGGAAGCTGGTCTTCCCACAATAGAGGAACGAGTGCTGTACTGCACTTTAAGGCTAATGCCAAAACTATTTTATTGTCACAATGAGGTTCTATACAAAACCGCCAAAGCCGTCTCCAATCACAAACGACCATACAAGCGCCACTCGTCAATCACCAGGTGCATCAGCTACGCAAAATCACTGGATTTCAACTTTAAACCAATGCTTAGAAAACCTGCTAAATCTCCACAATGGAAATTAACAGATGAATCCTTCGTCCTGGATTTGTTGAAATGGCCTAAAACTACCACCAGTCCAAGAATATACCAACAACTATTTTCCGAATTAATTCAACCTCTCAAGAGAGCAACTTGGCACTTAATTTTTACAGACGGATCGAAGACATATGACAACATTACATTTGCTATAGTGGACGAGATCGGAAGTACAATTAGCACTAATCGCCTACCTTCATTCTGCTCAATATACACAGCTGAAGCCAGTGCAGTACTTAAAGCAGTTGAATATGCTGCAGCATCGAAAGGACGATACATCATCTGCACGGATAGCCTTTCCACAATATCTGCTTTGCAAAATGCTGCTAACAACTCTTTAATCATAACACTTTTAAGGGACAAACTCATCACATGGGCAAAAAAAATAAAAGTTATGTGGGTTCCAGGTCATTGCGGAATTAGAGGCAATGAAAATGCAGATAAAAGAGCAAAACTAGCCATCAATGAGCCTTTACTGCTGTTTCCATTACTTGAAAACAACGATATCTTCCGGTTGATTTCTTTGCACTTACGGCAAAGAAACTTAAACGCATGGACGAATATCAACCACCACTATGCAAACTGCAATTTAAATGGGATGAAACCTTCATACCCTAATTCCGCCTCACCACGCGACCTAAAGATATTTACTCGCCTTCGCATTGGACATACGAAACTCACGCACGAGCATATTCTCAAAGGATCACCTCCACCTACTTGCCCCTTCTGCAATGCATCTCCGCTGACCGTAACTCATTTACTCGATTTTTGCCACAAATTTAATATTGCTAGACATACTATCTTTCAAGCCCACAAGCCTTCCGAGCTACTTAAAAATACCACTTTAACTAATATAACTAAAATTACTAAATTTATTACTGATTCACATCTACTACCCTTTATATAATGCAATAGAAACAGAAATGTATACAATCTTTTTTTTTATAGTATATCTTTTTTATAACTTAACTATTTAATTATAAGAGAGCTGAAAGTCCTGGCAGCTATGGCTCTATTAATGTAGAGTAAAAATTAATTTTTATTCTTCAAATAAATAATAATAATAATATTAATTTGCACAAAATTGCGTAAGCATTTTCAATTTCCTGTTTAAAATGACATTTTAATGAAGGTAGAATGCGTATACTTTACTTACACGCACACGCATTCGCACGCAAACACACGCAAGCAAGCACAGATATACCCACACGAATGTAAATTTGAATAAATGAGTCTATTTAAAAAGGGGTTGTTCACAAATAAAGCGGAAGTTCATAAATGATGTACAAATTAAAAGTAAATTAAATAAAATTGAAGCTCATAGCATTTTGTTGTTCCTTTTTCGATGCTTTTTATGACAATTGTTGGCAATATTTTAAATATAGATTGTTGAACAATTACATTAGCTCTTGCAATGAAAATTCAAATTTGGCATGGATTTTGGCATTATTGAATTGAATGATATATTTTTACAATTTTAACATATTGAAAACTTGTTTTTGTCAAAAAAGTCATCATTTAAGTATGCATTTTGTAAAAATATTTATTTGAAAATAAGAATCGAAAAACTGTTTTAGTTGAAATTTTCGGCAGATTCCATTTCAAAAATTGAAAATTCAAAATATATTCTAGCTATATGCTACCATATCAATTGCTCCATGAATGACTTTATAACAAATTGAAAGTGTTCATTTGTTATATCAAGCCTTTCATGTGCTGTCTCCTTTTCGCTCATGCGCATGCAACTGTAATTAAGTTTAATTAAAATCGCGCTTAATTGCGCGCATTTGTCATTGCTTGGGAGAGTGTATCTGTGCGATTGCATGTGGCCTGCAGCTGTGTGCGTGTTTGTATGCAAATGTGAAATTAATCACGCGAATTCAATTAAAAATTAGAAGCACACACACACACACACACTCTATGAAAAATATCAGCAACTGCTGCACATTCGTTATGAATGTCGCTCGTGCGCCAGGACACGCCCACAAATTCATGTGCTGGTGCGTGTTTGTTGCTGTTGCATGAAATGAGCGCACATATGCAAATGTGCAATAGCATGGAATGAAATGCATTGAGTGCAAATCAAATGATATGAGAGGCAATTCAGAAAAACGAATGCGCATTTATGCCACTAAAATAATTTCGTAAGGCATTAAAAGAGAAACTGCCAGAAAGATACAACAGAGAACAGCATAAGAAGAGCCAACACACAAAGACTAAATAAAATGAAATCATTTGGCGGGGCGGTGCAAGGCATCATCGAGAAGGGGCGGCTGGCAGTCGATGGCAACAAAGTGGCCGTACGTGCGCATTTCAAGCTCATTGGCTGTGCGGCACATCTGCATAGATTTGCATATATATTTGCCACATTAGCTGCCGTCACTTCGAAGCCTTCCCTCAAGCTCATCGCCTTCACTCGTTGCCTCATTTGACACTGCCACGAAAAGGCATAGAATTTTATTAAAAAATAAGTCACCGAAATTGCTTTGCAACTGAAACTAAAACCGTCGCAGCGTTGCCAGCTTCCCGCTCAGCTTCTCATATATTATTTCAACATTTTTCATAAGAATATTTTAAAATATATTTTTTAATATAACCACCTTTGCAACCATTTTCACTTCATTTATCCTTCCCTCGAACAATTAATTTTGCCCTTGATCAGAATGGAAAATTAAAAAGATGGCAACGCTCCGCTGTAGCGATTTCGCCTACATTACGAATCGCCGCGCATTCGAAAATCGCGATCAATCGACAATTCTAAATTTCAAAATTTTATCTCATTGAAATAACAAATCAAAGGCAAATTGTTTCGTTCGTAAGTAGCAAATGGAGGCTGAAGGCTGGAGACTGGAGACTGGCGCAAAACAGATAAAATCTTTCGGTTGACGTCGACCTGAAAAAGCAGTAATGATGAAATTCTACAGCCGCAGGCAGTGACGCATTTTGTTGAATAACAGTGACGTTTGCTTTAATTAAAAGTTGAGCCGTTAAAATAATGAATAATTGTGATTAGGAATGGAAATTCAATGCAAATGCAGTTGGAATATATGAATCTGGAGGTATATGACTGATTTAGAGCTTCAATGCCACTAGCAGAATTTAATTGAAAAACAGAAATGATTACAAAACATATTTTATTCGAATTTGATTAATAGGTTAAGAAAAAATTAAGCTCAGCATCTTCTGGAACTTCGTCCGAAGCCGAAAGGTCAGCTTAGGTTAAAAAAGGCCTCGCAGAGACTCTGTTAGGTCCTTAGCGATGCCAGTTAGAGTTCCGTTTAGAAATGATCAAATCAATGATCTGTCAGAATTTGTGTGTGTTTGACAAATTTCCAAAGAGACTTGATACCTAGTTTCGAGGTCTGTTCGAGCCTGTTCTATGAATCAATTTATATAAGTCCAGACAAGTCGGAAGAAAATTAAATAAAAATGATTTCTCAGACTGCGGCAATGCGGAGAAATTCAATTAATTCCGACATGACTGAATCGCACAGCTAACCAAACACACATATACACACACACACACACAGCAATAAACGCATAGACACAATACATCGGCCATCCACTGATTTTTGACCAAAAAAGGATTAAGCACTACAATCTCTTCACATTTCAACAACAATTTTTGATATTATAATTAGAATCCCAAAAAGCAAATTATGAATATGCAAAATACTCGCATACACGAACAATGCGCAGCAAGTTGCTGCCGAAAGCTGCAAGAAAATCAAAAAGCAAATCCGCCACACAAACTCTCTCTCACACACACACACACACCTAGAAAGATTTTACGTACAGCGTTGGCGCCGAATGAGTTTGGTTGCTTGTGTGCCGGAATAGCGAAAGTGGGGTAGTAGAAGCTTGCTGTTGATGTGGACAGTTGCCAGAGCATCGAACTTTCGTTCATGCCACATCAACGCAAGGCGGCAACTTAAAGGGGCATAGTTTTAGTTAACACAACAAAATGTTGTTGCTAATTTATTTATGCTCGCAAAATAACGACAAGTGAGTGCAACTTCCAGCAACGTATGTGGCAAAGATATAAGGTAATGAGCGTCGAGAGATTTGAGAATTTCATGAGAATTGTTTATAGAAAGGGTCTCTGAAAAAACTATATCAAAATGAGTATTCAGGCCAGGCTACATCTCATCTTTTCTCATAGTACGAAACTGCAGAAAGAACATCTTATGTTGCAAATTTAATTTGAGAATTTATAAAGGGTTTTTTTTACATTAAAAAGAAAAAGTGAAAATTCAAAACGAAAAATTTAAGCCTAAAAAATTTGAATATGCTTGAAATTTAAGATAGTTAGAAGAGAGTTTTTGCTCATTTTGTTTAAAAGAACTACTCTTTTTCAATAAAACATTAAAAGTATATCTCAAAAGCATGACCGAGCTTGAGGATAATTGCCCATCACTTCATCTTCTGTACTACGCAGCTGAAAAAAGTAGATGCCCAAAGTTGAGCATGGCAGCTTTTAGCATGCGTTTTGGCAGGATGACACTCACACAGTCACACATGAACACGCACTAAAGTAGCAGTGTGTTCATTAGGTAGAGTTCGCTCATGAGGTTGAGTGTGGAAGAGCTTCGGAAAGTAGGTGTTAGATTTGCCTTCAATTTAGTAAAAAGTATTCAAATTTTAATTAAAAGAGAGCAATAATTAAAGTTTGCAGCTTTGACAAGTGTGCAAACACTTCAACAGCACACACACGCACATTCCAAAGTATACAAGTATGCACTCATACAATCCCAGTTGAAAAAAAAGCTATCCAGTATGCATGCTGGAGACATGCCTAGGAAGGTCAGCAGGCCTGCTCTCCTCCATACCCGCTTGTATCTTTTTTCTATAGGCATGTCCTAGGACGGCATGCCTGCCAAATGAACTGCCGTAGCAGCAATGCTGCATGCATCTCGTGGAAGTGATGTGGCAGGTCAGATATGAAAAAAATAATTAAAAAATAAAGAAATTCTTTTTCTATTCTAGTTTCGGAGAATTGCCAATTCATCGCAAGAAGTGGCGCCGCGCAAAGAAATACATAATTTGAAAACAAATTGTCTTTATATTAGATTTTATATACATACTATTGTACCTCTATTACATTTTATGTGCCTTGACTGAGAATTGAACCCGGGCCTCCCGTATAAGCAACCAAGTGGCTCATTCACTGATCCAACGTGACGCGTAGGCTTTGGTTGCTTAAAATTAACCAGAATGAGAAAATTTTTAAAATTTCTAAAAATAAACTTTTGAAATTGACAACAAAATTATAACCTGCCACATCCCTTCCATCGGCATGCCTTCCTTGTTTTTCAACTGGGATGGCACGCAGACTGGCTGAACACTAATGCAAATATGCGATATATATGAAATAAAATATTTGATCGTGTTAATGTACACACACACACACACACACACACACACACACAAGAGCAGCTGCAATTACAAACACACATGCATATAAATGCATTTAAAAGCATATACAAATGCAGTTGGCTGTTTTACCTATTGTATGTGTGTGTATATGCGTGTAAATAACGGCACATTTTCTTGCCTTGTATGCATGTGTGTGTGTGTATGTGTGTGACTGTATCTGATGCCAATGCTTGGCCTCAAGAGCGCATTGAGAAGCACTTATATTTAGTGTCTACAATGTTATAGCTCACACATACACACAAACACAAAACAGCTATATTTCAAAATATGCATGTATATATACATATAAATCTGTGCTTATATACCACATATAAATATGTGTGCGCTTGTTTCTGTTTAAAGATTTATGTGCATTAAGCCGTAGTGACGCAGACAGGCGTAAATACATAAATTGCAGAAAAACCAAGCATACAAATAGGCGCTTAGGCTACCGGCAGCAATTTGTGAAATTCTCAAGTAATATTCTCTAAGAGGCAAGCAGCGCGCAAGCAGTAAAATTGGTATCGAGTAGATACAGACGAAAGGCAGCTCCTCGAAGTTGCTTACAGTAAGGCCTATGCCTTAAAAAGGGCTTCGAATTTTTGTATTTAGCTTTGTGCGGAATGGGTTGCATTATTCGATAAAAATTTTCTAAATAATCAACATTTTCGATGCCTGATCGAAAGCTTTATTTGATGTCCCTATTAATTTTCTTGCAGTTTTCTTCAATTTAATTTTCTTTGAATTGAAAGCTTTATTTGATGTCCTTTTTACTTTTCTTGCAGTTTTCCTTAGTTCAGTTTTCTTTGAGTGAGTCTCACTAAATTCTAAGAACTTCGAATTTTGCTTTATTTTATATTTTATTTGAATGACAGAAAATTTAAGTGTTCACATAAAGGCACAACATTTTGAGAGTAAGCCGAAGAGTGTCCGAAGAGGACAGAGAAAGTTGGCGAAAGTCTGCATAGCAACGCCACGGCGCTTAATTACTTTGCATAACTTTTAGCTTCACATTAATATCAACATTTACAAATGCATACATATATGTATATGCTTTATATGTATGCATATATGTATGCATATTAAAAGTGAGTGTATGCCTGCATTTGCCAAGAAATTTATCGAAATGTCGAAATAGATTTTGCCACAACAAATTGCAACAAAAACAAGCCGCACAAAGAGCAACACTGCCCCTGCATACAGGCACACACACATGCGCACTTCTATCTACACACACACACACACACACACACACACATACAGAGCGCATGCATTAGTGCGACTAGATTCTGCTTCACTAATTTAAATGCAAATGAGATTCATTTGACGACGACACCAACACACTTTGTCCATGTCGTCGGTCGTCGTCTTGCCAGCCTGTCCTGCTGCATTGCTTGCTGTGTATGCACACACACATACGCATGCCTAAATGCGCAGAGACACGCACACCCACGCAGATACATGCGCTCTCTCAAGCATGTCAGCAAGCAAACATAAATAAACAAGGTGTGTGTGCAGTTTAAATGAATTAGGCATTCAGTGGCGTGGCAACAGTTTAAGTCCGACATTCAGTTGGAATCGGAATCGAAATTATAAAAGGGACGCACAGAATGCACAATGTCAAATGGAGCTGTAATTATAAAAAGAAACATTAAATAGAAATTACAATTTCATCAAAATCATTCAAAATCTAAACTGATATTTTGAAAATTTGCAGTGACATTGAAATTGATTGATTTATATGTATGTATATGAGTATAGTTGAAGCAGGCAGTACCGCGGTCTGAAAGGCCTATTGTGGAAATTCTAGATCTATTTACTCAGCTGCGCAGTTTCAAGAGGTATGAAGGAATTTTCTTTGGAGATCTTTCCACCATATGCTGCGGCTATAGGTATATAATAGCTAGTTAACGAAGTCTGATACTGACCAGCCAATTATAGTAATAAGGGATGTGATCTGCTGTTTTCTCATCATCGTTACATTTTATATAGGGATATGCTAGAGAATCCTGCGAATTCCAAAAAGTTTATATTTTTGAACAAAGATTTGTAGTTGAATTTTTAAAATTATTTTATGTATTCAGTTTTCATATAATTTGCTGTAAAATGAAGAAAATTCAAACCGGCACTGTTTAATTAAGCTAGGATTGTATATATTAAACTGCTGCTGCTTCGCTTCGCCTTTCTTCATCAGCTTCATTTTGGGCAATAATCAAAGCCTATGTCGTCCCCATCAACACCCAAAAGCTTACCACTCCACCTCCACCTCCATCTTCAAGCACTGCTCACACGAGATACATTATCGATGTGCGTGCGTGTGCGTGCAGCTCGTATGTTTGTGTGGCTGCAGTAGTATGCAAGTATGCAGGGCTTTACAGGACTCTCTTCGGCATGTGCTTACAATGCACAATTATAAATGTGTTCATTGGAGAGGCGGTGGTGGCGTTGCTAGCCTGCAGGCCCACTGACGTAGCTTGTTGGCCACCTGCTGCAGTCTTTCATGTTCTTCATACTTCGTCCTTGGCTTGCTTGCTTGCCTGTTTGCTTAAGTTTTGGGCATTAACGCAAACCCACTACACCCTTCCTTTTCAAAGTACTTTGCCAACTACAAGTAAACTTGCTGCTGCTGCTGTTGTTGTTGTTGCTTTTTGCTCAAAATTAGCAACGCCGACAAACGCACAAAATGACCGTCAACTAAGTAAAAGGAGCAAATGAAGGGAACGCAGGCAACAGAGGCAGAGGCAGCGGCGTCGGGAGTTGTAGCATTCTCATTTGGAATTACGAAAATTCGAAAATTACTAACGAACATTTCTCGCAAGGATGCATGTGAATGTAGTTGTGACTGTGTAAGATAGTGCAGCAGTGGGCGTAAGGACAATTGTTTGCTGTGCCTGTGTGCGTGGCTTTGTGTGTGTGTGTGTGTGTGTGTGTGTGTGTGTGTGTGTTTGTGCAAGCAGAACAAGTTAATTCAGTTAAAGGACATAAGGCAGTGCTTGTGTGTGTGCTTGTCTGCCTGTCTGCCTGCCTGCCTGCCTGTCTGTGTGTTAGTGAATGTGCAACGTTGCATGTGGGTGTTGGTGTGGGTGTGAGTTGAAGGAACTTTTCGTAAATGAACAGAGAAATGACAGCACTGACATTTACATTATTAGAAACTGCATTCGACGTTGCATACATTTAGGAGTTTATGTTAATTTAAGCCAGTTGAAAGTTTAATAAGGATATAAAGTAATGTAATTAAAATGTAAAACAGGCACAACTGCAAGCATAAAAAGGAAAGATAACCGAACCATGTTGGGATAGACGCCAGGGTGGCGGCTCAAGGCACAGCCGGACATTGAATTGAAGCTTAGATAAACGTGCAAGCGAAAATCGAAAAGGATTGGCCTAGGTACAGGCTGCAGGTAATAAGGAATGTGTGAAAGAGTGAAGAGAGAATTGCATGTTGAAGGCTTAGAAAAAATATATTATAAAAAATTATAATTATAAATAAATTAAATGGCTTAAAATACGGTTTTTTTCTAGAGTTCGAGTTCAAGAATTTTTGGCTGCTATTTCATAAAATTATAACATATGAACATTTTTCACTCTCATTCCATGTTACCATGCACTTGGATTCCGGCATTGCTCTGCCAGTTGTTATGCCTTCATAGTTTTTGTTCCTACACTTTAAATGTTCTTCACTTCTCAGCTGTTTTGCTTAAATTTCTTTCTTCTTAGTTTTAGCATTACAAAATTCTTCTCTTTTAGCTCTCACACTTCCTTTTATATCGATGGCTCCACATCAGCCCACATAGTCTGGCACAGCTCTCTCTATCTTCTCCACCCACAGTCGCTTATAACCAAACCTCCATATGAGATACCACTCAAATATTTGCTTACGTATTTTAATTTATTACGTCTGTCGATGATTTCTTCGTTTTGTGGCGATTTTTATTTTGAAAGTGCTTCTTCGCCATTACGTGCACTCACTCCCTCCCTGCCATGCCCTCCATTCGGCCGATGTACCTCTTCCGGCTCATACTGCTCCACTCGCTAACTGCGCCGCCGTGCAAAACAATGAACAATTTTGTTTTCGCGAATTCGTAATTTTGCATTTTTACACACAAGCAAATACACACAAATACACACACACACTCGCTCAAATATACAAACAATCAAGCATGTAAAAAAATTTGGCGATTTTGTTCTTATTTCGTAAATAAATGCGCGAAGACAAAAAACCAGCGCGAATTCGAATTGGAAACGAATTCTGAGCCGGCAGCAAGAAGGCTGAGCGGCGTAGACTCGGGCGGGTGGCGTTTATGCTAAGAGGAGGGGAGTGGAGGGCTGAAATGGTGCTCAGGCAGGCAAGCAGCAGCGCGCATTGTTTTCCTTAATTAATGTTTAATCAGCAGGACTCAGCGGCCAGTACACAACCCCCAAGGCTTACACATATGCGTGCGACCTCCCCTCTATGCATGTGTGTGTGCATGTGTGTGTGCATGTGTCATACTCCCAAAAGTATGCTTCGCAGTGACCAAAAGCAGCGAACCGCATGCAATATTGGTCAAAATAATAAAAATGAGTAGCCAGAGCAGCCGCGCAGCTGGACCGAAGCCGAGCCACGAAAAATAGAACAAAACCAAAACAGCCAAATGTAAATTCGTTGCTGACCAGAACAACAACAAAACAAAACCAAATAATACATACGAAGGAAAGGCAGAAAAAAAAACCTAAAAGGGTGTTGCAGAAGAGAACAGCATGAAAAGCAAAATAAAAAGTTGTTGTTGCGTTTTTTGGCGAATTTTTAACAAGCTGATGTGAGGCATTGTTGTTGGCCAAAATGCGCACACTTGCATACATATACGCACGGCAAAAAGTTAGTAATGCTTGGCATTATTACAATTTACTTAGTTACACTAATATTTTCTATGCAAAATTATTCAACGAAAATGTAAAAGAAAAGAAATTGCTTCATGCCTATTGAAGAAAAGCATTCCTGAGAGTCTTCTGCAAATACATGGAGAACTGTCATGAACAGATCTCTCAGGCAGCGGTGACTAGAAGACTGAACCACTACTCCAAATCTATATCTAAAACTATTCTTAAAAGGAATCTATAAGGAATTTTCAGCAGTGTGCTGAAAACTTTTTATGACTGTACATGCACACATATACATACATATGCAGATATGCGCATGTGAACAGCTGAAACACATGCCAAATAAATATCGCGAAAATGCTGATAAACATAAAAAATTTAAAAAAAAAGCAAATATATTCTACGAAAAAAGCAATGAAATGCAAAGAAAAGGGGGCAACATAAGCAACATTTTTGGCATTGGTCAGTGCAGAGAAGCAGCGAATTTTTGTAGGCAATAAGCATGGAATGAAACGGGCTCACATCGGGGAACCTTTGTAAAGAGGCTGGTAGCAATAATGAAAGCGCACACTTGGGAGTGGTGTTAAGTGTTGTAATGCAGCTGGAGTTGGAGGCGCTGTTGGTGGGAAGGTGCAGAAGGCTGAGCACGTCTGGTGCACATTGAACATGCAGAATAATCAACAAAAAATTGCAAGCATCAACGACATTATCAGAAGGAACATTGGTTTGGAGGTGAGTCTGTGTAGTCTGCTTGTATGCGACCCCATCACTTTCGTCACTCTATATGGCTGTCTCTTTCTGGCAGGCGCTGTTTTTCTGCTTTGTTCGTCTGTTTTGTTCACTTGTCAGTCTTTGTTGTTCATCTATTTCTACTGTCCTTTTGTGTATTCTATTTGTTTTATATGTATGCCTGTCTGTTTTGTTCTGCCGTCTATTTTATCTCTTTGTTTTGTTTCTGCGATTTCTCAACTTTTTTGGCTTTCTTGTCTATCTTTTCCTTTTGCCGATCTTTTTTAACCGTCCGAATTTTGCGTCTGTCTGGTTCACTCATCTCTTCTGTTTATCTGCCTTGCTCATATGTCTCTGCATTCTTTTTCTGTTCTTCTGTTAATCGAACTGCCTTTCCTTTCTCTACGTCGATCTGCGCGCCTGTCATCATTGGCGGCTGCCGGCTGTCAGCACCCGTTGGCTATTGTCAGATGAGCGCGAGTATGACGAATATTCTGACGCTGTTCATACTTAACACCCAGCTCAATCCAGAATTCGCGCATAAATGTCAAAAAGGTAGACCCATGCTGAATTCAATCTGTTCCTCCACTCGCAAATTGAAAGGGAGCAAGCAGAATTCGCATGTACCGAAATGCAGCTACATTCGCTGTCATTGTCAGTTGATTTCTAGCTGTAGTCTTTTTATTAAATTTCAGCTTGCATGTATGTGTACTCGTGTGTGCATGTGTTGACTCATCAACTGGCCGTGCAACAATGGTCACTTGCTTTGCAGTTGCACTGCACAGGACTCATTGAACTGAACTTGAGCCGGTGACTCTTGACCATTTCCGCCACAAACAGTTGCAGGCATTTGTTGAAGAGGAGGAATGTGCCTGATATTTGGTAGATGAGCCGTAATGAAAACAGCAGAAAAAAGTGCTTCAATGCTTTTTCTTTACAAAAATAGCAATGTTTATTACAACAATTCGTTAGACTTCCCAAATTACCATAGTCCTTTTTGCCTTATGTAATAATCTACAAGAAAGTGCCAACAAATAAATTGCAGAATGGCAAATTGCACTGGCAATATTGTACACGTTCTGCATGCAATTTGGAACAACATCGCTAAAAACTTAATTGCATACTTGCAGGCGAATAAATTTCCGTTATGACCAGCACTGCGCGGCCCACTTGCCTGCCCTCTTTCTCCCCGCAACCCCGCACAAACTTTGCACTTAAATTAACCTCTAACCTATTTAGCAGAGCCAAAGTGCACAATGATGATGCTGCTGATGACAACTAAGGATGCTGAAAAGGACTCGCACACACACATACACACACATGCGCAAACGCGCTCATGCACTGCCACGTTGCTGCAGCAAAGTTGCACTGAGCATGCCAAAGGACACGACCGCGAACTGAAAATTTGTATCCTTGCTGGCAAACGAAAGCAGGTGAAGTGGCACTGTTGGTGGCTGCGGCTGCGGCAGTGGCAACATCATCATCAGCAACATTATGCCACGGTGCGCTCTTAATTGCACGAATTTCATTTTAGAAAATTAACAGCAATTAAGTGCCAGCGGAAAAGGAGGCAAAGAAGGAAGGGTTTAGAGTGTGGCAGCACTCTTGTAAGCGCATCCTTGCAAGTGCAGCTTGATATTGTCGGCTTTTGTGGCATGCAACTTCCGGCACGCAAAAGGAAGCAGCCACCAAGTGTAAAAGTGGCCTTATTATTGGTGAAGGTAGTGCTGAGAAATGCGCTCGCGGACACTGAACATAAGCAGTGCGGTCTTCAGCTGCTTTGGAGTTTCTGGGCACGAAATATTTGGAGCACTTTTGAAATATTTAATTTTTTTTTCAAATAAATAATAATTTACAATTTTAAATGCTCAGCAAAATAAAGAAGATTTATTAAATTCATAATTCTGTGAACAAAAGGACATTATTTTATATAAACAATGAAAAGAAAAATAACATGAAAACAATGTTGCCGCATTGGCTCTGAATATGTGCGCCCGGCCTCTTATGCGATGGCTTCTGGGTTCAATTGCTTGACTACTTATGCAATCATACAAATAATTCGATTGTTTTGAATTGGCAACTCATGCAAAGAATTGACAACTCTGTGAAAATCTTTCTGGCCTTGATAAAGCTGCTTACTTTGGGAGCCCAATGTTGGGCGAATTGCGTGAACGCCACTGGCAGCGCAGACAGATGCGTTAGCGAACGCTAAATGCATGCATGTGTGTTGCTGTGTGTGTGTATGTGTGTGGCAGGTAAGTGCTACTTCTTTGGTATGCTAGCAGCTCGTTGTGGCGGCTACTTCCGCAGTGGGTCAGATTGCAATTAGCGGCACTTGCCTGCTGCCGAACTTAACTGATCTGGACTGGCAGTGAAATTGTGGCAGCGTCTTGCTTTGGGCGCTGCATCTCGGAAGTAGCATCCTGGCAAGGAAATTGCATTGCCAAGTTTTTCGCGGTGTGTTGTAAATTATGCAAAATTTAATAGTAAGCAGTCGAGCAGTCGCACTGCAGGCGTGGCAATTAAGCAGCGGCGTAATTTACTTAAATGTGGCTGGCAGTTGGCCAGGCGCGAAGCACTTTAATATTTGCAAAAACAAATTGCATTTTTGTGCTTTAGTTGCTGCCGTTATTTAGCACAAATTGTAAATTCAAGGTTTCTTATGCGCCCAAAAGTATGCTACACAATTTAATTAGTAGCACGTATGCGTAAGCGCTTGTGCGCTCATTTACTGGCGCCATCACATCAGAGCGTGCTTGGAATGCTAATTTTAGTGAGCGCAGGTAAACTATGTCAGTTGTGTTGTTGTATCTGACTTTTGGAAAAAATAGAAAAATGTAGCATATTTCTGAGCGCCTCTTGTACTCTTTAAAGTTGAATTAGCTAAAATAGTCATCTTTTAGGTGTGAAGGCCAGAAATCGTTGTTCTCTTTTTTTCAGCATAGAAACTAGACAAGTTCTGAAAAGGAACTACCTTCTATTTATTTGCTCATGCTTTCAAGTGGAATTTGCGCGGGCCATTCATAAGGTCTTTTGTAGAAAATAAATTTTAGAGCACGCTTTCGTTTTTTTTTTTTACAAAAATTGCCACTGACGAAATTCCATCGAAAAATTCAAATTTATCAAATCTTCAAAAAAAGTGCCGCCGCATTGCTGCACCTTCCCTCGAACCACTTTCAATGAATTTGGCAATTAGCAGCGTGTACAAAGGCCATTTTAGCTTTTTCGATAGAAATCAAACGTTTTAATTAGAATTTTGGCTCGTTAAAACTCGCAATTAAATCGCTGAAAAGGGGAGTTTGGGGGAACGTGTGCAATTTTCAGCAAAAAATTTCATAATGAAAAATATTTGCTGGCGATTAAAATAAATTTTTATTTGTCAAACATCAAAAGCAGTCGTTGCCTTCGGAGCAGACGAAACACCACTAGTAAATGTAAAACGAACATTAGCAATTCAAATTTTCGAATTTATTCGCGAAACCCTTGCTGTGCAACCCAAACGCACACACACACACATACACACATACACAGCGACCAAAAGTCAAATATTGTGCGCTTTCAATAAGCTCATCATTAATTGTCTTCATCCTTTTGTTGTGTGTGTTGGTGTCGTCAGTGTGACGGACGTACTCAAGACGCTGCGCCCGGCTGAATTTAATTTATCCACAGCTCGCCCAACAAATGTCCACCCACCACTTGCCACACCTACAAGCGCAGACGTTGTCGTCGCCTCATCTTTGAAGTAATTTGCGCGCTAAACTCAATATTGTCATTTGCGGGCACAATTTTATGCTAATTAGAAGATTCACAGTGCCCAGAACCCAATCACTTTATGCTGAAGCGCCTAAATGTACGCACTAAACTTTGACGTCCAACTCATTTATTGTTTGGCAGCGCCAATGCTGGGCTCTAGTGCTCTCTGGTTGCAGGGTTAAAATGTTGTAGTTAGTGATGGCAGGTAGTTTCAAGTATTCGGATTAATCTGCTATTTCCTGAATTGCATTCGATATAGTATTTGTTTTGAGCAGTCAACAATGCTAGTGGCTTTTTGCATAAACTTGCTATAATTGATTTGAGTACTAGGCACTACAAGGTTCTAATATTTTACTCTATCGAGAGTGTTCCTAATGATTCTATGGCATTTAATATTTTTCATTTGGATACTCGGCACGACTTCACATATTCGTTAATGCTGGTTACTTTTTTACAAGCGCTTCACACTTCTCGATATTATTCTGCCTTATCGATGATAGAGAAAATTCCGATCATCTCTTCGAGTTATCGCGTATATACCTTATCAGTTTTTTAAGTACTCAACACTACTTGACAATTAAATAATCGAAAGTATTGGCTGTATTTCATACAATTTTTCGATATTTTTGATTACACTATTTTGATTTGCTTGCACTATAAGAAAGAAACTATGAACAAATGCTACTAGAAATATTATAAAAGATCATAAAATTAATCTGCTTCATATTTTTAGTTTTATAATTGTTCACTTTTATTTCTGCAATCTTTTTTATCACAGGTTATTATGAAATTTACAAAGCTGAGTAATCAAGATGCAAGCTCATTTTTCAAGCCAATTCCTTAGCGATTCAATAAATAGTTTTACTATTAAAAATGTTCGAGCGTATCGATTCCTGGCATGACAAATATTTTTTCTGCACAAAAACACTTTTCCCTCCCTCCTTGCTTGTTGCACAGTTTGAAGCAGCAAATACTTTCGGAAGATCCAATTGCTGGACAATGAATGTATTGGTTATTTTGCAAAATCGATTATTCAGCATGTGAGTACTCAATATTTTTCCATCACTGATGGCTTGCTTGGCGCCATCTCTGCGCTTTCGAACTGAGTGTCAGTGTCAGCTACAGCTTCAGCATGCCATTGATTTGCATTTCCAAATGTTATTCGCTGACAGTTGTAAGCGGTTTTCCTTCGCTCTCCACTTCTCCGTAACTTAATGTTGCTTCGATTTCTACGCTTGCGGTTTCCATGCATAATTGTGCATTTTAATTATGTTCAGCAAACAACATCTTGGCTGTTTAAGGGTTAATTTGTACAATTCGCTTGCTCATGATGAGCTTCGTTATCATCATGCTGAAGAAATAAAATCCTTTTGTTTCTTGTAATTTGCAGTCACAAAAGAAAGTTAGAGCCGAAGAGGCGGTATGCTAATTTCTTGGCGGGCAACTTTTGAGCAGTGCAAATATAATTTTTAATTTTCTTAATTATAATGCCAGCCCAAAAGGTTTGATATTTACAATTAGACGCGGCCATTAATTATGTTCTCTCCTTTTCAAACCAATAAGTGCTTTGCACGTAAAGGGATATCCCCTTGCCGTTGGTTTCTTAAAAAAAAAAAATGTTCAGCCTGCAATTTCTAATTTCTGCAACACTTACATATATATTTAAAACTGAATCTTCTTTGTGGAATGTATTAAAGAAATATGTGGAAATAAGTTTGAAGCAAGTTTCGATGCTTTACACCTAATTTGCGCTACAATTAAAGTACATAATATCGTTTCGTTATTAAGTTTATGCCAAGAAAATGCTACTTTTTTTTTGATAATAGCTTTGAGTGGTGCTGCTATCTTAAACTAAGCTGCCGCACATATGTCGCAATATAATAAGTCTAAGTACTACAAACGGCAGATGCGCATGAGCCGAGGCAACTTATCAAAATTCCATTTCCTTTGCATCGCTACTGAATTTGCATTTTCGCCGATCACTTGCGGCAACGTGGCACTTCACTTCTGCATAACAAGCACTTGCATTGCATAATTACCAACAACAACAATGAGCACAACAACAACAACAACAACAACATTATGCACACACACACACACACACCCCTTTATACAGCTGTGCATAAGTAACGAAAATATTGTCTCATTAGCTTCTTGGCCAGATCAGCTGCCAGCCAGCGACGGCGAATGCCATGGAGGCAGTCTGTTGCCATGTGTCCGTCAATTCGTCGAATGCTCGTTATCGATGCGCAACTTATAAGGAAAAAACTAATGAAAAATCAACGAAAGGCAGCCAAAAAGAATAAAGGAAAAATGCCAGAATTGGGGGGCAGAAAAAGTGCAGCGACGAATTAAATTAAATTAAATGGAAACTAAATTCAAATGAGTTTTTTGGCATTAATCCTGCACAAAGTGCTATTCTTCATGGTGTGTGCAGGCGAGCAAGGGAGAAGGGAAGGGGCAGCAGCTCTGCACCACAGATCAGTCGTAATGAAATAATCCGAATCGTTGCAATTTGCCTGCCAGCGTGGCTGCGCTTCGTCGAGCTTCGTTTGCATGCAAATCAGTCACAGAGTTGCAAGTGATGCCTTCGCCTTCGCCTTGAAAGCGCCTGCCTTTGCTGCTCGCCAGCTGTTGCTGACTTTTGTCGGTAATGTAAAAAATGCAAATTGTTTGATTTGTTTGGTAAACAAGAACTGTCACTGTAATGAGGCACAGCAGTAAAAGGATATGTGCATTGTTTGTTGTTGTAATTAATTGAACAGCTGCTTAGCGAGAGGAAAGCACATAAAGCATTGTCGTCAAAGGACTCAGAATATTAGTGGCGCTATGCCTTTGCTGGCAATTGGCAGAAAAGCTCGCTAAAAAGTTTAGAATAGCGCCTAAAAATATGCTTCTTTGCACTATCGCTGCTTACTTTGCATGCATTCTGCTTCAATTGCTTGCCATTAATATTCGTACACAAAAAATTTGATAAGCTCTCATTAAGCCGAACTGCTATTTTTCAGCACAGTCAGCAAAAACAGTTGCAGCGGCTGACATGCCCTAAAGCATGCCTCATATATAGAGCCCGACCGAACGCTCGGTCTCGGTCTCGGTTACCGAACAGTTCGGCCAAAAGGTTCGGGTTCGGTCTCGGTTCGGTCTCGGCTACAAAAGTTCGAGTATTTAGCCGAACAGTTGAGGAACAAATTGTATAGTTTTAAACAAAATTAAATTCTTTAATAATACTTTTTATTGATTTTTCATACATCAGATGCTTAATGTAGGTATTTATATCTCAAAAGAATTGTTTTTTATAATAAAATGTATTTTTTCCTAAAAATGTATACATTTTTTTTTCATTAAAATTCTTCTTTTTTTTGCATATGTATTCGA